>OZ038493.1:36753844-36818844 GCA_964036315.1 Acanthosepion esculentum | reverse complement strand
TGCCAAAGATCATTTTGGTTAAGATTTATGTTATGTGTTTCTTAATTTGGACTTGGTTTCATATAGTTACACAAAGCTGTACCAGAGGAAATGTGAAATGTTAACTTGATCTTTTGTATTCCATTAATCAATTAAAATACATTCTAGATTTAACTTTGATTATAATAGCCAATATAACAAAATTGAAAACAATCAAAAAAGAAAAAAAAAAGAAAATTGTATAACAAATTCAAGTAAATTGTTCATATAGTAAAAGCTATGTTAAGTAGGTTTTAACAAAATAGGAAGCTTTGAAAAGAGCACCATCTCTAATATTTACCAAATAAATTTCATTGTTGTATTAGTTTTTTTGGTTTCCTTTTTGCTTTTTATTCAAGTCAACAGGCAATAGCAATTGTTATTTTACTCTGATTCTCAGAGTAGCAAAAATATGCAAGATTAGATATACAGATTTGGAGGCTGATATTACAGGATGAAAGTGAGAGAAAGAAATACAGAGATTTATTCTGTGTTCTGTACGCAGTAACAATCAGAATTAACATACATTGTCTTGCCACTTATTTTTTACAGTTATGCTAATTCGGAAATATCTGAAGAGTTTTGTTGTTCAAGTAAACAAATAAATTTATTTATTTAAATTTTGATTTTTTTCTAAAAAGGAATATTAAATATAGTTTTTATTTTTGGCAACCTGTCATAATCATTTTCTCCCTACTGTAACATATATCAAGCAAAATCTGTAGTAATTTTTTGTACATGGGCAGAGTCAGTTGAGATTTGTTAAAATTTATTTTAAATATCTTAGTAGAATGCTTAAAGAATGAGTATTAGAACAATTTGTAACAGGAGTGAATTCTGGGTCTTCTAGAACTTTAAGAAGTAAGTCAAAGAAAAATGGAGATAGTGTAATAAAAAAAATATAAATTTAAAAAATTAAAACTAAATAGTAATGATATATTTTTTTACATGGGTTTTAAATATGAATTAAATTGCACAACTTACCAATGTTTGATGAAATTAAGTAAATTAGATTTTCTTTTTTCATTCTGTTTCAGAGAAATTTCTCTCTGCAGATGTTTAAGAAGATTAGCATCATCTTAGAACAAATCTTGAACAAAAAACTAAAATCAAACAAAAGCTACATCTTTTGATGTCTCCACCTGTTTGTAAAATCTAGGTTGATGAGACAAGTTTTGGCTAAAAATGAAGAGAAAACTAAGTGTATCTTAATTTCTCTATACATAGCACTATTGTATCCTCACTGCATATAGCAGTCTGTCTAAAATATAGTACCAGATGACAAAAATAAGTCAATGATTTGGAACATTCCTTTCTGATCACAAAGAAGAGAACATGTAAATAGAAAAAATAAAATGAATTGAAAATTTTGAAAGTTATATAGTTTTATTATTAAGTTTAAAACAAAGAAAGAAAAAAGTGACAAAGGAAAAATGTTAGTATAATATCAAAATAACTAATAAAAGGAAAAATATTAGTATAATATCAAATAACTATACAGAAATAAGCAATTTAACTTAGATGGAATCTAAGTTGGATTTTTGCCAAGTTTTAACAAATACTACAAAAGTGTGTGTACAATTCAAAATTTATGCAATTGAGAGAAAGAAAGTAAAAAGATAAACTTTTTTTTTGCAAATGAGTTTCTGTATCTGCCTTTCATGGAAGGAGCAAAGAAAAATCATTCTTTCCTTTCTAAGTCTATTTTGCTTGATCCTTTTGGGACCACACTTCAAACAAGAATTCTGAATTTGCTTGTAGAAAATCATAGAGTATGAGTTTTGAAATAATAAAGCTGGTTTGCTTTGCTTCAGATGTGAGAGACAGCCTAACAACAAACAAAGATATGATAGTTTGTGTGAATTGAGTATTCCCATTCTACAGGGTCAGTGCAAAGATTTCCATCTTGCCTATAATGCAGCAATAATAATACATAACACAGGCTTGTTGGCTAAGTACATATTTCATTAATTTTTGTACAATGCTAACCTGCTTGACATCAGCCAGATAACTGCATAAACACATCAATCTGTCCTAAATTGGACTGGTACAATGCTCCCACAAGAACACTGATGATGCTCATTCATTCATCTCTTTGTCAAGGATCTACCATCACCAGACATAGACTGACGTGGCGCTCAGGCCCAGGCTGTTGTAGCCATAACAGCTCTTATCTTTGACAAATACGTTTACACAATTCAATACTTGCTGAGGGATGAGAAATCCTGGCAGAAACCAACATTCCATGACCATATGTGTTTTGTAGGAATCACTTGATAAGGCTAACAATAAGCAGGCAAATATCTTCAGTGAGCACCATACTCAAGTTTTGTGGCTGTGAAAAAATTGGCATCCACTAACAAATGAATTAAAACCTAAGCTAGGCATATTTTTTGTCCAGAGTTTTTCTTTGTGTTTTCATCCTGTGTATGATGTGATTAAAGAGAAAAAAATAGAGAGAAGCAAACTAGAGAGGTCAGATATAGATCAAAAGAGAAAAAGACTGAAATGGCTGCGCTCATTTGAAGGTAGTGGAAAGTCATCAGGCTGTATGGCTATTCAGAAATAGAATAGAGGAGATGATCGCAGAGAGAGGCCTAGACACAGAGAAAAGTGAGGTGGGGATGAAGATTTTAGTTGGACATTCACCTGGGTTTAATGTCTATCAAGAAAAGAAGGAAATAACTAACAGCATTTGTATTGACATTTATTACAAGAGAGATGCTTTTATAAATTATTACAGATAATGATGATGTACTCATCAAAATCATTTATTTAAAATCATACTGAAATGTAGACAACTTAAAAGTATTAAAAGATAAATGTAAAAATACTTAAATAATGTACAGAAATCATAAGATTAAAATGAAAGTGTTGAGAAATAATATAAAATGAGCTAAAAATACATTAATCTTAGCAATGGAACAGTTTCTTCTAGCATGAAAATGATTTTAGAGGTATAAATTTCAAATATTACATACATTCAAACTAAAAGAAACATCTGTAAATGAAGTATAGAGATCTTTGAAATTGCCAGAATTTAACCTAATTCCAATGAACAGACAACTAATTAAGATATTGCTAACAAGTAATTCTGTAGTTTGTTTATATAATTAAAAAAACTAGAGCAGTGGGTAGCTGGAAGATTTAAAGGTATTATGATATGTGCACCATTAACAGCTATGTTTGACACTAAATAAAGAATGAAAGGATTATCAAATGAATAAAACAAACAAATAAATATAGACATAAATTAATAATTAAATAAAACAATCAAATATATTAACTAATTTTCTCATAAATTTGACTGCTAAAAGAGTTTTTATTGTATTAGTTTATGAAAGTCTTTCACAATTAACAATAGAATAATAATGATTAGATATATAAATCCACTTCATAATTGAGCTCTTTAAAGGATCAGAATTCAAGAAGTACTATTTATTGGTCCTGATCTATAAATGTTTACAATTTGCAACAAGAAAAAACTTTAAAAAGCACAAATAATGGTAACATTGAAACACATTTTCAAAAATAGCTATTGTTTCTTTTCTGCTTATATATTAGAAATAAGGAACATATATGAACTTCTATATTATAATGAAAGAACAAATATACACAAAAGACTAATAAAAGTTATTCAGAGTTCAGTAATTCTTATTTAACTTGAGTATAAAATATATATATATATTTGCATTTGGAAAATCTTTTACAAGATCAAAAGTAAGAAAACTAAAATAAATGCAAGTCATATCTGATTGGTTTTATAAAAATATTTACTTTTAAAATATAATATACTCATTTTTCAATTTTAATGAAAACAAAATAAAGTATGAAAAAAAAAATATATATTACCAGATGCAAATTCTGACAACAGGATTAAATAGTAAATTATTTTTGTTCAAAGTGTTATAGAATACATGAAGAATAACATATATAGCTATAATATGAGTAGTTGCTGAAAAGGTTTTAACTTGTTCAAGAAGCACCTCCACACCAAAATCTGATGCTTAGTTATTTGGTTAGATTTTGGCAAGAACTTTTCAGCATCGCCTTGTGTGTGTGTGTGTGTGTGTGTGTGTGTGTGTGCACATATGTAAAATAAAAAAGTGGATTAATCAACACTGAAGTAAAATAAATAGTGAAAGACTTGTGAAAAACTAAATTTAAAAAGTTGC
Source organism: Acanthosepion esculentum (assembly GCA_964036315.1). Taxonomy (NCBI): domain Eukaryota; kingdom Metazoa; phylum Mollusca; class Cephalopoda; order Sepiida; family Sepiidae; genus Acanthosepion; species Acanthosepion esculentum. The sequence goes on along the minus strand of OZ038493.1, from coordinate 36,814,651 downwards.
AAAAGCCTATTTATTATTATTATTATTTTATATTCATAGTTTTTGTAAAAACTATGAATATAAAATAATAGTGAATGTATTAATTTGATTGGGTTGTTAAAATTACAGGAATAAAAGATGTCCAAAGAAAACATTAATTCCAATATACATTTTAGAAATAATGGTTCATTATAGTTGATAAAAGTTAACACAAAATATAATACTTTACAATACAAAAACAATCATATCAGAGCTGCCAAGTTTGATTTTTATTCTAGTGTAGTTTGAATTATTTCAAGATGAATGTTAAGAACAAAACAACAATTTATATCCAAGAAACTTTTTAAAAATGATCTATTTCACAATACATAGAAATAACTTTATATGTCATATTTTCCATGAGATTTTATTGTTCAATACAAGATACTAAACACAATATGATACATTTTATTCAGGTCATGTTTAAAACAATGGTTTGTAAAATTTGATTGCTTTATAGCTTCTAAGAGAGTTTAGTAAGAATAAAAATATCACTAGTGATTGAGAATGTACAATCACTCTTTTGAAATCAATTCTTTTTAAAAAGCATGTTAAAAACAATGCTAACATGTGATGAGCCACAATTAATATCTTCAAATATTTCAATGCATTAGGACAATAGATTATTTTTGTACATTGTTAAAAAGCATGTAAATTATATAAAATCCAATTTTATCTAAACAAATTGGTTAAAAGTAACCAAGAAATTAATTCTATAAGAACAATTAATCAACTGACAAACAAATGTCTTAATCATTTGTTTAATTTTATTTTGAAATCAACTACTAATTACTTATTACTAAGAGGATCAGAAAACTATCATTGTGGTATATAAAGTTGGATGTGATTTAAACAAAAATTGATATATCCTTAGATGCAGCATGCAGTTGACTGTTTTGGGAGATGACTTTCCCCGCTTTCCCGTGACTTATATACTCAAGCTATATGATGCATGTTTAATGAAGTGATGCAGTAATATGATCTATAGCATATAACGAAGTTTCATAGCATAAATAATCCAAAGGGCATGAAAGCTGAATTGTAGAAACTATTCCTCCTCTGACAAACTGAGCATACCAAACAGTTGTGTCAGTTGAATAGGGAATGCTGAGTGTATTTGCTGAAAATATTGATACAAATCAGATGGGCTCATTTAACTCTTTCCCTCTGTGAATTGACTGAATAAAAGTTACAATTAATTGTGCATTTGCAACACTATAGCACACAGTGCAGCTTAATTTTTTTTTTACATTTTTAAATTAATAAATTTGTTTCCAAGAAAAATAAATGAAAAACTATTAAAAGGATATTATTGAAAAACTTCTAGAAGTACTGATTTCATTAATTCCAAGAATTTAGGGAAGAAAAATATGTCAAATTAAATGCTTAACATAAATCTCATCTCAATATTCATGGTAATCAATAAGTTCTTTCTCTCTCTCATATATATCTCTATCTCTCTCTCTCTCTCTATATATATATATATATATATATATATATATATATATATATATTATTTAATAGATAGATATTTATTATAATCATTCTTTAAAAAAAGTAATTTGAAAAATGTAAAACAAATTATTTCTCCATTTTATGTTATTTACATTAAACAAAGATATTAAAATTTAATGATCTACCAAAGATGATTGGCTAAAAACACAAAAAATGATAGATTGATATAAGACAATTGTACAGTAAGTTTTCTTGTTCTTTTGCATATACATTTGAGAACAATGATTTATATAAAATACAAGTGTTAAATAAACTTGATTTAGGTGAAAACAATTATTTAATATGAATTTCTTAAATCAGGAAGCAAATCATACTTAAAGACAGATAAGTGATTTCTTAAGTATCTGATTCAGTCATATAATACTGCTGAAATGTTCCAGGTGCAATCAAAGCCTTATACAGTTACAGTTGTGAACATATTTTACAAAATAATCTAATAAAACACTTTCATTACCAAATGTAAATACACTTTATAATATTAAGCATCTAGTCAGATGTTTAAGTCACAATATTAAAACTTTGCAATGAAAGAAGATGATACATATAGGTGAAAAAATAAAATAAAGAACAAATTTAACATATCTGAATAAAAAGTGATTTCTAAAACAAAACACCTACATTCACTGAAAGCTGTGCACATGCAAACATCACACAGATATAAAAAAAATCTATTTTATGACAAGAAATAATGAAGTATACAATATTTAATTTATTAAGATAATATACAGTAAGAACAACTATAGAAAATGCTTGTATTGCATTTAAAAAACAAATAATAATGATAATTTACATATGTAAAATAGATAAAACGTATAAGCATTTAATCTTGTAATAATAAAGAAAGCTTAGAGTAAAACACTGCAATATGCATGAATATAGGCTAACATATAAAATAGTCAATTTTTCTTTTAAACATCATATTAGATTTTTTTTTTAAAAGTACTGTAGCAAATGATTGTTAAAAATCCAATAAAGAATTAAGCCTAAAAAGTAATATCCAAATATGATTTAGAAATACAATCTTAATTTCTAGACATCATAAAAAATGTATCGCTATCAAATTATATTGAATCTTTTTCTCAGTTCATTCTAACTGCACAATCAGTAAACATTATCTTAAAAATTAAATATAAAGGTTATTATTTTGTAAAAATATAATTAAAAATAACAAAGAAACAGTATGTTATAACCATCAAAATATAATTAAAAAAATAATATTTAGGAGAATTATTTTCTGCTATTTTATATCTTCATAAGATGTTATTTCAACAAACTGACAACAATTAAAAGCAGTTAGTAGAAAGTGAATCTCAAAAATCATATCAGAATCATGTTAAACAAAAAAAATGATATAAGAGATTTTTAGTGCAGGTGACAAAAACTGAAGTAGTTGAAAAGATAAAGTCACATGAAGTCACAACTGAAAGTAGCAGCTGCTTCTATGTTTGATGCAATAGTTACACTAATTAAAAATCTTATATAAGGTTTAAACAAAGAAACACAAACAATAACAAATTAATTAAAATTCTTAAAAAGGTAAGAGAAAAAAATTGCAAATAAGAGAATAACTGCATATAGAAGAAAAGAAAAAATGAAAATGAATAAAGAAAGATCTATATATGTTTTTTTTTAATTTTTTTCTTTCAAATTTCAATTACATTGCATCTGCCAAAGAATTTTTATTAAAAAGAGATTTTTATTGTGAAGAATAAAGAAAGAATAGTTGAACAATAAATAGCAATAAATACCAATCAGCTGCCTTAAAGTATTTGGAGCCTCTCCCTACATCTAAGAAAAAGAACGATGGGTGAGATAGTGACAGACAATAGATAGCCTAAGAAACTAATGATTACCATCTCAGGTGTACACACACACACACACACACACAGAGTGGAAATAAAGAATTAATATTATAAAACTAAAAAGCCTTCCATTTTTTGTCATAACTATATATAAAAAGTGATAAATATTATGTAACAAAGCAAAAATCATGTATATATACATGGAAATTCATGTGACACTTACAATATATAATAAAATCTATTGAATATAACTTAAATTTTTCAATAACTTTCTGGCTAATAAAGAGAAAATATGAAACAAGCATAAAAAAGTACATTTAGTGTTAATTCAACTACATTTGTCAAAATGAATTTAGAAAACATTTAATTCTCTGTGTATAAGAATAATATCTAATCGTTCCTCAGTGAAAATAGCTGTTTATATTTACACAAAATGGCAGAAAAGGAATATATTAAAAATATAAAATAATTAAAGAAAATTATCCAATCGAATCAGGATTATTATATAATTCATCTAGTTCTTTAATTGGATTTTCTTTTTTTAGATTTGTAGTCTGAAAGTATAAATATATTTATTCTGAAAATATTAATATTTTAGAAATTGTTCAGCATTATAGCAAATAAAAAGAATCATTATGTACAGCTATAAATGACCAAAATAGGCAAAAATAGATTATATATGATATACATTGTTATATCATCAATTAAAACAAAAAATATCTAAACACATCGTAAATAGATTTTATAAAGAGAAAACAAACATTACAGAGAGTAAAAGAAAAGGAGCCAGTATTAAAATAGGTAAGTTCATATAGGTTTGCTTTTAGATAACTCTCATTTCAAGTAATTCATACTAATTTAGATTTTAAATAAAACAATCTACCCAGATATTATATTTCACACAACTTAAAATAATGATACATCTGAATAAACTTGCAACTAGTCAAATCAGGTTGAAGAACAAAACAAATGCTTTCAAAAAGTTCAGCCAATAAATTTATTTTATAAAATTAATTTATTCATAAAAAAGTGTTAAACTTTTTCATGAATAAATTAATTCTGTCACATTAATGAAATTTTTTTTCCCTATATAAACAGTGAGGCTTTAATGCCTGAAATAACTGCTATTTAAGAAATAATGTAATCTCTAGATATTAAGGAATTCAGTAAAATGTTTAAAAAACATGAAGGCAATCAAATATGAATTAGTACAAACCAAATAGCATCAAAGTACATGCATTTCTTTATAAAAATATATGTTTAAATTCTAGCACTGGCCTTTTTTATTCTATGTAGAAATGTTTTGTGAAAGTTAAATAATAATGATAATAAAAAAGTGCAAGAGTGTGTTTTGCAGAATTGTGTAAATTGCTGATTGAGAGGAAAAACTTGAATATTCTAGTAAATTAAGATAATTCTAACTGTTCTTTTTACAAAATGTCTAAAAAAGTCTACAAAAAACATCGAACTTAGTTTTTTTAAGGCTTTATGAGAAATACTAGGATAAAATAAAAATTAACAAAATGTTTACAATATTTTTAAATATCATTTGAAAGAAATTTAAACTAACAAAGGAATTGGTTAATTAAAAAAATGAAACAGACAAAATGAAAATTTTTAAAAGAAAATCTTTATGTATTTGAGCAATAATAAATTTCAAGCATGTAAAAAAAGTAACATACACATATTACACAAATTATGCTATTAAAAATATGTGCATTAACCAATTTTAGAAAATTTACATTAATGAAAGCTATATATTAAATGTTGCAATTCCTTAATTTAGATTTAATCTGTCAAATAACATTTTCAGTAGTGCAGATGAAAGGTAAATGATCATTTTGAGGATGATAGTCATAAAAAATGACTAACACTACAATGTCCTCATATCTCAAATGAAATAGTTGAAAGGAAGTTGTAATCAATCTGAAATGGACCCAATAAATATCTATTCATTTTTCTGCCTCTCTTAATGAATCTGACTGACATCCAGCTGATCCAGTGCCATATGTAATAAGTGAAAAGAAAATGAAAAGAAGAGAAAATGACCAGGCTATTTCATCATATTTCTAAAGAGAGAAAAGCAGAAGGGGAAAGTGATGCAAGACTGATGGAAATTATGAAAATCAGAAATTATAAAAAATTTCAACCCATTTTTGACACTAATTTATTAAAAGAGCAGTAAAATAAGAGAAAAAAAACCTGCAAAAATAATTAAGATTGTTTGAAAAATTACTGTATAAAATCAAATAAAATGAAACAAAGTAATTAAAAGTAAAAAAAAAGGGTAGTTATATATATATATATATATATGCACACACACACACACACACACTCTTAGAAATATTTTATATTAAAATGCTTAAGAACTAATTAGACATAAAGTATAAATATTAATAACTTATTACATTTTATACCAGAATCTTCACTAGAATGGAAATTTGATACAATGTAAAAAAGTAGATTAGTGCTATTTATGAATGATAAATATTCTTCATTAATTAATACTTATAAACAAACTTTCTCCATGTTAATGCCAAAATCTCATAACATCAAATGTTTATAATAAACTGCTTCTGGTTAAAAAGTACATAATTTCTCTTATCTTCCAGATATATCATCACTCAGGATATTAAAATATTTAGTTTATTTTTGTACATAGAGAAAATTATTATGAAATTGATTAATTAAATCAACTACTCTAGGATTACAAGGTGAAAAATAAAAAATACAAAACAAAAATTATTATATCAGAAATGTTTTCTTCTGAGGCTAGAAATTAAACAAGAATTTTCAATGGATAGTAAAAACATTAATTATATAATCTAATTAAAAAAAGTTTTTTTTTAAAGAAAATGCACACACAAACACACACATATATATATATATATATATATATAGATAGATAGATAGATCGAGATATATGTGTGTGCATGTGTGTGTGTGTTTATATATATATATATATATATATATATATATAACAAATATTGGATGACATGCTTAATAAAATAGAGTGAAATAACACATGATTAATTCTCTATCTATTCCAAGATAACCACAATTTACAGTTTTGTAAAAAATACAACTTTTTATATCTGCCAAAGTAAAAGAGATATTTATCAATTGCCAAAGTTACAAATCAAAAGACAAATAATTTTTTTAGCAATTTAACTTTTGTAAATGTCACAGAAAAAGAGTTGTATCAGAAATTCAAGAACTGTATTCAACAAAGAAGTCGGAGTAAAAATAAAAAAAAAAATAAATAAAAACGGCAAGGTTATTTAAAATAAAGTGAGGGTAAGCATGATATAAAAGCAAAAACTCTAAAGAAATGTGTTATTATAAATCTACTTGTTCTTGCTCAACATGTACACTTTTAGTTTGAGTCATTACATACAAGAAGATATTTTTCTTTCATGGAACAATTTTCTTGTCAGTTGGTTATGATAACATGGGTGATTTGAATTTTATAAAAAATATGGGAAAAGATCTCAAAAGGTTTATGCATTCAAAATCAGCTCTTAGCTATGTCTTTTGGGCATGTCAGCTGGACAGAAAACCTATTGACTACATCAACAATAGCTTAAGATTTCAACATGTGACCTTTGATGAAAGGTAAAATATAAAAGTGTCAGTGTCTAAAGTTTAAAACAGTTTATTCTTCTTTCAATGGTTATCAAGAAATGAAGATGATTTATAAAAAGAAAATTACTGTTGAAAAGCTAAATAAAATAAGGCATTTAGCTTCTCAGTGTAAAAATATTAAGATTAAGCTCTAATAATTATGGACTTATGATTACTTATTTTAAAAAAAAAACTTTATTTACTATGAATAAAGAACAAGTTAACGCAATTAAAGTAAAAAAGATATTTTCTTGTCATATCCTCATATCATTTTCTAAATTATTACAAATCTATAATAATCGCTATTAAATAAAAATATTTGATAAGTTTATAAAAATACACCAAAAGGAAAGGATACTAAATTTTTTACTTAAGATGTTAAAATGTTCATATTTACAGAAAAAAGTCAATAGGTTTTGTTCATTTAGTCAAATATACGTTGAGAAATTATATTAAGCTATTAAACCTTTCTAAATAATGTAATAAATAGAAACTTTCCAAAAATATTAAGTAAAAATTGGGGGTGACTATTGATAATCCAAACAAATACTAGCAAAATTTTAGTTCACAATGAAAATATGATATGATATTGCACATTTATAATTGAAGGAACAAAAAATTTAATTTAATGAAGTTAAAATAATATATTGTCATATACAAAATTATAAATGTAAGAAAAAGATCTGAAAAAGCTGTCATGTTTCCAAAATTAAACCATAATATTCTGCAATTAGATGCATACCTTAAAATATATATTTATTTGGAATATATAAACCATACATTTTATTTCAGTAAAAGATTAATTGTTTTGGTAGATAAAGAAAAATTGAAGAATCAGAATAAATATATTTTTATCAAAAGAAGAAAATATGAGTGTTCTGGCTTAGATATTTGCATAATATAGCAAATAATAGAAAATTTAACAATTAGATATTAAACTAATAGATTTTCAAAAAAAAAAAACTTACTTTCTGAAATGACAACTGAAAAGCAGAATAATAAAAATAAGATAAAATACAGCTATTATGAAATTTTATCTGTGTCAATGAGAATTACATAGTTTATGCTGTTAAACAGTGAAATTGTAAATATACAAGTTAATTTTGGACAACAATAAAAGATCATATTGACTTGTTTTCCCAACCAAGAGAAAGTGATAATAAACATTAATATAAAATAAACTAGGCAGAGTAACATTTATAAAAATAATATTTTAGAGGAAAATATCTCTATAATTATTTGATAAAAAAGTACTTAAGGAATAAATCAGAATAAAACTTTAAATATACAACTAAAAATATCAGGAAAGGAAAGAAAAAATAAGAATAAGTTATTTTCAGTATAAATGAAATTTGTATGTTCAGTTTTCCAACAATATTTACAAAGAAAAAAAAAGAGATTATATAAAAAATACAAAGTAAAATAACAGTTTAATTTAAAGTTGTTTTTTATGACTTACTAAGTACTTTGTACAGACTAAATTTTCTACTTAATGTAAATTAAGTATATAAAAAAATATTAAATAAATGCCCCCAAATAACATTGGAACTTAGAACCAAGCTTAGTACTTCAAACCAACTTTTATCAATCTATAAAAAGTAAAAATAAATCACTTATTTTTAATTTTAATCCCCTTTTAATAACTTTAATTCATGACTTTTTAATCTAAATTAATGAACTCTTCTTGAATAGAATGGAACAAACATCTAAAAAGTAAAGGTTAAGTTATTTTGCTATTCATACTTTACAACTTAACATTAAAAAACAGATGTACAGAATTCATGTTCCTTCAGATAGATTGACTAAAAGACAAATAACCAATACAAATAGGTTTGACAGCATTGAGAATCATTGAAGCATATTATCTTGACACTATAAAAGATCACAGTTGAGCAGATATCAGATAAACACATTACAACAATAACAGAACAAGGGAAAAGAAGACATAAATCAAGAAGAAAAAGAAATAGAAGCCAAGGTGTGGGCGAACTGTTATTGAATTCTTATTTATTTCTCAGGCCAATGAATTTTGCAACAAAAATCTCTATAAGACAAAATTAGCTATTGATCCAAATATATCTATGTACACTTGCACAAGATTTAATATTTCATTTACTGTAGTGGCATTGTTATGGTTGAATAAGTAACATGAAGGACAGTATCAGACCTACATGATATTTTTTTCTTAAGAAATGACATAGATTTGATTGGTCCTAAGCAGAAGAATTTCTTTTATATCTTTCTTAAGTTCCCCATGCCATAAAAAAAGAAATAGAAAAATACCAGAGAAAAAAAACCCTCTCTTTTGTTGAATTAACTGTCATTTCTCATCCCATCACTTACTGCAGCAATCAATTCCAGCATATTGGCAAGAAAAGCAGTTTTCTTGAGTTGTGCACTTTTCCTTTTTACATCAATAAAATTAATGAAGATTGCAATTTTGAATCACAAGTTAGGACTTTTCTACAGAGTCAATGCAATCATTAATTAACCAATCACAAGTTCTTTCCTGCTATAAAACTGAAGAAAATTGCTTTTGAAATTGAAGATAGCTTGGTTGGTCACTGAGACAAAAGTAGCAAAAAAGAAATCCCAATAAAAACAAAATGGTTTAAAAGAAGTGAAAAACACTTTCATTTTGTTTTCCGGGGCTAATAATTAAATAAAAAAAATTACAGCAGAAAAGCTAAATTAAATTTGACACTTTTCTTTGTAAGTGTTCTAAATGTTTATTTCTGATAAAATTTATATTCATTTATCAGTATAAACATAAAGTGAAGATTTTTACACTAAGTATAACAAGAATCAAACTATTTATTAAATGAAAACAATTAAAAAAAGTATAGTAAGTTATTGTTGCTCACAACTAAAGATTAAGAAGCTAGATATCAAGTTAATCAGGTTCCATTACAAAGGAGAAAGAAAAAAAAGAGAAAACATTCTAAAGTATAAACAAACCAAAAAAAAAAAAATACTCAATTGTAAGTTTTATAGGTTCTATAGGAAGAGGGGTTATAAGTGGAGAGAAACAGAAAGGGAGTGAGAGGTCTGGTAGCTGGACAGAGAAAGTATATACTGAGATTATCAATTATCAATAAAAGTCTGCCAATCTGGCTGACCAGCCATGGCTAGCCAAAGAAGAAGAGGGATTTGTTTGACATCCAAAACACACATACACACACACACACACACAGGTCAAGTATAGGATATAAGCAGTGAAGATCAGTTTTCCTAATTGTGGGTAATTGATTTTAATGTAGTTCTTTATACTGCTGCTGCAATACACCTACAGGCACACAATACTTGTGTATACATACATTATATATATATATATATATATATATATATATATATATATATGAGAGGGAGTGTATGTGTAATTGATGAATGTGATGTTATGTAGAAAACATCCAAATAACTTTCAATATTTAAATGTGTATTTAATTAAACATACAAACATAAAATTATACATTACAAATATATATAGAATATGTGTGCTTGTCTATGTATACACAGATATAAAGTAATTTCATATAAACACACACACACACACATATAACAAACTAAACACATACAGCCATTTAGTAAGGTCCATTTTTTATTTTATACAGACACATTGAATTTTTTTTATCAAGAGATGATTTTGCAGCTAATTTGTCTCTCACAAATAAAAAGAGTGCAAATAAAACTTTCTCAAACAAAAAACAAAAGAAAAGAAAAAGAAAAAAAAAGAAAGAAATATATTTATATAAATTCTATCCCATTCTTTTGCTATTCATACTGCACAACAATCTGTTGACTATGAATACAGATCAGAGTTGTCAAGGAAAGAAACCACTTTTTTCTATATTTTTCCAAGAATGAATTACAGAGAAGGTAACAAAAACATCACATTCACCATAGGGGAGGGTAAAAAAAATAGTATTATTCAAAGAAGCCATTAACTTTAGCACACTAAACTCAAATTGGACAACATCCTCTTTAAGAAAAAAAAAAACAGAGAAAGAGATGTAAAAATATCTTAAAAATAAAAATGATGAAAGAAATATATAAGAAGCTTGATAAAAAAATGAAAAGTACAAATTATTCCATTGTAACTTATAAGAGAAAGAGGAAAGAAAAAAGCTTTCCAGTAAGATTATTTAAAAATGTCAGTTCTTAAGATTTTTTGTCAATTTTTCTGTCTTTCTTAGAAAGATTGATAAAATTAACATCCTACTTAGAAATTATACTGATCACAAGTATTATTTTATGTCAAGAAAAAGTTTTTACAAAAAATAATTCTAGATTTAAAGCAGAAGTAAAAAAATATTTCATAGTACAATCAAATCTTTCACAGAGCAACCACGTAAAGATGACCAACTGTAAAGTTAGTGTAACAATCAGAATTTTTCTCCTTTGTCTAATTACATATTCTTTATTTGGAGACACGAGTAAAAATCTGTGCATAATTGCTGCTTTATTATTACTGATTTATTACTTCTCATAAATACTGTCAACTTTGTATGTGTGGTCTTACTGAAACACCGGAAAATGACCAAGTACCAATGTAATTAGCAGAATCAAAAAGACAGAGATTAATCTGAAAGTATCATTGATACTGTTTTTAGTTATCAAAGCAGCAACTACTTATAACTAAAAGAATAAAGAATACTAATTAACATTGATTTCATGAAAAAATAGTATTTTGAGCAAAATATACCTAGTAACCATATTTGTAACATGCGTGTATAATTTAAATGTAACTAGTTAACACCAACTGTTTATATCATTATCTACTGTCTTCTTATTCTTATACTGTCTTATTGTTTTAATTGTTCTTTCTCCTTAAGTTTTTTTCTCATATTCTCTAACACTCAGTAACATCATGTGTATTAATGGCTTTATTGCCCTGTTTTGGGTAAAATAATTATATATATATATATATATATATATATATATATACATACACACACACACATATATATATATATATATATATATATATATATATATATATATGCATGTGTAAAATAAATAAGAAGAGAGAGCTAACTGAAATTAAAACCATATATGAATTCATAAAGTGCAGAAGTGATTCCATTTTTTCTTTATTGTATACACTGTTAAAACAGGAGTACAACAAAAAAATACTTAGATTAGATACAAAGTTTAATATGGGTAAATCTGAGTATTTTTTGTACAAACTAAACTAAAGTTGTAGTCGTCTCAAATATTTAGAGAGAGAGTTAAAGAAAAAGTATTGAAATTATTTGCATCTTACTTAATTCAGAAATAAGCTACCTTTTTTAAATTCATTGCAATCTTAAGTTCACTTATAATTTAAACTGTCTGCTCTTTATATTTTGAAATCTTCGAAATTTTATTTGATTTTTTTCTATCTAGTTGACTTGTAAAGATATCAAAAGAAAATGTTTAAATTTTAGTGTGTATTATTTCAATGCAATCAGCACTTATCCTTTTGTGATTTTCCAATAAACTATAAATAAAATATGAAGGATTTTAGGCACAATGACATTTATAAAGGCCATATATAATTAACTTTTTTGCAAATCCAGCCTTCCATTGTTTTAAAAAATCGGCAAAAAAGATAGAGACACCTTTAATGAACAGAGAGAAAAAAAAGAATACCCCAAATAGTTTTGTTTTTAAAAGATAATATAACAGTGAAAGAAAAATACTTTATCATAAAAGAAGATAGATTTGTAACAAAAGGAACATCAAATCTTCATAGGAATTAATTCTTTTCAAAATAAAAATAAACAGAGAATCAAGTTGATTAAACTTTCAAGATAACAAAATTATAAAGTTAATGCCATTTAAATTAGGGTTGATGTTTGGTCAAATATAGAAGTCAATGAGTAGAATTTAATTTGAGTAAAAGGAGACACTTTATTCACAACAAATTATTTAAATTGAAAGTCATGTTACTTGAATCCCTTGTCAGAAAAAAAATAATGAAGAAACTTCACAACTGAAATTTGTCACTTATAATATGATAGTAATTTTCTTATTTCCTAGGGAAAAATGCATACTTTAAAATCAATAGAATCTATTCAATATGCCAATATTTTGTATAATTTTACTCAATGTAAACTTTACTGCCAACATTCTATTCCCATTTGTCAGTGGTTTAAAGGTTGTGGAGCTAGGAGTTTGTTAATAGATTGTGGAAGAGATGTTCTGTTAAAGTTCCTAAGATATCGGCTTTTTCAATTGACTAAGCAGCAAAGGGAAGAATAAACTAAGTTTGAAGGAGGCTGGGGTAGAATATAAATGGTATTGGAAGTATGTCAATGACATCTTACAAACATAGAAGGTCATCAACATCAACTGAAAATGTTCCAAATATAAAAGAAAACATAAATGACCTCTTCATTGTAAATATTGGTCTTAAGTTGGAGGATGATTGACTGGCAATAAAAAATACAGGGAGTAGAACAAAAGTAATGGCAGGCAAGCAAAGAACAAATGAAGCCCTAATAACATAATGACTATAGGAGAGAAATAATAACACTCAGAAGATATCAAAGGGACAGCATAAGGACAACAACTACAGGATCAAATGGCTTGGCCAAATTTTAAAAGTAATAACAATTATGTGTGCATGTATATATAAGCACACAATAGAGAAAGAAAGAAGTGAGGACTGTTCTCTTTCAGTTGCATTAGTATGGGTCGCAATTTATATATATTTTTTAATCATTTCGCCACAAGTAAGACAATAAGGCCACTAAGATGCAAGGAGTTACTGAGTATGAAAGAATATTAGAAAAAGAGAAATATATATATATATATATATATATATATATGTGAGATAAATAAATCTGTTAAAGATATTAAATAATCAGTAAGGAGAGATCAGTTCCCAATGAGTATATTTAATAACATGAACAAGTTAAAAAATGACAAAACAAAAACAAATTTGGTAACACTTAAGTTTTCTTCTGATTGTTAACGTGATGCTGATTTTTTTTTTTCATTAATTCAGGTGAAAACTAAAATCATAGAAAATATTATCATTGATAAGAAAACTATTATTTTCATATTTTAGGCTATACTCTATTCAATTTATGCCAGTTTTCTTATTTTAAGACAATATTCTATTCAATTAAGCAGAAACAATTTACTTCTGATAATGAATTACATCATTACCAAAATTGTTGAATTTTCTTTTTAAATTGACATTGCTTCTTTATAATGAAAATTACACTTCATTCAGAAGAAGAAAAAAATAGAGGTTTACTAAGTATCGCAGATAATCACAATACTAATATAAGAAAAAACAAATAACATTCTAAGTAAAGATAAGAAATATAATGGTTATATTATTTTTAGTTCAAAGATTTCTCATATATATATATATATATATATGTATATATATATATATGTATGTATGTATGTATGTGGAGAAATATAGTCTTAAGATGTGCTATATTTATGGGATAAAGTGCTCAATATCAGAGATAGAGCATGTGTAAATATAAAAGTGAACATAGAAGTCATATATATATATATATATATATATATATATATATAAACCACAACCTCTGAAAACTGGAAATTTTACCAAGAAACTTCAAAATCAGGATAAAATCGATAATTAAAAGTTAAGTAATCTTTTCATATATATATATATATAAAATTAGCTTCTTTAATAACAATGAAAAATAAATAAAATTTTTAACAAATAAATCAATGAAAATCTTAAATAGTGTGTCATAATGACAGAAAATAAAAATAAAGTACCTATTTATCTGTCTACATACCATAAGATACACTAGATATAGAAATATTAAATGATTCAATTCTTTTGGGAAAAACTAAAAATCTAAAAACATTTAAAACAAAGAAAAAATGTTTCCAACTATTTCTTCTTATTTATAAATACTTTCAGGTTATAAAACAATAACCAGATAGATAGATAGATAGATAGATAGATAGATAGATATTATCCATTCGTAATGGTTTACAGTATATAAGTATATAAATGTAAACATAAATATCTCTTATAAGGTTTGAAAATGCATGTTTGCATTATTTTACAAGAAAATTGTGTTATATGAATGGAAAACCAATTAAAAGACTTTGACAATGAAATTAACAATAGCCAAATTTATCAATCAAATTAAGACTTTCTAAATCTAAAAATTATCTTAATAAATTGGTAATTTTATGCAGCATATAAATGAACTAAAAACAGGAAATCATAATAGATGAAGTGATAAAGTCTTTCTATTTTTATCAGTTTAATAATTTAAGCTTTTAAGTATTTAAGAGCAAATTTAAATAAATAAAACACTTGATATAAAATGAGAGAAATTAATAGTTTTAATTTTCTTTTTACTTTTAAATGTATTTTTAAGAGCAAAAGATAAGAGAAGGAGACAGCTGCAAAGGAATTTTAATAAAGTAAATTTCTAATTCATATTTTGGAATTTGGACTGAATTAAAATGTTATTTTAACTTCTTTTAGCTCCAAAAGTAATACAAGCAATTTAATAAGTATTTTTGAAACATGATTGATTAATTTTAACTAATGTTCATCAAAACAAAACAAAAAAAACAAGTTGAAAAATGAAAGTAAATTATGATAAATGAAACTGAATAAAATCAGTTAAAGTAATTATCTATAATGGCAGCAAATTTAAATGAAAGCTTCAGCATCACAGTAAAAAAACAAAAGCAAAATGAACTTTGTGAAATTTATTGTGAAAGCAGATATTTGGAAGAAACTGAAGATAAAAAGGGAATCAGGGCTAAATGAAATAAAGTCACTGGCCTATAACAGTAGGGATTGCAATACTGTAAGGAGAGCAAATACTTAATGGTGAAAACAGGAAATTGAGATGTAACACCTAAAACCACATAATCAGTTTTGAAAGTGAAATCAATGTGACAAATAGCACTGCATTTATGATAAGATACCTCCCGTGCCTACTTTTCTAAGAAAATGCCTTCACTATCTCTTTTCTTAAAGTCTCCAAACAACTTTCTTTGCTTCCTTTACTACTTTAGTTACACAAAGAGAGGGGTCTTTAACTGACTTGGCTGCTAGATCAAAAATGAATTAAGAAAATCAAAGAGAATTAATATACAGTATTTAAGTGCAACATAATAATGACGTTTAATTATTCAAAATATTTAAAATTCAATAGTTGAAAAAATATCACACACGAAAAGTTTCTTTCCAGACACTGGAAATTATTCTTATCCATAAGATGAAAAAAATCTGTTGCTTACACACTAAATAAAATAAAAATACCAAATAACTACCTATTATATATATATATATATATATATATATATCTATATATATATATATATATTACACACACACACACACACATAGATATATGTATGCACACACAAGGTTTGAGGGTGCTGAAAAGTTATCAATGCAGCCCACTTTCCAGTATTTCAATCACCAGACATCAGAATATGGATTCCGGAAAGTGAGTTAAGAAGAAAACTTTTCAGCAGCCACTGTGTGTGTGTGTGTGTGTGTGTGTATGTGTGTGTGTGTGTGCATATAAAAGATGAACATAACATCAAAATACATTTGTATGTATTTTAACATGCACACACACACACACTCAAACACAAATGCATCTGTGTGTATATAAAGGGCACATCAGGTATTTGAGAACACATCTTTAGCAGGCCATAAAGACAACTAAATGTAATATTACGAGGTTTGCACCATATTTTAACATACTCCTATCTCCTTCAGTTGTATCATGAGCATTAACATGACAGCTTTCAATCAGACACAGGAAATGAAAAGATACATCATGCTTGTGGCCCTAACCACCAATCACTGGAATTTAGCTAGTTTCTTAAAAGTAGCCAGGTAAATAAGAGGAACAACAAGTAGCACTGCATAGACCCCATAAAGTTTATGTTATTTATGATGATCCTGGAGATCATAAACAAAAAGGACTATGACACACTGTCTCACTTCTTCCTGCAGGTAATGGTAGAATATTGACATAAGTGCTTCAGCAAAATTTTGATTCAACCTACATCACCCATGCAACCTAGGAATTCTCATGTCATTCTCAACACAGGGCCTCTTAGCCCTACAGATTTGAATCCCCTGTACTATGCATCATTAATGAGATCAACAAGTGGCGTCACAGTACCAAGGATACATTGAAGGTTGCCATTGTGAATATCATGGGCACTATAAATGAGGAACAACTGATCTGAGCATCCAACTGAATCAGAAGCTACATCAAGGCTGTCATCAAAGTTGACAGTGGTTTTATTGAATGGTCTCTGAATTTTTTCAAGTTGAGCATGTACAATTTTTTTCAAAGTATAGATTTTTTCTTAATTGAGCATCTTTCTTTTTTTCTGCTATGATTTATTCTTATTTACTTTGTGTATTTTATTTTATTGTGTATCATATATATATTTTTATTCTCATTTACTTTGTGCATCATATCATATCTATATGTATAAGTAAACACAAACACACATATATATATATATATATATATATATATATATATATAAATAAATAATGTATATAATTAAGGGAAATGGGTTTAATTTTTTTCCCCTCCACTAAATCAAGTATATTTTCCATACTGATTAGTAAAACTAATTTGGACAATGTAATAAGACACTTACTGTGTTTTTCACCACTTATAAAATGACCAATTAAACAACAATTAATTTATATATATATATATATATATATATATATATATATATATATATATATTAAAGTGTGTTTGAATGCTAAAAAGAGAAACAAGTTATATTAGGCAAAGTGATTGCTATGATTATTTATTTATACAAATAGATAGAATTGATATCTGAATGAAGTACACAATTGAAAATATAGAAAAGACAACAAAAGGATGTAGTTAGCTTCAGTTGATTTTTATCACTTCTCATTTAACTAACAAAAGAGTTTCATTTAAGTCTAGCCAGAGAGGTCTCCACACCAATTTACACACTAAAAATCAAAAGCTTTTAAGAGAGAGACAAGTTTCTTTTTTAATTCATTATCTAATTTGTGTAATTAATTAACATGAAGTCCCAGCAGGAATCAATCCATATTTGGTTGAAAGGAATTTGTCAACCAGAAATTGATCAAAGTGCATGTAATTACTACATCTGGACAGAAATTGGGAAATGGTCATTTTTCTATTGACCACTAATCCTGAGTAATAAACTTATAACAAGTGAATAAACTTTGATAACTACTGATGTCATTAGATGAAGAGAGGGTGAACATTGATTATTGGATACAAAATAATGAGTTAGTTTAGGAAGTTTAATTTTTAATAAGTATATGAATTAGGATATCAACAAAACAATATTTATTTTATTTATAAGAGGACCAATATATACCGAGTAAATAAATGTTCTCAAGTAAACAAGAAACTGCTCAAATAAATAAATAAAATAAATGAATGAAAAAAATGTATTCTTTGCATTATCTAAATATATAAGAATATTTATCAAAGTATTAAGAATTTCCCTTTCTATCCAAGAATTTCTATTAGAAATTGTAGAAAATTAATTATTAGAAATGTAGAAAGAAAAATAAATTTCTAAATATATACTAAAAAAATAATTATACAGAAAGTTTCAGGAAAGTAATGTTTGCATTTTCAAAAAGGATTATGGTGCATGTAAAGGCATCATGAGATAAAATCCAAATCAGATAAAATGAAAGTTTCAGAAAAAAGATATTTTTAAAATACTTTCAAAGTAATGATAGAAAACTTATGAAACTAAAAATTAAAACAAGAAAGTATATGAATTTAGCCAACAACAGCAATAGATATGAAACTATTAAAAGTTTAAGCCTTTATGTCATAAAATGAATAAGCAACAGTTTTTCCCTACTTCTTTCACTTTTTTCTCAAAATAGATAAAGAAGTGATATTTTTAAGCTTTTTTTTTTTTAAAAGTTCAGAATATAGTAAAATACTTATGCATTTTATATGAAGAGAAAGTAGACAAAATACTTTTATTATATATGATAAAATATAACTGAAATTCTTAAGAAAAGACAGATCAGAAAATTAACCAAAAGATTTTTTAAACTGATATTAAACCAAATAAAAACTTTACTAAAGAATATATATAAAATAAAAATTATTCCACAAAAGATATTTTTTAATTCCTCACACAAAAGAAAACTATTATTATAAATGTCTTAAGAATTAAAATAGCGATAAAACAATAATTTTAGAAACATTTGTATGTTAGGAATAAATTTCTTGAGTAGTATATTTACAAAAGAGTTATACCATGGAAAATAAGGATGCTGAAGAATTGATTAAAAATAAAAACATATCTAAGTAACATTTTGAAATAAAATGAAATAGTTTAAATTAGGGATAAAAAGTATTATGAAATACTGTGAAAATATAAAAATAAAAAAGACTTATTTTAAATGTGTCAAAAAAGATTAAATAATGAAAAAATGAAAACGTCATAAATTTTACAAAACAAACACTTGGAAGAGAGTGTGTGACAACAAAAGAGATGAAACTAAAACAAATTCTTTTAAGAGATTGTTACAGAAATAGAAAGTTACTAAGTGGAAAGGAAATCTAAGTAAATGATTTGAAAAAGAAAAAAGAATTAGAAGAAATGGAGGCTTAAAATTCCTGAAGCAATCACTCAAAAGACAAATTAGAAAATTGTTGTTAAAAGAAATGAAAAGTGAAAGCACAGTAAAAACAGGTCATCACTTAGAATTGGACCTAAAACTTAGTGTCAAGTAATACTTTAAAAACTATAAATATGTATATATATATATATATATATATATATATATATCATTTATTTAAATATTATAACATAAATATGTTATAAAAACTTAAATTTCAAAAAAACTAATTTAATAAAAACTAGGTTTAAATAAATGATTATATTTGCTCTACTCTGTTTTGAGCACTCTTTAAAGAATTTACTCCGTATATACCAATCCCACACTTGGTTATATATATATATATATATATATATATATATATATATATATATATGTATATACACACACAAATGTGTGAGTGAGTGAGTGTAAAGAAATAAAGGAATATATATATATATATATATATATGTAAAGAAATAAAGGAAGATATATATGTAAAAATAAAACAATATATATATAAGTAAAATAAGTAAAAAATAAAGGAATATATATATTTAAAGAAATAAAGGATATATATGTAAAAATAAAAGGACATATATGTAAAAATAAAAGGACATATATGTAAAAATAAAAGGACATATATGTAAAAATAAAAGGACATATATATATATATATATATATATATATATAAATAAAAAGATATATATATAAATATATCTAAAGAGATGAAGGAATATATATAGAGAGAGATATATATATAAATATACCTAAAGAAATGAAGGAATATATATATATATACATATATAAATATATATATATATATAAATAAGGGGATATATATATATTTGTGTGTGTGTGTGTGTGTATATACATATATATATATATATATAAGGGATATATATATATATATTTGTGTGTGTGTATATATATACATATATATATATGTGTGCATATATATATACATATATATATATAAATAAGGGGATATATATATGTGTGTGTGTGTGTGTGTATATATATATATATATAACAAAGGGATGTATATGTATAGATAAAATAAAGGGATATATATATATAAAATAAAGGGATATATCTATATATATATAAGTAAAGGAATATATATATATATATATATATATATATATATATATATATATAAGTAAAGGAATATATATATATATATATATATATATATATATATATATATATATATATAAGTAAAGGAATATATATATATATATATAAGTAAAGGAATATATATATATATATAAGTAAGGAATATATATATATATATATAAGTAAGGAATATATATATATATAAGTAAGGAATATATATATATATATATATAAGTAAGGAATATATATATAAGTAAGGAATATATATATATATATATATATATATATATAAGTAAAGGAATATATATACGTAAAGGAATATATATATATATAATAAAGGAATATATATATATAGTAAAGGAATATATATATATATATATAATAAAGGAATATATATAAGTAAAGGAATATATATATATAATAAAGGAATATATATAAGTAAAGGAATATATATATATAATAAAGGAATATATATAAGTAAAGGAATATATATATATAATAAAGGAATATATATAATAAAGGAATATATATATATAATAAAGGAATATATATAAGTAAAGGAATATATATAAGTAAAGGAATATATATATATAATAAAGGAATATATATAAGTAAAGGAATATATATATATAATAAAGGAATATATATAAGTAAAGGAATATATATATATAATAAAGGAATATATATAAGTAAAGGAATATATATATATAATAAAGGAATATATATAAGTAAAGGAATATATATATATAATAAAGGAATATATATAAGTAAAGGAATATATATATATAATAAAGGAATATATATAAGTAAAGGAATATATATATATAATAAAGGAATATATATATATAATAAAGGAATATATATATATAATAAAGGAATATATATAAGTAAAGGAATATATATATATAATAAAGGAATATATATATATAATAAAGGAATATATATAAGTAAAGGAATATATATATATAAGTAAAGGAATATATATATATAATAAAGGAATATATATAAGTAAAGGAATATATATATATAATAAAGGAATATATATAAGTAAAGGAATATATATATATAATAAAGGAATATATATAAGTAAAGGAATATATATATATATATATATATATATATATATATATATAAGTAAAGGAATATATATATATATATATATATATATATATATATAAGTAAAGGAATATATATATATATATATATATATATATATATAAGTAAAGGAATATATATATATATATATATATATATATATAAGTAAAGGAATATATATATATATATATATATATAAGTAAAGGAATATATATATATATATATATATATATATAAGTAAAGGAATATATATATATATATATATATATATATAAGTAAAGGAATATATATATATATATATATATATATATAAGTAAAGGAATATATATATATATATATATATATATATAAGTAAAGGAATATATATATATATATATATATATATATATATATATATATATATAAGTAAAGGAATATATATATATATATATATATATATATATATATATATATATATATAAGTAAAGGAATATATATATATATATATATATATATATATATATATATATATATATAAGTAAAGGAATATATATATATATATATATATATATATATATATATATATATAAGTAAAGGAATATATATATATATATATATATATATATATATATATATATATATAAGTAAAGGAATATATATATATATATATATATATATATATATATATATAAGTAAAGGAATATATATATATATATATATATATATATATATATATATAAGTAAAGGAATATATATATATATATATATATATATATATATATATATATATATATATATATATATATATATATATATAAGTAAAGGAATATATATATATATATATATATATATAAGTAAAGGAATATATATATATATATATATATATATATATATAAGTAAAGGAATATATATATATATATATATATATATATATATAAGTAAAGGAATATATATATATATATATATATAAGTAAAGGAATAAATATATATATATATATAAGTAAAGGAATATATATATATATATATATATATATATATATATATATAAGTAAAGGAATATATATATATATATATATATATATATAAGTAAAGGAATATATATATATAAGTAAAGGAATATATATATATAAGTAAAGGAATATATATATATAAGTAAAGGAATATATATATATATATAAGTAAAGGAATATATATATATATATATATATATATATGTAAGTAAAGGAATATATATATATATATGTAAGTAAAGGAATATATATATATATATATATATATATATATATATATGTAAGTAAAGGAATATATATATATATATATATATATATATATATATAAGTAAAGGAATATATATATATATATAAGTAAAGGAATATATATATATATAAGTAAAGGAATATATATAAAAATATATAAGTAAAGGAATATATATATATATATATATATATAAGTAAAGGAATATATATATATATATATATATATATATATATATATATAAGTAAAGGAATATATATATATATATATATATATATATATATAAGTAAAGGAATATATATATATATATATATATATATATATATATAAGTAAAGGAATATATATATATATATAAGTAAAGGAATATATATATATATATATATATATATAAGTAAAGGAATATATATATATAGATAAGTAAAGTAATATATATATATAGATAAGTAAAGTAATATATATATATAAATAAAGGGATATATATATAAGTACAGAAATAAAAGATTATATAAATATATGTTAATATAAGAAATAAAGGAATATATAAAAAAAAGAAATAAAGGAATATATATATATATATAAACATAAGTAAAAAAATAAATGAATATATATAAAGAAATACATATATATTAAGAAGGAAATAAAGGAATATATATATATGTTTATATATATATATGGGATATATATATACGCACACACAAAAAGTAAAGAAATAAAGGAATATATAATGTAAAGGAATAATTGAAAGAAGTAAGGGAATAAGGAAGATATATATCTATATATTTATAAAAATAAAGTAAAGGAATATATAAAGAATAAATTACAGTTATATATAAAAAGAAATAAAGTTTATATATATATATATATATATATATATATATATATATATATATATACACACACACACACACACGCAAGTTTTTATGGTGTGAATGTCAATTTTGTTTAACTACTACCTGACCAATCTCAAGTCAAGTTTATCTATTTCAGTCAAAACACGTAAAACAGTTTTATAACTGGATTGTTCTTTATTTCTTTTTTTTTTTTTTTTACATTTTTTGAAATAATAGAAAATTTGCTCTAAGTGCCAGCAATGATGACAAACAGGGAAGAAAAAAAGGAATTTGAAGAATTTAAATGTGACTGTCCTAGGCTACACAAATTATAACTAGTTCAATAAAAAAAGTATTTCCTCAAAACGAGAATATTTTTATTTTTTATATTTTTAAAATCTTTAAATTCCCGAAATCAGTTACGTTTGTTTAGTTTTAAAACTAAACAATTATCTTAATTTGGTCTTCTAGATTTTTTTAAAACATTCATTAGTTATTTTGAGAAACATTTTAACAGTAAATTGATTTCTGCAAGGAACAAGAAAAATACAAATACTTTTTTCAGTAAGAAAAATCATAAAATACTTTTTACAAAGTTTTACTTTTTAACAATTGATAATTTGGATAAAAAGATCAAATATAATTGTATAATAGTTCCCATATATTTTTTACTTAATAAAGTACAAATACATATCCCAAGTTTATTTTTAAAAGTACAAAAAAGCGACAGAGTTTTGGTAAAACAAACTTTTGTCTCAAAAATACAAAAGGCCTTTTTGACTGATTGAATGACAACGTTTTCTTATTTCTGTAAAAGTTTAATAATGTAAAAAAGATACAAAGTAAAAGAGAAAGCTAAATCAAAAGTAATGTTTAAGAACAGAAAATAAAGTACAAAAAGAATACTTTCAACCAGTTCTATCAACAAAAACATAAACATTACTGATATCGTAAAAAAAGTTTTTTTTTTTTTAATTTTTAAATAAATTTGTTCATTACTTAAGTAACTGTTTTCAAAAAAGTTTTGTCACTTTCTTTTCTTAATTTTCTCATAACTAATTGGAAGAAGCAGATTGGAGTGACATCGCCTTTCCGACTGATCATTCATAAATTCCCTTGTTTATCCACCGCACACGATGAAAATAGCGAAGATAGGTTTTCTTATAAACAAGAAAAGTTTTCTGAAGTTTCTAAAACTATCTACGTATTCTGAAGGGGGAAAGAAAAATGCCCGGAACTTTCTCAATCTTATTTTTTAACGGAAAGAAACGTATCGGTGAGGGAGGGGTATGATTGGATGTCACGCTTGCACACAAAACATAAACATTGATGAAACTCATACGCCAGCGTACAACTTTTCAACAACTATTCACTAGCACAACTACAAAAATTACCAACAACAACGAAACAAGTTTCTAAGTGTGATATGAGGGATTTTCAATTTTACCTTTTTTTTTTTTTTTTTTTTCAACAAACACACACAGATAACCAGTTTAGAAAATCTGTTTACATTTCTTTTATGTATGTATGTATGTAAGCATGTATGTGTATATAAACAAGTGACATTTGTTAAAATTTACCTTGGAAATCTTCAGAAATCCAAATGCAGGAGTTACCATGTCATATGTCATTTGGAAATGGTCAGGCAGGAATTTTTTGCCAGGCCCAAACTTTCTTCCTATGATATTGCCACTTGAAACCATGATGTCTTTCCTCCCATACACTATTATTGTATTATTATTAATATTGATTTTCAATTTCTTCTTTTTTCTTGTTTTTGACAGCACAATTATTTATGCTCTTCTCAAAGAAACACGTCAGTGTATGGATCACTTATGAGTGGAAAGAAAATTTTAAAAAAAAAAAGTTGACTCGAGTTTGATCTATAAATGTCTAATCCTCGAATATTCAGTCATCAAATACATCTCCATTCAATCACAGTTGCTGTTGCCGCTGTTGCTGCAGTTTGTAAATGAATTACTTCTCTCTCTCTCTCTCACTCTCTCTTCCTCTCTCTTCCTCTCAGTGCTTGCTAAACTTGAGAAGCACAAAGAGTCAGTCACGACATGCCTCTATGTTCGTTCAAAAAGTTTAGTCTTCAGATCTCTTTGTCATCTTGGGTCGAGTTTGAAGTCTGAATTTGGTCCATTCAAAACGCTCTCATTTTCATCTTCCTCTTGTTTCTAAAAAGGTAGATATTGCCAAGTCCCATCACTATAATTAAACTACAGCCTGTGCCAAAAACTGGCAGCCAACTGTCATATCCTGTTATAATGACTACTGTTTGGTGTCTGTTGCTTTTGAAAACGCACTTTGTGTCTGGTCTCATAAACATGCATGGTATGCTGTAAGCAGGCACATGTCACAAGTAGCGGCTCGCAATCGAGAATGCACACACTGCTTCTGAGTGGTTGAGCAGCCACAATCTACAATAATTAGTGTGCTAGATCAATATCAATCAATAAGAGGGGGATGGTTTCTCTCAATGGACAACAACGGGGCCCTATGACAGACAGAGAGCAGAGTGGAACAACCACCACACTCTCCCTGTGACAGGCCCTCAAGGGGGCAAGCCTAATTCATCTTAACAACTGCCGACACACGAGAAATTTTTAGAATCTCTCCCCCTACCTCTCTCCCTACCTACCTAACACTATTTTTCTATGTCCTCCTCCTTCTCCTCCTCCTATTCGGGTTGCCAACCCCTCCCCCACAATTCCACTCATACTCCTCCCCCTTTTCGGTTGTGCACCTCCCCTCCCCTCAAGGAAGAGTGCAACCCTAACCTCAAGGATGATGGAGCTATTTGATGAGCCCACTACTAGGTCCACAAGTGACTCTGATTCTTTCAAGTAAACTGATCCATATTTTCCTGCACTCTATTGGAATGACATCATAATCTTTTCGCTACTACTGGCGAAAGCTCCGAAGATACCGGACCAAACAGTCGAGATGAGATTCAGTTCTTTTTCACTCTATCTCTTTCTTCGCTTTTAGTTTTCATTCATACCAAAACCAACTCTATAAATAGGCCCTTCTACTCTTGGTAGTCAACTGAACTAAGAAGAATTAGAAAGAAAAAAAACATAACACAGACGACAGGATAGAACAAAACTGACTACAGAACAATTATGGACTAATTAATACCTACATCTCTACATATACACTCACATGCAGGAAGTTAAAGCGCAGATTATTATACAAAGTTTTAAAAGCGAGTCGACTGACTGGGCCGATAAGAGATACTGCTAGTAGCATCTCTTAATTGGACATATCTATTTCTTTCTTTGAGTGATTGTGTTATATATATATATATATATATATATATATATAGCACAGTGCCCGAAGTGGTGATAGGCAATAATATTCACTTATTTATTTCAAGTACATCAGAATATCGTGTAACAAACTACTTTCTCATTTCGGCCTTTTACTACTGACAAGGAGATGCACGCGATTTACTGAACAACATAAATAATAATAGTGAAAGTAAAATTTCCTTCCAAGAACGTACACATGCACGCAAGCGTACATGCACGCATACATACATTGAGAAACATGCATATGCACACGTAAATACTACATACACATAGGCATGAAGAAGAAGAAGAAGAAGAGCAAAAATCTTTTACCTCAAGTGGCTTCATTGCTGGCTGGATATCGGCATGTCGAGGATTTCAGTCACAATACTGGGGACCCTGGTGAAATGGATAGTAGACGAAAAACTATATTTAGGTCTGAAAACCTTCAGGCTACTATTTTCACTTCTTTTGTATCAATTTATGACAATTACATTATTAGATGGACGTCTTTGGTATTTCACAAAAATTTACATGATCGACTCTTCTTTTTTAATGATTCACATGTATGGGTATGTATACAAAAATATGAAAATAACAACAAACTCAAGAATCATCCCAAAATAGAAAATGGGGAAAGAAAAAATATATAAAATGACTACTGAAAAAAGTCTTCAATCAATATTCTTACATTGTGAAAGGACAAACACAGGGAGAGAAAGAAGTGTGCATGAGTGCGTGTATGCGATGAAGAAGGGCAAAGTCATACGGAGAAGAAGATAGAACTGAATAAGAATATTAATTTCGAATGTGATTGTGGTATGACCACAGCCACAGCACACGGAACAGGGCAAATCGGAGCGCAGCAGAGGAAAGAGGGACGATGACACACACATCATCATCATCATCATCATTCATTCATTCCTATACAAATCCGTCCACACCACGTACACACATACACACACACAAGCACACACCTAAAAATCAGAAAAAGGCATCACCAAAAGAAAAAGGAAAAGTAGGTTTGAAGGAGAAAAAAGTAAAAAGAATTGAAGAGAACCTCCGAAGTCTTTTTTAAAAAATCAATTATTCATTGCGGAGTGTCCTAATTCGTGTAATTAAAATGCTTTTGAATGGTTGATTAATTTAAAACAATTTGTGATGCCAGAGTTTGGGGAGACCACGGGACCTTCATTGGGATGTCATAGCAAAAACGGATACGGGAAACTATACTATGTATGAATATTATTTATATCAAAAGAAAGGTGGAGGGTGGGTTAAAAAAATTCCTACCGCCAGCCACAAGTTTTCCGTGGATCATAACAGAAATAAAAAGGAAATCCTCTGGAGATGTCGTTGATGCCGCTTGTTGAAAGAAGAGAAAACGAAGGACGACTGAGAATAAAACGAAGAAGAGAAGGGAGTAAAAAAAAATTCCTGCCTGGGTCAAAGCTGTCTGGGTCCCTACTGTGGTAGTGTCGTTGGTCGCCTTACAAGTGTGGTGGATCACTTGGCCCTCCAGTGACCCCCAACACCCCCGCCAGCAACAGCAGCAGCAGCAGTCAGTAGTGGCATGGCCGTGGATCAATGATGATGCACACACACAAACTCCATCACATCAAGGAGACGAACAGATGTATATATTTACGTGTACATACACATAGTCACACACGGCCTGTTCTGCTCGTTCTCCTTCCTTCTCTTGCTCTAGGACTCTGGGAGAATGATGATGATCATGATAATGATGATGCAGGCGAATGTCACAGCTTACTACTCAGCGGCGGCGGTGGCAAGGACATGCCTATACACCACTGTGGCCGTAATCGCTTTTTCTTTTCTCTTTTCTGTCTTCTTCCTTCTTTTATTCTGGCTTTCCCTTTTACCAAATCAATGGTGGGTGCCAGGCGCAGTCAAAGACAGATGGCACTTTTAATGCCGTATGGGTTTTATGCTAATGCAGCTTGATTAAAAACATTCTTTTTTTTTTTTGTTAATAATCAATCAGACAGTAATTGTTGTTCTGCGACAAGCGACCGACCATGACAAATTTATGCGGGTGGTGGTAGGGGGTACGAAAAGACAAGAGTTTTATAGATTGATTGAAAGCTGGATAAAGAGAGAGATGAAGGAAGGATGCACGGACGAAGGAAAGAAAAGAGACAACGAACCAAACACAAATGACAAAAGAAAGAAAAGAGAAAGTAAAAAGAATGACGATGACACGCACACACACGCACACAGAGGACCGGGAGGCTTGTTGCAGCAAAGTCAGTTAATGGCAGTAATAATAGTTTTTGGTGGAGATGGTGGACCCTCTCTAGAGGAATGCGAGGAGGTGAACAGTGTCAGAAGGAAAACAGAAAGACACAGAGACTGACTTGACATGCACCTAAGACGTAGATACGGATATATTTTGGTATAATGGGCATAAAAGAAAAGAAAAGATATACTTAGAAAGAACGGCCCGCGGCTAAGAGTCACAAGAAGAGGATGACCGAAACAAGTTTAAGGTGAACATGATGGAATGGACACAGTGAAGTGACAACAATGAAATGACGCACACACCAGAGAAATGCAGGTTCAGTCAGGGGAGGACAGAGGACAGAGGGCAGGGCCGACTTAAAAGGAGAGGGTAGAGAAGCATAGAGAATGAGTATTATTCTGTATTACAGGGTCACAGGGTATTGGTGGGGGTCACATGTGCAAGGTGAACACAACAACGGTAATAATAACGATCTTCTCATCGCATTCTTTCACTCCCCGTTATGGTGATGGTGATGGTGATAAAAATGACAGCGAATGTTGTTGCACTCCTTTCAATACAACATTAATTACTTTTTTTATCTTATTCATCTCTTTTACACTTTCTTCAAACACTTTAAACGACACACACACACAAACGTTAGTAATGGTACTAGGATTAATAGTCTAAAATTTAGACTCTAAATAAATAATATAAATAATAATAGATACGTTACAGTCGGGCAAGCTTGGGTAAAAATCCCTTGTGGGTAGGTAATGTACTCAGACCAACATCTATCATTCACTCGACTCGGGCATCTCTTAGTTTTTGTTGTAGTGTCTTTTTCTTTTAAAATGTCATATACTTGATAAAAACCACATTTGTCGAATTCCACTTTTTTTCCCTTTTTGTTCTTCCTCAAGAAGTCTCTACGAACAAAATCGGTAAAGATGAAGAAATGTAGTAAAAGTTTTTACAGTAACTATTTGGTTTGTCTATCTGTCCGTCAGGTCGGGTCGTTGGTATTTCTACGTGTGTCGATGATGTACAAATTTACATAGACACACACGTCACGGGTCGTTGTGTATTATTATTATTATTATTGTTATTATTATTATTATATTATTAGTATTATTATTATTGCAATAATGTCTCTGGTTTTGGGATAGATGAGACAGACACACAGATAGAAAGATAGATGGATGGATGGATGAAGATGCTGGTCTGGTGTGTCTCTCTTTCACTGTGGGTTTTTGCCTGTTCGTCGTTGTTGTCGACGTCCTCTATCTGTCTGTCCGCTCTTTCTCTCTCTCTCTCTAGCTGCTCGTCCCACCGTCCTGCTAGATGATCATCATCACCAACATCATTATCCTCTTCATCATCGTCCCACCGTGTGCCGGGGGCCGGGCCACTGATGATGAGAATGATGAAGATGATGGTGGTAGTGATGCTGAGGGGAGGCAGGCTTCCTTCCAGCAGGCGAACACTGTCAACTAGACACAGCAGTCGGCAACGTGCCCACGCTGTCGGAGCCAGCAAAAACATTGGCACGGACCGCCGACCGAACGGCCGATCCGATCGTTTTTACTCCTTAGAGTTTGTGTGCTCAACAAAATCAGTGTGGAAAACTCTATGCTGTCTCATCTTTTTGTTCTTTATTAGTTTGTCAGGAATAAGTATGGTAGGAAAGAGAGGAAAAGACTAACGATGTCAAACAAAACACTTCCCATTTTTGTGTCGTTGTAAACAGGCCAGGTAATAACGGGTCTCTGGTATCAACATATCGCGTCGTTATGAGAAAACTACTGAAGTTGGATATTGGAGAAAAATAAAGGAAAAGACAAAAATGATTAGGTTTGTTTTTCACGAACGGTTCAGTAATAATAATGAGGTCATTCCCTGTGACAACGATTCAGTCCTTTATCTGAGAAAAAAAATTAAGTTTAAGCCTCATTTGGGAGTCCATTCTTTTTTTACTTTCTTCATCTTTCTATTAAGTCAGGTACACAAAAGAAAATTAAGCTAAAAAGTCTTTAAGATGTTAAAAATAATAATATCAATGTGTCGCAGTAAACAGGCCAAGTTATGCGACAATGGGTCGAATAGACAAAATATTCTTCACTTTTTTTTGCATGTTCTTACAAAATTAAATTGGGATGTAGAAAATTATTTGAATGAAAACCAAAAATTGCTAGTTTTATACTAATAATTCTTCTGCCCTATTTTTTTATATTTTATTTATTTATTTTTTGAATACATGATGAAATCAATTTCTTAAGTCATTGTGGCTGTCCTTTATTTGAAAAATAGATTGTTTAAATAGCAGTTCTAGTAGTGATCAATTTTGATTGTTTTAAAAACGTTTCGGTGAAGAGAGTTCTCATTGCTCCAGTATTGAAAAAAGGTCAATTTCCGGTTCTACATCTTTTATTCAGTCCGACTTTAAATTTCGTTTCCAGAATTTTAACATCTACAAAAGGCCCATTCTCTAATGTTGTTCCAAACAACAACACAAAAATGACTGGAGAGTGTTCTTTATGTCCAAGAAAAACGAACTCTACAAATAAAATCCCTTGGACACAATCTGGGGGATCAGTTTATTTCATCAGTTTGGCGTAAAAACGATTCCCCAATTCTTCCAAATTTTCTCTGCTTATTTTCATGACAGAATGATTGACCCCAGAGAGAAAGAGAGAGAGAGACAGACAGACAGACCATGAACATTATTTGTCATATTCAAAGTACTTAAGGGGACCTAAAGAAAGAAATGTAATAATTCATCTTTCTTTACTGTTTTTGTGTTAAATTGTAAATTAATTAATTTAATCATTATTAAAAGGTTGATCCGACGATCAGTTTATATCTACTAAAAAAAACCTGATCAAATTGGACAGTTAGTATCAACTAATAATTCCTAAATAAATTGAAAATAGAAAAACTAACACACAAAACTAAAGTATTTTTTTTTCTGTAAAAAATAACTTGTTTCAGAGAGGATCAATAACATCTAAAAATAAATTGAATTTTTTAACAGAAAAAATAGAAGCAAAAAAAAAAAAAGATAGAAAGAAAATACTGAAAAATACAAAAACCCTAATTTTCATCAAATAAAAGAAATCCCGACGCAATGTCGGGTTCCTAAGTTAACAAAATATACGGTATAATTTATTATTTTTAGAGGGGATATAATACTTTTTTAAAAGATTTTCCTATTTGTTAAAAATAAATATATCTTGTCACCTTATATAACTTAAAATATTTCAAAATACGAACAATTAAAAATAAAACAAGAAAAGATATTCTAAACTCTTGAAGAAAAAAAAGTAAGAAAATAAGATGAATAATGAAATTTGGGGTTATTCAGTTGATGAACCCACAGAAAATCTCATTCATGTGGCTTTCCGATACCGGCGAATTTAAGGCCAACATTTTTCTGGGGGTAGGAAAGGAACAAAATTAAATGATGAGGTATTTGGAGAGCCTCCTTCACCCCTCAGGAGATAAAAGAAAGAAAAAGATGTAGGAGAAGGCAGTAAGTGTGTGTGTGTGTGGGGGGGGGTTAAAACGAGGACACAAGAAAAACTACCAGAAAAGTCCCGATATCCCACAGTAGTACCAGTAATAGACTTTTTGATAAAGGTTCTTCGGCTAATTTCTTAGAATTCTGACTTTCTTTGCCTTGTTCCGGAATTTCGTTAAAAAGCCCGAACAAAAGATTTAGTGACGATTTAAATATTTGACATCTTTTGATTATAACTTAATTTAAAAAACAAAATCAATTAATTTTTTTCGCATATTCTTCCTTATTATAATTATTTAATTTTAAGGAATATTTTTTCTTTTCATTCTTTGATAATACTTGTTGGGGACTATGATCAAATTTGGAAAGGTACAACACATGCTTATTATTTATCATCAGAAATCTTTTTTTTTTATTTCTAAAAAAAGTAAAAAGAAAACAAAACATTCCGATGGTACAAATAATAAGAAGATGTTGATTAGTAAAAAAAAAAAAAAGATTTTATTTTAATCAAAAAACATTTTTTTCAAATTATTTCTTTTTTAACAATTTAAAAAATGATACCATTTCACTTTTATTTTAATTAATATTTTAATTAAAGGCAATTAGTTACGTATTAATTTAATTATTACTTAAGAGAAAAATACTTTAATGTCCATGAACACTAGAGTACTAGTCAAGTTGACAGTGTTGTTGACTAATTTCTTGAAATGTCCCATTTGGTGGGGAGCGGCTGCGGAAGTGGGTAATATTTCTTTAAAGGAAAAATAAAAATAAAGAAACATTTTTAAATAAAAACCAATGGTAAATTACAACAAAAAAATATAATTTAAGTACGAAATCGGCCAAAATTAGTTTGTAGCGGAAACTTTATGGATTCAAGCCATTCTTCCGAGAAATCTTCGGCGGCATTTAAGAGACTTCTGAAAGTGTCAAGAAACACACCAATTCAAAGACAGATTTTCTAGATTAATAATAAAAAAATATTTGCGAACATTACAGACGAGATGAGTAAAAAAAATAGACAGGAAGAGAAGCGAGTTTTTATGATTACGTCAAATGCGACATTTATTTACTTACAAAGTCATCATAAAGTGCTAACTAAAATATAAAACAAAAACATGTTATCGTTTCTTTTTAAGGTGATACTTTTAAGAGTCACTTTAAAAAAAATGATTTTCGTGACTTTCGAAAAAAGATGAAAGACAAAAAAAGAAGTTTTTAAAAAATAAATAAAATGAGACAATGAGAAGAATGACCCCCTGAGGAGAAAAATATGAGACAATGAAAAATGACCCCCCACCCGGGAAGAAAAAATCTCAGCAATTTTTTTTTTTTAATCTTAGACTTTTTTTTTTTTAACGAAAAGAGTTTTATTCTCACCAAAGACGTAATTGAACAACGGTGTTTAACATTTTCTAAAATGTCAAAAAACATTTAAGATAAAAAAAAACATTAGTCGACATTCCTTCATCATCATATCATCTCCATCCCAATTTTCTTCTTCTTCTTTAACACAAGGCAAAAGCAAGCAGTGGCGGTTTAAAATTTTGTCATTATTGTCTGCTGCTGGCAACAGAACGAAGCAGCAAATATTATTACTATTATTACGACTACTACAAGTAACAAAACAACACAAGGAAGAACTGAAGTGTGCCATCAACTACATCATCGGAGGCAGAGGCCCGGGCCGTGCAGACGACATAAAGAAACGAACTCAAAAACACTCACTATCGCCAAATAAAAACAAGCAAGCAACGTTTATAACAAAAAAACTCTGAAACTTGGAACATTCTCCTTGATTTTGTTTCTCATGCACACACTAGAAATAAGTCAGACGACGACATTTGCCGTCGTCGGGACGATATCTAAACAACTTACCGCCGCCATATTGTCCAAGTCGTCTGTTGGGCTTTTTTGTTGACAAGTTACCATTGCGACACTGGACATATTTTTAATAAAGCGACGAATTTAGTTTAAATTATACGATTTTTAATACTATAATTATTAAAGAATATTATTGATATATTTAGATGTTATAAGTACTTCCTTTAATTAATTTTAATAATAAAGAGAAAAGTTTAGTTGTTTTTTTTAGTCACAATGTCCCGTCCAGTTTACGGTAAAGAAGGAAAGCGAGAATTCAATGCTACAGGTCGGGATTTGAGTTTTACTATTATTATTAAATTTTAAGTACATATGTAAAAGAAAAACCCCTAAACTACAAGTTAATTGACTCGGTGAGCTATTTTAATTCACTTATGTAAGGATAAGTATTCCTAATTTATACTTTGGAAACAAGAATTGAGTTAATAAACTGACAGTGGTTGCTAAGGACATTCTGCTATGTTTAGTTTTGTTTACATTAGTAATGTGTAGCAACGTGTCTTCTTTGCAAACAACGTTTTTTTATTCTCTTCATTTTATGCCTTTAAACTCTATAAATAATAAGAAACATTTTCCTCTAATATCATCGGTGAATCTATTTCCCGAGGTCGAGGACCAGAAAAGAGAAAAAATGAAATATTAGCCATTTTTGTTTGTTACTGAAAAAAAGAAGATACCTGAAGTTTTTTTTAAATGCCCACAATAAAACAAAGGGCCTGAAAACGTTCTTCATACTTTTCATAATTTTCGCTTATTTGCACGTGCTTCTATTATTATAATAATAATAATTATTATTATTATAAAAGCTAAGAATTATTCTTGGCTATTTTTTAGTTGATTTATTTTATTATTTTTCAATTTTCATGTTTAAATGTTTTGTTTGTTTTTTTTTTTACTTTTGAGTTTTATTTTTTTAACACTTTAAAATTAATTTTAGTATTTTAAAAGTTTTTCAGTTTAAAAAAATATTACCACGAATTTACATATTTCGCGATAATAATTTTTAATAAAAGAAAATTGCAAACAATAACAAAGATAATGAAGGAAAAAAATGTAATTTCTGTTATTTTATTTTTATAAATTTTCTTAAGTTTTCATTAGGAGTTAGTGTTTATTTATTTTGTTTGTCATTTCTAAAGAAAGAGTTAATATGCCGGATTAAAAATAAAAATCTATTAATAAATAAATGGATTTTTAATTCGACATATTAACTTAGTTATAAGTTCAGACAAACGTTTTTAAATGGATCAAATACGGGTATCCACTAAAAACTGAGTATAAATAACTTAAATAAGTAAAAAACAAAAAAATAAAAATAAAGTAGCCAAAGCAGTTCAGTGGATTCTTTTTTAAATCTTATTTTTAAAGCGGTAAAATAAAAAGTTTCTTTTTCAAAACTCGGGACACGCAAAAAAGAAAATGAATTTATTTCTTCATTAAAAACACGTATGCATCGCGTAATTCCCATTGTAGCGTTAAAATTTAGTGAGTGCTTAAGACCGATAAAGTACGATCATATGGTTAAATAAAAATAAAATATCTGAGTAAATTAAAGTGCCCCTGATACTTTTTTTAAAAGTAGTTTTTAGTTTTCTAGAGCTAGACTTAGCAAATTTCTTGCTTTTTTTGTAGTCATTATTTTTTGTTGTCTGAATTTGCTTTTAAGATCCACGCACCAACTTCCTATTATTTATTAATTATTATATTTTTTTAATTGGGCTACTTAATAAACACACTGATTGATAGTGATAACATAACAGTTGGCTTAAATTAATTATTTACTTTAATTTCATTGATTAATAAAGAAATGGATAGCTGAAAGAAACATTCTTGATCACATGGAGTTGGAGATACAGACAGGCCTATTAAAGAGGAAATTTATTCTATATTCGATGTATCAATGAACTTTCCGATTTAATCCGACATAATGCCATGTGACCAAGTAGTAATATAGGGATTTACTAAACTTATCTTAAATGTGACACAAGACCGGAGCACCCAGTGAGGATCGAACTCGGAACTCTGTCATAGCCGCTAGCGTGATATATACTACCCAGAAGTAGGGCCAAGTTTAGACGCATTTGCTTTGCTCACTAAAAAAAAGAGTGACCTGTTAAAATTCATTATTAATTAAATAATTGTAAATAATTTTATTTTAGTTGATTAAAAAAAGTCTCAATCAATGACTTAAAACACACAAGCAGGTGTTTGTAATCAGGTAACTAATCCACTTCTTAAAAATAAAATTAAAAGATGTTCTGTAGAAAAGTCAGTATTTGCCGTAGTCACTTCTGTCCATGCTCATTTTTATTATGAATAATTACAATATGAAAAGAAGAAAAAAATACAAC
This sequence comes from Acanthosepion esculentum, assembly GCA_964036315.1. Classification (NCBI taxonomy): domain Eukaryota; kingdom Metazoa; phylum Mollusca; class Cephalopoda; order Sepiida; family Sepiidae; genus Acanthosepion; species Acanthosepion esculentum. The sequence goes on along the minus strand of OZ038493.1, from coordinate 36,777,496 downwards.
TTGTACAAGAAAGAATTAGCGAAAAAAAGTTATTGCTGCTTTAGTTTAAAAATTAAATTTCTTTTAGAAATGAAAGTTTTGTTGTGTAAAAAAATAGGATTTCGTGTTTTTGCTCAAATTCTTGGTAGTGTTTTAGTTTTTGTGTTTTGAGAATTTAAATTTTTACTTGTAATTTTTTCAATCCTGTTTAATATGGATTTAAAAAATTACTTTGCCATAAACCGTCTGTACACATTCCTTAAAAGCAAAACATTTAAGATTAAGAATGTTCTCTGAAGAATTTTCTGAAAGCCGCAAAGAAAATAACTTTGAATTGCACCCGAAAACTTATTTTGACAAGTTTTTAAATTTTCCGGTACAGCTTTTATTTTAATAAAGTGATCAAATGACCAAAAAGCACCTGCTTATAAGGCAGATTGTAATTGCAGAGCAGAAGATAATTGGATTGTTAAGTAAGTTAATAATTATTTTTAATCAAGAGATGAAAAACTCTATCGACGACTTCTGATGTTTCAGTTTACGCAACAAAAATACGTTTTTTTTATGTTCTTAATTTTTGGAAAGATTACTAATAAAATATTCAGCAATCCTATTTTTAAATAAGTTTTTATTGTGTAAGTAACTATTCATATTGTTACGTAAAAAATTAAATGATTACATTAATTTCCATTTCCAAGTAAGCCGATTTATTTTATATCTGATGTTGGCAAGTCTTTTAAGAAGACCCACTAACAAATCGAAACCTTTTATTTTCTAACTTAATAATATTAATAATGAAACCTTTAAATGTAGATTATTTTATTTTATCTATCAGCCCTTTACTTAAATTGCATGAAACCGGACAGTTATATAGACGACACTTGGCTTCAAAATCATAAAAGTTAAAAAAAAAAAGTAATTTATTTTTTTTAAGTTTGAATTTAACTTACAAAAACGAAGCTATGACCAAAAAGTTCATGTCACCCCTAAACGCACAAACAGGATTGTTTTTTTTATTTTTTATTTACACCTTTCACTAGTAGAAATTTGAATTTGTAATACTATCTTAATGTAAATAAATATCATTTTATTTTATTTTTTAGCCGTGCATCAGATGAGACCTCCATTTTTTTATCTACCTGTAAGTTAGTTTTAAAAAAATGTTAGTTCTCATTGATTTCAGTATCACTAAACGTGCTTAATAACTACTTTGACAAAATTTGCCGCAGCATATTTCTAATTTGAAGATTGGAAGAAATTTAAAATTCAGTTCCATAATAATCATAAATTAAATAAAATAAAGTTTTATTTTCCAAATGATTTGGCACCGAATTAAGACTGCAAGCAAACAGTTGTTTGGGTTTGTTTTTTTTCCTAATTTTTTTTTCTTGGTGTGCTAATTTAAACTTAAAATCTATAGTTTGAATATCGAAAGTCGAGTGAGTTATTTTATTATAAAATACACAAAAGGACAAAAAAAAAAAAAAAGAAGCTTTATGTGATTGGTGAGATGACGGAAACATCATTTTTTTTTTTCTAACTAAAAGTTTATTTCTTTCAATATGGTTATTGGAGATTCTAATTTTTATTAACAACAAAACAATTTCAGAAAATACTTTCCCTTCATGCTTTGCTTAAGAAATAAATCTCAACTATTTAATTTAGTAGAGGGTTGAAACAATGAAAATTGACTTCAAGTTCTGAACATTAATTTACTTTTTTAGTTTTGTGGGCATAGATTACTTAATGTTGGTGTTGTAAAAGTGACGAAAGTAAACAAAACAATAGTCTTGAATTTGAGAGTTATTTAATTTAACCTTTTTCTTTTTTTTAATTTTCCTGTTATTTTGCTACATATCTGAAGTGAATATTTAACATTCCGGTCTTAAACTATTCCAGTGATTGATTCTCTGGTATCAGGTGTGATTATTCTTTTTGCATCACTGTTTTTAAAACAACTTCATATTTTGTTATTCAACAGGTAAATTTTGGACATTTTGAAAAGAATTAAAAAGAGATTCCTTACTGAAAAAAAAAGTTTCAGGTATGTATTAGACTACTAATTAGAATTACAATCAGACTTGTTGATAGAGAAAGAACATTGAAATAAATTGAAATGAAAGCGATTCAAAATAAAAACTAACGTAAAAGTTAATTTTATGGAGTTTGAAAATAAAGTTTTTTTTTTTTTTTCAAGTTTCAAAGAATTTTTAGGCGTAACGAAGCTTTTTAAAAGTAAACTTAAGTTTTATCATTTTGAGATTTAAAAACGGTTTGACTTTGAGTAATTAAAGTTATAATTAAGAAATATTTAATTGAAAATACATATTTCTCAAAATTCATCAGAAATAGTTACGTGTAAGAAGATTAATACACCTGATTCATAATTTAATGATATAAATTATATAGTGATCTTGTTTTCTTTCACTCAGAGATGCAGACATCTCTCTCTCTTTTCTCATATACACACATCTGTATGCATACATATATATATATATATATAAATGTTAAATAAATTCCTTTTTATTTGAAACATTTTTTCCATCATTTTTAGCCTGGAGTCTGCTTGGTGTCAGTCTTTTGGCACGTGCCAGAGTCGGGTGGGTGGGGTAAGAGACTGGTTTGAAAATAGACTTTAGCTTTACCATCTTTTGATAAGAGGCGGGACTTAGAGCACAGGTCCTCCTACTGTCTCTCTCTCTCTCTTCTTTGTCAATTCATCTTTACATTTATACACCTACAAACTGACGCACGACCTCGGTGGTAGTAGTTACTCAACACAGCTGATTACCTTACAGCTTGTGTTGGTTCCTTGCAGTTCTGACGATCTACAAATAGCAACCCACACTTAGTTGCTAGAGCTTATATGTGTGTCTACTGACCTGGGTACCAACTAAGATTGAATTTTCTCGTCTTATTTCTTTTTCTTTTTTTTTTATCTTCCACCTTTTTCGTTTTCTACTTTTCTTTCTCTTTGCTGTCCCCTTTTTTCTCTTTCTCTTAACTTTTTGTTCTTATCTTTCTCTTTGCCGCGTTTATCTTTTACCTCCCTCTCAACTTCTTTCCCCTCTTCCTTTTCTTTTTCAATATTCCCCACTTTAAAAGTTTCTTTCCAGCTAAATATTTTAACTTTCTTTAACCTTTCCATCTCTCTCTGTTAAACATCCACGTTCATTTCTATCTCTCTCTCTGTCCCATGTTCTACTCTGCTGATCTTTCTTCGTCATTTCATTTTTTTTTTATTCCCATGATTAATTACGAGTTCTTGGAATAAAACGACATTACAAAATATTATGATCCAAACATTGATCTTATACTAACTATTAGCAGCTGGTGCTCGGAAGACCTCTGCTGTGTACAAGCAGACAGTCATGCAGGGGTGATGTGGAGGGTTGGTGGCGTAGGTTTTTGAGGATACGGGTATGGGGGAGGAACATGAGAGTGTTTACCATTTTGATTACCCCCACGCTACTGCTGCTGTTCCTATTCCTCCAGTTAGAGTCGGGGTCGGAATGAAGTAAGTTACGGTGTATGATGGTTGATGCGGACTGGGTGACTCGATAGATCTATTACTACTACTACTACTTGTGTAACATTAACAACATTCTTTACGGCAGCTACAAGTGTTTTTTATTTTCCCCTTGATTCCAAGGGAAACGGTACTTTATTGTTTGGAAGGTTGCTAAATTGTCGGCTGAACCAAAGAAATGGAACGTTGGTGGGTGGATTGGAAATGAGGAGGAGGAGGGTGTTGACTGTTGAGTTATTCTCCAAAAGCTCAACTCTGACAATGTAATTTTCACACCTAATCAACTTACCTGTGTGTGTGTTTTGTCTTTTTGGTTTCTGAGTCCGAGTGTGTGCTATTTGGAAAGAATTGTGTATGTATGTAAAATGCACGTTTGTATGTCTCATGTAGTCTGTGTATGTGACGTGCTTTACGTGTTAGAATTCATTCATCATAGTTTGCCGGATGTTAGAAATCCCCCACCCCCCGCTCTCATTCTCATATTTTTAAAATGTCTCTCTTGAATCCGTCAGTACGTGTGTTTTCGTTTCGACAATTGTGCTTGTGTACGTGCGTGTCATACTGGTATTTATTCGTATATAAATTCCAGTCAAAGATTGAAAAGTAACGCTGTAACTAATCGATATTTGATCGATGAGCAATAAAGAAAAGATAAAAACTTAAGACCCTCTAAATACCCAATATTTTAAAAATGTCCGTGGAAAGGCGGGGAAAAAGACACCAACTTCCATTTTTGAAGAAATTACAGTGATTTTGACAAGGGTTAGGACTGGAGGAGTTTTTTTTTTTTTTTTGTTCTTTCGAAGTAAAAACGAAAAATAACTTTTTTTTACTTATGTCAGAAAGGATGTCAATCAAAATTGCTAATTATTAATTAAATAATTTTAATTTAAAGAAAACAGGATATACATGATGGATGACATAAGAATATTTGTAAAAAAAAATGTTTTTTTTTTTTTGTCGTTCAGTTTTTTTTCATCCTTTCTTTGCTGTAGAATTGTGTTATGGACGAATGTGTAGCCGTGTTTCACCTCTGTTTCTCTTAGAACTCTCTTCTGTCTGTGTGTTAGAACTAAATCTCTTAGTTTCTGTGTCTGTGTGTTTCAACTAAAGGTTTGTTTGCAATGAATGCCAGCTCGTTGGTATGTGTATATGTGTGTGTGTGTGTTGAATGACTTTTTATGTGAGTTTCGTTTTACCTCTTTAAAATGTTCTTTAGTAAAGTAAAGTTGGTGAGTTTCAAGGTTTTCAAACTTTTTTCTGCTTCCTTCCTTCCTCTACCAACCAATCTCTTCGATAGAATCAAGAGTTGCTTTCTTTTTAACTCCTTATCAATTCTTAAATGGAATCGGTACATTGAAGCTCCTGCACTCTCCTCTTCAAGTTCCTGCTCAGAGAAATGACTGACACTTTATCTTAATTGATAAAAACGTGATTAAGTAAAATTTTACCATTTAAAAAGTTAACTTTGTGAAAAATTCAAAATAAAAAATAACATTCTTACAAACTCAACTGCAATTACTGTGCCTAACTAGATGCAAATTTTTCTCTCTTTTATGTATATATCAAGCAAGTATAATGTTAATTTTTTTATAGATCCTATTAAAAACGTGACAAGCTGAAAGTTTCATTGTAAAACAGTGCACCCAATATAATTCATTTGTGCTTCAATAGAACCGATCATCATATGCTTTTGTGTGTGTATCTGTCTGTTCATTTATTTCTTAACTATTTTTCCATCGGTATCAGTCTTTCTATCTTTCACTGTGGAAGCTTTAGGTTGGACACTTTCAGATTTTCATCTGATACAGTGATAGATTGAAGATTTTCATTGATCAGCTGTTTGTAAAATAAATGTCATACAAACTCTTGGTTGAACTTCCTTGGGACAAGAAGATTTGAATTTGTCCTGTTTTCTCTAGGAAAAAGATGCCCTCTAAAACAGTTTCAAGTAGTTAATCTTGGTCAAATTATTTCAAGACCAGCTCTTGTTGATAGTGGCCAGACAATATATTTTCTTTTTTCTTTAAGTTTTTATTTATTTTTCCATTTTTATTTTTATTTTTTTGTATTTATGTACATAGCTAATGCCAATGTGGCACTGTTATCAAACTGGTGTTCAATTATCTTCCTAATTCTTCCTTACCATTGCAAAATCTCCTGTCTGAAACTGTTGCTCAACACATACCTAGTGTAAACTAAACAGTATATTTTAATAATCAGATCTGTAATTCATTTGACCATGAAAATATATATATATATATATAAAGACATTTTTATGTTTAACATTCTTTTTATACATACAAATATTTAAGTAAATGCTCTGTTTATAATAAATGGTATTAAATAACATTTATCGACCTGAATGTCCGAGAAATTTTCATAGAAAATATTCGTCCTCCAACAGGATTTGAACCTGTATCCTATACGAAACCGTCATATAGCCTGACATGCCTTAACCGATTCGGCCACTAATTTACTTAAATACTTGTATCTATAAAAAGAATGTTAAACATAAAAATGTCTTTAACTACATACATATATATATATATATATATATATATATATATATATATATATATATATAAAATAATAACAAACATATTATATTATCAAAAACAATTGTCAACCAGGCGACTTCTGGAAGATAATGTTTTTTAAGGCAAGCAGTCTTTGTATTTAATTTTGAAATAAAGTTCCCTGATGTGTAGAGACAAGATAAATAAACATTTAATTTTATCTATTACAATTATATATATATATATATATATATAATCATACCAGGGGATGCATTTTCTTTAATAAGATTTTTTTTTAATATTCAGGCCGGTAGACAAAATAAAATAATCTTTCAAATAGATGGATCATCTACTCAAATAGAAGTATCCACTTAAAAGAACATAAAGTAAAACTTGAAAGAGGAAGTTATTCTATCAAGGTTTGCCAGGAAGAATATGTTGGAGAAACCTAAAGAAGTTTTAATAAAAGATTATATGAACACAAAAGGGACATTTTAAAAAACCACACCCAGATTGCATTTGTGGTTCACCGTAACAAAACTTGATACAATTTTGACATAAAAAATGCTACTCTCTAATTGAAAGAAATAATAATTGGTTAAGAGGAAAATGTCCAGAAACTTATTTGATTGCTAATTCATCTACAGTAATATTATGACCAGGTTCTTATGTTTCACCATTCTTTGCAGATTTTTATTTATCACAATGTGTGATATTTAATAACAAAGGTGATGGAAAGAAAAAGAAAATAGATGAATTTGATTACATTACAAACAGAAAAAAAATTATTACAAAATTTTAATATTACCAACATCTCTCATTCATGCGCATGTGTAGTCACAAAGACGTCAACAAACCCAATCTGGTGAAATCGTAATGAATGAAACATATCAAAAAGCATTTGTCCAATTTGTCATAGATCTTTCACATCTTTTCTTTACTATCTATTGTTATATAAAAATTTTATATTGGGATCCGATATATATATATATATATATATATATATATATATATATATATACACACACAAAAGCAATAGTACTTTCTTAATTATTTCCTTAGTATATTTAACCAAAGTGTAGGATTCAGGGACAATATAAAACAGTTAATTAACAGATATCATATATAACTTAAAATTTTACATATCAACTATATATATATATATATGTGTGTGTGTATATGTAGAGATGTGTGTATGTATGTATATATATGTATGTATGTATATGTATGTAGATATGCGTGTATGTATATATATATATGTATGTAGATATGTGTGTATGTATATATATATATGTATGTAGATATGTGTGTAAGTATATATATGTATGTAGATATGTGTGTAAGTATATATATGTATGTAGATATGTGTGTAAGTATATATATGTATGTAGATATGTGTGTATGTATATATATATATGTATGTAGATATGTGTGTATGTATATATATGTATGTAGATATGTGTGTATGTATATATATATATGTATGTAGATATATGTGTATATATATATATATGTATGTAGATATGAGTGTATGTATGTGTATATATATATATGTATGTAGATATGAGTGTATGTATGTGTATATATATATATGTATGTAGATATGAGTGTATGTATGTGTATATATATATATGTCTGTAGATATGAGTGTATGTATGTATATATATATATATATGTCTGTAGATATGAGTGTATGTATGTGTATATATATATATGTCTGTAGATATGAGTGTATGTATGTGTATATATATATATGTCTGTAGATATGAGTGTATGTATGTGTATATATATATATGTCTGTAGATATGAGTGTATGTATGTGTATATATATATATGTAGATATATGTGTATATATGTATGTAGATATGTGTGTATATATATATATATATATATATATGTAGATATGTGTGTATATATATATATGTAGATATGTGTGTATATATATATATGTAGATATGTGTGTATATATATATATGTAGATATGTGTGTATATATATATATGTAGATATGTGTGTATATATATATATATATGTAGATATGTGTGTATATATATATATATATGTAGATATGTGTGTATATATATATATATATGTAGATATGTGTGTATATATATATATATATATGTAGATATGTGTGTATATATATATATATATGTAGATATGTGTGTATATATATATATATGTAGATATGTGTGTATATATATATATATATGTAGATATGTGTGTATATATATATATATGTAGATATGTGTGTATATATATATATATATGTAGATATGTGTGTATATATATATATATATGCAGATATGTGTGTATATATATATATATGTAGATATGTGTGTATATATATATATATATATGTAGATATGTGTGTGTATATATATATATATGTAGATATGTGTGTATATATATATATATGTAGATATGTGTGTATATATATATATATGTAGATATGTGTGTATATATATATGTAGATATGTGTGTATATATATATGTAGATATGTGTGTATATATATATGTATGTAGATGTGTGTATATATATATATGTATGTGGATGTGTGTATATATATATATGTATGTGGATGTGTGTATATATATATATGTATGTGGATGTGTGTATATATATATATGTATGTGGATGTGTGTATATATATATATGTATGTGGATGTGTGTATATATATATATGTATGTGGATGTGTGTATATATATATATGTATGTGGATGTGTGTATATATATGTATGTGGATGTGTGTGTGTATATATATGTATGTGGATGTGTGTGTATATATATATGTATGTAGATGTGTGTGTATATATATATGTATGTAGATGTGTGTATATATATATATGTATGTGGATGTGTGTATATATATATATGTATGTAGATGTGTGTATATATATATATGTATGTAGATGTGTGTATATATATATATGTAGATATGTGTGTGTGTATATATATGTATGTAGATATGTGTGTCTATATATATATATATGTATGTAGATGTGTGTGTGTAGATATATATATGTAGATATGTGTGTGTGTGTATATATATATGTAGATATGTGTATATGTATGTAGATACATGTGTGTATGTATGTTTATATATATGTATGTAGATACATGTGTGTATGTATGTATATATATATGTAGATACATGTGTGTATGTATGTATATATATATATATGTAGATACATGTGTGTATGTATGTATATATATATATATATGTAGATACACGTGTGTATGTATATATATATATATGTAGATACATGTGTGTATGTATGTATGTATATATATATATGTATGTATATATATATATGTATATATATATATATATATATGTAGATTTGTGTGTGTGTATATGTATGTATGTATGTAGATACGTGTGTGTGTATGTATATATATATATTTATGTAGATATGTGTGTATGTATGTATATATATGTAGATATGTGTATGTATGTATATATATGTAGATATGTGTGTGTATGTATATATATATATGTATATGTGAATATATATGGACAAGGAGAGAGATAATATATATATATATATATATATCGGGAGAGAAACATTATATGTATAAATATATATAGAGATGGTGAGATACTATATATTATTTATACATGTATATATATAGAGAGATGTATGTATAGATATAAAGAGAGGGAGGTTTTATATATATATATATATATATATATATATATATATATTTCAGTTAAGAAAAATTTGGTAATCTGTATAGGTAATCGCAAGGATTATGAAATCCTGAGAGCTCAATGTAAATTCAGAGCTAATAATTTAAAGAAAAACAGACCACTTTTAAAGTGGTCTGTTTTTATTTAATATGTATATATATCTATATATATATAAATGTGCATTTATATACAGAGATATCTGTATGAATATATATGTATACATATGCATTTGTATATAGATATGCATTTAGATATATAGATATGCACATATTGTCATATCTGCATATGCATATATAGGCATATGTGCATATGCATATATAGGCATATCTGTATACATGTGCATATATATATATATAATATGTGCATATATATGTAAATATGTGCATACATATGTATATATGCACATATATATATATATATTGTACATACGTCAATATATATATGTATATCAGTATATATGAGCAATATATATATATATATCAGTATATATGAGCAAATGTATAGATATGTATATATGTGCATATATGTATATACGCGCATATATATACATTCATATGTATAGACATGCATATATATATATGAATATATGTATAGGTATATACGTGCATATAGGTATATACATGCATATATATAGGTATGTATAGGTATATACGTGCATATACGTATATACGTGCATATATCTGTATATACGTGAATATATATATAGGTATGTGTATATATATGCTTATGAAGATATGTGTGTGTGTGCATGTATATATATATATATGTGTGCATGTATATGTATATATATATATGTGTGCATGTATATGTATATATATATGTGTGTGTGCATGTATATGTATATATATATGTGTGCATGTATATGTATATATATATATATGTGTGCATGTATATTTATATATATGTGTGTGCATGTATATTTATATATATGTGTGTGCATGTATATGTATATATATATATATGTGTGTGCATGTATATTTATATATATGTGTGCATGTATATTTATATATATGTATATATATATATATGTATATGTATATATATATATATATGTGTGCATGTATATTTATATATGTGTGTGCATGTATATGTATATATATATATATATATATGTGTGCATGTATATTTATATATATGTGTGCATGTATATTTATATATATGTGTGCATGTATATGTTTATATATATGTGTGCATGTATATGTTTATATATATGTGTGCATGTATATGTTTATATATATGTGTGCATGTATATGTTTATATATATGTGTGCATGTATATATATATGTGTGTGCATGTATCTATATATGTGTGTGTGCATGTATATATATATGTGTGTGCATGTATATATATATATATGTGTGCATGTATATATGTGTGCATGTATATATATATATGTGTGCATGTATATATATATATGTGTGCATGTATATATGTGTGCATGTATATATATATGTGTGCATGTATATGTATATATACATGTGCATGTATATATACATGTGCATGTATATATACATGTGCATGTATATATACATGTGCATGTATATGTATATATACATGTGCATGTATATATACATGTGCATGTATATGTATATATACATGTGCATGTATATATACATGTGCATGTATATGTATATATATGTGTGCATGTATATGTATATATATGTGTGCATGTATATGTATATATATATATGTGTGTGCATGTATATGTATATATATATATGTGTGTGCATGTATATATATATATATGTGTGTGCATGTATATGTATTATGTATATATATATGTGTGTGCACGTATATGTATATATATATGTGTGTGCACGTATATGTATATATATATGTGTGTGTGCACGTATATGTATGTATATATGTGTGTGTGCACGTATATGTATGTATATATATGTGTGTGTACACGTATATGTATGTATATATATGTGTGTGCACGTATATGTGTGTATATATGTGTGTGCATGTATATGTGTCTATATATATATATGTGTGCATGTATATGTGTCTATATATATATATGTGTGCATGTATATGTGTCTATATATATATATATATGTTTGCATGTATATGTGTATATATATATGTGTGTCCATGTATATGTATGTATATATATATATATATGTGTGCGCATGTATATGTGTATATGTATATATGTATATGTGTGTGCATGTATATCTGTATATGTATATATATATATGTGTGTGCATGTATATGTGTATATATATATATATGTGTGTGTGCATGTATATGTATATATATATATATGTGTGCATGTATATTTATATATATGTGTGCATGTATATGTTTATATATATGTGTGTGCATGTATATGTTTATATATATGTGTGCATGTATATGTTTATATATATGTGTGCATGTATATATATATATGTGTGCATGTATCTATATATGTGTGTGTGCATGTATATATATATGTGTGTGCATGTATATATATATATATGTGTGCATGTATATATGTGTGCATGTATATATATATATGTGTGCATGTATATATGTGTGCATGTATATATATATGTGTGCATGTATATATGTGTGCATGTATATATATATATGTGTGCATGTATATATGTGTGCATGTATATATATATATATGTGTGCATGTATATGTATATATACATGTGCATGTATATATACATGTGCATGTATATATACATGTGCATGTATATATACATGTGCATGTATATATACATGTGCATGTATATATACATGTGCATGTATATATACATGTGCATGTATATATACATGTGCATGTATATATACATGTGCATGTATATATACATGTGCATGTATATGTATATATACATGTGCATGTATATGTATATATACATGTGCATGTATATGTATATATATGTGTGCATGTATATGTATATATGTGTGTGCATGTATATATATATATATATGTGTGTGCATGTATATATATATATATATATGTGTGTGCATGTATATATATATATATATATGTGTGTGCACGTATATGTATATATATATGTGTGTGCACGTATATGTATGTATATATATGTGTGTGCACGTATATGTATGTATATATATGTGTGTGTGCACGTATATGTATGTATATATATGTGTGTGTGCACGTATATGTATGTATATATATGTGTGTGCACGTATATGTGTGTATATATGTGTGTGCATGTATATGTGTCTATATATATATATGTGTGCATGTATATGTGTCTATATATATATATATGTGTGTGCATGTATATGTGTCTATATATATATATATATGTTTGCATGTATATGTGTATATATATATGTGTGTCCATGTATATGTATGTATATATATATGTGTGTGCATGTATATCTGTATATGTATATATATATATGTGTGTGCATGTATATGTGTATATATATATATATATATGTGTGCATGTATATGTGTATATATATATATATATATATGTGTGTGTGTGCATGTTTATATATGTTACTACAATGTTTCGGCTGTTCTATCCTAGGGTGACCTTCAGATATACAATCTGCATGGAAAATTGTGGTAAGAACAAAGTCAGCCAAAAAGATGAGGTCAGTAGTTTGACAGATCTAGAAGACGCATCTGAAAATTACTGATGGTAAATTTATTTATTCATATTTATGTGGAAAAAGAAACAAGGTGATTTTTCAGAGTAGGTACCTCAGATTCTTTCACTATTTCACTGCAGAAACCCATCTGCATAAGCATGTACCTTAGAAATGGTAGGAAAGTTTTATTTTTTTAGAAAACATTTCTTTTATAATTCCAAAATTGAAGATCAATCATCAGTGATAACATTGTAATTATCACATGCTGCTGTGTGGGATTTATTTCTAATTTATTCATTTGAAAATGACAACATTTCTTCTTTAGGGAAAAAATTCTGATGAACATTTCCTCTTTTAAAAGCAAACGTTGTTTACACGTATGATCTTCCTTAGCAAAAATCACCAATGGTTTAAAATGCTGACAATATTACTTTCCCTGAAATTTTACAAAATTCAACAAACATTGTACTTAATCATTGTTTATATATGTAATTATGTATGAGAGTGTGTGTGATTGAACAAGTGAGAATGAGGCAAAATAAAATTTTAACAAACATTATTTTCCTTACGAAATTAAGCATGCCAATAAGAAAGACCAAAAGGGCCACATGTGGCCCATGGGCAGCAGTTTGCCCATAGCTGTATTAGACCTATAATATTTGAATACTGTGTATGTATGTATGTATGTATGTATGTATGTGTGTGTGTGTGTGTGTGTGTGTAAAGAACATTCATATTATAGGTTGACATACATAAGTTAGGTCCTCATCAAATGGCCTGCATTTTGTATGCAGTGCTGTTGCCATTAAATTAGAACTAAGAGAATGGTTTTAATTTCTGCTTGTTGTAGGCGAGTATTTCATTTTGCTTATTTTAGTTCCCTGTTCCATCATTCATCTTTCATCATCAAACTAGCAAGAGAGGGAGGGAGTGATAATGATTTTGTCTTAGTTTTCCAAGCGCATCCAACTTAGGTGCCATTTCCAATTTTCATCCCAACCTTCAAAATAAAAATTGTCCAAAGCTCAGTAATTACTATTAGCTGAGCAGTGATCCCCAACTATATATATATATATATATATATATATATATATAGTCCTACAAAAACCCATTCCTGCCTTTGCAAAGAATTTTCTTCCCTCGCACCTGTAAACATTCGCAATCATTCCATCTATGTTCATATCTAAATATATACATAGAAGATTTGTTTGCAATTTCTGCACTTTTCCTTAGTAAATTCTTACAGCTAGCATTTGTAGCAAATTCTCATGTTCCTTCCATTGCCAGCTTTATATTATCTCTCAACCTCTTTGTCTCCACCTCAGAAAGATGTATCTCTTCAGTTGAATAATATAAAAGTCTGTGTTGAGAAATAGTTTAAAGATAAGTTTTAAATGCACTTCAGGATTTGAATATGTTCCACTTAAAGCAATAGACTGATTAATTTAGAGTCTTTTTCTTTTCTTGTATACATTTTTCTTTAATTTTTTTCTTTCTCACTTGAGTTTTTGTGTTAGAAATATTGTATTTGTGCCAGCCATGTGCTATCAAGTAAAATCTGTCTGAATTTGGTGACATGGTAATTGTGAGTTCATCCCTAAGCTGGGTAGTACAGACCTAGTGAAAACAGAGTGAACACTACTAAGTAAGAACAAGATATCACTGGACATGGATGGCAGAAGAAAAATCTACTCCTGTAGATTAAATAAAGGGTTCAGTTTGAAATTTCTTGAAGGTTACCTGAGTCAACAATCATCTGATGAAGACCAGAAAGTACGATAGACAAAACACTGTTATAATAAGATGAAGACATTAGTCTAAATGTAGATAGTGTAAAATTTCTTCTTTCATAATCTTGTAACCTAAGATTTCATTAAAAATGAAAAAAAAAAACCATTAAACCATCAGTTCATTGGAAATTGATTGGTCCATATAGCATTTGGGAATAGGGCTTAGCAAAATTGTCTTGTAAACCATTATGACTAAAGTGGGTTCAATCCTCATTGAATGCACAACACCTGTAGCCTTTTACTGTACTGAGTTCAGCTGAGTAAAGATAGTACTAGAAGAAGAATTTTTTTCCCATGCTAGAGTAAGGTGTTCCAACCAACATAAAATGCTGATGTTGATATTCAAAGCATATCAGCTCTATTCAATTCTTACCACAATTTTCTCCCATTTTAGTAAAATATACTGATTGGGCAATGTAAGAATTCTTATTTACATTCAGACTAATGTCCACATCTTTGTTAACACTGTTTCATCTAAAGAGATTCAGTTTGCAATTCTTTGAAGGTTACCCAGATTGAATGACACCTGAAGGAGGTCGAAGAGCACAACTGCCAAAACATTATGACCATGACAAAAATAAGGAGATCAGTCTCTGGAGATTTAAGACAAAACATCCTATATGTTTAGAGATGAGCTCTCCAGCTGAGAAAATAGATAAAGGATAGCAAGAGGCTGGAATTCTTCAAACAAGATATATACAGTGTGTAACAGCAAAATTGTCCAAATCATCTAATAGCATGGGATAATTATCCATCCCACAAAATGCTTAATATCTAAAAACTAATTGAGTTTCTTTTTTCCAGGTTTTCAGGTAAGACATTTAGCCACTTTGACACTATTTGTCATAAGAATCACTGAAAAACCCTTCGAGTTATTCAGCTAGAAAGAGAACAGGTTAAAATCCTTTTCTGTCAGCCCCACAAGGTCTTCTTAGCTGACAAATGGTGAGAAGAAAAAGATTATTCAGGCCTTCAGTAATGCTACCAACATCCATACTCTGGCTTCCATCTTCAAAGACCAATGAAGAACCATCAAGAGAACAGTGAATAATTTTTTATAATGTGGGAACAGTAGAGAGGAAAACTGGATCAGGAGATCAGAACAGGAAGAAGAATCATTTCAACTTAGGGCTAAATACATTCTTATTGTTCAAAGTCGAGTCCAAAAGTATTATAAAAACCTCAGCAAATTCCAGTAAGATATCTTTAATCACTTCTAAGATACAACAGTTCAAAGCTTAATCTGACAATTGGATGATTTTACTGTTACACCTGGTATAAGTACAATGGATTAATGGATAGCAGCTGGGATTGAGGAATTGGAGAGCAGAGTCCAAATTCCAATTAAATTTGGTACATTCACTTTCTTGGGAAAGATATGAATCTATCTCTTGCACCCCCTATGGGTAAATAGCAGTACAAACTGGGTTCTATAGGCGTGGGTCGCAACCAGTCGAGGAAAAAGATAACTCTGAATTCAAAACCTGAAGAGGGTTGTTTCTGGACTTTGTGGTATTCCATCTACTCCAGTTCACTGTATTCGGCTTTTCCATAAAGTGTAGTTAGTTCTGCACAAGCCTTTAATCATATTGTATGTATGGATAGGCTGGCTGATCTGTTCTAAGAACTGAGCTGCTGGACTCTTATACATTGAAATCATGGGACCTAAGTCCTTGTCATTTGTTCAACCTTATGATGCCATGATTTAAACAGGCTGCTTCTATCATTTTGGTAGACTGCTGTCTGTGTCATTTCACTTGTCTACAATTAAGCATTCATTCTATATACACTGAAGATTACAGATTGTTGGGGAGTGAATCACAGGATTGATTCATGTTGTAATTTTGTTTATTTTGATCTAAATTATACAATACAGCCAACGACTGGCAGTCAGGAAAAGAAAGAACCACAAAGCAGATTGTCAGATAAAAACTGACTCTTTGTCTATATCAATTCATTGTTTTTATAAGAAATTCATATTCTTTGTCTTGTGATATGTTCACCAAAAATTTTACGTATTTTTTGCATTATTTTTCTGGCATCTAAATGTCCTTATCTAAGTGTCAAATATAATTAATTTTTTTCTTCTTTAAAAGATCTTAGCACTGCTAATGTCTTTTAGGTCTGTGACAATGTCATCAGGCCAATAACTGATGGGTCTAAGCATTAAAACTTTTAGATTTTTCTCTAATAATTTTAAAAAATTTCCTTGAGTACAAATGATCTCAGTCAGACATAGTTTATATACTTTTTACAGTTACTTCTATTCAGACTATCATATTTCTTCTATCTGAAAATGCATAAATATCCAATCTATTTGAACATTATATTATAATATATTAGCTCATTTTTTAACTTTCAAATTCAGTACTACTTTATTTATAATTAGTGATATAAATGTATGTTCCATGGCACTTGCATGAGATGGAGTAAAATACAATAGTGACAAGAGCACAGTAAATAGAGAAATAGGGCAAATTATATAATATGCAATCATTTTCAGAGATATGCACACACAAATATATATATATATATATATATATATATATATATATATATATATATATATATATATATATTTATTTGTGTGCATATCTCTGAAAATAATTGCATATTATATAATTTGCCCTATTTCTCTCTCTCTCTCTCTCTCTCTCTCTCTCTCTCTATATATATATATATATATATATATATATATATATATATATATATATATATATATATATATATAAAAGACTCAAACACTAATTTTCCATGGTTATGCTTTATTACATTGGAATTGTAATCACGATCCAATTTATCAGACCTACAAATTCAAAAAGACTTATTCTTACTATGTCCTGGATATTGAGTTCTACCTGGATTTCCTCCTGGAAATATATATATATATATATAAATGTTTGTGTGACAGCGAGAGAGTTTATATATAATTATATATAATGTATGTATATGTGTGCAAAAGACAGTAAGATGTGTAGACATTAAACTGTTCATTCCACTTTGTGTGTGTGCATGCATATATGTATGTATATATGTATACACTATATATTAATGTGAGGAGACATGCAGATTAATGTAGGTGGATGTGAATGTCTGCATAATATGTAGATCTGTGTAGTGGATGGATAGGTGTGTGTATGTGTGTGTGTATATATATATATGTATATGTGTGTGTGCTCATATTGTTTTTTATTGCAAAATGGTCATATTTTTTGAGTACCTTGAAAGAATTAACCTTCTTTTCCTCAGCATATTGCCAGACAATTTAACCCGAATAGTAGTCCAGAATATTAAACTTAGATGGCTGTTGTCTAGTGCATACATAGAAATATATGCCAACATTGTTATGTGCAGTCTAAAATGAAACAAAAGTGAACAAGCCTTGAACTTGAAGAAAAAAACATAATTGATATTAAAAAATATGTAATTTTTTCTTGTGTAATCTCTTGCATGTTTTATAGTTTGGGCAATCTTAATCTACAAAAGAGTTGAATGCTCAGTGAGATTTGAACAACTTTGTAGAGAATGAGTACTGACCACTCTTTGAATTTTTAAAGCTTAATGCACGTATACAGTTTTAATCAATGAAGCTTTGATTTTTCTTCAGTTTAGTGGTAGATATCTATAATCCCACTCATCCCAAACTGTGTTACCTACTTTCTGACAGGGATGGTGAGACTAGTGAGTAGACCCTATTTGCTCTGAATTTGTATCATGCTTCATATATATACAGGGTGAGTTGGATAAATGGTCATCTAATTTACGCAAAAGTGAAAATCATACTGACATCTCATTTTAACAGATATATTTACCAAAATTACACACAATATTGAAATAGTAAAGAATAAATTTATTCAATAAAATCGCCATTGGCTTCAATCACGGCTTCCAGACAACTTCAGAATCTCCTGCAACTCTTCTGGATGGTCTCTTTGTTTAAGTTGGTGAATACTGCCATAATCCTTGCCTTCAATTCATCTTTGGTATTTGGAGTTTTGTTGGTCTCTTGCTCAACTGCGCCCCACACATAATAATGAAGGGGGTTTGCAGTCTGAGTAGTTGGTTGGCCAACTGTAAGTGGTGTGGTTGCAAAAATTGTCTGACAACCATGTCTGGGTTCTCCTGCTTGCCAGCAGCTACCCTATTGACTCAGGGCAGCACTACCTCCTCAAGGCACATGATGTAGACTTCCATGTTGAGTATGAGGCCCTCACCAACAAATTTTGTTCTTATCAGAATGATCAGAGTGAGTTTTCTGAACTTCCATACCTTTGTAATCACCATTAGACTCATCCAACTCTTCCTGAATCCTCTGCACTATCCTCAGATTGACACCCAAACACTTTTAAATGTTTGTATTGAAGCTTCCGGTATGAATGCTAAGCAGTTCAGTATGCTGTTTCTAAATTTCTGGCGTAGTTAATTGCATCACAGTGCTCTTTTTCTCACAGATGGTACACAATTGACCCGACTGTACTGTGCAGCCAACAAAATCAAAAACAAACAATGCATATGCACAAAATTAGAAATATAAAATGGCGACAATTTACCTATCGCATCATAGATATGTCAACTTTTATATTTACACACGCTCTATCTCTGATATTGAGCACTTTATCCCATAAATATAGCACACTTTAAGACTATATTTCTTCATGTATATATATATATATATATATATATATATAGTTACTGTAATGTATATATATATATATATATATATAGTTACTGTAATATGTATGTATATATATAGTTACTGTAATATGTATGTATATATATAGTTACTGTAATATGTATGTATATATATAGTTACTGTAATATATATATATATATATATAGTTACTGTAATATATATATATATATATATAGTTACTGTAATATATATATATATATATATATAGTTACTGTAATATATATATATATATATATATAGTTACTGTAATATATATATATATATATATATAGTTACTGTAATATATATATATATATATATATAGTTACTGTAATATATATATATATATATATATAGTTACTGTAATATATATATATATATATATATATATAGTTACTGTAATATATATATATATATATATATATATATATAGTTACTGTAATATATATATATATATATATATATATATAGTTACTGTAATATATATATATATATATATATATAGTTACTGTAATATATATATATATATATATATATATATATATATATATAGTTACTGTAATATATATATATATATATATAGTTACTGTAATATATATATATATATATAGTTACTGTAATATATATATATATATATATATATATATATATAGTTACTGTAATATATATATATATATATATATATAGTTACTGTAATATATATATATATATATATATATATATATATATATAGTTACTGTAATATATATATATATATATATATATATATATATAGTTACTGTAATATATATATATATATATATATATATATATATAGTTACTGTAATATATATATATATATAGTTACTGTAATATATATATATATATATATATATATATATAGTTACTGTAATATATATATATATATATATATATATATAGTTACTGTAATATATATATATATATATATATATATATATAGTTACTGTAATATATATATATATATATATATATATATAGTTACTGTAATATATATATATATATATATATATATAGTTACTGTAATATATATATATATATATATATATATATATATAGTTACTGTAATATATATATATATATATATAGTTACTGTAATATATATATATATATATATAGTTACTGTAATATATATATATATATATATAGTTACTGTAATATATATATATATATATATAGTTACTGTAATATATATATATATATATATATAGTTACTGTAATATATATATATATATATATATAGTTACTGTAATATATATATATATATATATATAGTTACTGTAATATATATATATATATATATATAGTTACTGTAATATATATATATATATATATATATAGTTACTGTAATATATATATATATATATATATAGTTACTGTAATATATATATATATATATATATATAGTTACTGTAATATATATATATATATATATATATATATAGTTACTGTAATATATATATATATATATATATATATATATATAGTTACTGTAATATATATATATATATATATATATATATAGTTACTGTAATATATATATATATATATATATATATATATAGTTACTGTAATATATATATATATATATATATATATATATATATAGTTACTGTAATATATATATATATATATAGTTACTGTAATATATATATATATATATATATATATATATAGTTACTGTAATATATATATATATATATATATATATATAGTTACTGTAATATATATATATATATATATATATATATATATATATAGTTACTGTAATATATATATATATATATATATAGTTACTGTAATATATATATATATATATATATATATATATATAGTTACTGTAATATATATATATATAGTTACTGTAATATATATATATATATATATATATATATATAGTTACTGTAATATATATATATATATATATATATATATATATATATATAGTTACTGTAATATATATATATATATATATATATATATAGTTACTGTAATATATATATATATATATATATATATATATATTTACTGTAATATATATATATATATATATATATATAACAGTAACTGTCCATTTTAAAAAGGTGTTATGATAGAAAGGAATTTGTATATCATCCCACTCAATAAGCACCTTCTTTTGTTATTTTGACTTATTGTCTCTCTGATCAACTATGTCACTAAAAATCTTTTAACCCGTTAAAGTATTCAGAATTTTAGTTTTTTCAAAATTTCAATTGTTAAACTCCTGACTTTGCTTGAACAGCATGGGAATGAATACTAATACTCTGCATATTTATTAGACCAAGCCAACTTTATAGGGAAGTTTACAAAATATCAATTCCTGACAAACATTTTTTTCAATCTTTGTCCTATTGTTATAATGATAAACTTGTTAGAATTGCAACTACAAAGGGATTTCTTTGTATGCTTCACTTATAGTTATTTGATTTATTTCAAATTGCTTAAATATCACCTGAATCACAAATTACTTGTCCTTCTCTACATTAAAATATCAGTTTTCATTGCCAGATTTTATTGCCAACTCTTTGTTTCCAGTTTCCTTTTTCTCTTTTTTTCTTTCTTTTTATTTTTTTGAAACCTTGACTGGAAAATCTTTTGCTTTGATCAAAGTGTAATTTTGCACACATTTTAACTCTGACTTCTTTAAACTGTCACTTGCTTCAATAGATCTTCTGTTGTTGCTTTGAAAGTAGACTTTGTTTTGAAATAGATGACTTAAATATTTTTCCCTAAAGAAATGCAAGATTTTTGCTGTTTATAAACTTGATAGTTTATAAATAAATGTTTGAATTAAAAAAGAAAAATAAACATTTGTTTATGTAATACACTTGATATATTTGCTTATATGAATTGTAATGTGTATATATTTTCAGTTTACGATACTTTATACACATAAAAACATACTGCAAGCTGTAGAATGCATCTAAAATGAGCATGTGTGGAGAATTTTTGTGATATGTGTGTATAGAGATAGATTTAGTATCAGTCAGTGCATATGATGTTACCATTACATAATCATCAGTTTATAATGGAAACATAAAATATGTGCGTGTATATATATATATATATATATATATATATATATATATATATATATATATAAAACTCCATACATATTACATGTATATTTTTTGGTATATCAGAAAAACTATTTTCATTAAAAAAAAAATTGTATTTGCAACTTTTGTTTAATATAAGCAGATAAATCAACATCTATAATGTTGAAACAAAAACATTTGACAGAAAAAATATTTATTTTTAAACATAATATATTTAATTATCTATGCACTTAATTCAATGAAGAATATTAAGGGGAAAAAGGATAAACATTATGCAGGGAAAATTTCTGGTCAAAATTCAGCTAAAACTTATGTCAGGTAACAAATTTCTTAATTTGACCCATCCACCAATATATATATATATATATATATATATATATATATATATATATATATATATATATATATTTCTAAAGAAAGGCCTCGATTTTTTATTTATTAATCTGACAGATTTTATTACTTAAAAGTTATTTTTAGTGTATAATCAGATTGGAGTAGATACTCCATTTATTAATTAAACAGCATATTTATTTATTTTCATCTACCGGACTGAATATTCAAGAAATTAGAGAAATATGTGTTCTCTGACCAGATTCAAAAATGATTTCAAGATTGAACAGTGGCTGCAGTCCTATTGAGATGGAAAACTAAAATTCTGGTGGTATTGTGAGGTACTGTTCCGGGTTCCTGGTAATGATGCTTTGAACCCTACTGAAGCCTTGCTTGACACCAGAATTTGTGAAAGAATCTGTGGGAAGCAGTCCTGCTATTTTTATGCTAATTGTCAATAAATGTCCAAGCAA
>OZ038493.1:36721344-36748844 GCA_964036315.1 Acanthosepion esculentum | reverse complement strand
TCTATTCATGGTGAGGAGTTGCTGAGTCTTGCTAATTGAGAGTAAATGTTGTTTTGATACTCTGACAAAAATTTCAGTAAAATTTGTAATGCCACTGTCATAGAAACATTCGTTCTTGGTTGAAAGTTTCATCTTAATTACAATAAACTTGGTATTTAGACTATTTACACTATTCAGACTGTTCTTGTCTTTATTGTCATATTCACAATGTTTTGAGTGATGTACACTCTGGCCTTCTTAAGGGGGATGTACAATGGTATTTCGAAACAAACCTTTTATTTCATCACCTGAAGAAGGCCGGAGTGTACAACAGCTGAAATGCCATGAATATGACAATAAAGATAAGGAGAACAGCCTAAACAGTGTAAATAGTTATAATACCTCATCTCAGAAATATAAGCAGAGATTGGTATTTGGAATCTACTTTTTATACTCGTTTGCCTCACTGCACTAAAATGAGAGTAGCATTTCATTCCCTAATGTCTGCTGTTATTAACAGGGTACTGAAAAGATTGTGTTGCATCCAAATTTGGATAGGATTCATTCAAATATAAAAATAACTTGTTTTGTGCCATTGGTTATTAAAAATGAATCAAAACTTTTTTTTTTGTCTTTAGCTGGATCTAAGTACTTTACAAATCTAAGTACTTCAGGCAAGAGGAAATCTTAATTTCTCTTTCTTGCATTCATTTTTAATAGTTTGATCTCATTTACTCATATGCTTATAAAATCTACAGAAGCATATGAGTTAAAGTGTAGTTGGGTGAGTAAAAGAGATGGAATAAATATGGATGGTTTGTGTCTAGCTGGCATCTTGGTTCAATGAAATTTTTTCCATTGTGTTGGTCTGCTCAAGTGAGTCTCTAATGTGTAATACTTGACTGATACTAATATCAATAATAATGACCTCTGAACTCAGACTGACTGGTACATCATTGGCATAATAGGTTTCTTTCTGTTGTATTGCATTTCTTTTTAAATACATCCTCATGTCTGTCTGTCTCTGTCATTTTAACAATAACAGATGGAATACATTCTTCTATTGACCAAAATATAAGAGGGCTAAAGGACAAACTTGTTTTCTTCTATAGTTCTCAATGCTAACAAAGATGTTATTTCGTATTTCTTGATTTACATCGATGTCAGTGTGTCCTAAGCACTAGTTCATAATCATGCAACTACCTTATTGGTTTGCAATATATATGCCATTTCATCAATAGGTCCATAACTTAATGATAAAAGTATTTCTTTTCTGTATAATTTTTCAACATGTTATCTTTCCTTGTCAGTGAAAACATTTGCATAAATTAAACAGGTTCTCTTTCCTTGTCAGTGAACACTTTTACATAGATTGAACATGTTCTCTTTCCTTGTCAGTGAACACATTTGCATAGATTGAACATTATACAGTGAAAAAATTCAGCTAATATCTTTGTCAAGCTACAGGTTTGTTATTGATCTATTCACTTATTAAAGTTTTTTCTTTCTCTTAAAGAAAAAGTTACCTGCCTTTGTCTGTATTTTCATAAGTGTGTATTATTTAAGTGGTAAAATGAAGGAAAGAAAAACATTGATAACATTTTACAATTTATTTTATTAAAAAAAAGTCGCTGTCATAAAAAGTAGGTGTATGGTTTCATTGTTTTTTTTATTTATTTTGGAATATTAAAAAAATAAACCCAAAATTATGTTCAAGTAATGATTGGAACTTTTTTACTGTCAGATATATAAAGTCTAACATGTAGTGTATGATATATATATATATATATATATATATATATATATATATATATATATATAATAGAGAGAGAGAGAGAGAGAGAGTTACACTATGGAATTTGTGAAGAGTGGCACTATATTGAGTCTAATTCATTACCTCTTTGTCACCGAGGCCTATTGATACAGCTGGTATGACACTTGCATTGTATTGTAACAGTCTGGGTTAAATTCTCAGTAGTGGATGTGCACTGCTGAGGAGTCCAAAGTATAGGACGAAAGGGCTGTCCAGTGCTTTCTGCATTCTGTTGAGGTTTCTTCTAGACTCAATGAATTACTTAATTAGGATTATGTCAAATCCTCCTAATAATTTCTATCACACACACACATATATAAATATATATATAATAATGGACTCTCCTGTCATCTTTAACATATGTGTGTCCAACTATTCAGCTCCTAGAACTGAACAGTCAGACTACCTGTATACATTTTGATTATAGTTGTAAAGGCTTGTACAGAATTGAATACAGAGAACCATATATATAGTGTGTCAACATCCTCAAACAGTCCTCCTCTGGTTTTGAATTCCAAGTTGTCTTTCTCCTAGATTGGTTGCCAATCAAAGCTAAGGAGTTCAATTTTCTCTACTATTTAACCAGAAGGTGGGAGTGGAAGAAATAAATTCATACCTTTTGCAAAGGTATTTGTGCATAAATGAATATAACAGATTCAATTGGAATTTGAACACAGCTCTCTGATACTATACATTACACCACCTCCGCATCCACACACACACACACACATATATAATACATTGAATTTAAGTAACTTTAGGAAGTAAGTTCAATAATCTTTTCTAGATTGTCACTGTGCTTGTCTCCTTCAACAATGTCAGGATACATCCTGAAAATCTGTGTTCATGAATAAGATGCCAATTTTAAATAGGTAAGTGGGAGTGAGGCAGTGCTCAGTATGCTAAGATGTTACTTTACTCTATGCTGATCTGCTCTGTGGTGCTACTTAGAGATTTCAAAACAAAAATAAAGCTTGCATGACTGAGCATCAGTCCACCCACCCATGAAGTTAATCAATTTCTGTCTATATATATATTTTTTTCTAATTTCCCTTCCTTAGAAACATTATCAAAAAAGCAAAGATGAAAACTTGGATAAAGTTTATAGGGTTACTGAATAGATTTCTCTTTCTGCCACCTGAGTGTTGATTAAAACCCATAATGCATTGTGTCTAGTGATGAGAAAGTGATGGTCCTTTAAGTACCTGTATTTATTGGCAGGTCTGTTGGATGTGATGGTTTTGTATTATAAATGTTATCTGTTGTTAACACACTGAATTACAGACACATTAATTTAGAAAAATATTTTTTTTTATCCTTCTTGATGCATTATGTGGTTTAAAATCTTCTCTTGACTATAAACTACATAAATGTGTTGAATTCAAATTTTTACATAATGGTTATCTCCCACTTTTCATACTTTCAAACAATATCTCTAAATAAGCTGATGTTGCAGATTTGCACAAATTAGGCTGAGAATAAAAGTGATGAGAACGTACTTTTCTACATATAATAAACAATATTTAATAATTACCGTTGTGTATTTATGTCTTTTGTGTCACGTTCTATAGTGGGAAAGGGAGGTAAATCAACTTAGGTTAGTAAATTTGAGTGGTTGGTTCCTTAGTTATTTTAATAATCTATACAAATAAAATATTTATTTTTATTTAGATAAAATTATTTCCCTAGCAACACCGAGTACCTCAGCTAGTTTTATATAAATCATCAGCTGAAGAGCAAAGAACAATAACCAGTTAGGTTCCTTTGGTTGTTGTTTTTATAATTTTATGCTATATATATATCTATATATATATATGTATATATATATATATATATATATGTGTGTGTGTGTGTGTGAAATATGTCCATTTTTAAACTTATGATTAAATCAAAACAATGGTCAGTACCTAAATGGGTATCTGCTTAGGAATACCAGGTGCTGTAAGCTTATTTGCGTGGATGTTGCATTGGATAATGCCTCGGAATTATTAATCAGAGAGCTGAATTCCAATTCCTGTTGTATGTATGTATGCTGCAGCATTCACCCTGGATCGGTTAAGCCGGCTCCTTCCAAGGAATTCACCGCGTCCGGAACGAAGGCCGACCAAGCACGGCGATCCGTCGCCAATGCTGAAACGAGCGACAGCCATTCCCGATTCCAACAGCGGTGAATTCTTGAAACGGAGTAACAAGGGAATTTGAACTTCACACATGGTCCCCACACCTCGCGTGCTATCCCAGTGGAGGGAGGAATATGCTCTTACTTGCCGCAGAATTTCCACAGACGCAGAGGCAGAAGTAACCAAGAGGCCGCCGGATGCCGGTGCAGACGCCGAATGGTTTTGAATTCAGACTTGACCTTCTCCTAGACCAGTTGCCATCCAAGGCTATAGAACCTAGTCTGTCCTGCTATTTACCCATAGTTGGAGGGAGAATCCGAGCCGTTATCCATTACTCCACCGTGCCTCCTCAATTCCTGTTGGAGTTCATTTTTTTTTTTTTTTTTCGATAATAATGGTTTAGTGATACAAGTCTTACTAATTAACACATAGCTGGGGAGAGAAGAGGAGGATTCGTACCTTTCCTTCAGGTATTTGCATGTAAGTGAATATAATGAACTCCAATTCCTGTTGGAGTTCATTATATTCACTCACATGCAAATACCTGAAGGAAAGGTACGGATCCTCCTGTAAGTGAATATAATGAACTCCAATTCCTGTTGGAGTTCATTATATTCACTTACATGCAAATATCTGAAGGAAAGGTACGGATCCTCCTCTTCTCTCCCCAGCTATGTGTTAATTAGTAAGACTTGTATCACTAAACCATTATTATCGAAAAAAAATATTCTTAAAATCTAAAATTATTTTCTGGCTTTAAATAATCTGCAAAGGGTATATAAACCATATAAAATGAATCAACCAACCCAACAAGTACTTAAAATGTATTAATTGTGAAAATATTGAATCAATTAACTTTCATAAGTTACCTTTCATTATAAACTATAAATATTTATATTGTATAGTAATAAATTATACTTGCTTTGTCTGCAGATTTCTTGCTGTGTTAGCAATCTATGACAAATGTAATATCACTTTTCACCTTGTAAACATTTGAAGGTGATTTAGTTATAAGGAATTTAAAAAAATATTTTTCATTTTAAGACATCTGACTGGGAGCAACAAAACAAAATCATTGATTAATTATCATTTTGTTTACTTATTTTGTCTTTAATCAAAATTTTAATTTTTAAGATAATTTTTATTTGATAAAGCTGTTTTATTTGTTTGAAACATTTTTTTTTTAGGTTAAAGCTTTAAGCATTTGTTTCTGATAGTATACAAAACAAAACACCTGTGCATTACTGTTTATCATATTATTATTAGATATTCATCTTTTATTTTGTGGGTACATTGTCTACAAATATTGAATATATAAAAAAAGACTGTTAGTGTTGAAGATAGTAAAGCCAGCTGCTCATTTTGAAATAAATTGCATAAAAATCATAACTTTGCTGTGAGCTCCAACTTGAAAATGGCGACAACTCGCAATATTAATAGTAGCTATTAGTAATTGGTTCTGTTTGTAGCTTCTCAGAAAATAGTCTTTATTACAAATTGAGATGCTGATCCCTGCCACTTTTATCATTGGTTTGTTAATGTTTTTTTGAGAAATGCATGGACCAAAGACATTTTTAAGTCCTGTTATTGTCACAAAATAGAAGGGAGATGATCTACAGTTTCGGTAATTATCTGCATTTTCAATAGCAAGTTTAACTGGTAATTGTTAGTTGGGACAATGAAAATGTGAATAAAGATCCTGAAAACAATTTTATCTTTTCTTTATTTCTTAAGAGTAAGCTTCCAAATTTACAAGAAATTTGCTTCACTGCTAATTGATGTCAGGATGAAAGATTTTCTATTACATCTTTACTAAACATAACTTTTTGTTGACAAGACCATGAGAACAAAATTCCCAATAATAATCTAACTCACTAGGAATAATTGGCAGATTTCAATTGCTATCCACTGCTACCATAGCAGACAACACTTCATGGATACCACATGTAATTTTCCAAAGTTGCCATTTGGTAAAGGTAATATTAGCCATTTCCTTTCAAGGAAACATTTCTCAGTACTGCTTTCAGTTGAAATTTATAAAATCTTTCTCTTAATTTTTCAGGAAAATAGTTTTTTTTCAAGCTCAATAGCTATTATTACTCTTTCCGGTATTGATGATTGTTTCCTTCCTAGCTTTTATTTGAAGTAGTGTGGAATGTCAGTATCTTGATTATGTCATTATTTTCTCTTCAAGTTACATGGACTATCCATTTTAGTTGTTGCTGCTGTTGGTTGTCCTCAAGTGATATTGTTTCTGTTATTAGGTACAGTTCTTTTTTTGTGATTCTGTAGCACCAGTACACAACGTTCAAAGAAGTGATGGTCTTTGCCATAACCGTCAGGCTTCACTCACTCAAAGCCTTTTTGCGGGTTTGGTGCCATGCATGAAATTCATATGAAAGTCTTGATCTGATGAGGCTGTTTAAGAACATGACTCAAGTTCTCAGCTTGATGTTTTGGTTTTGTAGCAATTTTCAGTGTTGGGTGAGAATATCTCTATTTAACCATGTGAAAATTAATGTTTTGCCCCAATAAGTGTCTTTATTGAAATAAGAGGAATATTTGCATACTGGCTAATTATTAAACACATGTAAGATTTAGTAAACAAACATTAAGAGTCAATATGCTCATCAATATATTATGACAGCAAATTCAGGTTGTAGGGAATAAATAATGAAACAATAGTTGTGGTTGTCTTTTGGCACAAACTGCATTTGGAACAGGTACATATAAGGAAAGGTTTCAGCTTATTTTTGTCCCCTAACTTTTTCAAAATGATTCCATCTTTTCTACTCAGCTATGTGTTAAATAGTAGCACATACTTGTATCTGGAAAAATCATTGTTATTCTAAAAGAATTATTAATGAAATATTCACTAACAAAAAAAAGAATTATTCTTACAATTGAAAATATATGGTTCAGCTTTAAATAACTCACAAAGGGTTGATAAGCCATAAAAACCAAATCAATCAATTTTTAAAGATTTCTTTTAGCTACTGTCTGTACACAATCAGAATGGAATTGCCAATGGTTAGAAATGCAAATGTCATTAACAACAGTTAATTTATGTATAATCTAAATAGCTCGTTAATGATTTTATTATTGAAATACATTGAAAAATCAGGGTTTGTCTTGGCAAGTATTAATGCAAACCTTATTAAGAAAATAATGCTTTTATATGTTTAATGAGACTATATCTCTGTTTTGCTCTATTGTCCTGTCTGAGAAAACATGTTTCCAGAAGATTAAATAATTAACATGCATTTTCATTTGTTTTACATTTTACATGGGTTTTATTATTTAACTGTAAGTTTGTTTTCTTAATCTGTTGTCTCAATTGGGATTGAAGATTGATCATGAAAAATATTCACTTGAAGAAGCATAACTTTGTGGTTCTTGTGAATTGTATTATGAAAGAGACACGCTCTGAGCTTTCTTGATTGTCAAATTGAAAATGTGGGTCCATTAATATTTTACCAAAAGGGAAGTATTACTTTGCTATGTTGCACACCAATTGATCAAACTTTTCATATACAATATAATTTAATATTCATTTGTTCATATATTCATATTAATTTGATTTATTAATGCCGAAATTGCGAAGTAACCCAAGCGACATTTATTAGTCGTAAATACTTGACCCATGTGTTTTAAGAAGACTCTCTCCTCTCTTTTCCTGAATCATGAGATGCAGAATAAAAGCAGCAGGTAGCCCATCTTCAATATCTTGCAAAACAAGGATATATTGGCATATCTTAGTGACCTTTTACTATTGGCTGGCGATAACAGACTTCCTTAATTCTACAGAGAGTGCCCACCTTCTGTGCACTGTGACCGGTCAACCGGTGTCCAGCACTAGAATGTTTTACTATCAACAGACTCCCACACAACTGCACACTGTTTCTTGTCACTTTGTGGGTTTGGTGGATTTTATGATGAACTCCAAACAGATCTTGTACTTGTTTGTGTAAATATGTGATGTGGTGTCCAGCTGTTTTGTAACCTGTGCTGAGGAGAGATTCATTGGTGTGGGCGGGAACCCTAGCTCTTCCCCTAACACCACAGTTTGCTAAGAGTCTCTTGTCAGTAGGGAGTGAAGATTCTTACTGTCCTAATACATGACCTAGTTTAGCTTCACTTTTCTTAACACTTTCAACTTATATATGTTGGCTTTGAAAGTCTATTTAAAACCAACTTCTCAATTTTGACCTTTATACTCTGTGTGTGTGTGTGTGTGTGTGTGAGAGAGAGAGAGGATGAGGATATGGAAAAGTTCTTTGCTTGACCCACTTCCCAAAATCTGACCAAATGACCAAAACATGTTTTATCTTTTTGTAAGAGCTAAGAATTTTTCTGTGCCTCTCTCTCATATATATATATATATATATATAATATATATATATATATATATGTGTGTGTGTGTTTGTTATTTTGTCTAGGACTAGGATTCTACTAGTTAATTTTCAATTATGGAATTTTAAAAAAGTACATTTTATTTATTAACAACCTGAAATAATTGAACTTAGCTCAGTTAAACGATGAAAATCTGCATTTGTATTAATTTTTCTTAAAAGTCAAAGTTATTGCATGATCTCTGTGTTACTCCTGGTTGTTTATTATTCAATCATATAAAAAAAAATTGAATTACGAATATCTACCAAGATCAGAACTATTGTTCTTAAATCACATGTGCATTAAATGTATATAATAATCTTGTAGCTTATTAAGACTTGTTCCCCATTGTTCTATGGCAGACGTCCTAAAAATTTGCAATGTTTAGCCTATTTTGGTATAAGACAGCAGTTGTGAAGATTAACTGGCAGAAAATGTCTGCTGATCATTGTTCTACAGCAGGTGCCCATTGCAATGAATAATACATCATAATGACCAATGGTCACTTCTTCCTAAGCATCCTTTTTTGGTCTTGTAAAATTTTCTAAGCAACTGATTGCTCATTTTGGAAGAAAAGAAATGTTCTTATGATTTAAATTCTGTTTTGCATTTCTTGTTTGAAACTCTCATGACAAGTGCCATTGATTATATTCAAGAAATAGAACTTATTTTTAAACTATACCTGCTATAATGTTAAGTCACTCTACTTTTTTGTATGTAAACTTTTATTTGGATGAATTCAACAAGATTTCTTCTCACAGTTGTATTTAAAAAAGGGACCAAGTCCCAATCTATGGCTGTAATAGTATTTTATTACCCACTGATGACAGAAATCTGTGCTTAAAAGCTAGGATTTCTCATGCTAATTTTCAAGGTAGGCTTTCCAAACAAGAATTACCCAATACTGACCTTGTCTTTCTATTAATTTACCTTTAGCCTTATTTAAGCTTATTAATATTAGAATCTGAATTTGTCCACATGATATTTTTGAAGATTTTATTTACAATTGCTGCTTCTTAATCTCTATACAATTAATTTGTATCATGAACTGAATACTTTTGTTCAGAAAACTGATCAATGAATATTAAATTTATGTTGATTATTTATAAACAATAAGTGGGACCATAATATTTTTAGTGTCTGAATTGTAAGTTTCAAATTAGTGTGTGTATGTATTTCTGAATCTATACACATGTATACTGCTTCATATATAAATTATTTTCACATATACATACATGTAGACATAACAGGATTAATACAAATAAAACTGGCCATTTAGCTGATTAATGTTATATTCAGCACCCCAACTCTGAAGTTTCATCAACAGACTGTTTAGTAATCATTCTGTCCACTCGTCAGGAGGTTTTAGCAAATAACAGTTTGGGCTAATAAACAGATGTTTACATTACTTTTATATAGTGAAAAATAATATTGCGTGCATGCATGTGTATGTTTGTGTGTGTGTATATATATATATATATATATTTATTTATATATATATATATATATATATATTTATTTATATATATATATTTATTTATATATATATATATATATATATATTTATTTATATATATATATTTATTTATATATATATATTTATTTATATATATATTTATTTATATATATATATTTATTTATATATATATATATTTATTTATATATATATATATATTTATTTATATATATATATATATTTATTTATATATATATATATATTTATTTATATATATATTTATTTATATATATATATATATTTATATATTTATTTATATATATATTTATTTATATATATATATATATTTATTTATATATATATATATATTTATTTATATATATATATATATTTATATATATATATATATATATATTTATTTATTTATATATATATATATATATATATTTATATATATATATTTATATATATATATATATATATATTTATATATATATATATATATATATTTATTTATATATATATATATATTTATATTTATATATATATATATATATATATATATATATATATATAGATAGATAGATATATATAAAATGTGCATCAAAAAACTGACAGAAATACATACATGTTTTTCCTTGAAGTATATATTTGTCCAAGTATATATAGAGATTATATAGTTAGTTTGGTATGATTTTTATCTAGCATATTTTTAAGGCAAGTACACCTAACACATTAGAATTATGATACTTACACACATGAATTATACCCACAAATGCTGTTTGACAAATCAAATTCACATGAAGTCTGCTTAACCAATGAAATTCAAAAAACACAAAACTAAAAATTTCTTTTTTCTCCATATCTCATTCTCTTATGAAGCTTTAACAAAAGCATAACATGATAGATTCATAAACATTTCCTGTTTGTTCTTTATCTTATCATTCTGTTGGATTTGGATCCATGCTTCATCTGTATTTGATCCCAATTCAAGGATGTATATAAAAATAAATGTAGATGTTATGTAATTATTTTCCTCTACATCTATTGTTATTTAATATACTTGAAATCAAGAATAAAAGCTAAATAAATTAACAACTAAATGGATTCAACTTTGAATGACTGGATGATAACTTTTCCCATCAAATCTTGTTTGT
Organism: Acanthosepion esculentum; assembly: GCA_964036315.1. Classification (NCBI taxonomy): domain Eukaryota; kingdom Metazoa; phylum Mollusca; class Cephalopoda; order Sepiida; family Sepiidae; genus Acanthosepion; species Acanthosepion esculentum. Next base: position 36,737,927 of record OZ038493.1, on the reverse strand, counting down.
TTTGTGCCAATGTCTTAGACCTCCTGTGCTTGGTGACTCATTAACACAGAAAAGGCCAAAATATGAAGCTTTACCAATGCCTGTCAAATTCATGAGTCATTATAGGCAAGTGGTCTAAAACATTACAATGAATAATTCAAAATTATTGGGTTACAGTGAATGAGGCAGTTCAGTATTATTTTGAGGGTATAGATCTGAAATATTAATGTTAGAATGGTAAGAAAAACAAAAAAAAACATCAATTTTAAAACCACAAGTGTACCTATGAGCAATTTGATTTCATCTGCTATACCTGATCAGTATTATAGATTTTAGTTGTAGTTGATTGTATACTTGAAAACAACTTAGGTGTACTGGGTGCTGTAATGTTGGATGTGCAGGTGGTGTAATGGCTCAGAATTGTTAATCAGAGGGCCAAGTTCCAATTTCAGTTGAGTTCATTATATTCGCTTACATGCAAATGACATTGGGAAAGGCATGAATCCACTACTTTTCCTCAAAACTGTGGGTTAATTAGCAAAACTTGTATCTCTAAAACCATTATTATCTCAAAAAAAATATTTAAATTTTCTCAATAAATAACCCATAGAGATTGATATGCTATTGCAAAGCTAATCAATCAACATATACTTGGATGAAGAGCTTAACCTTTGTCTGAAAATTGTGCTTTGCCAAGTTATTCACATGTATGAGTATTATTTTCACAATTTTTTGTTTATAAACTGGCATGTGTTCTTTTATTGAGTGAAAACAGAAAGCTCGTTTGACATAGGCTGCTTATTCATTTTCATGTAATTTATAAATAAAGAAACTGAATGCAAAATGTATTCTGATGGTGTATTATTTAGCAAGATGTCATAAGTTTGAATATAGTTACATAATCTGAGAAATCTTTATGAAATGTTAATAACTGGTTATTTTTTTTTTATTTTGATCTATTTTTTTATTTAATGATTTCCAGACTAAGTTTATTTCTAGATTTTACTGTGTTTAGGGTAATTTGAATTTAAATACAATTTGTGAGTTATTTACAAAAATTAACCCTTTTTTAGCATCTGTATTTTAACAAGATTATATTCAAGTTTATATGGTAGAATTGTTCTTATTTGTAAGTATGCGATTTGATCATTTTCTATGCAAAAAAGAAAAGTGCAAAATATATTGTAAATTCATGGACTTGACCTACTGCCAGTGTTGTTTGAGTTGTCAAGAACTAAATGTATTTTCCCTCATTTCAAACTCATGAGTTAAGAATTAATTAAACAAAAAAAAAACATCACAAAAGATATTGCTGATTTTGAAGGAAGCAGCTATGTTGACTGGGAAGATCCAGTAGCATATACTCCTCTACAGGTAGCTAAAATAATTAGATTTGGCCAGCCATATCTGTTTGAAAAGGGTTCATTTTTATCAATTTGTAATTTTTTTTCCCTTAGCTGAATATTAAATTTAATGTAAAGGGCATGTAATTCCATGCATTTAGTTTTTGAACACTAAAAACTAAATTCCTTTTTCTAACTGCAAACCATTGGGTTACTGCACCAGTTTCATGAACATGATGTAATTGGAGAAGAACATTGTATTTAGTGGAGATGTGACAAAGTCATTATGCAAATAACAAGTTAAATGTAGTACTTATATAGTGTGCAGCAGAAATACATTATCTTGATGAAGACACCATTGCCACTAATGTCTTACCATTATGCGTGATGTATTTCTGCTATACCCTGTATCATCCACCAAAGATTTTTGTAGATTATCCTCACAGTTGCATTTTCATTTTAAAATTTATTGCAATAATTTCATTATCTTCATTGAAATTTTAGTTTTAATTGAAACAAAACTAAAAATTTGACATTAAAAAAAGTAAATGACAAAATATAGTCTAAAATGGTCTAAAACTTGCTGTGAATAAACAAGAATAATTTTTGTTTTTGACAAACATTGTTCTGTTTTCTTGTAATTAAAACCAGTATTAAAACTTCAAAGATGATATTTAGATCATTGCAATATATTTTAAAATATAGAAAGAAAAGTCTAGATACCTAATTTTTATTTATTTCATGTTTGAATGAGATTTCTTTGTTTATTTCTATTTCTCCTTTTTCAAGTAACATCCATTTATCATTAATTGTTGAAGTAAATTATATTTACGTGAAAAAAGTTCTCCCAAAGGTTGGCCTTTTGTACAGTGAGAAAATTTTAAACTAAATATTTGTTTTTATAAAAAATAAGTTGATGTAGGTGAAGAATATCATTTAAAACTGAAATTTCAAAAGAACATTGAAAAGGTAAAAAATAAAATGCATCCCACCTTTCTTGTCTGGCGCAATTTAATGTTTTTAGTTAAATTGGATAATTGCCTATATTTATGTATTTAGCTGGGTAATCTCCGAGGACATATTAACTGTTGGAACTTCTTAAAGAACATCTTACTTAAATTGTGTGTGTATTAAAAAAACAACTAAGAAAGTACTTTCCTTGTTGGCTGCCGCAGTACCTTGTCAGTCATTTTTAATGGAACTTGTATAAAAGAGGGTTTGCTGCCCAAATGTACAATTATTAAATTACATGACGCAGCAGCCAACAAGAAAAGTACATAATTTATGTCCAGAAAAGAAAAAAAATTATAAGAACACAGGAAAAATTAAATAAAAAAACTTAAGAGTCTGTCTATATTTCTGAGATGAGGTATTATGTACAGTATTTACATTAGTTGGACTATTGTCCTCATCTTTGTCGCCATATTTGTCACAACGTTTCGGCCATTGTACGCTCCGGCCTTCTTCAGGTGGTTGGAATCCTCAAGGACACATGGTACAGTGGATAAAGGCGTTGGTTAGATCCAGTGACAGACCCAAAGAGTGTGAGTTCAATACCCGGTTCAGGCAGTGGAGAACTTTCAGAGGGAAAATTACCAGGAGATAACTGATAACTGACATCCATCAAACATGGCTCGTGGAACTAGAACAGTCTACCCCAGTGATTGAAATAAAGGGTTCGGTTCGAAATTCCAACCACCTGATATCCGGGTTTCTCTTATATCCGGGTTTATCTTATATCCGGGTTACACTGTGTGTGTATATATATATATATATATATATATATATATATATATATATGATTAATACAAATATGAAATTTGTCATTTAGCAGTTTGATGTTACATTCAGTTCCCAGATTCCAGAGTTTCATAGACAAACTTTTTTTGTGATCGTTAACTATTGATACTTAGTAAAGAACTAATTGCTTAGTTAAAGTGGTGCTTATTATATAAATTCTGAAGACTAATTCTTTCTTTTTCAGTCACCAGTTTGCGTAACTTTTTCTTTAGTCATTCTTTGCTCCCTCAAAAAAATTTCTTCATGGTCAGAAGTAGAATTATTCATTAGAAGAAAAATAAAATCAATTTGCTAAACTCTTGCAGAAAACAGAAGAGTGCATCAACTAGAACTTAAGGACAAGAATACTAGTTTAAATGAATAATTGAAATAACAGTAATCACACATCTCAAAATATTCGACAACTTTAGGAAGGCTGAAGAATAGCAGAAATATTGTAAAAACAAGAAGGATGAAAATAATAGTTCAAATAAGCTATGGAGTAATAGCAATAACTCATTTTTGAATTTCAGTTACTAAAATTTTGCTTATTTTAGGATATTATAAAGAACAAATGAAAATTTTGGTAATGTTATCAATGTGGATCTTTTGATCAATGTGTTTGATTTATTTTAAACAGAAAATATTAAATATCGAAGAAAAAAGATCATACTTTTAAAAAAAAAAGTCTTGATTTTACCTTTCATTTTTGTTTTTGTCGTCATCTTACAAGTGACAATCATAAATGTTTGATGAAAGATTGTTTTTTTCATTATGCTTCTTTTATCTGCCATGTTCCTTCAGGACAGGAGCAATCATGGCTCTCCACAACTGCCTGTACGTTTGTAGCTCTTAGTAAGAGCTGTCTTTTTGCCCTCTGTCCTAATTTCTGTTCTACCAATCATTTACACAAACTCATCTGTAGGTTATTTGCTGCTTTCCTATATCCCTCTTTGCTATATTGGCTATATTACTTGACTGTTTCTTCTTCAGGATGTTGGTGATCATGGCTCTCCACAATTTCCTGTCCTTTCTAGCTCTAAGTAAATTTTGTCTTTTTGTTATCTCTCCTAAACCCAGTTCTGCCATCCATTTAGGTTAGGCACTGCTTTTCTCTATGCCTCTTGCCTTTAATATGTCCTGTGAGTGTCAAATTCTCCAAGCAATCTTCCTGTGTGATGTGTCCTAGAAATTTCAATTCTCTCTTTCTGATTCTAAGTATAAATGTCTTTTAAGTTTGTTTTTCCTAAAACTTCTTCATTACTTACATGTTCAGTCCATGATATTCTCAGCATCCTTCTGTAGAACCACATTTCTGTTACCTCCTGACTCTTCTTTGTCTGTGAGGAGATTGTATGCATTTTCTTTTTATGTAAAAGTATTGACGGTAAAAAATAATGGGAACCTATTTGGGTAGCCAAATATATTTAATGAATTATAGCATAAAATTAAGTGTTCATTTCTTTTCCTCTGACAAAAAAAGAAAGAAAATATTCAATTTGCAGCATGTCTTTTTTAAAAGAAACATCTCTATATTGTCTACATAGTAGAGATGCATTTGGTAGTATTTCTTCCTGGTAAATAGATGACAACTTGTTCTTGATAGTTTGGTCCTGTTTCATGTCTTGGAGTGATGCCAATATTAATCTGTTACCTTTTTAGAGTTACAAATGGTTTTCTTTCTACCCTTTAACCTATTTTCTAAACATTTATTTCATCTTCTATTATGTATAAACTTACCTTCAAAGTTTATGGTTATCACCTGTAGTTTTATTTCTTCTTTCTTTTTTTTTTAACAGTAGTCCAGTACAAAGGTGGCATATCTAGTAAGTACCTGAAAATGATAGGCTCATTTGTATGACCAATAAATTTCATGTTTCTGGCACTAGTACAGTCAGCCAAATAGAGCTATACATAATTTGCTTCCATCACTTCAGAAATGTATTATGAAAGAGGTGTTTTTAAAAGTTCTTAGCTTTGCCCAAAGGTCTGATATTTGGTCATTTAGTCAGATTTTGAGATTTGGCTCAAGAAGTTTTCAACACCCTTTCATATATTTAATATTTTTTTCTTTGTTAATTTCCATGGCAGATGTGATGTGCTGATCTGTTCAATAATTTTTTGAAATCTATTTTAGTTATTTTTATTTACTTGGTTTAATTTTATTTTTAAACTGCCTGTTTCACTTTCCTTTTCATTGCTTAAAATTTTGTCTTAACAGATGCCATTGTGCACTCCATCCCACACTCTGCCTATGTGGCTCAGATGTTCTGTTGAAGTACACTTCAGGCACGTTACATTCATCTCTTTATAGTCAGGGATGTCTGAGAGTTTTCCTCTTGTATAATTTTTATTTAATTCTTATTTCTCTTTCTGTCACGTTGCATTCACCTTTTTCTTTTGTTTAATATTGTTTAATAAATGTTATATATATATATATATATATATATATATATATATATATATATATATATAATCTTAATTTTTATTTTTCATTGTCCTTTTCTTCCTCTCTTTATTTTTCATTTCTCTTTTTCTCTTGCTTCAACTCTATCACTCTTATTTATTTTAATCTTCTATTTGAAACACATGTCACTATCCTGCTTTCTCTCTCACCTCTATTTCAAGTCTGTCACTATTTGCCTTTTCCTCCTCTTTATTTGCAATGAATGTTGTTTCTATATCATCCAAACTTGGGCTCTCCAACTTATACATTTCAATTTTTTCTCTTTTCCTTTCTTCACTTATCTTCCTTGTCTACCTTTTATCTTTCTGTCTGCTCCATCATTATCCAGTGTAATTCACTCTTCCTTTCCTTTGTTTTAGATTTCACTCAAAAGTTATATTTTTCTCCGGATCATTTCTACATTTCTTTCTATTTTTCCCTTCTCTCTTTTAGGAGAATAAAAAGTAAAGTATTTATTTCTCATTTTTTTTTCTTCTCTGCTGTCCTCTTTGATATATGTCTGCATTTTCTATAATTTTTTTTCTCTTGCCTGTTAAATGTACATCACTTTTAACCAACTGCTTTGTCACATGAACCTTTTTACTAACATTCAAAAAAATAAATCATTGTTCCTTTTTTTTTTTTTTTTTTTTTTTTTTAAATTTTCTTTTTCTTCTCCTGATAAACTTTTCCATCATTTTTCCTTATTTCTCCTGGAGATTAATTCTCTTAATGTAGCCACTGTTTATTTATTAAGCTACACGTTTTATTGCATTGTCATAAACCAAAAGATTCTTAATTTCTTCTTAGTTGACTGCCTTAAGCTATCACAACAAATTCCAGAAAATTTATATTTTAAAAGTCACTTTTTGCTCTGGTTTTATACATTTTTGCTTAATATTATTTATAAAGTTTATCACAATGAAGATATGTTGGACATAACCTAATTTTAGCATAATTACTGCTAAAAGCTTTGAGACAAATGCTTTTCTCAAGAATATTTGTGCAGATGTGATGTTAGTCACTGTGACTATAATTTGAACAATTTCTGCTAATTTTAAATTACTTTTATGTATCGATATTAGTTTTAATGAACTCTTACAAGTTTCTTTGAACTTTATTTAAATCTATTATTTTTGCAATCTATCAATTGTAATTCCATCAGAACAAAATTTGTTTCACCTGAACTTATTACAAAGAACATTTGTATTTAATTCTTAGCTTTCTCTTCTTGATCACCATAAAGTGTCATGTGTGATGAAAAATGGATGTATGATGAGAAACTAAAATAAAATTAGGTCTCATCCCAGAACAGCCTTCAACACCTCATCTTGAATAGAATCTACTGGTTGAGGAGGGGGTTCTTTGTTTGTCAAGATTCAAAGAGTATTTTTCATTATGAATTGCTGGACACTTGGTAAACTATTACTTCTCAACACTAAAGAGAGCAGTTGGTTCATTTGAATGACCTATTTAAAGAGGAAAAACGTTTTTCTCTGGGAAAGAAATTTGTTCATTGATTTTGCTGAAAGGAAAATGTCTATCCTCATGTGCCATATGACACAGCAAATGATGGGAGATAATTTTTCCACTAGACACTTTGTCACCTTCAAACGATCTTTCTTCAAGAAATCCATTAAAAATGCTTTGATGACTAAATCATGTTATGAATTTATTTAAATAAAAGAATTTTTTTGAAAACATGCAAAAAGATTTAACATCAATCTTAAAAATCTACCATGAAAAAATTCACTTTGTGATTCTGTCTGCTAAGTACCCTAAAATCTTGTTTGGTTTGTTCCTTAATCAGGGTGGCATGCTGGGTATTTTATGAAGGATAAGAGAAATTATTTGTCAGTCATCACCTTCATAACTAAAAGGAAACAATGCCTAAACTTACTACTTTTAGTCAACCATCATGGTATGCCAGATATCTGATCTTAGTGAAACATCTGAGAGTAGAATTGGGCACAGGAATAAGTTGACACATGCCTTTTACAAGGTTTAATTATGAAGCAAACCAATACAGCTTTAGTTGGAATTTAAGAGATGATTCTTGAGTTGCTTTCCAAGCATTAAGTAATCTCCAGATAAAAAAAATAAATAAAGAAAAGACATTTGAATGAAAGTAAGCCATCATCATCGTAGTGAATATTCAAGTATTAGCATCATCATTCATAAATTATGAACTAAATGACAAAGGATTACTGAACTTTGTTACTTTTTATTAAAATTTCTGTTTCAAAACTTGGTGAGGAGAATAAAATATCTATTACGCTTTTTTTTTGTACTCTCTCTAGTGTGGTAATTAACAAAAATTGGTTATACAGTTGAGTGCTGAAAAGTTCTCAACCTGACCAAAACGGAACCCCCAAAAAGTTTTGATATTTGGTTAAATTTTGGGAAGTGGCTCATGTTGAGAACTTCTCAGGATCCCCTCATATTGTTGGAAGTTTTGATTTCTCATTGCTCATATCACAATTCTGTAATAAATGTTGGATATTTTTATTTACTAACATTATTTACGTATAATTTTGGATCAGACCCACAAGAGGATGCTTTCTTGATCACTGCAGACTTAACCTCTTCAACTTTAGTGTCAACTATAATATATCCTACATTTATCTCATCTTATATTTTATATAAAATTTATTTCAAAGTTTCCGGTTATCACAATTTATTTTTGTTTTCTTTTAGATAGAAGTAGTTCAATACAAATTTAGCATATCTAGTAAGTACCTGAAAATGACAGGCTCATTTGTATGACAAATTTCATAATTCTGTCACTGGTACAATCAGCCAAATAAAGCTGTACCTGATTTGCTGCCATTACTTCAAAAATATATTACGAAATGGGTGTTTTTTAAAAGTTCTCAACCTCACCCAGAAGTTCTTCCTCGTCAAAATTGCTCTGGTTTTATACATTTTTTCTTCACAGTAGTAAAGTGTGTCACAATGAAGATGCATTCAACTTAATGTAATTTTGGTTGTTATTAACACATTACCAAAGTGTGCTCAGTGAAACTGGCTTGTAAACGGCTTTGTGACAAATGCTTTTCTCAAGAATATTTGTGAAAATATGATGTTAAAATATATCCTCATAATATGCTCTTCTTACTTCCTCCTCATTTATCCATGGAACAGTTTTATCCAATAACCCTCTACCTTCAGGGCCTCTTGAGCTTTATATTGCAGGAACAATAATGTAAAAGAAATTATTATTTTTGCTTAAAACGTCTATGAGATTTAAGTGGACATTTTTGAATTTAGTTAAACCCTCTGAACTAAAGGATAATTTAAAATTTTGTTAAATTAAAATACCTACACCTTTCTAAGTAGATGCACCAAAATAATTTTCACTCTATCATTTGTAACCAGGACAGTACCAACAAAACGCATTTTTTTTGAATAACCAAAAACCATCTAGTTTATTACATAAAAATAAGACTTTTTTCTTTTCAACTTTATTGAACAACAAACACATTTCCTGTTTTGTTCTTTGCTATATTTTAAACAACTTCATAATTTCATCCTACCAGAACATTTCATTTTTTTTAACAAAGTGCTGCTGTAGATACCTTTTGCAGTCTTCCAGGGAACTCATTTATTGCTTTAAAAGCATTTGCTCAAAATCAGATTAAATCTTAATCTGAAAGTGTAATATTTTATGAATATGGCACATGAATGAAAACTTGCCTGTCAAACTTCTGCCTGCTCATCAGAGAAACATTCAATAAAGCATGATGCTGATGAATTATTACACTCATTCTTTAAACAAATTCTGAGCACTTTCCATTGACTTTCAATTGGTTGAAATAGGAACAGTACTTATTCAAGTCAATCATTTAGTTCTCAGGATGGAATTCATATCAGAATTGAAGGACTCTATCAATCCTACCATATGTGTGACATTACATTCTTTGGATAAAATCTGGCTTTTGGTATGATTATTGGTGATTCATTTCAATTTCCCTAGAATCTTTTGTATTACATATTGCTGTATAGTATCTACTTTGCATCATTCACAAGAATTTGTTGCAGAAATAAAACCTTTACAGTCTAGTAGTGCTATTTTTTTCTCTTGCTTATTTGGAAGTTACATATCAAAGTGACTAACATAACCTAGCTTATGCTGATCATTTTCAATACTTGATTTAGTTATTTTCAGTATATTGATTATTCTCCACATCATGAGCCTTAATTTTCAATTAATATCTTATCAACCTCAAGTACTCACAATTACTCACAGTGAGAAATTTCCAACACAGAACTTAGCAAATGACATTTGACACATTTGATCATTCACTGTACATACAGTAATGGTTTTAGGAAATAAGTCATGGGTTAAAAAAAAAGTCTCATGCTTGGGTTGGTGAGGGGAAGTAGTCATAACTTCAGCTTGTGGGTTGGAAAATAAGTAATGTTTTCATTTAAAATAGAAAATGTTTGATAAAATTTATTTTGATACTAGTTGGTTGTTTTATGCTCAGATTTTGGTTTCCTGCCAAAATTTTTGTTCTTACTTACATTTTATAACAATTATCTAGTGAGCATTTATATTTTATTAAGTATTCTAAGTAATCTGGAGATGATTTAAAATATATGGGGAGAGGGTTGTTTCTAAGTAAAAAGCAAATATCTGCTATGTTTATATAAGGAACTTGAACATCATTTTGCTATCAGTTGGCTAGCCTGGATATATGATTGCATGTGTAGTTTCTTGTAATATATGTTGATTGTATATTAAAATTGAAATGTAAATCTTTGCATCTCTTTCTTTGCTGATTGTCACTACTTCTCGTCCAACTGAAATAGATCCAGTGAAGAGGACATATGAAAATATTTATATTTGGCAGTTGATTATTATTCCTTCTCCCATCTCACCACTCCTTCTTCAAAATGATAGCATCTCGTATCAGAAGAGCTAAAGAAAAGTAAATCATTATATCTTGGTAACGGTGAGCATAGTCACCCCACTTGACAATGTCTAATGTGGCACCATAGCAGAATGTACAGGATCTTTTTGTTGTCTGCCACTACCTTTTTAACTAGACCTTCTTGGATGGAAGCAGTTTATTGGTTAGGGATTATGTCTTTTTTTTTTTTTTTTTTTTTCAGGTTTGATGTGTCTACTGCTCTCCTCTGCCCCCCCCCCCCGCCAAAAGAAGAAGGTATTTAATGATAACAGTGTCTTTCTTGCATTTATTTGATTTATATTGGGGTGGGGGATCAGATTGTAGTCGGTTTTGCTCCAATTACTCTACTACTTGACCTACATTAGCCCCTGACCTCTTTCTTTTGACCTCCTTGGTGTTTGCTTCTTAACCTATCCACCGGAACACATGACTTTTATGCTCCCACCCCCACTACTTATTAATTTCATTTTTCTAATGAAAAATATTTGCTTTAATAATTCATCTGTTATAATTATCTTCCGATTGACAATATTTCTTAGAATTTATGACTTAAAGAATATTAAATCAATCTTCTTTCAACACTCTGTATAATCATTTTGGAAAATTTCTTTATTCATACAAAAAGAGTATTGAATAATTCCTGGGGACCCACCTATTTCACAAAAAATCTACCCAAATGACCCAAAACAAAATATTTTCTTTCTTAACTGATTCTTGGTCTGACTGAAAACTTTTTAGCACCCCTTTATAAAACACTGTTTGAACAAACAAAATTAGTTTTAATAATTGTCGGCTTCAACATGACTTACTCAAGCTAAATTCATAAAAAATGTTATTTATTTAATCAAAATATTTCCCTTGCTCCTTTTACAAGTTCACGGTTCCCTCCCTTAAAAATCCTTCAAAAAATAAAAAAAATAATAAGAGAAATAAATTAATTTAAGACACCTTCAGTTTGAATTGATTGAAGAATTTCTAGTCTGCAAAACAGTTTTCAAGTTTTTTTCCTTTTTTTTTTTTTTTCTCCAAGAGCCACTGGAAGCAGAAGGTTGCTGAATGAGAGTACATGATATGAATGTAAAAGGAAGATGCATGTAGGAAGTTAGGTTGAATGAATATAAAAGTACAATAAAGTTTTGCGTCCTGGGTATGACAATAAACTACATCCGCGTCCTGGGTATGATGATAAACTACATCCGCGTCCTGGGTATGACGATAAACTACATCCAACCAAAAGGCTGTCGATCCGATCAATCGGCTGGTCATGTCATACCCCATCACATCTAACCCATCCCAAAACAACTACAACTTACAATTAACTTTCCCTCCCAAATCCTACACTAAATATACTAACACCTTACCCCTAAAATGTGATGGGAAACAATGATGTTGCCAGCTATACGCTTTTGAAACAATGATGTTGCCAACTATATGTTTTTGATATATCTAGTAAATACTGGATCTGGCATTAAATAACCCATAGTGGTTGATATGCCATAAAACCCCAAACAAACAAACAAACAATAAAGTTTTCATCTTCGAATCATTCAACTGGAATTCTATCATTTTTTGCAACATTGAGAGTACATGTTATTTTACATTAAAATGACACCTTTTCTCTTCACCAAACTTAGGACTCTATTTACATTATTCAGACTATTCTCCTCATCTTTGTCGCCTTATTTATTACACCGTTTCAGCCGTTGTACGCTCCGGCCTTCTTCAGGTGGTTGGAATGTCAACTGAACAATTTATTTTGCTCACTGGGGTAGACTGTTCTAGTTCCATGTTTTTAATGGATGTCAGTTATCAGTTATCTCCTGTTAATTCCCCTCTCCAAGTTCTCCACTGCCTTAACCAGGTATTGAACTCACACTCTTTGGGTTTTGTCACTGGATCTAACCAACGCCTTTATCCACTGTGCTATGTGTCCTCAAGGACAGTGGATAAAGGCATTGGTTAAGCACAGTTTCACTTGTTTTCTCATCCATCCATCCATTCGGAAGATTTTATATACTAAGGCGGTTACTTCATTAGGTGACTGGATCAACAATCAACCAAAAAATGCATCATTTTATGTGTCACAAACTTTTAAACCCTTTATTTTATCCTCAAGGACACATAGCCCAGTGGATAAAAGCATTGGTTGGATCCAGTGATTTGACCTAAAGAGTTGTGAGTTCAATACCTGGTGAACAAAAACTTGGAGAGTTGAGTTAAAGGGAGATAACTGAGACATCTGGAAGAGGCATGACACGTGGAACTAGAACAATCTACCCCAGTGAACGAAATAAAGGGTTTAGTTCAAAGTTCCAATCACCTGAAGAAGGCTGGAGTGTACAATGGCTGAAACATTGTGAATATGGCAATAAAGATGAGGACAACAGTCTTAACAATGTAAATAATGGAAGTAAGACTTGTATCAGAAAATCATTATCTCCAAAAATTCTTACAATCCGAAGATGTTTTGTTTTTAAATAAGCCGAAAAAGGTTGATAATCCATAAAAAACAAATCGATCAACTGTTAATTTGGAAGACTTAAAATAAAATTCATACAATTTTTATATAAAACAAAAGGAATGCTTTGTAATATTAATCCACCTATTTGGCAATGAAAGCTGGGCAATTTCATCACAGATAAACCGATGACTAGAGGCTACAAAAATCTGGTTCTATAGAAGGATACTGAGAATACCATAGACTGAGCACATAAGCAACAATGAAGTCTAAAGGAAAATGCAAACAAAAAGGACACTTATACTCAGAAGCAGGAAGAGACAGTTGAAAATTCTTGGACACATAATGAGGAAAGAGGGGTTTGAGAATTTGACACTCACAGGATATATTGAAGGCAAAATGGACCAGGAGAGGCAGCAGGCCATCTTCCTGACCAGCAAATGTTAATGGGTAGTGGAACAGAAAGTGGGAGGGATGGCTTAAAAAAACAAATGTTAGTAATAGCTACAAGGGATAGGAAATTGTGAAGAGCCATGATCACCCTGTTTCTTTATTCACATTCAAATTTTTTTAATGCATTATGTATATTTGGAATTTGTTGTCCTTGTTAATTTGATATTTTCAACTTGATAAGACAGTTCATCTAGGGGCAGTCAGTTATGTGCCATACATGATACACGCTTTGGCGATCATGTATCTTTCGATACATGACTGACGAGGCAGATTTTTTTCCTGCAATAGGTTGCCATTTCTTTCTGTGGTAGACCAGTTGCCATCCAAGGCTATAGAACCTGGTCTGTCCTGCTATTTATCCATAGCTGGGAGGAGAAGAAGAGGATTCATACCTTTCCCAAGGGTATTAGCATGTAAGTGAATATAATGGATTCGACTGGAATTCAAACTCAGCTCTCCGATTCCTCAATCTGAGCTGCTATCCATTACTCCACATTGCCTTCCTTCCAGAGGAAGGAAAACCCTAATTTTAAGACTCCACTGCCTTGCAGTCATATCCAAACATGAAAAAGGTTATGAAAGTAAATCCAGACATAAAATCTAAAGTTGATCCACAAAGGTGGTTAGTTGTCAACACTGACAAACTTCCAGCAACTCCTGTAGCCAAACCGGGCCCCAAATGTAATGCCTTGTATTTTTTTGGTTCTTGCCAGTATGGCCAAGATGAGGGGACAGTGGACAGACTCCATATATCCTCATCCAGGACTGCATCCTGGTGAGGTCTCCAGACTTACCACTAAAGGACTGAATTTTGACCAGACAAGTCACTTCCATTATCCACTTCCAAGATAAACAGATGCCTACTACAATTACTTCTACTCAGCGAACTTCTTTTTTTTCAGTTTTTATATAAAATCTTAGTTTAAGGAATAAACAGTGATTTTTTTTTTTTTATTTGTGTCTGTTTTTGTTTCTCACTTTTATCATGCTAAAAACGAAAAACCTATATAAATAAATTAACTCTTTTCCAAAATGTAACATGACTTGAAGCTACAGAAATCTGGTTCTACAGAAGGATGCTGAGAATACCATTGACTAAACATGTGAGCAACAAACAAAGTTTCAGAGAAAATGGTGGCAAAAAGGACACTTAAAATTATAAAAAAATAGTTGACATTTCTAGGGTGCATAATGAGGAAGGGGGCTTGGAAAATTTGAGATTCATAAGACATATTAAAGGTTAGAGGGACAAAGGAAAACGCTGCCTAACCTAACGAGTTTGTGTAAATGGATGGCAGAACTGGGCTTAGGAGAGATAACAGAAAGAAAATTTACTAATAGCTAGAAAGGACAGGAAGTTGTGGAGAGCCATGATCACCAACATTCTGAAGAAGAAACAGTCAAGTAATATAGCCAATGTTAACCTTCTGTCGTTTGAACAGCATGTTAAAATTAATTTTTTATTTTAATGCAAGCTATTATTTTTGTATTTATCAGTTTTCATCCTTGCATAATTTTCTCCAATATAAGTTAACACTTCATTTAAAAAGATATTGTTTTCAAATTTACTTGAGCATATAAATATGAAAATAGTTTTTTTTTTTTAAATAGAAGCATATTAAATGCATGTGAGATAGATCTAATTTTAATTTAATCCTCTTTTCAATATAGTAAAATTAAAATATCAATAGAAACATATTAGAATAAAAACCAAGGAGTGTCCATGTTTGAGAGGTTTATGTATTTTCATGTCTGTACCTTCTCACTGATCAGATCCATTGTTGAAATTAGCATTCTCGGATCTCAACTATTACCTCCTTTTAACAGCTTTTGCTGTTATTCAAGACATCTAACAATTGCACACAGCTGACTTTTTAAGCACGCACACATCTATAAACCAGCAGGCAACCTCAATACATATTCAAGGAAGTTTTGTTTTTCTTCATCTTTTGGACACTGGTCTACATATTCATGTCCTGGTTCACCACAATGGCATGGTGAGGACAGGTGTTGTAGTCCTAAGCTTCTACAGCCAGTTTCATACACATATCAAACGTCTCTTCTCTGCACCTTACACCTATCAGCGTGTTGTTCTGCTTGACATGAGGGTCAGGTGTGCTATGAAGGCTGATGCCAGCCTGACTTTCGATGGCGATCATATTCACTGGTGCTGTCAGCATGGAATCTCAAACAGTTCATCCTGTCTTCTCTTGGCTGTCAAAGATTTCTGCAAAGACTCTTGATTTGTCTGTAAAGAACAGTGAAGCCCAGACCCTTGTTGCCAAGTGCTCAGCCTACTTATACGGTTCCTGTTTGGTGTGAATGATTTTGGGAATTTCGATAGATATATCTTTCAGGAACACAGACCATTCTCATGAAGATAGTTTGGAACAGTTTGGTCAGAAATTCTCACCCTCATGTCAGAGGTGGTCTGAGCAGAATGGATAGGTGCTTTGGAACCAATGTTGATGGGTTCTCGGTATCCGGAATCTGTCATATCGCTGATTCGCAAGGAGTCCCCTCCATGTCTTCATGCTGCCGTAATTTTGTTTCTGACTTGTGTCTCTGAAGGTGGCTCTTTGGCCAGTGTCAGGGTCATCTGCCACTTGATTGTGTGAAGCGTTATTTTGAAGAATGCCCCCAAGCCAAATGACAGCTCCTTTGCTGCATTTAAAACACTTTTACTCTTTTCTTCCTTTTCCTTTTGAGTTATACCATATTTAGCTGTAATTCTTCATCGTCTGATTGAATATTCTAGGAAAAAGCATTGACCAAATGTTAAATGGTTATCTGACCTCAACTTGGCAAGAATCTGTTTGTCATTTGTTAGAAGATAAGAGTTTAGAAACTAGTTGTCAAAGAATTTGTCAGTTTCTTTGTCAAAAGAATATTTTAGATTTAAACAGTGGATTATTTAAAGGTTTTCTGTTGAAAATATGAGGTGGGATGTTAGTTATTGGAGAAAATAGATTTTTGTTATGAAAGAACAGGATGAGAAGAATAGAAATCCTGTTTTATATATATATATATTCACATACTCTCTATTTGTATATACACAAATTTCAGCTGAAAGAATTCAATTAAAAAATACATACTCATATTGATCTACACAAGGCTACAATATGACTATTAATGTGTGACATGTACTAGTATATAATACTAAAATAGTATATAGTATAAATTATAAAGAAACTAAAAGTACTCAAAAT
>OZ038493.1:36660780-36703280 GCA_964036315.1 Acanthosepion esculentum | reverse complement strand
ATATATGTATGTATACATGTATCTATATATATATATATATGTATGTATACATATATGTATATATATAAAATAGTGTACAGCAGTTACCTCTTGCATCCTTTGGCTTTTATTGTCTTCCTTGTGATGAAATTATTTAAGAAAAAAAAAAATGAGAAAGCAATGTATTTCATCTACTAGTCCTTTTTCCACTTTGTCATTTTTTATGTGTGTATGTTAGATAAATTTATATGTGTTATTTTATTTTATTTATCAAAATATTTAGTCAACCAATAAAAAGTGCATTAAATTAATATCTTTATTTGTGTGCTCTAACCCTCTCTGTATCGCATGCAGTTACTAATAAAATAGAGAAGCATTTTGTTAAGTGCATTGATAAGAAATGGGATTGTTGAAAATAATTATGTAAATTATTTCTCTTATTCTTTTTTCTTTTTTGTTTTTCTCCTTTTTCTCTTTTTCTCCTTTTTTTACTTTTTTTTCTTTTTTTCTGAAAAATACTGAATTATATTGTTGTAAATGATATGGGAGAGGTTCACATTATGAGATTATGTAGGATAAATATCAGTTGACTCTAGACTTGAAGTGGTTAAGACTATATTGGTCGTGGAAGCTATAATTATTTTTTATCATATATATATATATATATATATATATATATAAAGTGAATATTATATCTAAATAACTGATGTGTAAAATTGTGTTGAATATGATATGTAAATAATTGTTGTGTAAAATATGCACTTTTTCTTTCTTTTTTTTTTTCACTATTCTTCACCCACTACAAGGCCCATGTGCCACTCAAGGTAGAAGGATACTCAATGAGATTGTTGTAAGGGAGGTGAAAGAGTTGCACATTATGAGGTTATGTAAGATACATATCAGTTGACTCTAGACTTGAAGAGGTTAAGATTGTAATGATCAAGAAAGCATCCTCTTGGCAGTCTGACAAAATGACAGTTTTGGGAAAGAAACTGAGTGGAACTTCCTCCTTACCAAAGGAATACGAAGGGCATGAGGACTGGCTTGTGCTTGGTATAGCAAGTACTATCTGTGAAAGTCTGAAGTGGTGAAAGATATAAAGTCACTTGTTGAATTTCATTCCATCAATAAAAGTTATCTTCAGAAAATATATCAGAACCAATATACGTAGCCCATTGGTTGATAGACAAGTGTAAGTTAGCACTTAGTCAAACCACTCTCCAATAATTACATACTTACTCAGTATACTTTTTCTGCCAGAATCTATTTATCTTACACATAAGTCTTCCATTTGTCTCTGCATTGATAAAATGCAAAAACAAATCTATAATGTTATTGGTCATGACCTAGCATCTCAGCTTCAGTCACTTTTCCACTATTGTAATGTAGCTTCCCTATGTCTTTTCTATAAATATTTTCATGGGAATTGTTTTGATGAGCTTTCCTCTTTGGTGCCTTGACTTTATGAATTTAAGCACAATACTAGATTGACATCATTTTGCAGTTGAAATGACTGGATGTCACCATAAGTTCTATGCTAACAGTTTCAGTCATTATCTTCTCTCTTCTGAATTTCTCTTCTTTTATTCTTCTCTCTTTAATATGATGCTTTCTTTTACTCATATTCTATCACACTCTGTAACCATTTGTGTCTAGTGAATTTTATCGTCTTGCTTATGATGAAATGATTTTCAAAAAAAGGTAGTAGCAACGAAAGAAACTATTATTCCCATATCCATCTTTGACAGGAGCCAATAAATATGCAGTGTTACATGTAAATACAAATTACAAATACAACTAAATGAAATTGACAATTAAATGTTAAAGTTTTATTTTTTTCATATCAATTGATATATTCTAGCATATTTTCCCAAAATAGTTTTTTTTTTTTTAATTCTCAAAGAATAAGAATCAGAACATGAAACTGCTTAACATTCACTCTGTTATGTGTGCCAGTCTGTGAAAGTTTTCGTACAAGTATTTGCTTTATCTACAGAAAGCAGACTGAATCTCAGAACAACTTTATTTACCTCTTGGGTCACACTTGAGATCACTCCACCTGTCTTGGCTCTTCATTATCCACTTCCTGTTCCCTTGGCATCATGTCAGTCTTGCTCTTTGGGGGTATCTCCAATAACTTGTCAACAGTATATATAGGTTCATCATGATGAATGTCATGGGGAAATTTGACCAAGTGCTTATAATCATTTTGTACTGAGACACCCGCAATCCTTATTACTTTTCTGCAAACACAGGTGTTATTGTTTTACACATTCATTACGGTCTTTAAATCCCTTTGCCTGTGAGGGCTGAGAAGCATTAAGAAAAAAAAAAAACTGTGTGTATACTTGTAAAAGTTTTATGAAAGTAGTTCAAGAAACCTTATGTTTATATTAGGTTGTTAGAAGTAATTTCTTTTTTTTTTTGAACCAACTATAATGAGAAATGCATCATCCTATCTACTAATCCTACATAGTAGTTATAAATAAATTTGTAGTTTACTAACATACCTTAGTTTTTGTATGTCAGCAGCAGCATACACAGTGGATTAAAGGAAAAATGTTATTCTCCTCCATGACAATGCAAGGCTGCATACATCAATTACAACACAGGAAAACTTTGGGACTAGGTTAGGCTGGCCTACTCTCTCACCCACCATATTCAGCTGACCTTGCACCAACCAGTTATTACCTTTTTCAGTTACTGCAAAATGCTTTGAGGAGGAAGACTTTCTCTAATGAAAATCTAATTTAAGAGTTTGGCAAAATCTTTTTCACAGTGAAACCTGCACAATTTTACTCAAACAGTACCAAAGAGCTAGCTGACAAGTCATTGCAAATAATGGTGAATATAAATAAATATTAAATAAAATGTAATTGTACTTGATTTTTTTTAAGTATAAAGTTGAAGAAAAATTTTACCACATGAAAATGATTAAATCTTAGAAAGTGAAAAGAAATTATAACAATAGAGTTTTGGAAGATTTTTTAAGTTAATCTTTTGGGCTACATATTTGGAAATATTTACTGGGAATTTTTGTAACTTATTAGCATTCATATATGAGTTATTTTTGTTTTTTTTTCTTCATTTGGTGCAACTTTGATCAAGATGAAATCAATATGGGCAGTGAAATCTCATCGTAATCTGCTTATTTATTTAAGCATTAACAAATATTGATATTCTTTGACCATTATCCAAGTCCATTATTTTCGGTTTTCTCACAATATTTCAGCCCAAATTCTTTGATCAGCTTCAGTGTTCAAAGATGACCTCTATGCATTCAAAAAGATGTTTTTGCACAGGAACATGAACTTTCTTTGGCTATCCCAGTTGTGCTATAGGGAATGTCTCTTTCAGCCAGAGGCTACATTATCTGAAAAAACTTGTCCAACTTAAAGGTGCATCACAGCACTTGGTTTTCAGCCAGACAAGACTGATGAGTTATTTTAGCTGAAACCTCCTTATCTTAGACTCTGGTTGTAGTTTTGTCTATTGGCAATGAACACAAGATCCGCTGTCAAAAGATTATAAAAATGTTCAACAATTTCTATTCAGGCAATATTCAGGTGCTTAAATAGAAAAAGGTAAAGAAATTAAAAATGGCTAGTTAATTATTATACATACAGGCAATTAGAAAATTAACCTGAAATTGTAATCATGTAGTTGAATTTTAAATAAAACTGAAGATCTTTTTTGTTGATTTATCTACCTGCCTTCCTGTTGGCTTCTCCAGCTATCTTCCTGCTCTGTCTGCCAAGCAATATCCTTATTTGATAAATCTCTAGATTTTAAGTCTAATGATTGATATTACCTCCATGCTCTTGTTCTAAGCTCAATGGTTAACACACTGGTCTTAAAAGCCATCAATCTATTTCTGTTTTCTTTCATTTGGTTAATGAGACTGTTGATGAATCCTTGTTGTCAGGTAATCCTTATTCAGGTTTAATGTTAACAAGGAGATTTGGGCTAAAAAATGTCATCTGTTAACTTTGAAAATAAAGAAATTGATCTTTTTATGGCAGTGGTTAACATTTGCTTAATATGGATTTGGATAGGTATATATATATATATATATATATATATATATATATATGTGTGTGTGTGTGTGTGAAAGTAAGCAGTGATAGCCTTTCATGCTTGAATACAGTACAATATTCAGGTCATTCATATATATATAATCTCAGTTTTGATGTTTGTATTTTAGTACTTGCTTAATATGAATTTGGATAATCAAATCTGAATTTTCTCACCAGATTTATTCAACCTTTACAGTGAAGTGATTCTGAGACGATTAGAATTCCTGCCAGCATTCATTATCAAGCAAGTACAAAAATATCTAAGAACTGTTTTAATAGAGGACAGAAAACGTGACACCAAAATCCAAATGTGCTTTGGGATTGAAAAGGATGCCCTGCAAAAGCTAAGCAAAGTATTAAGAAACTGAATGTTATATTCCGTGCTAATAGGAATATATACTTGCAAAAACAAGGTGGATAAAATAAGTACGGGTTTATTGTAACAACCAGTACAATAAGAAATAAGGTAACAGTTATGCACAAGGTCGTCACAAGTCAATCCAGTAGTGAGTGCTACTATTGGAAGGTCGGTAGTTCTTGCGTAAGTCTGAGTTGTGCTCAACAGATCCCAGCTAGTCTTTGTAGTCCATTGACTTACAGATACTTATAGTTAGTTACTATCTATAAGTGTAGTCACTCATGGGGGTGACAGGTTATTCCATTACATCACTGGACAATTGTTAGAAACAAAGAAAAGAATATTTAATGTTTATCTAATATTAGCCCTCCTATATGACAGTGAATCCTGGACAATCTCCTCCCGGATGAAGAGACTTGAGGCAACAGAAATAAGATTCTACAGAATAATGTTGAGAATACTGCAGATGGAACATGTGAGCAATGATAGTTTTAAAGAAAATGGAAACAAAAAGAACACTTCTCCTTCACATCAGAAAGAGATTTGAAATTTCTAGGGCACATAATGAGGAAAGAGGGCTTGGAAAATTTGATACTTACAGGACATGAAAGGCAAGAGGGACAGAGAAGAAAGCTGCAAATAACCTACTAACAAGCTTGTGTAAATGGTTGGTAGAACAAGGATTAGGAGAGAACAAAAAGACAATTTGCTAAGAGATCCAAAGGACAGGAAATTGTGGAGAGCCATGATTTCCCACATCATGAAGGAACAGGGCATATAGAAGAATAATAATGAACTTAACTATCAGCACTAAGTTTTCTAAGTTTGAAGGAAGATTTCAAATGTCAGATTTTTGTTTTCAGGATAAATTTCTTTTAAATTTATATACATGGAGTACTCAATGTGTTTAGTATTAAACTGGGATGCATTCTTTTTTTATTTTCCCCCAAATAATGATTGATAAGTGCTTTTTGGATTCTATGTTGGCATATCATCACTTGCTAGTAAGAAATGATAAATAAAATAATTTACATATCCTTAAATCATGCATACATTCAGAAGGCAGAAAGTAAAACAGAATAATTGTTATGAATGTTAAAATAAAAAAAAAGTTGAATTTATCTCATGACAAACAAGTACTGCACTTGGGATTCATTTGCATGGAACAAGGTCAAGTTTAATATAGGTCTCCCATGCACAATTGTACATACATGATGGTAGAGGCAAAAATTGGCCAGTCCTTTTGCAGCCTGTATTGCAACAGGAGAAGCCAGGATTCCTTTAGTGAAATTTTGGAGGTGCTGTTCTGAAATTTGAATATCCAGAGGTAAAGCACAACTGCTTTGATTTTTTTTATGTCTGTCTTGCAAAAAGCTGTTTGAATCTGCCATAGTTAAGTTTTTGAAGGTGTCCCAATAATGAATTATGAGATGTACAGAAAGGAATGATTAATAATGAACAATAAAAATTATGATGGCTTTTTTTCTTTTCTCATGTATCATGATTTGAGAAGAGAGGAAATATATAATGGAATAATCAATGGTCATTCAGAATTTTTATATGACATAACAGATATTTATTTTTATGAATTCTCATTTCCTCAATTGGAGAAATACTTAGTGTATTTTTAGCTCTTCACTGATGAAAACCTATATTCAGTATAAAAGCAAAGATATTAAACTGATGATTTCCATACATTTAAGTATATATATATATATATATATATATATATATATATATATATATATATATATAGTATGTGTGCTTTTAAAGGGTTGTATGAGAGGTACACAAACTGATATGTAGTTCTAAGTGGAATATTGAGTTGAAATTTTCACTGTGTAATAATATTTCATCGATATTCACTTCTGAATTAAGTGCATTGACATGAAAAGAAATTATATTGAAAAATAAATATTTCTTGTGCATGATAAATACTTTTTCCATCATGAGTTACAGATTTATTGATATTCCTATATATGTTGATGTCAATATTGCACATAGGCTGCAGGTTTGGGTCTTTGCAGTTCAATTTCTACTTAAAAGCATTTGAATCTTACTTTAAACCAACAAACGAGATACATTATAATGTAGTGAGTTTGGTCTTTGTAAAATCTATGGTACCAAAGTGGTATAGAAATAGAACAAGGACAAATTATAGGGGCTCTTGTTCTCCATGATTTATCAAGCAATAGAGAACAGATATTTATATTTTTGTAACCATTTCAAGAAAGAAAGGAAGAAAAATCCAATGAGCATGAAGAAACGTTAAATCTTTGCAACTGTCTGTGTTAGAGTGTTTTAACATTTAGGTGTTTTCATTTAATGTCACAAGAAACTGAATTCCTGGTGCCTCAGTAACACTTATGTTTGTTTGTGTGTGTGTCTGTCTGCACACACACACAAACACACACATATATAAAATAAGTGGACACTGAGGTCAACACCAAGAGGTGAGAGTCTGTTTCATGTTCAATATATTCTCATGTCTGCATTAAGTTTTTCTATATTAATTAAAAATCAGATAATGAAACATACTTAAGGCAAAGCCAGTACTTTAAGCTAAACAAATAAGATACCCTAGTCCAGAAAAAAAACTAAACAAATTTAGCAATTAATAAACAAGTTAACAAACTACAAATGAACACACAAACACAAGTAAATATACTAATAATAAACAACAACAAATAATTGAATAATTAATAATAAATGAATAAAAACAACATTATAAAATATCTACAAATAATCAGTCAGTTCTACAATTATTTCTATTCAATAGCCTCTAGAATAATTAGAAATATAACTTTACCACCCACCCAATAACTGTCAGGATAATACAACAGACCTTACTATTTATAATGGACCACTGACCAGCATATATAAGAAGTCAAGCCAAAACAACACACACATAGCCTGAAGATTATGTTGAAGCATGAAACCAACTGTTGTCACTTCATGTTGACCTCAGTGTCCACTTTTATATTTACATCTGCTCTATTTCTGATATTGAGCAATTTTCACCATAAATATAGCATACCTCAAAAACTATATTTTTATCATATATATATATATATATATATATATATATATATATATATATCAAAATTCAAATTTATTTATCTATTAACTATAGTTGCTCTGTTTTTTAATATTGAGCACTTTATTTGCAAAAACCTGCTCACTTTGAACTTTTTAGTTTCCACTAATATACTGCTTGTTATTCCTTAGCCATTTACAACATTTGGTATTCTTATATATAAGAAATTATCCATATGTGTATATATTATCCATGTAATTTTACGTTCATATATAATTATGTAATACATGTTTATGAGTATGCATCTGCAACTGTGTGTATATAGATATATCTTACATGAACACACACAGAATGTGAATCTATTTAATGCGTGGAGTTGAATATAACTTTGTATATATAATTGTTAATTTTATGTACACACACGTGTGTGTGTGTAATATATATATATAGTTTTTTTTTCTGAAATGTTGCCAGTATTTAATGCTTGTCATTGATTCGATGTCTGTGCAATGCCTTGATGTTTGTTCTCTCCTTGTATTAACCTCCCCAATCCCATTGTTGCTGGACAATATCTGGACACTGCCATTACACTGGGAATATGGGACATGACTGCACAGCTAATGGTCAAGAACCCTCTTACTGTTACATGCCAATGCTTATAATCCCTTTCCATGTCACTATGGTCATCGTAGCACTTGTGAATTTGGCTACTGACCAACCTCCATTGTATACACAGTTGGACATATAAGCTTGGACCAGTTACTTGTAACACTAGTCTACAGCCTGGCCTAATGTTTTTCAGTTTTGAGACTGACCATGGAGCAGCCATTCTTTGTGTGATTAGAAATAATCCCCATTTGGGTAATTCTTGTGTATCACTGGGGAGGAGGCAAAGTAGCTGAAGAAAGCTCTTGAGAATTGGTTTTTGTTGATTCCAAAAGTATATGAGGTCATTGCTGCTTTGTTGCTCTTTTGCTAGATCTACCCAGTGTCTATTCATGCGGATGACCATATTCCCTTGGATGTGTCTTGTCCATCTTTATGACTGACACACTTCACTGATCGACACAGGCACAGCACTTTAGACTAATCTCAAAACAATCAAAAGTGGGAAGGTGGGTATGTGTGTGCATGTCTCATTCACCAGAGAATGACAATATTTTGCTGCATTAATAATACAACTTGCTTGTAATAATACTGAGAAAGGCCTTCGACAAGGTCTTTACATATGTAATCAGTCTTCCTTCTTTGTAAAATATGCACTGATTTCAGATGGGTGAAGAGAATTGATTTCTTTAACATTTATACAGTTTTTTTATTCATTAAAATTAAGCAGAAGAACTGATTTTCAATGCTTTGATAACCAGATTGATATCTGAAATGCTTTCAGTTTCATTAATATGTTTTGATAGAAACTGTAAATGGTAATACAGGTTGAGAATCCCTTATCCAAAATTCTTGTTCTTTGGTTTTCAGATTTTGTAATACATGCTATTTAATTTTTATATAGCATCTATAAAATGAGAGAACTTGGGAATGGAACCTAATTATAAACATAATATCCCTTTACATTTCATCACACATCTTATACATATACCCTGAAAGTAGTTATATATAAATAACATATATCCAGAAAGTAGTTCTATATAAAAGTTAATAAATTTTGTGTGCATACAGTCACAAGTAATGATGCTAGTCATGTAATGCTCACAATGGATTTTTAAGGGGTGAAATTAAGATTTCCCGTAAAAATAATATTTTGTACTTTCTGTACATGTAGAAAAAAAAAAAATTATCACTGCTTACAAAAAATATATAAATGCAGGACTTTTTGACATTTTGAATATCTTTACTGAGTACAAAACACTTGGTAAGTAAATCCACAAATGAAGGTGTTGTGACGATTGCTAACAAAACACTGACTCCATGGGCTACATAGCTGGGCTTGGACCCCCCCCCCCAAAAGGGCAGATGAGATCACTTAGAAAAGCTGCACATCACCTAGGAATGTTCTCAACACTTTGTGAAATTTTGCATTTGTGACAAATTGGAGGGTTTTGGACTTGGGAATTTTGGATACTCAACTTGTAGTAATGTTAAGATTAGCCATTTCCAGACAGGAAACTTTCAGCATTCATTGACCATTCTCTTAAAATACTTTTTCAGGAAAATAGTCTTTGCAAGTTCTAACTTTGATTGCTCTTTCTAGACTTGATGGGAATTTCCTTCCTACCCTTTTGTTTAAGGTAGTGTGAAAAGTCAGTATCTTGATTATATCGTTATTTTCCCTTCTAGGTATATTTGTTATCCAATTTAGTTGTTGCTGCTACTAGAAGTCTACAAGTGATGTGGTTTTTGTTATTTGTTAAAGTTCTTTAAGAACTACGGATTATATGTATAACATATCAGATAGAATAGATCAAGATAGGAAACAAGTTAGTCAATTTTTTCAGTTTGTAAAAAATTTTCAAAATGGACTACAATATGTGCTGTTAGCAGTAAGAATATTTAATATGATACTTGTTGGAATGGTCTATAAAGCCAGTTTCAATTAGGTTTTTTATTTATCTTGAATATAAGAAAAAAATTGGCTTATGCTTTTTTTTTTTTGCATAGCCAATTTGGTTGGGAATTGAGGAATAATGATTTAAACCTTTGATGTTTGTATTTTACTGTGTCTATTGAAATGTATCAATTTGGATGGTAAATATAAGTATGAAAATGTATGAAATATTTTCACATTTAGAAAAAGAATTTGTAAATTCTTATCGTATCATTTTTTTAGTATCTGTGTTGCTATTTTGGGGCAACTGAGCCTGTGTCATTGGTTATAACATATTGAATATGGCAACGAAGATGAGGACAACTGTTCGAACGGTGTAAATAATTACAATACCTCTTGTCAGAAATAAGACAGATATTAAATTTGGTATTGACTGTAGAAAATGCATCAAGTTGTCTATGGCTAAATACTATTTGTAGCAATAATATCTCAGTATTGTATTGGCTGTAGAAGGCATATCAAATTGTCTATGAGTAAATCCTATTTGTGGCAATAATATCTCAGTTTTGTATTGACTACAGAAAACATCAAGTTATATATGGTTATATGCTATTTGTGGCAATATCTCAAAATTTGGACAAATATTTGACATCAAACTTGATTTATTGCCTTTGAATCATGTACAGTTTTGTTTCTTGCATTGTAAATTGTAACAGAATAAATTTTGAAAGAAATTGTGATATGTGAAAAGTTTTCTACCTAAGTACAGATAAGCATAGAAATTTACTCTGAAGCTAAGAGTTTTTCCCTTCATTTTGTATTTTATAACATCAATAAGTATATAATGTTACTTGAGCACATACACACACACGTGTGCAAATTTCAGATGGAGTTTATCTTTGTCTATAATTTTGAGATGAGGTATTGTAACTATGTACATTGTTCAGACTATTGTCCTCATTTTTATTGTCATATTCACAACATTTCACATGACCCAGTGGATAAATGTTGGTTGAAGTAATCCAATGACTTGTTCCAAAAGAGCTGTCAGTTCAATGTCTGGCCGCAGCAGAGTAAACAAAAATTTGAAGAGTTGAGTTACTAAAGGGAGATAACTGAAACTGAGATGTCCAAAAAAGGCATGGCATGTGGAACTAGAACAATCTACCCGGGTAGACAAAATAATGCGTTCGGTTTGAAATTACAACTTACATCACCTAAAGACCATCCAACATCTGAAATGTTGTGAATATGACAATAAAGATGAGGATAATAGTATTAACAATATAAATAGTGTAAATAGAGAGTGTGTGTGTGTGTGTGTGTGTGTGTGTATATATATATATAATTTTATATTTTTGTTGGCTATCAGGAATATTCTTGTAAAATCTGCCTTTCCTTAATGGTATAAACATTCATCATGTCATGAGCGTAGATGAAGTAACTCTTACCCACCATGCCCAAAAACATTTTGCTCAACAACAGTGAATTTGATCATAGATTCATAGCCAAAAAATCAAAATAAATAATAGTGGGAGGGTGATTACCCAACCCTATTAAATTCTATTGTTTCCTTTTGGTATTCCCATCTTACATTTTATTTTTTTCTATTTATATTACAAAATTGGCCTTAAATACATAATCTGAATTTTTTTTTTTATATTTAGTTAAAAAAAAAACAGAAAGCAAAAAACATTTTCATTTAATGTCATTTGGCTTGAATGAAAAGCTACTCATGTCTCTATTTTTGGCTAGTCACCAAAATTTTTCTCCCCCTCCTCGCTTTTTGCAAATTCCACTCCACCCTTTGCATCCCACCACTTCCAACTCTGAAGCTGACTATCCATGGTGACTAAAGAACTCAGTTAATCTATAATGGCTAAATATGGCAGCTTTTGTGCTTGTAATGACAATATCTCTGCATACACAATGTATATATTCTTTATTTCACTGTGTTTTGGAAGCTGGCATTATGAGGATGATAAAATAAAGTCTTTGATAGGAAACAACTCATTACAGGCTTAAATATTTTATTATTTTGCTTGCTTTTAATTTAAGCCTGTCTTGGCAAGTTACACAGTGGTTAAATTGTTAGACAGGGGGCTGTAAGGTTTAGAGTTCAATCACCAATAGTTGGTTCCTTTGGTTTCTTTATCATCTTCATTGATTACTTTTCAGTGAGGTAAACATTTGACTACAAAAAACAAACAAAGTAGATTAGCTCCTTACCTTGGAATAGCACCCAATGTTGAATTTTTCTACTGTAAGGCAATTGACTATAGACATTGATATATGATTATATACATTAATTCGAGCCTGTTCATTGTTGGTGCTCACAAATTAAAGTACTTGGCTTTGAACCTTTTATTTCTACTATTCAGTTGTGGTCAGTACTACTCCAGAACCCTCCAACAAGTGTTGATTGGTGTCCCAGGCAGTGCTGCATGACCTTCACTATTTTATCAAAAAAAATTGGCAATATCCCCCATAATATATCACCACATGGCATTATATGAAGACAGCAATGTTTCTTCACCAGCTGTATGCCATATTGGATTATGCTACATTCGCTATCTCTGATTTGTGTAATTTTTTGGGAACTTTTTGCACTTCATTATGGCTCTCAAGCATAAGGCAGACTTGTGGGTGCTTATGTAGTTGAGTTCCGACATATGTCGAAAATCCAGTTACGTCATGCCGTAGGAACATATCTCTAACATAAGTTTAAGTTCAGTGTATTTATTTAAAATTTTTCTAGTTGAATTGTTCACTTATATTGCATATGATTCATTATTGTACATAATTAGGTTACAATAAAATTTGTATTTTATATGAATACTACTTTATGAAAATCGAGATGTAGAAGAGTAGGGTACCAATATCATTGCTTTGAGGGGTGGGGGCATGAGACCCTTTCACCAGCCCTGGTTATTGTTTCTACTTTTTTGTTAAATACTGATTAATGCTTGACATATTGTAAACAAATGTTCTGATTGTCTGGCAGTAAACTGGGTTCATTAACTTAACCCATTAATGCCCATTAGAAAATCCACTATTAAATATAAAAAAATCAAGTATTATAGATTTTAAAAAATACAAAAAAAAACAGTATTATAGACACCCCCACCCAAAAAAAAACAATATATGTTCCCCCACCCACCTCCGGTAAAACAGCATTATAGGTTTCCCCAAATAAATGAAAACAGTTTGGTATTGTAAATTTTATTTAAAAAATGGTATTGTAAGTTTATAAACCAAAAAATAGAAGATATTGTAGATTTATAAGCCAAAAAAAGGTATTGATCAAAATCAAAAGAAAAAAAAAGTATTGATCAAAAGAAAGAATGTATTAGACATTTATAAGCCAAAAAAAATGTATTGTAGACTTATGAACCTCTCCTCAATGTATTGTAGAGTTATAAGCCAAAAAAAGATATTGTGGAATTTTTAAACAAAAACAAGGAGGTATTTTAGATTTATAAGCCAAAAAATGATGATGGTGATAGTTTTGGGTGTCATGAAC
Source organism: Acanthosepion esculentum (assembly GCA_964036315.1). Classification (NCBI taxonomy): domain Eukaryota; kingdom Metazoa; phylum Mollusca; class Cephalopoda; order Sepiida; family Sepiidae; genus Acanthosepion; species Acanthosepion esculentum. The sequence goes on along the minus strand of OZ038493.1, from coordinate 36,689,804 downwards.
TCGAACAACAAAATAATGTTCCCATTCTTCTATAAACTTTAAGAAAACCTGGTTTCTGATGCCAATGACAAAGTCCGAAGGTGCCATGATTTGTGCTCAAAGCTTACTTCAAGTAAGCAAATATGTGAGAACACAGGATGCTGCTCCCAGTTGCATAGACAGGAAGGCACAGAAGATAAGCAAAACTAATTTTACTGATTTCAGTGCAGTGGGATATTTTGGAAGAGCTTATAAACATGACTCCTCAGGCTAAGGTCAATACTATTGAGGTTGCCATCAAGCAGACCAAGATGTCCAAGGATATTGTGGTTAAGAATTGTGCAACTTTTTAAGATAATTTTGAAGCTGTAATTAGCAATAATAGAAGACACACTGAATAAATTATTCATTTTGATAATATCTATGAGTTTTATTAATATCATGTTTTATCAATAAGCCTATTTGTGCATTACAAGCAAGTTTTTAAGTTTTGCTTCATTAATCACTATGCTGTGTACCTCAAAGTAATTATCCTCAGAATATTTAAGATTCTTATTTAATAGCATTTTTATTAAAAAATAAAGATTGAAACTTCTTGTAGTCATTCACCCAGTTTAAATGAACTAATTTAAGTTTCCAGAGGAAAGCATGTTCTTTATAATTTCATGAGATAAATTACCCCTGAGACTATTTCTTACCCTTAGCATATGAAATATTAAAATATTAAGTGATTATTACATGAAATGTTGTTTCTGCTGCTGCTTTTCATTCATTTTATGATTACTTTTTTTTAGTTTTAAGGAAGTTTAAATAATTGAATTTTTAGAACATTAGTAAAATGTTCAAATGCATTTAATAATTTAATTTTCGCCCTTAAATGTATTATCTGAAAATTATTCAAGATAGGTCCTTTTGGCCAAATAATGATTAAATCTGTTTTTTAATTCAATATCAAAAGTTAATCATCCTTGTGACAAAGCTTGGAAGAAGAACAACTTAAACAAATAAAGCATGTGTGTTCCTTATCATTGAATGTGATTCACTTGGTAAATGTAAAAATTATTAACCTTGAATTGAAGGGAGACATAAATTCATCAATTAATTGCTTTTATGTAGATGAAAAGTTTTTTCGATTTTGCTAGAAAAATAGAGAAAAAGACTTACTTGTTTGTATGTTATCTTAATAGTGATTATAGTCTTTTTCAAAGATTTACTTTGAATCCAAGTTTCTATTCAGATTAATTCATGGATGAAGTAAAAAATACTGGAGAGGATGAAGATATTGATTTGACTAGATATAGAATTTTGTTTTTATTCAAATACTGGAAAGAATCATCACTAATCAAACATTTGAATACACACTTCAGAAGTCAAATTTCATGTTTTACCCTCTCTCAAAATGTTGTGGAGTAAATAAGACACTCCTGGTAACACAAATTAACTAGGCAAGATGCCTTAAATAAAGAACTCAAAGTGAGTCAGTAGGAGTCAGTCGTAGAGAAAGAATTGATGACGTCACGGTCAGCAGGCTATGCCAGACATAATATTATAACCGCTTGGAGTGAGTTATAACACAAAATGACATGAATATCAAAACTGAGAGTTGCATTAAATACTCCTTGAACATTTGCAAAGATTACTGAGTGTAAAATGACATCTACTTTCTCATCTGAAAATTGTATTAAACAATCCCTAGTGTGCATTTGCCAAAATAATGTGAAAATATTTTAAAATACTAGAGCGCAAAATTTTCACATCATTTTGGCAAATGCACACTAGGGAGTATTTAATACAATCTTTAGATATGAAAGTTGATGGCAATTTACCTTGTTTTCTTTGCAAATACTCATCAAGGAGTATTTAATGCAAACTTCAGACTTGATATTTTGTGTCATTTTGATGAATACTCACTAAGGAGTGTTTAATACATTGTAAAAATTTGGAATTTTATATCATTTTAACAATTTCTCTTCAAGGAGTGTTTAATGCTGTTTTCAGATGTGAAAGTTCACATAATTTTGCCCTGCATCATTTGGACAAATGAAGAACTCCCACCCTCTTCACTAAATTGTTTAAGATCTTGAAGGCTGTCTTAGATTAAGCTATAATTCTTTTATTTTAAATTCTTATAATAAATCCATCGTTAATTGTAAGTGACTATCATTTTTTTTTTGTAATGTTCATCCACTACAAAGCCCAAGAGTCACTCAAGCTAGAGGGTTACTTTGTGTTGCATGAGTGTAAGAAATGACAAGAAGTGAAATTCTTGGGGCTATGCAAGAAGGTAACGGCTAATTCTAGACTTGAAGAGGTCAAGATTTAATTAGTGAATAAAATTTTAGAGTTCAGTCACAGACACTAGTCATAAAGAATGCAAGTAGACTTTAGAAGGAACCAGAAATCCAATCCTATATCAGAAACAAGGAAAAAACTTTACTCCTGCTCAAAAGACCAGGGAGTGTGAACTTTTCTACTCCTATTTTACTCACCATATCACTGTTTATCTGTGTTGAGTGAAAAGAGAAATATTTAAATGTTAACCAGTGTTCCTTTTTATAAATTCATCTGAAATTCATTTTCATGAGGAATTGTTTTCTTCTGGCTTAAAAATCACAATAGTCCATTTCAATGATTCACCTTACATTGTTCTGTAAATCTAAACTTTTTATAACTTTCAAAATTACCCATGTTTTGAGGCCTACTTGAACATTTTTTTATTTTTATGTTTAGAATCTCCCTTTCTAAGCTTTGCAAACCATTCCTGACACATGCTTGCTCTTGCTGCATCATGACCATAACAAAACAAGAAAAGTGTTTATATTCAGCCACAGTGTTTACTAAAATGAAGTAAAATTATCATTTTTCTGCAAAAGATTATTACAGCACTAAATAAGTACTAATGTTAAAATTAGACATTTCCTTACAAAAAACATTCAGCCTTCATTGACTGAACAGCAATACTATAAATTATAAAATCTTTTGAAATGTTTTATCACTGTTGTAACTCTTTTTAATACAGATAGGAGTTCCCTTTTAAAACGTTTGTTTTTGGTAGTATGGTAAATTAACAGCTTTATTATTTTCTCTTCAAGCTAGAGTTGTTACCTTTTTGTTGTTGTTGAGTGTTTAAGTGATGTGGTTTCTGTTATTTGATAAAGCACTTTGTGCGTTTGCAACATCAATCTACATATTCTGATAAAAGATGTTAAAGATTTATTTATCTGAAACCATTTTTAACCAGAGACTTCTCAGATTTTCCTATTATTTTGCAAAACAAAATGGCACCAGAACCTTTGCATCAAGCAATTATTTTACTTCCAAGTTGGTGTAAGTAGCAGCAAATCACACTGAAAACTCTACACTTGTTTGGTGATGGTCATGCTATCTTATGGGAAGTGTAACCACAAACATTAATTTTGACAAAGTCTCCAGCCAACCAGGTATAAGATAACAGACCATGTTTGGGCTTTTATAAGTGATTTCATTTTAGAGTGGCAGTCCATTCCAAACAACCTGGCACCATGTCTTCTCTTGCTGATAAGTAATTATCTGTAACTGTAGAAGGCAGGAGTGTTAATGCTTGTTTGCATTATCAAAATCACTCTGCTGGAACCATTGTTGATGTGGCTCTTAGCAGAGCTGGTGTCACCATAGCTACTGTTGGCTCAGGTCAAGATGATTGCTACTGTTTCTTGCTCTTCCTATGACACCTTCCTCCAAGTGTCCATGACAGTTAACCTGTTGGTATCATTTTCAATTTGACGCCAACATTAGAGGTAGACATGCAAATTTGGCACTTGTCCATAACTGTTGAACAAGTTGATAGTGAACAGCCATTGTTATGTGAGTGTGCAGTTTAATCCCTATTTTTTTGAATTATTATTATTTCCCCACTATCATTGGTGGTTTCAGCTTAAGTATTATCGCTAGTATTTTCAGGTGAGAGGTTTTGATGTTATGTCTATTATAATGAATAAATGAGAATCAACATGGCCACTGCAAGAGTCTTACAGACTGCCGCCAAATCTGATATGTGCCCACCTTTGATCTATGATATGAGCCACACCCACTCTTCTACAATTTTCATAAGGTGGTATTCATATAAAATACAAATTTTATTGTGACCTAATTATGTACAATAATGGATCATATGCAATATAGGTGAACAATTAAACTAGAAAAATTGAAAATAAATACAATGTATCTAAATACAAATTAAAGACAATTAAGATCATTCCATCAATTATTCAACTTTTTACCAATAAAAATCTCAAGTTCATGCTAAAAATTGCCACAAAACATTGTTGATGTAAATAAATCAACAATGTTTTGTGGCAATTTTTTAGCATCAACCTGAGAGTTTTCTTGCTAAATAGTTGAATAATTTTAGCACATTCAACATAATGGATAAAAAAATAGTGAATTTTATAAAGTTTTTTTCTTTTTTTTTCTTTTTTTTCTTTTTTTTTTCTTTTTTTTTCTTTTTTTTTTCTTTTTTTTTTCTTTTTTTTTTCTTTTTTTTCTTTTTTTTTCTTTTTTTTTCTTTTGTTTTCTTTTTTTTTTCTTTTTTTTTCTTTTTTTTTTGAGATATAGCATGAGCAAAACAAATTCATGGATTAGAACAAAAAATAAATAATGATGTGAAAATCACCCACAAAGATTCAATTTGTGATGTATATAAATGTAGGTAGAAAAAAAATCAAATGTTAATAACAGGGGTCTTAAAGCACTGCCCACTGCTGCCACAATCAGGATTGACAAGTGGTTTCTTTCTTGGTAGTTGTAAAATTACTAGTACACAAACAGCTCTGATTTCAAAGAAGTCTTGATAAGATCAATCCAGTTTAACTTGTTTTTTCTTTTTTTTTAAAATTATTTCATCCCAAGCAAGGCAATAAATCCACTAAGATGGAGAGGGTTACTAAGTATGAAGAAATATAAGAAAAAGGAAATCATTATTAAAGAGCGAGAACAATAACAGAACAGGTATTAAGAAGACAGAAGATAATAATTGACATTGCATATAAATCTTTGATGGTCGAACTTGACTGGAAAGCAAGAAAGCCAAAAGAGATTTCCACAGGGGAGAAATGCAATAAAAGAAACTGTTAGCATACAAATTTACAGTTACATCTAGCCATTTCAAATGCAAAATGATAAGAGCTTGCTGCCAATCTATTACTGTACTTAAATTCATAAAGTGTAGGTACCAAAGAGGAAAGCTCGTCAGAAGAATTATCATAAAAATATTTATAGAAAAGGCACAGAAAAGATACATTAGAGTAGCGGGAAAGTGATTGAAGCTGAGATGCCAGGCCAGGTCTAATGACATTGCAGATTCTTCTTTGGATTTTATCAAGGATATCTAAATATATAGCATGTAATGTATGATGTGTTAAAATTGTCTGCTAAAAGTTTTGTACTGCACCAAAGAAAGAGGTTTGCAATACAAAGATTTGATCATATCTGATAGCAAGCCAGTAACACACTTCCTGGCCTTCTCAAAACATATGCCTCATATACCTGTTGTGATAACCATAGATCTGCTACGATTGGTTAAGCAACACTGCCACTTCTCTGCAGATTAGTTTGTACCATAATTGCTATGCAAATTTGTCAAGAGAACAGTCTTAGTTAATCAGCCACTCAATATCATATTGACAAACTTTCTGGCACCAGATGTACTCTATTTGAAGTTTCTTATTCAAATGGTCTGTTTTTCTAAAAAAATTAGAAAATTTAAAACTTAGTATGCATCATATTTAAGAAGCATCTTTTAAATATGTTAAATTTAATAGTGAAATTTGAATTTCATGTTTTTAAACAGACAATATGTTCAAATAATGAAATTAAATTTTGTTCATATTAAATATCTAACATTTTTAAACTTGATTTTTGATGAGTTTGAATTTTGATTGGTTTTGTGTTTTTTTAAATTTTATATTTGTCTTGTACACTTTTATTCTGGACAATATTATTCATATGTCATGAATAATAGACACGTTTGTTTATTAGAAATGTTTTTATCTTCTGATTTAGCGTAAGAGAAATTTTGTTTCTCATAAAGAGAAAATTTGTTTAAAAAAAAAAATGAAAGAAATGTGTTTTAATTTGTACTTTGCTGAAAAATAAGTTTTAAAAAATTACCATAAAGTATTTTAATGTCTCTGATGAGATCACTTTTTGATTACCTGCCAGAGAGTGATGATTACCAGGTTAGTCTTGTAGTCTATTATAAGCGGAGTGAGTTGAGGTCTCACCTAATGTAACCTTATACTAGACTAAGCTAAGCTTAGGTAATGTTCCTCTTTCTTGTTAACATGTTCATAACAAATACCTATTAAAAAAAAAACAACTTTGCTTAATTTAAACACTTACAAATAGTTTTTGATACCATATGTTCCATCAATACACAGAGCTGCGGAAAACTTCTACCAATTTTGAGAAGTGAGCTGAGAACATTCCAACACTTCCTCTCTCTCTTTTATACACACACACATTTATATGCATGTGTGTAAGCTAAAGTCCTATTAAGATCATTACTTGAAATAGTGAAAAGCATAAAAGATATAATGTTCTTTTCAAATGACAAGAATTTACTCTTTTCAAAGTGTTTTAGCATGACTTTTCTAGTAGTTGGTTTCTGTGAAACTCTCTTTGGATCTTTTTAACTGTAGTTCTCAACATGAACACCACACCACCCCACCCATCCAAGATCTACCTCTTGAACCTTCTTATACTTAGTATTACATGCTTACTGTTTTTACCATTCCTAGTGTTCTCTGCCCACTGTAGTGGCTAATTGCCATCGGACATGGCAGTATCCACAAGTCCCAGTTCTTTGGATAAGAACCACTTTGCACAATGATAAAATGTTAGCAAGCATCTTGTAGCCATTGAGCACAAGTTGTGCTGGACAATTTGCTCAAGGCCCCACCTTTTCAGGTGATGAGTAGGTCAGAGCCAGATCTTTTTCCATATTTCTGTCCTGGTCACTGATCTGCCTAATCTGCCTTTTTCCACTCCAGCCAGTGGTCATTTTATCTGTCCCTGGTCTTTCCGCTCTTTGGCCATCGTATGCTTTCTTTCGATTGAGTTTTGATCACCACTTGATCTCTCTGCTCCTCAGGCCTTATCACCTGACCTGTATGATGTCCAAACATATACTTGTGCTTCATTGCATCAGCTCCATCTTCTTTGTACACCTTACACTGTGACTTCATCTCCTTAAACTTACCAGGCTTAACTGATCTGCACCTCGTAATTTGTTCGAATCATTAAGCAAAATGCAGACTGTCAATTTGACCGCTTCAAAATTTCCTCGCTTTTGTGGTAAGGCCCCTGTGGGCTTCACTTACCTTTGCACACTCACTCATTTTATGTGTTGATGACACACATACAAACACAGTTATAGATTCATGTACAAGTGCATGTAATTTACTTGGATACATCCACCCACAGAGACACAGATGTGTGTGTGCATATATATATGTATATATATATATATATATATATATATATATATATATATATATATATATACACACACACACACAATTGTGTGTGCATTTTCACAGAAGTATGTGTGCCATATATATGTATATGTGTGTAAGATTATACTTATATAGATATTCTCAAATATATCATGGTACAAAAATAATCTGCACATATACCAAAATACATATACACATATTTGCATGCATGAGCACAAGTATAAATACATATACACACACAAACAGTATATTTATATTGAATTCATATTAAAATTAAACAACACACTTAATGCTGTTGTATGCCACTGGAACCTTTATGGAGATTTTCTAAGCATAGTTTAGATTTGGCACAAGGCCAAAAGTATGGGAGCATCCAGTGAGGATTGAACTCACTATTCAGTTGTAATTGATCTAGCAAGACAAGCTTGCTAACCATAAGATGATGTCAAAGTGCCCAATTGTAGCCTTTATGTTAAAAATTTTAACTTGGAAAATATCTTAATAGAAAAACTGATTAAAATTTGAGAATGCTATGCTCTATGAGTCCACTATGATTAATAATGATTTGAAAACACTATGCTCTACGAGTTCCCTATGATTAATAATGATTTGAAAACATTATGCCTTCCAAGTTCACTATATTTAATATACAACTCAGCTATTTCAATTAATCCCTTGTTTTTATGAATTTAATACTGAAATAATATGGAATACAAAACCTAGAAGGAAAAAATAATATACGGATATAAAAAATGAGTAAAAATTAATGCAAATTTAATTTCTATAATAATGCAGTTAAAGTTAAAAACGAAGTATTCAGCTGCTTAACATGAACTTTTGTTTTATTTATGTAGATTTTGTTCTTGGGAACTAAAATCCTTTTTCTGATGACACCAATTCATTGACAAAACATGTCAAAATAGTCTTTCAAATTTTTTTTATATATTTACCATCAATCAGATTCTCATCCAACTTTACTCAAATTGAATTCACACGTAACATATTAAAATATGTGTTTTGACTTGTAAGTTCCTGTGTACACATATACACTGAGAATCAAACTTATATAGAAAGGTAATTATAAATATATATAAATACCTGCATACAAGGACTTAATAAACCACTTTAAATATATTTATTTAAAAATGCATCAGTTTAAAAGTATGCTGAATACTTCTGCTTTTGGTGTATCATTTTTGGGCCATCCACAGTATACATCAGTTCACTAAGACATAAATGCCTGATATACAAACTCAGTTACCATATACATGATCCATGTCTGTACCCAGCCTGTGTCATGCCATTATTGATGTCTTCATGATGCACTCAGCCCTAAAAGTGATCTGTATGTAACAGAAAAATGACAAACTGGAATCACTGAGTGCTGATGGAAAAGAAAAGCAAAAGTTGTCTCTTCTCCTCCTCCTCACTTTGATTTTTGTCTCTATAGATTCAATACAACTTATGCATACTTTCTTTACAATATTTTCAGTTCAAAGTAATGCAGAAAATCTATTGGTCCTGTCATAATGAATAATAGATATATTAAGAATTTTGATATCACTGCATGAGCAAAGTGATTACAGTCATAGAAGTGAGTGTGATAGAGAGACAATATTTCTGTACTCCTTTCAAGATACACTGTCAACATGACTAAACCATGTGTAAAATGACTTCTGATAAGACAGATCATAGGGAAATATAGATTCATTCCTTTGGAAAACATACCAGCATAAAAGTAATCTCAGTTATGACAGTTTCAATTTTCAAGTTGTTCCCAGTTGTACAAGCTTTATTCAACCCAATAATTTTAATAATAATATTAATTTTAACATAACTACTTGTTTTCCAGAATTTGAGACTTTACACTAGAAAGAATCCATATTTTTTGTTTTTTGAAATCATTTCACTCCAAGGAAGGCAACAAAGCCACTAAGATGCAGGATGTTACTGAGTGTGAAAAATATAAGAAAAACATTATTAAGGAGTGAAAACAATAAAAGAAAGAAAATTAATAAAACAAAAGGTAACAATTGACATTGAATTTAAATTTTCGAAGATCAAGCTTGACTGAAAAGTAAGAAGTCAGAAGAGAGTTACACAAGCGAGAATTACGAGAAAAGAAACTATTAGCATAGAATTTAAGGTTACATCTAGCCATTTTGACTGTAAAATGATGAGATCTTGCTTGCCAATCGAATACTGCATAGAGTTTGGGTACCATAGAGGAGAGTTCATCAGAACAATTATTATGAAAGTATTTATAGAAGAGGCACAAGGATGCTACATTACCATTTTTTCAGTTTGCTGTTAAAATAGGCAGATAAGCCTTTATAATAACTGTTGCAGAATAAAATGAACGAATATCATAAGTTTTCATCACATTTCAGCCAATGTATTCTTCGGCCTTACTCTAGTCTGTAGTGTATACAGTAATCCTTCAGTGTTATATGTGTGATCATTTTTTTTTTTTCAAATATGATAAAAATAACAAAAGTAGGGATACTAGTTTTTAATCTAATTAAGGATATTGCATTATCATGGAAATTCACCCAACATATTTACTTTTATTTCTATGTCCTTGACTGAATAAAAGAGTAGAGTTTTGTGTGTTTGTTTTCTATAAACCCACAAAGATGATGAGGTTAAAAATTTTAGAAATGTATTGCACCCCTAGCATTAAATTGAGTTGTAAATATCATATCGGGGATGAAAACTGAATATTATTTTCAAAATTTGTAAAACGGAGTGCTGAAAAGTCCTTGTCCTAACTATATATAATATACACTATTTTTAGGACACTTTGAAAAGTGTGCTTAAAGGTGTTTTTTTCTGCCGAGAGCTTTTGTGTTGATGAGTAACTAGTTCAGCAGTAACTGTCCATTAATGGTATGAACATTGATTGATGGGTTTGTCTTTGGTTTCATGTTTTCTTCATTTTTACTTCAACTTAGGCGACACTATTTTTCGGATAGGACACAAATTCCGGGTTTTTTAATGATTTAGTCATTGAATATGCAAATTATCTGCAGGTAAATTGTACCCTTACCATTACATTTGAGTATCTTTACCATTCACTGCGAAAATCCTGAAGAAGAATGCATTCAAAAGAAGTCATCAGTTTGCATCCAAAAGAAGAGAGAAGACGGGCTCAGCATCCGAAAGATCGCCGCTGAGATGAAGCTACCAAAGTCAACAGTTGAATACATGCTAAGTACAGACTATGAGTGGAAGAAGAAGAGAGGATGGAAAAAAACAATTTCCAAGAGAACAGAAAGAAGAATGAAGAGGAGTGTTACGAGATTGTTATCATCTGGAGAAAAGGTGACAGTGAAGAAAGTAAAGGAGACCTGTACAAAGAAAGCTACACTAAATTGGACTTAAGTATGCTAAAATCAAGAAAAGATTTACACTAACGAGAAAACACAAGGAGGCAAGGCTGGAAAATGCCAAAAGATGGATAACAAACCATGTCGACTTCAAGAAAGTGATATTTACTGATGAAAAACGTTTTAAGTTCGATGGACCTGATGGGTGGTGTACATGGTTGAGAAAAGGTGAACCTGTTATTCTCAACAAGAGACAGATGGGAGGAGGAGGAGTCATGGTTTGGGGTATGGTATTTCCGAATGGAAACTTGTGGCTCGAGTGGTTAAAAGGACGTCAAAATAGCTTGAGCTACAGAGAACTTTTGGAAAAGAGAGCCCTACCACTCATAGAAAAAGAAATGGGAAGTAATTTTATTTTGCAGCAAGATAACTGCAGCATCCATGTGGCCAAATCGGTGAAAAATTGGATGTGTGAAGCAAATATAACTATTCTGGAATGGCCTGCAAGAAGTCCAGACTTAAATTTAATTGAAAACATGGGAAATGCTTGCAAAGCTTGTTTACGACGGGCCAGAAATAACCAGAGAGGCTGAACTGTGGCAGTGCATAAAAGATGCTAAAAATAGACTGCTAGAAACATGAAGAGATGTTATTATCAATATGTACGAACATTATGAAGATAGAGTGAAAAAAGTGTACTGCCATAAACTATTAGCATTGTTTCTGCAATGTCCGAAAAATACTGTCGCCTGTGTAATGTGAAAATTTGTAAAAAAATAAAAATACTTCTAATTTGAATTCTGCTTTTCCATTTTTGTAGTATTGAAACAGTTTTTAAATGTTATTGGCATTACACTAAAACAGTACTTGAAAAAATAAAGTGTCTGAAAAATAGTGTCGGCCCTCTGTATATATATATATATAAATCTTAGAGATGGGAAACATGGGGTGGTGTTATTGTCATCAACCTGAAAAATGGTAAATTTTGTAAAAATTCTGGATGAGATTTACTTATATGAATTAAGTGCTAATAACTCCGGAAAAGGCATAAATCCTACATTGTTCTATCATGGGAGTCTTTTCTTCATGATCTTGTCATTTGCATGGTAGAAGTGATTACATTGACAACCCTTTCCTAAAAATTAACTGTTTTCAGTCAAGAAAAAGGTTGCCATGGAACTGCTATGTTGGTAACCTATTTGTAGTGTGTGGAGTTACTACTTCTTACAGATGAATTGGAAAACTTTCAAAGTAAATGAATTCAACATTTTCAAAAACGAATTTCAACAAATTTTATGTATATATTTTTAAATAAAGAGTAAAACTACAAGAGAAAAAATATACTTCTGTGTACACAGTTGAAAAAACATTTAAGGCTTTGCTGTGTATATGCATGTGAGTTTAGTTGTTGGCTGACTATAAAGAAATTTTCTTAGCGGGGGAACAAGGCTCCTGTTGATGCGCCTGCATTTCAGAGAGAAAGAGAAAGGGCTTATTGACCTGCCCTTTAATCATCTTGAAACAGTGCCACCTAATGGCATACTGGTAGACAAGGTGGAGGCACCCCCACACTTGCCATATCCATTTCCAACCTTGATAGATGGAAGCTAGTGAATAGTCTTTAACAGCTTAAATGAAAATATTTATTTCTCTTAGATGACTTATGTAGCAGAGAAAATCTGCAAATTTACTAAATATGGTAATGGATTTGATCTTCCTATTTATTGACAGTCCATTTGTTGCTGTTTATTATTGCTGTGAACACAACAGAAATTCAACTGAATGGTATTTTTGTTTTTAAAGAAGAGTTGACTGATGCTTGTGTTTTCTAGTTAATGAACTGAAATTCTGCTGCTTCAATATGAATGAAATGGATTTATAATCTAGTAAACCACTCATAGAATAGAAAAACTCGTAAAAAGAAATCAGATTCAGGAATTATGAATGTGTGTTTCCAAAACTAACAGCTAGCTTTATTTCACTTCTCATTTTTAATATTCTTAATGACATTCTCTGATAATGACACAAGTTTTGATTGATAGGTTGATTTGTTATTTTTTTGGCTTATTTCTGTTAAAATTCAAAAGTTAACTGTATAAAATTGTAGTAAAAATAAAATTATATATTTGATAATCTGCTCCATAAGAAAAATCTACTTTAAATTATACAAATCCAGTTAGCAACTTTGACCCTCATGATAAGTTGTGCAGTATCATTTATGTATTCAAGAACAAGTCTTACTTTAACTTATTTCAAAATTATCTATGAATTGTCTTAAATTGTTCATTGATTCACTGATCAAGTTTAAAAAAATAGGAAAAACTATTTTTTCCAGAGAAATCACAGCAGTTTTTCCTAGAGGTAAAATTTAAATTATGGCCTCACCTAAGAAGAGATTGACCTTGAGCTATATGCCAGTCCACATATTCACCATTTATTGCAACACACTTGGCTGATCATTTCTTTTGTTTTGTCAAACCTTCCCAAGAAAGAAATAAACTAGTATTTGGTCATTTAAATACTGTTCTGCAGCTGTTATCATCTCTAAATCATTGAAAACTTTCCTTCATGTTAAACTGCATTTATGGTTTGAAATTAGAAAATAGTTAAATAGAGCAACATCTAGGAAGTAAGGTAAATGATTTGTGTACAAAAACTGCAAATTCTTAAAATATCCAATATCTTTTGAGCAGGTTCATTGTCCTGCAAAAAGGGAATGCTTTTCCACAATTTCTCTTAGGATTTTTCCTAAGAGTCAAATTGACACAAATTAGATTAGTATTCTACATTAACTCTTTGGTCCTTTTGAAAAAGTTATAAAAATACCTGCTTTATTCTAAAAAAAAAAAAAAAAATTGTATGATTTTTCAGTCTTGAATTTCTTTGGGCATGGAAATCCCGAATTTCACTATTACATAGACTGTTTTTTTGGTCTCCAGATCATAGTTGTGTAACCATGTTTTATCACTGATAACATGTAATTTAAAAAAAAATTAACATTAGATTTTTGGAAATGCTGCAAAACCAATTTGAAGGTATTTGCCTAATAATTGTTTCTGGTTGGCATTAAAATATTTTGACACTAATTTGGCTGAGTGTTACTTCATACTCAACAGCTCAGGAAGTATAAATACGTCTTAAATTGATTCCTTTGGTGTTTTCTTCTGCATAGCCAATGCCATGCATTTCAAAATTTCATACTTCCCATGTTGTCATTCTACACTATTTGAAATAAATGGTTAGGAAGGAAACCCCCATCAATACTGGAAAGAGTGATAGCAGCTACTGGACTTGGGAAAGCTATTTTCCTGAAAAATTGATTTAAGAGAAAGATTTTATAAATTTCAACTGACAATAGTGCTAGCTGCTTGGTGAATGAGTTGTGAATGTTTTCTTAATAATTGGTTCTTGGCTAATATTGCCATTGGCATGGTGCTGTTAATTACCTGAAAAAAATTCAAAAATATTCACAAGAACACTGAAAATTTGCACTTTACAATTTAAAAGGACTATCTTTCCAGCTACATCAGGGATTCCCAAACTTTTTGTGTTATTGCCCACTTTTAATTTTCCTCCACCCACCTGTATAGTAAATATTCAAAAGCAGTGATGGGTGAATTTTATTTTGACAGGCACTTTTCTTGCCATTGATAAATTAAAACTATAAAATAGTAAAAGTAAAAAGAATTTTATATTGAATAAAATTATCCTGAGGTCACTTCTTAATTTTACTGGAAACGTTGTTTTTGGTTGTCCTTTAGCTGATTTATATCTGAAAAAAAATTTTATTTAATTTCTGAAGTATTATTTGAATGTTAATTACCCTTCTTAGAACTGTAGAAAATACCAAAATATTCCTTGTTTGTGGGGATATTCTTATCTTATCTAAGAATGTGACCTAGTTTTTCTCATTTAGCCTTTTGTTTTTTTTTAATACAGGTCCTTTGACTATTTTGTTTCATGTAGAATATGTTGAAATACCATTTTAATACTCCAAATCTGATATCACCCACCAAAATTTCCAAATGCCCACCATTTTCTGCTTTGTTGCTCATCACCCACCCAACAGTTGTAATCACCCACCGGTGGGCGATACCGTCCAGGTTAGGAAACCTTGATCTACGTTGATGAAATAACCCTCAAATTTTTGGAAGTGGATTAGTTCAAGAACTTTTCAGCATCCCCTCATATTTAATCTGTCAAATTTTAGTTGTTCTATAGAAGAAAAAAAAGATGCTTCTATCCTTTCATGGAATAAATAAACATTTTTAAATGAAGTGAGTAATATAAATTATTCCAAAAGTAAGGAAATGTGTCTTAAAGTAGGATTTCAAGGTGATCAGATATTTGATTTGGAAATTTCCAATTGGCCAACAAAAAAGAACCTGTGTGACACTCTGCTGATTCATGCCTATCAAATATTAATTTTTTTTTATTCATTTTAAAGTAGAAATATGTTTTGACCTGCTTAACCTTGTTTCAGTTTATAAATATCTTTTTCATAGTTTTACATTCATTTTTCTGCAATAATGATTACTGTATTGATTTTTTATACCCCGATCTACAAATACTCTTATGGAGAATTTATATTAATCGTGTGTACCTTAAGTAAAGACTGCCTGCACACACAAGCACACAGTACTAAATATTAAATTTCTATGTTGCTATACAAATATTATCATTTCAAGGATAAATTATGATTGATAAGATGATCCTCAATCAATACTCCAAGTTCATTGTCCTTTTCTGAACTTAGTTAAATACTATTCAATTTTAGAAAGGATAGAGTAATTGAAACCAAAAAAAGGAGACGGGGCAAAGTTGATAGCAAAAGATGCCTTCCAAAAAGTAAGCTTAGAAACAAAGAAAAGAGTCCTTAACTGCTATGTGATATCAGTCCTCCTATCTGGCAGTGAATACTGGACAATCTACTCACAGATAAAAAGATGAAGCAACTGAAATGTTGTTCTACAGAAGGATGCTTAGAATACTATGGATTGAATATGTGGGCAAGGGCAATATTTTAAGAAAAATGGAAACAAAAAAGATGTTAATACTTAGAATTGAAATTTCTAGGGTACAATGAGAAAAGAGGGGTTGGAGAATTTGATACTCACAGAATGTACTGAATGCAAGAGTGACAGAGGAAACCAGCAAATAATAAGACAAAACTTACTCAAATTTACAAAAAAAAGGAAGTTGTGGAGAGCCACAATCACTCACCCTCTGAAAGTACATGGCATGTAGAAGAAGTTATTATTGCTAATTTTTTTAATACAAGACTGAGTACAAACTAGTGGTAAAAGCGTTCAACTTGACATTTATTTTTTGTATGTTTTTTTAAGTGTAAATAACTAATCTGATTCTTGGAATGTATAATTTTGGCAGACTTGATGCAGATTTTGAAATAATTAAAATTTCTTCTTTCTTCTTTTTTTTTTTTAAAAATATAAGTTGCAGTGCTAACATTTCCTGGAATGTCTTTGGATCAGCCTTGCAGAATCTTTGAGAAATTGGTTAAAATAATTACTAAAATTGACTCCTGACAGCCAAATAAAGATCTTGTTTCTTTTAATCCCTGTAATAATAAATACACTACAAGATTAGTTATTTCTAGGTAATGTATTTTTTAATACTAGAATACAAGGTGCAAGAGCCACTCAAAATAGAGGGTTATTGCTAAAAATGGAAATGGTAAATGAGGTGCGATATTGCGTGACAGATGAGGTGGTAGGAAGTGACACTTGATTTCATAAGGTCAATATTGTAATGTTTGGGAAAGGATGCACAGGAGACAAAAGCTGAGTGGAGCCTTCTCCTTATATTTCTAATTTTGGTACATGATATAATAGTTAGGACTGATTTCCAAATTTGTTTTCTTCAGAAAATTTTCTCAAAACAGATGGAGAAAAGATTTGTTTTTGAATATTTGATTACAAATCAAAATACTCGAAAAAGACAACATGTTTTCTATTTGTTAAATCTATTCTTACCAGGATTCTTATTAAAGTTTATGCAGAAGCATCATATTAACTTATATTTGAAGGGATAAACTATAATTTGCATTCATAATCTTTTGAATACAAAAAGCTATTTTCTCTTCAGTTTTGGGTTATGTAAGATATTTATTTTTATTAAATTAGACATGTAAGTGAAACATGTACATAAATATATCTAACAGGATATATGCAAGTTGTATAATATATATATATATATATGTTGTATAATATATATATATATATATATGATAAAAGCTGTATAATATATATATATATATATATATGTATAAAAGTTGTATAATATATATATAAATATATACAAGTTGTATCATATATATATATATATATATATATATATATATATATATATATACACACATTGGGTAATATTCTTTCTCCTCTCTCTCTCTGTGTATATATATGTATATATATATATCCTGTTACATATATTTATGTACGTTTCACTTACATGTCTAATAAATATATATATTATACAACGTGTGTGTGTATATATATATATATATATATATACAATTTACAACTTGTATATATATATATATATATATATTATAAAACTTGAATGCATATATATATATATAGTAGCAAACAAGACATCTACAATAAACTCAAACATACCATAACTCCTGATCAACTTAAAGAAATTGTACATAGATTTACAAAAATTATTAATAAATCAGAAATTCAACAGGTAAAAAATCAAAAAAATTCACTGCACTATACAAGGCATCTATCAATCTTTTGAATAAAATGGATAAATTTATTAATCTTTCCAAATATGAGTTAACCAAACATTAAGGAGAATTGCTTAACCTGGGACCCAATTGCTATATATACCATAAGTATAATGGTCTAATAAAAAAACTGAAATTGAGATGTTATATCAAAGTATCAAAAAACTTCAGGAAGAACAACTGATCACATCAGAATTTTGTCATTTACTCAAAGCTGAGACTTTCAAAGATAGACATGGCAAAAAAGTAAAAACTTTTTTAAAATATTGACAAAATCATTACAAATTGCCATTAAGGAACTACAAAATCGTCTGGATATAATCATTAAAAAAACAGGCAAAAGAAACATCTTTGTTGTTTTGAACAAATACCTCATGACAATATGAGATTTTTTTTAAATTACCAGGAATCCTACTAACCAACTGAATTTAAAAATGAACAAACTTTTCATAGTTAATAATGCTGAACAAGATATTTTAAACTTCCTAAGATAGTGGGGGATTATAAGCCTGTTTACATATATGGAACTATAAAAACACAGAAACAAAACTATCCTCTTCGTCCTATTAAATCTCAAATTCCCACTCCTGTGTATTAATTAACAAAAATCATAAATCAACTTATCACACCATACATTTCCAGTAAATATAGCATAAAACCATTCCAGATTTATTCACTAATGTCCCAGTTAGTGAAACATTGATATTATTAGAAGAAGCATATACAATAATCCATCTCTACTTACACTTAAAATTAAACCTAGTATATTACAAAAACTACTGTTAACCTGTACTACTGAAGTCCTGTTCTATGATCAGAAAAATAATCAATATGTACAATGGGATGGTGTTTCTATGGGTTCTCTTCTTGGGCCAACTTGTAGTAATTTCTATAGATCTAGTCTTGAAAATAATATATTTAATAAACATAAAATTCCCTCCATTTACCTAGGATATACCGAGGATATCCTTATCTTAGTCAAGAATATGGATGGAATATATCATCTCCAAAAACAATTGCAAAATAATTGTCCTTAAATTTACGTATGAACATAATAATAGTAATAAAATTCATTTTCTAGAGAAATTCATAAACACTAATAATAAATTCACTATCTCCCCATATAAAAACCTTTTGGCAGAAATTTGTGCATGCTTAACTATAAGAATAAATGTCCAAATTACTATAAAATAGCAATTATAAAAAACCTAATAAATTATGCAAATATTAACTCATCCACAAAACAGATTTTCTACAGTGAACTAAAAAATATAAAACAAACTCTTATTAATAATAACTTCCCTAATTATAGTGTTGATGAAAAATTAAAATGTTCTATTAGAAATTTTAATACAAAGCAAATAGAATATAATTCTCCTTCAAATTATCCTAAACTATTATTAATCTTTTATATCGCAATCAAATACATTCTAATTATAAACAGGATGAAAATATCCTAAAAAACTAATAAATACTAATATATCCATCACAGATCCTAGTAAAAAAATATAATTAATTATATACTATACTAAATTCAATATGTCCACTTAAATCATTCATAATGACTCCTCCCCACAAATTAATGTGTTACAGAAAACCAACATTATATATAAATTTAAGTGTTCCTTAGGAGATTGTGTCTCCAACAGAAAAAAATATAATATTTATGTTGGTCAAACTGCAACTACGTTGTCTCAGTGTTTGAGTTTTTATTTGAATGATGCATCTAACATTTCTAAACATTTACAACAGCATGCCTGTCCACATTTGCAATTTAGAAAAATTCTTGTTGAAAAGACATCTATACTTTTTCATGAAAATAATACGCATAAACTAAAAATTCTTGAAGCTATCTATATGAAAAAATTGAAACCAAACCTTAATAAAATGAATTATGAATACTGCGCAAATATTTTAAAATGTTTACAGTATTTTTTAAATATCCAGGTTTTATCTAATAGCTTTTAAAAAAAAAGATAGACATCTTAATAGCTTAGTTTTCTCTTGACATTACTGCATAAGTATGCTTACATCAGAAAAATTAAAAAATCGTACAGTACATAAGTTTAGCATTTTCCCTTCACAAATAAAAAATATAATTTTCAGATAAACACAACAAATTTGTTTTAAGTAAAACAAGACCCTGAAGATGACATTCTTCTAATGTTGAAAGTACTTGGAATAAATGAATATGCATCAATGTGATAACTTTCTTTCTTCCTTTTATAAGGATACTAAGAAACTTGTCCATGAATATGAGAGGATCATATTAAAAATAAGTAGACAAAACTTGTCTAAATTATTTAATGACACATGTCTCATTATATTTTTAATTTCACACATGTCTGTTATTTGTTTTTGATTTTGTCAACTACACTATATAGTATTGTCACTTGTGCACCATCCATGAGAAAAAGAGCACCCTGACACAATTCATTCTGTCAGAAATTTGGAGATGTCATGCTGTACTTCTTGGCATTCATGACAGAAGTTCCAATATGAACATTTCTGAGTGTTTGGGTGTCATTTCTGATTGTTTTGATAAGAAAAGAACTCCTGAATTTGTTGTTGAGATTCAGGCCATGATTGACAACAATTCCTTCAAGTCAATCAGGTCCATAGCCAGGGATACAGGAGTGTCTGAGTTTCTTATCAGACATTCAGTATTTCTCATACAAAATGAGAAAGGGACAATTTTTATCCCAGCCCATGAAGAGAAAAACCACACTACAAAGCTTTTGAACAAATGCAAACATCTCTTCCGACCAAACTTTGGTTTTGCTCAGATGAGAAAAATTTCTGCCAGAATAAGATGGTGAACACACAGAACAACCATTGATCTTACTGTGTCCATAAGAGATGTACCGAGAGAAAATCAAATATCCAGTCAACATCATGGTGTTTAGAGTGATCACAAGTGGTGGCAACGTTATGACTCCATTCATCTTCCCACAGACTCAACACGGTGGCCTACATCAAGTGCCTTGAGGAGGTAGTGCTGCCCTTGGTGAAGTGGGTGTCTGCTTGAAGTCCCTATGTCTGGCACCAGGACTCTGCAACATGTCACACATGCAGGAGAACCCAGTCATGGCTGTTAGACAATTTTTGACACCACATCACCTATTATATCTGGCCACCTAACTCCCCAGACTGCAACACCTTTGATTATTATGTGTGAGGTACAATTGAGCAAGAGACCAACAAAACTCCTTGTAAAACCAAAGATGAACATAAGGTAAAGCTCATGGCAAAATCCACTAACTTAAACCAAGAGACTGTCTAAAAGAGAAGCAGGAGATTCCGAAGTCATCTGGAGGCCATGGTTGAAGCCAATAGTGATTTTATTGAATAAAAATTTTCTCTTTACTATTTCAAGATATTTTTGTGTAATTTTGGTAAATATATCTGTTAAAATGAGATGTCAGTATTTTTTTGTGTAATTTAGTATATATATCTGTTAAAATGTGATGTCAGTGCTTTTTGTGTAATTTAGATGACAATTTATCCATCGCACCCTGTATAATATGATAAAAAATAATTTTGATGTCTGCAATGTTTTCGGGTAAAAGTACTCAATATCAATGAGAGAGCCTATTATAAATACAAAAGTGGACACTCAGGTCAACACCATGTGCAACAATCTGTTTAATCTGTTCAAGAATATGATATCCCAAAATCTGTCTAAATGCTCAAACATAATCTCATTTTATCTTTTCTTATACAGTTAACTGTCTATTATCTGTTATTCTTTTGATACTTGAAGCATCTTGGATTTACTATTGTAAACTTTTTCATTATAAAATAAAATTTCATTTTTCAATATATCATTCATGTTATCAAAAGAATTGTCATTCCAAATGGCTTTAAAGAATGATTTCTTGAATGAAGAATGTTTAATGCTGGCTTTAATTTGATAATTACTTAAGTAGACCCTGATGAATTGTTTTTCATTACAATTGTATTTTTGACTAGTTTGGTTTATCTCCTTTGTATAGACATTAAACAAGGCTCGCATGGCACTCTCACATATTTACAGTATTCTTGTAACCAAGTGCCTGCTGTTGTTACTTTGTGAATAAAAATCTATTCAAATTTCTTTTGCTAACTACAATTAACCTGATTTTATTTATCTATTTTTTTAATGAAAAAACTTAGCTAAAATTTGGAACTTGTATGCTTTTTTTATGTACTTTTCTACATAAAAGGTATTTTTGTTTACTTTTCTACATAAAATATATTCATTTGAAAAAAAAAATTATCTTGTATTATTATGGACTAAAATTTGTGTTATTTTAATGAGTTGGTCATTTGTAACCAAACAATAGTCATCTTGGATTCATAGCCTTTTTTAATATGTTTCTCAAATAAAATAGGATAAAAAAATTCTGGCCACTGGAAGATGGAAAAAAAAAACTTTTTAGATATTCCCCTTGTACAATAACAAGGTTAACTGCTTTGTCTAACAATTTTTCTTTCTTTTTTTTACTTTTTTTTAATTACTTAGGTGATCAGTTTGCATTCTTTTGCTTGTTCTTATTTTATCAGTTTGAAAAAAACAAAAAAAACTCTTGGAATAACAACAGTCCAAGAGGATCTTCAACAAGAGAAAACCTCTTTTCCTACCAGATCACTTTTAAATTATCTGAGATTCAGCAGTAACAAGTAAAATCAATATGGAAGCCCAAAAGTTGATGGTGAGAGTTTGTCTATTGTATACATTTAAGCCACCTGTAGAATATGTACAGCACTTGGTGAAGGTCACATTATTTATTGTACTGCTAAAAAGTGGTTCAGGAGGTTTCATTAGAAAATGATTAACTTGGTAATGAATAACTGGTAAGATTATGAATCAGACTTGTTGAATCTAACTTACAGAGTGGTCCGAAAGACTTGTTACCCCTACCAAAATGTAATGTGAAGAATAGAACAACAAGGAATACAGTAATACAAAGCACATGTACTGGATTCAGTTTATTCACTTTAATTGATGCTGTCACACATCAAGAAGGTCTGTATGAACACCATCATTTTTGTGCTAGCTATCTGAAATAGAACATTATATTATGTAGGGGTGACATGACTTTTGGACCACCCTGTAGCCTGTTAGATGCTTGAATAAAGTTGGAAATAAATAATGAAACTAAACCAACACTAGCAAGAGATATACAGTGTGGTCCTAAAGTATTATCACCCCTACATAATATAATTTTCTATTTCAGATGGCTAATATGAGCTCCTGTTTGGAAGAGAGGTAGAGGTGACAAGACTTTCAAACCACCCTGTACATGAGGGTAATAGGTATTCTGCAAGTTTAATGAATAAAAACATTTTTCATTTTGTATTGATAACAGGATTGTGATTGTTAAAACATTCTGAGAGGCCTGAAGTTAGAAAACTTCATTCTTCAATAGAAAAACTCAGATTTTATATGATTATATATGATATCTGTCAATGTTTTTCCCAATACCTGGTGGAATTTGCTGGGAGATCATATGACAGCAAGTTTCCTCAATACTCCAATATTTTATTCAGTATCTTTGCCAATTTCAATAATTTTATGGTTTGAATAGTTAGCATTCCTCTTGTTTTGGAAGGTTCTTTTAAGATAGTTCCAAGTGCTTTTAGAATTAAAAATAATAATTATCACTTTCATATTTCATAAATTTTTTTACTTCATTACCAAAGCCAACATATTTATCTTTTCATGCAATGAAATACATTCTTAGATCAAGTGAAAGGGTGTAATTCATTAAATAATTTTTCCTTGCTTTATTAGGCCAAGATCCGGTTTCTTCATTAAGATCTGGAGGATTCATTTAAGTTACTCTTCAAACGTTTTATTTTTCTCTATTCTCTGGCTTATGTATAGACCATTTGTTTGTTCAAATCAAAATTAATTTGCTATATTCTTCTACTATATGCTCTGTCGCTTCATGATGTGGGTAATTTCTTCATAAATTCCTATCCTTTGTTGCTTAGTAAGGATTTTCCTTATCCCTGTTCTACCATACATTTACACAAGCTCATTAGGTAGGTTACTTGCAGCTTTCCTCTGCTATGTCCTGTAAGTCTCAAATTCTCTAAGCCCTCTTTCCTCATTGTGTTCTAGAAATTTCAGTTATCTCTTTCTGATTCTAAAAGTGTCAATTTTGTTTTCATTTTATTTAAGATTCCCTCATTATTCAAATGTTCCGTCCATCTTCAAGAGACTAAATTCAATATAAAGTTATTTCATCACTAACTGAAATAATTTTATATTGAAGTTAGTCCTTTCAAGATAAATTTCTCTTGGATCAGCTAAAATTTCAAATCACTATAAATCCTAATTATTGTGCATAAATGGCATGACACTTTCCATATAAAGGATGAAGATAATTCCTAAAATGTTGCTTGTTGGTAGTGAAGACTTAGCAACCAAGAGTCATGGTTAATTTTGTCGATATTTTGATGCTTGTATACACCATTACCAGAACATGATTTCATTATTAAAGAAATCAGCAACTCTTTTTGGTGAAACAGCTATTAATTTTCTATAAACATATAGTGACCAATATTAGAGAATGAAAGTTTTAAAATGAAAATTCTCCAATTCTACAGATTTTATTATAATACAATTGCAGGAAATATTATTAAAAACTTGTTCTGTACTGTGGTAAATTTGCATTAAAAAGAAGCAAAAATGAAGAACAAAACTTTTTAAACAGAAAAAAATTATGGGCAATATTAGAGAACAAAATTGTAAATACACCTGTTAGTTAATCAATGGCTTAGTATGGGCAGGGCCACCAAGGTAGTATCTCTGGGTGCAAAATTAAAAAAGAAAAAAAAGCATAGTAAGAATAAAGAAAAAAATAAAATAAAATGCATTCTCCCACTCAAATAGTACTTCAGAAAATGCAAATGGTGATGCAATTAACCTACTTTCAAGAGTTTCATTATGCATGAAAGTTACAGGTGGGAACTAGAAAATAGAGGATGGCATCAAAAGGCTTGGTCTTTCATTGGTTCAACTGTAACATGTGATATAAGTTTCTCAAAACAGATCAGCAATGAGCCAAGAAAGATTGAGTAATTGAGCAATACTGTCAACTGAGATTTCAACATTGTTACTGAAAAATATTGCACAAATTAAAATCAGGCAATTTATATATAAATTTGAGTATACTGGAAATTGAAGTAATTATACTCAGGTGTGTGGTAATATCAGATACCTCAAGAAGTTGAACTACTGCATTGAAGAAACCTATGAAGAATTTTGACTCTTGTGCAAACTGGATCTTTCAATACAAAAACTCAAAATTATCTCAGCCTTCAAAATAAAACTGAAATATCACCCATTAAACAAATCATGACATTAAATAACCATAAAGGAATTAAAATGCCATTAAAAACAAAAACAAAGAAAAAAGTAATTTTACTTTAATAACATCAGTATTTCCTTAGAATACAATATGTGTACTTGGTGGAGATGGTCTTCAATACTGGACTGGTGGAAGGGAGTCCTAATGGGGTTTGGAAGTCATGCTACTTGCATTGTCTTTGGTGTTGGCAATCCAGTCTGTCATGGAAATAAAAAAAAATACTATTGATTTAATATGGGTACAGACTATTAATAAGTCATATACAGGCCATAACTTAATATTACTTTTGCATATCTGTTTGTTACATTCTTCAGAATTTATTTTACCCTATTCCCTCTGCAGTCTTTACCACAAATCATTCTCATTCATTTCCTTGCTTTATAATTATTGCTGATTTTCCAGAGATTCCCAGTTAGATTGAGATTTGAGAATTCCATGTCAGCCTTTATGATTTCAAAGAATTGTATGACCATTTTCGTGGTTAGATGGAACA
Organism: Acanthosepion esculentum; assembly: GCA_964036315.1. Classification (NCBI taxonomy): domain Eukaryota; kingdom Metazoa; phylum Mollusca; class Cephalopoda; order Sepiida; family Sepiidae; genus Acanthosepion; species Acanthosepion esculentum. The sequence continues at coordinate 36,664,398 of OZ038493.1, read as the reverse complement.
TTATCTTGCATCAAGATGAATGTAGGGACAGGTGATGTTTATGATATGCTGTTAAATAATATTCTTATACAATGCAGCATTGACTCTGCCATGTAACTGAATGAGTAGGTCAGCACCAGAGAATGCCCCCCACCTGCTTCATACCATATGCTACCCCCTCCAAACCCAACTGATTTATTTCATATATTTGGCAAGCAGTCTTTACACCATCTAACCTGTTACTTGCTGTCAAAGCCAACCAATTGAAACTTTCATCACTGAAGAAAATTCTTGTCTAATTTTCATTAATTTAGACAACATGCTCATTTGCAAAAGCTAATCTGGCTTTTTGGTTTTTGCCCTGACAAGGGTTTTGGCAGCAGACAAAATGCATGAAGACCTGCATCACTTAAAAAAGGCAACACTTTCTGCTGAAACACTTGGATTCCAAATAATTTGGTTATAATATGTAAAATACCTACTAGTGTCAAAATGTTCTATCATGGAAAAGTCTTTGAATTATCTGATTCTACCAATAAATCATTTCATTTGGCTGCTCTAGTGTTTTAGCTGCTAAAGAAGCCACTATCATCATCAAGCTTTACTGTTCTAGAAATTACACTTTTAGATCTATGAGCTTTGACAATAGCAAAGATTATTGTCCCTTGATGAGCTTTCATAACCTTTGTAACAGTTTACCATTATTATATTGAAGAATAAGGTTTATTTGTTCATATTTTGTGTGGAAATATCTTCTTTTTTCTCTTTTACAAATCATCCACAAAATAAATGACAATGTTTGGTTTCTAATTTAAGTTTGGATGCTATAATTTGTTTTAATAAATAGTTTTTGCTCTATAAATTTCTTGATTGTTGGTTCATTTTATGTAAGTTTATTATCAGGTAGAAATGTTTTCAAGAATATTTACTGCAATTTTTATCATGGTCAGATTTGTAAAAGTGTTAATAATTTATTTTTAAACTTTCATTCTCTACTATTTGATGTTAATTTAGTTCTGAATTATTTTCATCTCTTATTATTTACATATTATAAAATAGACAATTTTTTATCATAATAGAATGAAGTGTGAGCCTCAACGAAGTTTAAGAGAACGTGGAAAAGAGAACCTTTAATACTGAACATCAGGAAAAGTTCAAATTTCTAGGGTACATAATGAGGAAAGAGGGCTTGGAAAATTTGATACTCACAGGACATATTGAAAGCAATAACATAAAATATCTAGTGAGCTTGAATAATGGATGGCAAAGGAAGCTTTAGGAGAGATAACAAAGGGAGAAAATTTATTAAGTGTTACAAAAGATAGGAAATTGTGGAGAGTCTAGGTTCTGAAGTGTCACGGTACATTTGAAGTATTAAGCAGATTAATAATACCTTTGACCTAGAATTAAAAAACAAAAAACAAAAATAAACTTAGATATGCATATTCAACATCTTCTTGAAATTAAAAAAAAATACACATCCGCATAATTGATTATTAATTGATTTTTTTTGTTTATCATCCCTTCTGGATTTTGGATTAAGGATAACACTTTTATATGAGTGAATATTGCATTAAAAATCATGAATTACAATGATTTGTCCAGATGTAAATCCTACTATTTAACCCATAGTCAAGGGGGGAAAATGTATTTATACCTTTCACAAGGGTATTTGCATGTATGTGAATGTAACTTACTTGACTGGAATTTGAACTTGACTCAGTAATTTCTCCTTCCAAGCTGCTTTCTATTGAACCACCCACACACGCACACTCATCCTAGGTATGACAATAAACTATATCCGCGTCTTGGGTAAGAAAATAAACTACGTCCAACAGCAAGGCCTGATCAGGAGGTTTTGAGGAGCGTGGAACCACCTCTTAATTGTTGGTGTTCCCAAGTCCACCCTGACCCGGGGTAGTAGCACCTGTTAGGGTACTAGGTATGGGCAAATAGTTAACACCCAAACTTGTGTAAAAATCGGTTTTAATACCAGAAATACTTTGTAATAAAAATAATTATTACCAGCAATAATTTTTGAAAGAGAATTATTATCAGCAATACTTTAAAAAAATACCAGCAATACAAACAGCTATACATTTTTTGAGAAAAATATGACCAGCTATAGATTTCTTGAAGGAAAAATATTCCCAGAAATAGATTTTTGAAGAAAAATATATTATCAGCTGTAAAAATTTTGTCAGCATTAAATAACCCATTGAGGTTGATATGCCGTAAAACAAACCAAACCAAACACACACGCACACACAAAAACAAATAATTTAAAAATATGGCTGAACTCTTCTGTTTTAGAAATTTGTCACTTTTCTTAATGTGAACCTTGTGGGATTGCATAATGTATCTTGCCAAATGAAATGTAAGTTTTTGTTTTGGTAATGAATGAACATATTATCTGTTAAATCATTTCTCAACCAATGAATATCATCGTTTAATTAAAGTAGGTGCTGAAAAGTTGTTAGCTTGACTGACCAAAATAGATTAAAAAAATTCTTATGTTTGGTCATTTGTTCAAATTTTCAGAAGTGTGTCAAGCCGAGAAGTTTCATTTGATTTTTATATTCAATTACAAAGAAAAGTTTTTATTATCAGAACACTGTTGTTAAAGACCGAAATTGACCTGTAGACTATAATTTCCAGGTCAGTACTTTACACACTAGATTTTCCTTTTTATTTATTTCTCTTTTATTAAAATAAAAAAAATATATATCTTTAAAGATAAACCATTTATTTTTTTTTATGTGTATAGTTCATTTCACATATATGTAGACATTATTGATAAGATATATTTATTTTAATCTCTTTCTTTAGTATATTCTTTTTCTCTATAGTCACTTATGCAACCTAACCTAACTTTAGAATATCTGCTGGATTGCATTTCTATTCCTGTGGATAGGCAAAATATTATTGGCTGATATTGAAAAACTGTCCGCCAATTGAGGAAGACAGGGAAGAAATATCAGTTTTCGTCTTCTTGTCATTCCTTTGTGTTTCATTACACCTTCAACCTACATGACCAATTTTTTCTTCATTTTATTTATTTATTTTTTCTTCACCTGTTTGTCTGGTGCTGTGACCTGTCATTATTTTGTGCTGTATCTTTTCTGATGATTGACATTCTTTGTGTCTTATCAATTTATTTTATTTACTTATGTACTAGTCATGTTTGTTAAGCGTGTGTATTGCTACTCCCCCACCCACCACCACCACCTTGCATCCACTATTTTGGGAGCAAAAAATAAATAATTATTACCATTATCATGTCTGTTATTTTTGTTTAATGGTGTTAATGGATGTTGGGAAAAAATCTGATTTTTGTCTGCTATTTTTCCCTTTTATTTATTTATTTATTTTTTTTACTTATTTTTATACAAAGATGGATATCCCAAAAAAAAAAGATATTTTTTTTATTTTATATTAAAAAAGTAAACAAGAAGCTGAATGTCTCATCTTTCCTGCTGTCAATAGTTCAGTATATATATATATATATATATATATAGTACATGCCATCTCTCTCTCTCACACACACACACTTGAGAGGGAGATGATACCTGGAGGAGAACAAATGTAATATTAGCTGTTTTTTTTTTTTTAATATCTATTAAAGATTAGGCCATATGA
>OZ038493.1:36650780-36655780 GCA_964036315.1 Acanthosepion esculentum | reverse complement strand
CAATAACATTGCAGATTTTTCTTTGGATTTTATCAAGAATCTCTAAATATATAGCAGGAGCACCAGACCATATATGGCAGCAGTATTCAAAGCATGGATAAAAGATAGACTTATATGCAAGATAGATTATGGAGTGAAAAATTGTCGAGCCTGACACAGTGGACCAACTTTCTTAGCTGCAGACCTCATAACTGATTCCATTATCAATAAACTCTTAGTTTTTTAATTCATAATAACATTGAGTGGATTTATTAAACAAATACATTTAGATTTTCATTCACTCTAATTATTACATGTATCATGGTACAATGAATTCTGCTAGCATTGGGTGAGGATTGAAACATTAACCATTGTATGTTAGTGTTGATTGTATTTGAAACTGAATTCCATTAACAAAGTCTTGTCTCTTATTAACTGCTACTCTATTATTTCCCCAAGAAGAATTTTTTTCATTGTTTTTACTAAAAAAACTAAATTTGGTGGTGAAATTTGTAAATTTGTTTTAGTGAATATATTTAATCATTTCACTCCAAGCAAAACTATAAAAGATACTAAGATGAAAAGGGTTACTGAGAGTGAAAGAAACAGGACAATAAAAGTGCAGGATTCAAGGAGATACAAGCTGATGATTGACATTGTATTTACTTTTTTGAAGATTATAATTGAAAGGAAGACAGAATGCCAGAAGAGAATTTCACAAGAAGTGCAAGAGAAGAAAATATTAACATAGAAACTTATGGCTAAAACTAGCAATTTCAACATTGAAATTAGGAGACCTAGCTACCAATCTAGTACTGCGCTTAAATGCATGAAGTTGAGGTACTAAAGAGAAAAGCTCATCAGAACAATTACCATGAAAATATTTATAGGAAAGGCGCAGGAAAGCAACATTATGGTAGTGGGAATGTGACTGAAACTGAGATCCCAGGCCAGGACCAATAATGTTGTAGATTATTTGGATTTTGTCCAGAATCTCTAGATATATAGGCACTAGACTATATGTAGCAACAATATTCAATGCACAGACAAATGGTAGACTTATGAATGTGCAAGTTATATAGACTGACCACACAAAAGATAGAGTTTAAACACAAGCTGTCAGTGTCAATAACCTATTAAAGCCTTAACTAGAAAAGTTGAATATTTTTTAACCAGAAGTGACATGTTATCTTTACCAACATGTTTGGTTAATTAACAAAATCTAAACAACCTTTCCAATTTAAAGACTTTTGAGAATCAAATTCATAAAATATTGTAATGAGAGATTTTAGAAATGTGCTCTAAGCTCACTGAGATAAATATTCACCAAATGATGCCAATTAATCTCTTGACTGGCCAAAGTCCAGTCAGGCCATTGCTTGTCAAGTACTTTGTTATATACTGAATATAGATTGGTATGCTGTGAGTACAAAATACATATTAGGTCACTTAATAAATTGATAAAAAATAATTAGTGGAAAGAGATGAGAAGGATTCAAGAAAAATTAAACATTATATAGCTAATTAAAGTCTACTGTTTATTTGAAATTGGTTATTTTATGTATTTTTCTTTATTTTTTTGTAATCGTTTTTTTAAGTAGAAAAATTGAAATAAATATAATATCAAGCAAAATGATTAATTATATTAATTATATTTTGCCAACTAATTACACATGTATACTGGCACTATAACCTGTTAAAGAAAGAGTATTCTCTCATGGTTCAATCCTCGTCTTCAGCAGTATAGTCAGGATAATTATCATAATCTGGTAAAGAGATACATCATGTAATTGAAGGATGTAATGTATACAGTTCATTGTTTTTTTTATTACTGGTTTACTGACAGTCTTTAAAAGAATAAAAGTGTGTACAAGGTCTCATCAGAACATATCAGGACTGGTGCTATAAAAAGAAAACTACAACACACATCTATTCATCATTTAATCTCCTTCATAATAGTCCCATTTTATAGCCACACACTTTATCTGCATTGATAGATAGCAAGTAGTTGCCTCATCATATTCTCTTGGATTGCCCTGGTGTCTTGAAATCTTGTTCCTTTCAAGTGGAATTTGATTTTTGAAGAGGAAAAAGTTTCAAGAAGTAAGATCTGGGGAATATGGTTCTTGGGGAATGTTGTGCTTACTCTAAAACTGCTCCAAAATCCATAGTCAATGATGTAACCCTTATGGTGTGATGAGATGACCACACACTACACACTTACCTTCCAGGCACTACTATAAACAACAGAATTGAGTGAGAATGTTATAACTTATTGTGTATGCTCAACAGAGTTTAAGGTTAATTTGTGCCATGCAACTTCACTCTGTGTACTTTAGCTTCATTACCATAGCAAGTCTTATTACTTTTTGATCAGATATTGCATATAATGTTGGTCTTTGGTTTTAGAATTGAAACCGCTTTTTCAACTTGCTTTTACAGTATGATTCATCTTATACAACTTGATTTTGTTTTGTAGTCTTAATGCAAGACATTTAATAAGTACGCAGTTGACGGCAAAAAGAGAATAGTTGTCTGGATTTTAAATTATTCTTTATATTGGAGATAATGCATTTTAACTTCTAATGAAATCTCAGATCATTTGGCTGGTTATTCTATGACTGAGCCAAATCTGAAAGTCTGAAATTCAGTTCAGTGTTTTCTATAAAAATTAAAACTTGTGCATATCTGATTTTTTTTTCTCCTTTTCTTTCTAAAACGATGTTACATAAAGAGAAGGGAGAATGATTATTTATGTATATTCTAAATGTTTTTCCACATCAAAAAAGTGTCAAGACCACCTAGGCCTTTGTTGAATTCATTGCTTGCCATCGTTATAACAAACTGGTTGATCTTTATTCCAAAGAGCTTGTTCTATCTCATCTGGGAGAATGTCTGATTGGATTTGGATCTGTTAACTTGGGAGGCCACTGCTGTTGGAAGTCATATTACTTGTCAGGTTCCTGGAACCATTCCCAGAAAATCTTGCTCGAAAGGTTTGGAACATTATCTTTGTAAAAGAAAGTGCATTCACAGATGGCTACACCAATATCACAAAGAGATGTGCTAAATGAACAAGTGATGGGTAGAGCATGGGACAGGAGGCTATGAAATATTTAATAGAACCTGATCTCTTTGCAGGTAAAGTTTATTGATAATTCATCTTAAAGAATAGAATAGCTAACAATAAAATCCAGCACAAGAGTATGTTAGCAATGGATAATAACTAGCAAATACATGGTTATGAGTAAATGAAATTTTAAACATGCATACATGATGGAAAACTACAGGGAAGCACTTTCAGCCTATATATATATATATAAAAAAAAATCTTAATTTTGACAAAAGCCTTCTAGATTAATTTAGAATGAAAGTTTGCAGTATTCTAAGTGTAAAACAATCTTCATGTCATTGTCATATAAACATTGTGTTTTTTGGAGGGGTGGGTTATAAAAGGCATGTTTGTTTGCAGGCACTGTTTTTATAATCTAGTTTTTGAACAGAAACTTATTCTCTGATAAGTAAAGCAAGTTAATTATTTTTTTCAGTATTGCATATAAGATGAATGATACTATTAGAAGGGATGTCCAAATAGTAAGGCTCAAACATTTACTGAGCCAGCATATATTTATTACAAAGGAAACATTGTATGTTATCAGCCGAACTGTTGCATTTCCATCACCATTGAGATTGAGACACTTTTCCTATTGGGTGCTTGAGTACGTAAATACCCTCCTTGAAGAACATGGCTGCTGTCATTAAGTACATAAGTCCCCTCTTTGAAGGATGTGGCTCCTGTCCCTTAATACCAGAGTGTTGCGAAGTGACATGAGCCAATCTTGCAACATAAATATGATAAAAGATAATTTTGAAGTAAAAAATATTTTTATACTACCCATTGTGTGTTTCTTTGAGTCTTAAAATTTTAACCATATTTAATATGTACTAACAACATAGGTGTTGTAATATTGAGCATTTTTATTGCTAAATCTCAATTAGAATAAGTACAATACTAATTTGGTAGCTAGGTCTAATCATTTTACAGTTGAAATGGCTAAATGCAACCATAAGTTCTGTGCTAACTGTTTCTTCCCTCTTGCTTGTGGAACACTCTTTCAGCCTCTTGCTTTCCAACTTTGATGTTTGAAAATTTAAATGCAATCTCAATCATTACATTCTATCTTCTTAATTCCTGTGCTTTTATTGTTCTCTCTCCTTAATAATGTTTTTTTTCTTTTTCTCACATTGTTTCACAATCAGTAATCCCTTTCATCTGAGTGGCTTTATTGCTTTGCTTGGGGTGAAATGAATAAAAAAGATGTTACTAAGTTTCATGGAAAACAAGTCAATGATTACCATGAAGAAATCAAATGAGTGTAGTGAGGATATCCAAACTCAAGTTGTTGCTTTACACAAGTTTGGATGGTCACATTGAGATACTTCCAAAGAACAGCAAATTTACAGATGATTTAGTTACAATAGAAGTTTCCTGGAATTGTACTTTCAAGTTAAGGTTAGGAAAAAGTAAATAATATACAGAACCACAAAATAAAAATTAGTTAATATTAAAAAGAATTCAGTGATACCGCCACCTAGAAAAAAGTAAAAATGTCTACAATAATAAAATGATTAAACGATATCAAATTTTATCATGCAAGTCAATGTTTTCAAAATAAAATTGGTATTAACCAAAAGATGTTGGTAAAACCTTTAGAATATATTTTGATTCATATGTGCAATATATCCTGTTAGCTTGTAATATTTATCCTCCTTAAAAATACTGACAAGAGTTTGTTTGAAGGTATTTGATTTCATATTACGAAATTCTTATTTACAAATAAATCTGACAGATATAGGCAATGGAATCAGATTAACATATCCCACATACCTGAATAAAGTGTATTATTTTTCATGTGGATGTGGGCTGCTTGACATTCTATAGAATTCATCAGTCCTTCATACATTGATTTTGTTAACTTTTCTCTTTCATTGCTTGAATATGGTTTGTGTTCTCATATATG
>OZ038493.1:36458280-36645780 GCA_964036315.1 Acanthosepion esculentum | reverse complement strand
CTTGATTTCTTAACCAGTCTAAAGGAATATTGAAAAAAAGAAGTTAAATTGAATTCTTTAGCAAAATGAAATTAGGTCTTTAAGCAAAATAACACCGAAAACAATTTGAAAATAATCCCAAGCTGGTTGTATAGGAATAAAATTCAAGTTATAGAGTGTCTCTCCCAACCTTGACATCAACTCTGTAAAAAATATGCAAAAGGAATTGAAACACAAGTTTCATTTTTGAAAACAGCAAATCAAAGGAAGCATTGTCAAAAACATCTTGCAAGAATTACAAAACCCATTTATTAGTTGCTAAGAAGGCAGCAAAAGGAAATGTAACTGAAATATGACTGATCTATGAATGTTTTTCATCTCACCCTTATTCAACTAAGTTGAGTTATTTTTGTGTTATTTGTATTGTAAGATTTGTGCACAGTCATCTCTACTGCTTTTAAGTATTATATAACCAATCCATTTAACTTGTTAATTTCTTGAGTGCTTCAAAATGTCTATAAAATTGGAAGTTATTACTCCTTAGCTGTCTTGGTGCCAGTGCAAGGGGGTTATACACTTATAGGGAGCTTATAATTCAATCTGCACTGGTCACATGATAACAGCCATATTTTGGAGGGAAAAACAAAACCAGAGTTGCTGTACACTTGCTTAGAAAGAAAACTTAGCAGGACTTATACCAATTCTGCTTTTTGCTTTAGAAAAGAAGCTTGGCAGGACTTATACCTACTCTCAAATACTAGTTAGATAGTGTACAAGGTAGGTTGGAACACATCGGGCACCTTTGAATTTCCATTGTGGACAATTTTATTGTATTAGCATATGCAACATGGAGCCTTTGTTTTTCCTTTCAGGATTTCACAGTCTTTGTAGAGACAGAGATAAATTCACTTTTTAAGCATCAGTCAATTCTTAAGAGTTGTCTTTACCAGAAGAAAAACCTTGAGAGTGGTAACAGTGAAATACTTGTGCACTGTCTAACCAGAATTCGAGAATAGGTACAAATCCTGCCAAGCTTCTTTTCTAAAGCAAGACAGCAGAGTTGTTATAAGTCCTGCTAAGCCTTCTTTCTAAGCAAGTGTACAGCAACTATGGTTTTGGTTTTCCCTACAAAATATGGTGGTTACCATGTGACCAGTGCAGATTGAATTATGGAATGATACATAACCCCCTTGTATTGGCTCCAAGACAACTACATACACTGTATATAAAATCTTTGCCTTGTATATTCTCATTATTCATTATTACATAATATTACTTACATTGTTACATACATACACACACACACACATATATATATATATACATACAAGTATAGGATTGGTGTATACGGAATAAATTCAAATAACCAACAAATACTATTCTTAAAAGAGTGCTCAATACAGAGTAGAGCAAATACAATTATTTATTCAAAAATTATAACATAAATATGTTATAAAATCACTACAAAAATAGCCAATTTGTTTCAACACTTCAGGTGTCTTATCAAGTGATTATGTTGAATGTCTGTTAAATTTATGTTTTGTTGATGATGTTGAATGTCTGTTGAATTTGTTATAATTTTTGAATAAATAATTATACATATATATATATATATATATATATATATATATATATAGGGAGTTGCAAGTTAAGGTAACTGTCAAACAAGATCTGCAGAGTATTTAGAGAAGAATGCACACTTAATTACTGACACAGAATTGTAGGAAAATAAATGTTGGAAATCTAGAGATATATGTGCGTGTGTATCATACTTTTAGAATATGAATCCTTTGCATTTAATCTATGACTGGGCTTCTTCAGTCTATCACTTGTGCTTACTAAACTGGTGCTGAAATAAAAAATATCGGATACAAAAAAATCTTAAAACAACTGAATATATAAATGAGTTGAAATGAGTAAATTATATTTTTAAAAAAGATACAGTTAAAGTCTTAAAAAAAAAGCAGCCCATATGATTAACATAAATCATGTTCTGTCTTGCCATTGTAGATTTGGTTGAAATAAAATCCACTTTTCTGATGATGCTGTTTGATCAGTGAAATATTTAATTGTATATATCTTGTCATCTTTTTTTTTTTCCTGTTATGATGAGAATGACTAATTTTAAGAGGGATAATTTAAGCTCTGGTGTTTGCATTTAATTATTAATTAAATTAACACTTTAAATCAGCTTTCAGTTGATGCACTGCCATAAGAACTTTAGTATAATCTATATTCTTTATGATAACATTTACCTTTTTCCGTTCACCTCCAAGTAGAGATAACCGTGGTTCTTGGCATTATCTATCTCACTTAACTTTAAACAATTTACCCAGTGTTTACTTAATTCCTCCCTGTAGCCATTTTCTCTATCTCACTGTCATATGCTTCTCATGAACAATCAATACAAATGTTTGCCTTTTCATCCTTTCTAACGTGTACACAGTAAATGCTTACACTACACAATTACATGCTGCATTCTTGTTAGAAATGGTGATTTCTTAAAAGAGAACACATGTAAAGATACAAGTCAAACTTGAAAAATGTTGTTCATGGAAAATCGTTACTTTGAGCATCGTATGAGAAATGCCTGTCAGAAAGATGACAAACAAAAAAAAAAGAACTCGAATAAGTTAATTGATTACATTACTTATGAAATATTAGTTAAGTGTCATGTATTAATCCAAAATTAAACTTAAGATGCTATGGGGACTTTACCTTGGGCGATGTGTTAAACTTTCAGTTAATGAAAATGTTGCTAATTGATTAATAAAAGGTAAAAAAGAAAGAAAATAATTCAGTTCTGATCAGTTGCTGATTGAGGTAGATATTTCCGAGAAATTTTAAGGAGACTTTGAGATATTTTACAGAATTCAAGGATATTCAAAAATGTTATGTCAAGACTTATTGTTTGAAAGAATTTAGATTTTTTTTATGTAATTCATTTAGAATAATTTAAGCTTTGACAGAAAGAAAAACTACGGGAACTGCTGCAGAAAGTAGTGAAGGAAAGTAAGAAGAAAGGAATAAACATAAATTGTAAGAAGGTGGAATGTATGGTTGTCACCTAAAGGAACAGCTCAACATGCAAATTACAAATTGGAGACACCAAAATCAAGCAAGTATGACAATTTAAATATATAAGGAGTGTTTTGACAAGGGATGGAAACTGAGGAAACCAAAATTTGAAGGTGTATTGGGATAGCAAAATGTACCTTCTAAAACTTAATCAAAATATTAAGAAACAGGAAAAATTTATTAGAAACAAAGAAAAATGTTTTGAACTCTTAAGTAATATCAATCCTCCTACATGGCAGTGAATGCTGCATAATCTCCTCACAGATGAAGAAGAAACTTGAGGCAACAAAAATATGGTTTTACAGAAGGATACTGAGAATTCCATGGACTGAACGTGGGAGTAATTAGTAAGTTTTAAGTAAAATGGAAACAAAAAGGAGGCTTATACTTAGAATTAGAAAAAGACAGAGAAAATTTCTACGGCACATAATGAAGAAAGAGAGTTTGGAGAATTTGACACTCACAGGACAAACTGATGACAAGGGAGTCTGATGAAAGCAGCGAATAACCTACATAATTGGATTGTGTAAATGTTTGGCAGAACAGGAATGGGAGGAATAGCAAAGATTTTACTAAGAATAATGGGCAGGAAGTTGTGGAGAACCATGATCACCCACATCCTGAAGAGAGTACATAAGGATTTATTTCAAAATCATATTAATAATGAATTATAGCCATCATATTGATTGTATTTAAGTATATCTTATATATGAAATTTGATATTTTTATCCTAATATTTTTTTACATGGACAAGAATTGTTAAATTACAGGGATAAATATTCTTGCAACCCATGGATCTTGAAAATACAAGAAGGCTTTTTTTTTCTTTTTTAATACATTTGTGATAGTGTGATTTGTGAGTTAAATGAATATTGAAAGTAATTTTAATTTGTTACTTTTATATATTTTTTAATAACTGGTTTCTTATTTATTAGTAAGCCCGTCTGCTTGATTTGCAAGTTGATCGCTGTTGCAGATTCCTACTCAGGCACATTGGTCTTTCTTCAACACCCACAGACACAACCTATGGTTTATACTGCAACTATGCTGAGCAGACTTTAGTTATGGTTTCTGGGAGAGAGCACACAATCTGGTGTGATCAGTAGTCAAACAAAGCCAGTATGCTCAAAGCCTCAGTCACAATGATTTGTGACTTTCATACTAACACAACAGTTTCATCTATCCAATTTCATTCACAAGGCGTGCTTAACCTGTGTCTTGGATTTTGACCTCTACCCAACTGTGTTGCTTACTGGACTCATCTCTTGAAGCTAATATCGTCATCTCCTTGATAAATAGACTAAAGTGAGCCTCAGTCTCAGGTTTTATGGTCAAAACACTTTGACCCTTTAGCCGCATGCCTGTGTTTTTTAATAGTTGAGCAAGAAAATGTAACATTTTTTTTTTCAATCAATCCTAAATATCAACCCTATTGAAATAATTCTATCAACATTCTTAAAAGGCTGAAGAAAATAACATGTTCTTCAAGAGAGAATTTGTTCAAAATGAACTGAAAAACATACTTATCTTAAAAGCTACTGAGTTATTTTTATTCTCTTTGGATCATCTTAAAATTTATTTTTAAACCAGACTTAATTCATGTAAAGTAATTGGCTCTGGTTAAATGTAATTGGCAGAAATACCCAAGAAACAGATTTGACAAAGTTTGCAATAATCAATAATAAAAGAAGGAAAGAGGACAAAAATAATACTAAGCAAACAATATATGCAAGACAAAAGTAGGCAAAGCAAGAGTAATAAACCAAAAAAGTTTGCAATTTAAGAATGGTGTTAACACCCAAAAGGAATACAGACAAGGGATCACAAGAAAGAATAAAAATATGGTGGATGAGACAGAAGTGCCATATCTTATTGGCTAGGAAGAAATCCCAGCATGCATCTGTACAGTTTGCCTATAAATTTGGGAGGGCAATATTTTTGCAGTCATTCCCTATTGTATTGGAACCAACAAGTAAGCATAGATTATTTTTACAAAGTGCTTTTGCCAGAGTCTGTACTTAGAAGTTTTTAAATGTACATAATTTTCACAAGGATATAAGTCTTTGAATAAGAAGGTTATCTGATGATAGGTTGAAAATCATACTACCATCTCTAAAAGTGGAAAAATTATATTTTGGCTTGAACCAATAATTATTTTCATAAACAGTTTACTGTTGTAACTTGTTTATCAATCAGTTTTGTAATACATTTAATCAAGCACATTCTATTGTGCACTTCTCAAAGGAGAAAAAAATTACTAAGACATCCTATGAAATTTGTATACACAACATGTTTACTGATATAAATTAAGACCTTTACTGTTAAGACATGTCATGTTATTTCCACAGATTTAAATCACCCACATTTCTTCCTTGTTCCAAATGTAAGAAGGTTCCACTGAAACAGTTTTTCTCAAAGAAATAGCACTTTGTGAAACAGACTCCTGTATGGGTGCTTCCCAACAATCTTAACTTCTTCAAATTAAGGCTCAGTTGTTATCTATCTTCCTTATCCTCATAATCTTCATTTCCTCCCAACACTTTCATTCATATCACAAACTTCATTCATTATTCTTTAAATAGTAAACCTCAACCTTAAGAGGCTCTTGTGCCTTGTACTCGATAAATTTTGGTATTAAAAAAACTTTTTGCATGTTACACTGTCAAAATAAATTTGTCATTCATTCATGTATCTGATGTTGCTTAAGTTCCAAGAAGATAGCTAATTTATATTTCTGCATAGTATCAGTTTATAGCTTAATGTTGGGAGTAATGAAGCGTAATTTTGAGACTTTTCTTAGAGGAAAGGGAATAAAGACTGCTTCATTGAAGCAGTAGAGTGTTGAAGTTAAATAAACAGTATTATCAAGTAAAATGGAAGGAATATAAAATACTTTTGAGAAATGGAAAGCATTGTTATGTAATCTCTGTGTACACATAGTAATTTTAAATCAATAACATAATTTTATGATATAAAAATTATGGATCAACTTCTAATAAAAGTTCAAGAGACAGGTCATGAGCAGCTTCCTATATTTGGATAAAGAAATCATTGTATTGCTTTTTTGCTGGCCTAATTCTCTTTTCTTTCATTGCTTTCTTTTGAAAATACAGTGAATAGAATGCCTTGTTAAAAAAATGGTCAGACAAAATTTTTATAAAAACTATGATTAAAGAAAACTATCCACATGTATCAGTGGTTAAAATTTCATTGAGCATGTCTCATTATGAACGACTAACAATGTTAACAGATCATGAAAAGTGCTTGAATAATTCTTTGAATCAAAAGATATGTGTATTTCTGCTTTTATTTAATTCTAAGAAATTTCCTCTAATTTATTAATGCTGTTGAAAAAATTTTGTTTTAAATTTTAGATATTATAATCATCATTCATTGTTAAAAAAACAAGTTGTAATCTCTTATGGCTTGAAAGAAGAAAAATAAACCAAAAAAGCCTTTAAGATGCTCCCATTAGTATGTCAATGCCTCTCTTGGTGACTATATATATATATATATATATATATTTTTTTTTGTTTCTCCTTTCCAACCACATACCCCAGCACTTTCCTCCTGCCCACTCCCAGCCCTGACACATGACTCAATGGGGTGGCCTGAAAATTCAATAGAAGTACTATATTTAAAATCTTGGCCTCTGGAGATGTTTTTGATGAATTCCAAATCACAGAATCAATAAGCTGCTATTGTGAACTCTTCTGCATAGCTGTCGCAACCTTCTGACTGAATAAACAAGTTGAGGGAACATTTTTCTTTCTTCTTTCTCTCTCCTTTTGCTATTTTATTTATTTATTTTTTTAATATGAAAGAAACTGAATTTATTTTTGTGACAATTCCAACAGCAGATCTTGTTCAGCTCACTGAAAATATTATCGTTATTATGTGCATACGGGGAAATTATGAATTTAACGATCGGATTAAATTTGGCTTTTTTTCCTTTGTATTTCCACTGAACTATTTTTACTAATTGGTTTTATTATTAATAAAAGAATGAAAATGAAACCATTAGTTTTATTCTGGGACTGTCAACAGTCTGGCAGTGATCCCACAATGCTTTATTTGTTAGCTGAAATACCAACCCATCATTCCTTTTTCTTTTTCTAGGCTTGAGACCTCACTGTGATCAAAGTAGATATTTGGCTTTCAGGATATTCTTAAAAGGTTGTAGCATTAGAATATGTCTAACTTATTTGATCAAAGAACAGTTATTAGTAAAAACATGGTAACACATACTATGATATCATTACTGAATTAGATTAAATTAATGGCTCACTATCGCTTTAGTTATTTATTAAGCTTAGCTTAGTATGACACAAGTTGAAAGCAGTGAGCAACCTGAGGATGAAATTCTGTATGGGAATTGATCTTGGAGGGTAACTTGCTAAGCATAACATTGTGAGAGGTACCAAAGAAGGACTTGAAAATGCAAATTAAATAACAGTAACTATTATCATTCAAAGGTTAAAGTTTCATTTTATTATTCAATTCCTCTATTAGATCATTGCAAAAGTTTGTGCCCAATTAGAAAGTTAAAAGCAAATTTTTACATACTTGCAAAAATACAGTGAAAAATCAAGTACATAGTCTCCATTGTTTTAACAATTGTGTCCCATCATTATACAAGTTTATTGATGCCTTTTCCATTGAAACTTTGTTTCTTTTGTTTGAAGAAGATTATGAGATAGTTTCCAACTGATTGTACAGAGTCAAATTTTTGTAGAGACCAGAACAAATGAAAATCAGGAGAATATGGCTGGAGAGTTTCCTACTTCAACTCTTTAAGCTTCTGCATGGTCAATTTTGCAATACACTGTCTTGTGTTCTCATGGTGGAAAATGACACTTTTTGATTTGCTAAAATTGACCATTTTTCTTAAACCTAAGTTTTTCCCTAAATGACAAACGGCAGTTGAGATACTGATTTTCAGACTCTTAGCAATCTCTTCTGTGAAAATCCCGGTTTATTCTCCATGATGGCAAGCAGAGAGTCTTCAATGTCGAAAGGTCAGCTGTTGCATTGCTGATCATTTAGGTTAAAGTCTCCCTGATGAAATCTTTTTGACCATCGAAAGAACTGGAGCATGATCAAAATAAACCATCTGAATGTTTTTTGTTGCAGTCCTTTCTGAAATTCATAGAGAATAACATGGCAAAAGTGTAACTTTTCATCCTCCATCTTTAAGGTATTCATTTGTGGATAAAATGTCAACATTCAACAAAGTCTGACTCACAACTAAACAATGAAAGGTTTCAATCCAGAACACACCAAAAGTCAGCACCAAAACTAACACCAGTGTCAAATTGGTCATTTTATATTAACAATGAAAATCAGGCACAAACTTTTACAATGATCTGATATCTTAATTTTGTTTAGATATTTGGGATCAAGTTCTACAAAAATTTTGAAATTTAAGTCCCTCCTGCTTTTTGCCATATACAACCAGTTAGCTCTATGAAAATATGAAGATTTAGTTTAATATTCCATCACTTTCTTTTTTCTATAAGAATAATCAAATCCATTCTCTGGAAGTACTTGTGCTGTGGTTATAATGACCTTATCTTAAAATCCATTAGTAATGAGTTCTTTCTATAAAGATAACCATTCTACAAATAACTACGGATAATGAATTGATGGTTTCACATTGTTACACAACTCCTTATTTTTTGCTCGAGAATATGATATTCATCTTTCTTTTGTAATTTATATGCTATTTAGTTTTCTAATCAGGCACACAATTTGTAATTCATTTGCTTTTCAAGATATTTTCAAGTTTGTATTGCTGGATTGCTTCTTCAAAAGAACCTATTATAACTGAAAACTAGTGATCTTTTGCTCTTACACCTCATCTGGTGCTCCTGCTATATACATCAAGATTGCTGACAAAATCCAAAGAACAATCTGCAACATTATCACTCTTGACCTTGCATCTTGGCTTCGGTTACTTTCTCACTTCTACAAAATATTTTCGCTGTACTTTTCCTATAAAAATTTTCATAACAATTGTTCTGATGTGCTTTCATCTTTGGCACCTGGACGTGATGAATTTAATCCTATCAGAAAGAGACCATTGAAATTTCTAGGATACATAATGAGGAAAGAGGGTTTGGAAAATTTTACACTTACAGGATATATTGAAGGCAAAAGGAACAAAGGAAAATGGTGTATACCCTACCTAACAAGCTAGAACAATGTTTAGGAGAGATAACAAAAAGACAAAATTTACTATGAGCTACAAAGGACAGGAAATTGTGGGGAGCCATAATTGTCAAGCATGAAGGTGCAGACCACATAGAAGAATACTAGATTTTCACATTGATTTCATCTTTTTACTAGTTAGATGTAACTGTAAATTCTATTCTAATGCTTTATTCTCTTACAACTCTCACCTGTGGAACTCTCTTCTGGCTTCTGGCTTTTCTGTAAGCTATGAACTTCAAATATTTAAATGTAGAATCTTCTTGCATCCTGTTCTTTTATTGTCTTACCTCCTTACTAATATTTTCTCATTTTATTTCACTCTCAGTAATGCCTTATGGTTTAGTGGTTTTATCACCTTGCTGGGGATGAAATGATTAAAATAAAACAGATTCTACACTGTGCTAGATCTGAGAGGAAGAATTTCATCCTAAAACATTAAAAATAGCAATTTACAGATGGTTAGCATTAGTAATAAAGACTGAGAAATCGATTGGACATAGATTATATCACTCATATTTCATATTTTAGTCCTGATATCATAACTAATCATTCATTAGGGTTTTATCATGAAATCCTTATAACAGTTGAAACATGGCAATTATTAACTGAGCAGCAATATTATATAAGAACAAGACAAGATATCCCTATATTTGAACAGTGGATTGAGAACAATCTACCTCCACAGAGTAAATAAGTGGTTCAGTTTGAAATTCCCTGAAGGTTGTTTTGGATCAGCAAACATCTGAAGAAAGCCAGAGGGCACAATGACCGAAACATTGTGATAATAACTACAAAGAGGATAATACCTGCACTTGGGATGTAGAGCAACACTTAGATATTTTATTTTGGGATAGGAAAAAGTATCTCCCATTGGCATGAAAATACTTAAAATATAAAACCAAATTGGATTTATTTTTAAAAGATTTCAAATCTTCAAAGTTTTTTTTCTTGCTACTTTTGAAGAAAATTGGATGCTTTTTCAATCAGATTTTCACACACACACACACACACACACACACACACACACACACACACAGAGTATAATAATTGAAGGAAGGTGGTGTCCTAATTAGTAAAAAAATGAGTTTTCTTAAAAAAAAATGCTTAATGTGTAAGTGTTTTTAGTATTTTTTTGCAAAATATTAATTTTTTTAGGTAGACTTAGGAAAAAAAACCTTGTTTTAAAAAACTGTTTCTTCATAAATTTGTTACTGTCTTATTTGTATAAATTATAAAGTGTAACACCTGTCAGTTTTTCTCTGACTTATGAAAGTTAAAATAATTGCAAACAGTTTACACTATTTTACATTGTTCGGACTGTTGTCCTCATCTTTGTTGCCATATTCATGATGCGTTGGCCATTGTACATGCCAGCCTTCTTCAGGTGATTGCAATTTCAAACCAAACCTTTTATTTTGTCTGACTAAAATGTTGTGAGTATGGCAACAAAAATGATAACAACAATTTGCACAATGTAAATAGTGTAAATAATTACAATACCTTTTTCCCTATTGGACTGTTAGAGCTAGGTCAAAAGGGAGATTTTCTGCTAGACTTTGGTCATCGAGATTTTGGGAGGTGCACATATACCCTGTGGTATCATCTGCAAAAATATTTACTAATGATCTGAGAATGTTCTCATATCATTAAAATAAAGCAGAAAGAGAGTAGAACTGAATAGCAAGACTTGTAGGATGCCTGAATTGTTCTCATAGGCTTTAGAAGTGTGAACATTAACAACATTCAAGAACCTAACTGATAGGAAGGATTTGATAATTATATAGACTCTTCCATAGATTCCATAGCTGGACTGGTTGTATAGCAACTCTTATGTCATAGCTTGTTAAAGACATTTGAGATATTTAAGATGATCACTCTGATGAATTTATTATAGAGTGTTTCACTGATTCTGTATATTATGGCAGTTAGGACATCAACAGTGGACCTAGAAAAGCAAAATATACTGCTTGTTGCTCATGAGGTTGCACATTACTGCACTATATCAGTTATTTTTTAGTGGACATTTTATGGCCATAAAAACCATGTTGGTAATCATGTGTGCCCTGAATTTGAGATGAAATTTTGATATATAAATTCAATGCCATTGCAGTAGAAGAACCACTTGCGAAAAGAGTAATTGACTTTGGGAAACTGTACACATTTTGCTTTCTTGCTTTCAAGAAAAATGATTCAGTGGAAGATTTGGTGAATATTTAAAAACACAGCCAATGGAAAATTAGCTATATTGTAATGAACCTAACATAATACTTAGTCAATAGAAATTATGTATATTCCATGCTAATGAGTTAAAGTAATGAATATCAATTAATTTTCTAATTGATGTGTTTCTTAATTTTTTTAATATATTTTCCAATAGGAAAGAAATAACCATATACATAAATTTATTTCATGCTTTTCCCATCTTTCTTCTCTTCTCTTTCTACTTATCATTCAGACTATCATTTATTTTATTGGCAATTACTAGGCTAGAGCCATTGAAGAATTTACTTCATTTTATTATCTGGAGAAAATTTAGTTTGTTTTCAAGTACAATATAAAAATCAATTCTATTTGACAACTGGTTGAATTTCATTATCTCTTTTTTGAACAAAGATCAAAACCTTCTTAATCTATTTATTTTTGAAAAGTCTGATAAACCTTTAAATTTTTGGAGGGGGACATTTACATTTTTTTAAAATTGTTTTGCAAATTGTTATTCAAATATATCACAAAACTCAGAATATAGAAAGTGATCTGATAGAAAATTTTTTTATCAGTTTCAAATTATGAAAGCTTTTCCACTGGAAAGGTGATCTACATTTGCTCAGATTTTAAAACCATAGCAAAAGCACGAAGCAAAAATGGTAGACCCCCAAGAAAGAAAGGCTTATTTTAATGAATGCAAATTTTTACAAGTTTAGCTTGGTAGTGCAAAACATGAAAATGTAAAGCAAGGTTCAGTATTGAACACTAATGAAACTTATTTTACTCATGACATTATTTTTCAGATTATTTTTTGTGATTGGTTTTCTTTTTGTAAAAATGAATAGTTAAAGATAGTATTTGGTTGTGTTTTGACTTTTTTTTTATGTGTGACTGAGAGAAACCATTTCATTGCTTTTGTTTTAGCAGTTAGGAAGAGAATAGGATTTTTTTTAGCATTCTGTTTGAAATTTGTAGTTAATGAACATAAGCTGGAATTTAATTCTTCCTGCATATTTCAAGGTGAATAGATAATAATTAGATGAAGCCAGGTTCGATGCCGGATTCATAGAGTTGCTGTTTCATTGTTCTATCAAAGATTGATCTTATACATTAGTGCAGACTTGGGATTATAATGGCCAGATCTATGTAAGATGATCTTAAGCATTAGTGTAGATGTGAGGTCTTGATAGCTAGACCTATGGAAGATGATCTTAAGCATTAGTGCAGATGTGAGGTTTTAATAGTCAGATTTTGAACTGTTTGTGATAATTTCCAATCACTCTCATTTCTGCTAGTTCATGACAGACCTTGTAGTTTTTGAGTAGATTTAATTCAATAATTAATATTTCCTTATTTACATATAGCCTACATCTTTGTTGTTGGCTTATGGCTATATGTTGAAACACTGATTCTTATACAAAGTTAAGCAAAACTGAAGCTTGTCAGTACCTAGAGGGGTGATCACTTGGGAACACCAGGTGTTGAAAGAAGCTCGGATGTGCAGGATGGGGGAAGTCTGATAATGGATTGAAATTTGAAATCAGAGCCAAGTTCCAATTCCATTTGGGTCTGTTATATTCACTTATGCACAAATACTCCTGGAAAAGGTATGAATCCACCCCTTCTCTCTCCTGCTATGGGTTAATTAGTAGGGCTTGTGTCATTAAATCATTCTTATCTCCAAAATATTCTTACAATTTAAAAATATTTTCTAGCTTTAAATAACCAGCAAATGTCTGATAAATTCATCTTTGTCATTTTTGGCAGTTATGCTCTCTAGTAAATGTAAATAATGATAATTTCATATACCAGAAATTCAACAGAAATAATATTTCTTTATTTAGATTATTTACATTTGTACTGGTCTAGGTATATCTCTGTCTGAATAGGTATATCTCATTTAGTTATTTTTAGTACTGCTTAGTTATTGCTTGCCCTGTTTCCACTGAGTGTAAAACCGTAATATCTGGCCCAGGAATTGAACTTAGTATGTCAATTCCTTTCAGCTTTCAACCTTATATCTGCATCTGTGTATATAGAACGATCTGTATGTAATACCCTGTATTGATTTCCAAGGAGATGACAAAAGATACTGGAAGTACAATAACACTGTTGGATAAAGCAAACTTTCAGCTACAAAACTATTTTTCCACATAATCACCACCATTGGCAATGCCATTTCACCAGAGCTGAACAAGAACCTGCATGTCACATTTGTATACATGTCTTATAACACACATAACTATATTACCAACTTCCTAACTTTTCTCACATCCATTGTTTGGTCTCTATAACTGTTTGGAAACCATTAATAAATGTCACTTTTTTATGCATGGAAGAATCCAATGACATACCTCTACTTCATGCACACTTTTATATCAAATGCCATTTTGCCAGACTGCTACCCAGCTGTTATCTGCAACAAGGCAAAAAATGATTTATTGGTATACCATGAACATCTGTCTCTGATGTCATAGGCCAATATAATAAAAGGGAAGCTATTTCTTTTTGAGTGATACACCTATATATAGTGATATGATTGTATAACTTAATTAACATACAATAAATAACACGGTTAGGGTTGTTTGGATTGTGTTACTGTTAATGGCACAAAAAGTGGAGTTGGTATGATGAGTTCAATTCTCATTTTTGTCTGTTACATTTTTTCACACAAATACCCTTTAAAAAGGCATGAATCCACCTTTCCTTCCCCCAGCTATGAATTAAATGGCAGTGTAGACTAAACTCTCTAGCATTAGGTAACAGCCAGTCTGTGAGAAGGCCTACTCTGAATTGAAAACCATGGAATAGGCAATAGGAAACCATTCTACTGTAAATCCTCAGAAACCGTGACAATTCACAAATAAGAAAAGATATCTCTGGCAAACCAATGTCCTGAAGGGACATGGCATTAAAAAATATAAAAGGTGTGGTTGTATACTGAAAACATAATTTGTGATGTTAAGATATTTTTCTCTCATCTCATTGTAATATTATCTGTTTCCTTTTCCTGAACATCTTGTACTACTTTCAGTTGAAACTTATAAAATCTTTCTCTTAAAACAGTTTTTCAGTAAAATAGTTTTCTCCTGTCCAGTAGCTGTTATCATGCTTTTCCGTGTTGATGGAGGTTTCCTTTCTAATCTTTTATTTGCAGTAGTGTGGAACATCAACATTAAAATCCTCAAGTGAAGTGGTTTCTGTTATCTGGTATAGTTCTTACTTTGTGACTCTATAGCACCAATCCACAAGTTTTGAAGAAGCATGGTCTTCACCAAGATCGACAGGCTTCACTCACTCAAAGCCATTTTTAATCATAAATCTTAGAAAGCAGTTGTACACAGCTGACAGTTTAGATATTTCTGAATGGGTTTGGTGTCATACAAGTTTTGTTTATCATAAACATATTTGTTGTAATCTGGCCATTACATTGTGTAGTCTAAATTCAAGAATGAAAGCATCACACTTTATCCTTGTCCAGAACAGAGTAGTAATATACATTTGCTCCAGCCCTTTTACTAAATCTGTCAAGTTCTCTCACTTACCTCTGGTCTGTTTCATCAGCTGTCCAAAAAATATCTTCTCAACACAACAGGAAATTGAAAAAAAAGGCACGTTAACTGCTCATTTCTGACTTTTTATGCTACCTGCTTACCGACAATTCGTATTGTTTAGTGAATTCCTTAGTGAAAAGTATTTCATTACAGTATTTAATTTAACACTTTTCAGTTTTCCTTTCTCTGAATAAGAACAGATTTTTTTCTGTCCTCTTTTCATTTATTCTCACTTTTCATCTTCAACAAAACTCACTTACAAAAAAAAAAACCTTCAATTAATTAACAAAACTTTGTGCTTCACATAGTTTCTCATGTTAAGAAATTAGTTTTCTCATTTGCAATTGGTATGAAAAGGAGAAATTTTGTTGAATATATTTTGTTTACTAATTATTATTCTCTTAACTTTGTTTTTATTCATCATTGACCAACAGGGTGGTCAACATTTAGGGGTACTTGATGCTAAGAATACTCTTTCTGTATTTATACTTATGTGTTTTTTTTTATATACAATGAACTGAACATGTGAGCAACAATGAGGTTTAGAGAAAATGGAAACAAAAAGGAAATATACTTAATATCAGGAAGTTGAAATTTCTGGGGCATGTAATGAGGAAGGAGGGCTTGAAAAATCTGATACTCACAGGACAGATTGAAGGACAGAAGAAGCAGCATGTAACATACATGATAAGCTTGAGTAAATGGATGGTAGAACAGTATTTTGGAAAAATAACAAAAAGACAAAGCTTATGAAGAGATACAAGGGACAGATGGATGTGGAGGACCATGATTACCAATGTTGTAAAGGGACATGGCACATAAAAGATTTGTATCAAGAAAATTAAAACTTTTGTGCTATAGACTGTTTATGTAAGTCTCATTGAGATTGAATGTTATTTGTGATGGTTGTTTATTATTATTTATACTCTTTTAGTAAACAACTAATGCTATTTACTGTATTTTTTCTTGTCATTATAAACAGTATCTTTCATGTCTGCAAGATTTGGTTTTAAGTTCTAATTTTCTTTGCTAAAATTTTTGTTTATTATGCCACTGAATTTTATGCTGGTTTTGTTTTGTTTTCTTCAAAATTGGTGTTTTGTATTTCTTTATTATTTTTTTTTTCCTTCCATTTTGACAATTTTTGAAATTTGGCAGATTAAAGTTGAGGAATAACTCAAGTGGTCGAGCACCATTTCAAAATTCTCATCAATAAATCCTAACGATATCATCTTTATCCATTATTTTGTCTTTATTTATGGAGTTCCTAATCCTACCCCTCTTAATTCTTTATCATCTTCATTTCCTATAAGAAGGTCTTCCATCCAAAGAATTCACTGGCATCCAAAAGAAATTTTATTTTAAATCATAAAGAAGGTCATTCTAATAGAAACAGAAAAGAAAAATTGGTAAAAAGTACAAAAAAAAACTAGAGTGAGAGGAGGAAATCCTGGTAATGTCTGGTCAGAATTTTGGTCCTTTGATATATCAAGCATCAATTTCACTTCTTATGCCGCACATAAATATGTCAGATAAAGCTAGCTTCTTAAATCTTCTAATGTTTGCCATAAAGGCATGTTAACTTTGTAGCTTTGCCTTCTGGGATAGCATTGCCAATGTTTGCTAGTAACAAAAGAAAAAAATTCATTTGACTTTTGTTTCGAAAAATTCAGTCAACCTTGATAAAAATTTGAGTAGTGTGTAGTCTACTCTACCCTTCCCCTGTGTTTTGTCAGTTCAGTTTGAATAAATCAAATACTTTCTCTGATCAGCAATTGGTTGCATCCACAACTTCACACACCAATCAAAATTAGGCATAAAACTTTGAAAGTCATCTGAAAATTTATTAATGTTTTTATTCAGAAAACTTACAAAGCTTAAGTTAATGCAATAAGATGAAAATGCTCAGCAATACAAGGTCTTCTCTTTATTGGTTGAGGTTATGTGATTATCAGGAAATTTCCATCATTATTATAATGTAAGTCTTATATACTGAGAAAGTGTGAGAACATTGGGAGAAATGGGTTATTTCCCCAATTATAGTTAAAATAGATTCTGTTTAGTGTTTACTGCATCAGAATTACAACCTTTTTGATGTAGGTTACAAATTATAACAGTAAAGATATACTGTTCCATTATTTGATGTTTATTTTCATAATTTGTTTTAATCGAATACAAGGCCCAAGGGTCACTCAATGTAGTGGTTTAATGAATAAGGTTGTTACCAAGGAATCAAAGCTGCAGTTGGAAGCGTCATGCCTGAGTGAGCAGCCCAGACACTGAAACATACTCGCTCTGTTAGAAGGAATAAAGAATCCATTCAAAGAATGAGGGTTAACAAAGGCTGCTTGGGGATGAGCTAACATCCCCTACCTCATTTCACACCCCCTATGGGAGCAAGACAGTCTTCTTATTAATATTTTTACTTTATTTCTTTTATCTTATTCCTCTGTTTTATTGTAATTCTTAGTCAGTACAAGTTTTTAATGAAATTTGGACTTACATCTCATATCCTTGGGAGCCTCTCTCTTTTAGTACAAGTGCTATTATTCCTTTATTTATTTTACAATTGTAGAGAAAGGATCTGAGAGCCGTAACAGAAATAAGCTGAAAGAAAAATTTATAAAAAATTCATGTGACAATGTTTCATCTTAGAAACAGACAATTACATAAAGAAGTTTAACTATTGTTGAGCATGACCATAGCTTTTTGTTTGTAGTTTGTATTAATAATATTCCTAGGATTTATTCTATTTTAGATTTGGTTACTATATATGAGACCTTGGCTAAGCAAAGTACAAACTTTGTTTTATGATACTGCTTTAAAGTTACAGAGTTGGCCATAACATTTTTTGATTTTATTTAAGAGGCAGTTGATCCGTAAAGGTTATCTTTTAGTAGATTTCAGTTTTCCACTATTTCTCAAATTGATAGACAATAAATACCTCCTCTGTTAACTCCATTTTGCTTAGGCTTTTACTTGTCTCCAATATCTTAAAATAAGTTATTACTTGGCTCTGTTCTTCTCAGTAGGAAGTAGTTACTAATCAAGAAAACAATGTCATTTAAGTGTTGTGGTTCGGAGATTTAGTTTTTTTTCATTCTAATTGAAATGTCTCTTCTATGATACCAATCAATCAATGGAGGTTGCTTTTAAAATCCACTACACAAGCTGATGTAAATGACAACTGATAGGACAATGGTAAGTTTGTTTTATTGTATAATTATCAAATTAAGTCTTAGAGATGAAGCTTGTGTCAGAATAATACCATTCTATTTTCTAACATGTGCTTAGTTAATAGGATTGGAACTAGTGGGTCCATTAAATGGGTGCCTGACTTAATTATTGTCACACCATAATTTTGGCTTTATTTCTACAGAGGTTGCTCTCTTCAATTAGTCAGAAATGTATCTACTATAACAGTCAATTTCCTCAAGTAGTTATTACTGTTTTGTTTGTGCTATTTAACAATTGCTCTGTTTGAAAGAGGACTTTTCTGAGCAACAGGCTTAATTCCTTATTCATGTTGTTCATACAAAGTTTATATAATTGCTATATCTATAACCTTTCATACCTTCAGTAGTAAGTGTCCTCATCAATTTTTAAAATTTTCAATATCCTCATCAGGGCTCAAGATTAAATGTCACACCCCATCAACAACAAAACATAAGTTTGAGGTGACTGGTTAGGTTTCTCGGGACAGGGCCAAATATGATACTAACATTTTTATTCAAGGTTGTATTAAATTTATGCTAAAAGCAACTAATTTCTTTAAACAATTCTGACTGCAGGTTTTTACACACAAAATGCATGTGCACACATAAACACACAAAGATAAAATAGACAAAACTTAAGCATTTTGTTTTAAACTGGTGAATGAAACTCGAATACAAAATGAAGGTTAATGGACTTAAAGTTAGATATTAGTATTATTTTTCTCAGAATTTGAATAGCATCTAAGTGATCTAATTGTAAGAACTAAGTTTGCTTTAATAGCCAAAGCAAGAAAATTATCTTTTCTTTGTTAATTTTTGGTTAAAAAAAATCGAATGTATGATTAACAAACAACATTTATGTGTTAGGTTTTCTGTTTATAAAAACTAAATCAAAATGCTCTACTGTTTCTTGTCCATGGCCCTCCAGCTTACTAATACAGACCAAGAAAAGCACTCATCAGGTGGTGTAGTGGAGGTTGCAGTGCACATAGACCACAGTTTGATTGACTGGATCAAAATAAATATCTATTTCTTAAACATTTTAATGATGTTTTTATTATGCTAACAGAATTAGACTAGAACTAGGACAAGAGCAGTGTAGTTTCATGAAATACACTGGAACAAGGAATGCAATATTTATGCTCAGGATGATATCAGAAAAAGTAATACAAATGCCAAAGGGTGTATACCTATATTTTATAGATTATGAAAAATCTTTTGGTAATGTATGTCACAAAGAACTGTTAGAACTGATAGGTAACCTTAACATATGTGGGAAGGATATTAGAATAATCCAGAACCTATGCTGGCAGCAAATCACCTGCATATGGATAGAAAATGAGTTCAGTAAATATACTAAAATACAAAGAAGTGTAAAACAAGGATGTGTCTCCTCACAGGATTTATTCAACCTATACAGTGAGGTGATTCTGAGATAATTATAAATCCTCCAAGGATTCATTATTATCAGTCACAATCTTAACAACATAAGATATATAGATGACACAGCGTTGATAGCAAACACGGAAAGGAAACTACAATAACTCCTCCAGAATTTAGTAAAGGAAAGTATTAAATATCAATTGCAAGAAGAGAGAGTATATGGTTTTTCATAAAAGAAACAGACCAACATTCAAATTACAAATTGGAGATGCCAAGCAAGTACAGAAGTTTAAATATCTAAGAAGTGTTTCAACAGTGGGCAGAAAATACAATACTGAAACCAGAAAATGCCTTGGGATAGTTGAAAGATGCCTTCCAAAAACTAAACAAAGTATTAAAGAAAAAAAAATTTCATTAGAAACAAAGAAGATTACTTAAGTGTTATGCAATAGCAGTCCTCTTATATGGCATTAGATGCTGGACAGTCTACTCATGGATGAAGAAAAGACAACAGAATTGTGGTTCTGCAGAAGGATTGTGAGAATACCATGGACTGAACATGTGAGCAATGACAAAGTTTTAAAGAAAATAAAAACAAAAAGACAATTATACTTAACATTAGAAAAAGAGAGTTAAATTTGTAGGTGCACATAATGATGAAAGAAGGCTTGGCAAATTTGATACTCAGAGAACGGATTGAAAGCAATGAGGGATAATGGAAAACAGCATAATCTACCTAACGAGCAGAGATAGCAAAAAGATAAAATTAGTACAGAACTACAAAGGAGAGGAAATTGTAGAGAGTTATGATCACCAACATCCTGAATGGGGTGAAGCACATAGAAGAAAAAGAAAAGACTGACAACTATAAATGACACATGGCACAGTGGATAAAGGCATTGGTTAAATCCAGTTACAGGACCCAAAGAGTGTGAGTTCAATACCTGGTTAAGGCAATGGAGAACTTTCAGAAGGGAATTAACAGGAGATAACTGACATCCATTAGACATGGCACGTGGAACTAGAACAGTCTACCCCAGTGAGCTAACTAAAAGGTTCAGTTCGACATTCCACCCACCTGAAGAAGGCCGGAGCGTACAACGGCCAAAACGTTGTGATAAACATGGCGACAAAGATGAGGACAATAGTCCGAATAATGTAAATAGTGAACTATAAATGAAGTTGAAGAACAAAATTGATTTTAGGATGGTTTAAAATATTTCTCAGGATGATTAAAGTTGTTTTTTCGAATGGTTCTTTGATGATGGTGAATGAAAAGGTTAGTCTTGAGCCTTGGTGTTCTCATGCTGTTCAATTCCTTGTTGATTTTTTTATATTATTATTATTAAAATGGCCTGAAAGCTATGATTCATCATTGGGCCCTCTTTGTACCATTCATATTTATAAAAGAAGTCTTAATATGCAGACAAAAAATTGCAATGACTTCTAAGTGTTCCTTTGTATCTCTTTTGTATACTTTCTCTGCAGCTCAGATGAATTATTCTTTAGTTAAAACTTGCAATTAAAATAGGATACAAATCTTAGGTAAGCAGTTGTAAAAAACATTGCACATGTGATCAGAATGGTAATTTAAAAACAAAATTTAATAAGCTTACAATTCTGGACACACCAAGATTTTCTTTTTGACAAATTAAGTAAATTGTCAAAAAAGTTGACATCATTATCCGTGTATGTTGTAAGCACCATGAAGTTGTGGAAGCTATATGAACAGTGTAAGTGAAATTGGTAAAACTGGCTTGTTGGTGTCTCAAACCCTAGTTGACTTATGTCTTTGAAGATATTTGATCAGCCTCTTCCAAGTTTCCTTTGGAGGTGTTACCATCTTTGCTATGTTAAGATAAAAAGAAAAAAGATATCCTTTGTGAAATCTATAAAAGAAAATGAACAAAATAAAAATATGTAATCTTATTCAGACAATCAACTTGTAGAAGCTTAAATTAACCCCTTCATTTTCTTATGATAATGATTCCATCCTCTTCTATCTATATTCTTAAAGAGTATTCAGGTGTTTCAGATTTTATCTAGGATATCATTCCCTTTTTTATTGAAGAGTATGAGGGTTAGTTGAAAAGTTTTCTGAAGATGAAAGAAATAACTTTGACATAAAGATGTGGCATCCATTTATTTCTGATTTTAATCATGTTACATCTTTCATGAATCAAATAGTTTATGTCATAATCACCAAAGTTAAGCAGCATTGAGCCTTCTCACTACCTATATGGGTGACTGCTTGAGAAAACCAGGTGCTGTAAGCTTGGATGCGTGGGTGGTGTAATGGATAACAACTTGGAATTAGATATCTGAGAGCTAAGTTCTAATTCAGTCAGGTTCATTATATTCACTTATGTGTAAATACTCTTGGAAAAGGTATAAAGCCATCTCTTCCCCTCCAGCCATAGATTAATTAGCAAGGCTTGTATTCAAAAATCATTATTATCTCCAAAAACCTTTTGCAATCTAAAAATATTTTCTTGCTTTAAATAACCTACAAAAGGTTGATAAGCTGTAAAAACAATCAATCCAGAATCAAATTTCTTACCAAATAATATGATTATTATTTTTTTTGTTATTAATGTCACATTAGATTTTACTAGTATATGATGTACTTGTCTTTGTTGATATATTTCTACATTAAAAATTGCACACTATAAAAGTAGTAAAATTTTTTACTGCTACATTTTTTAAATCAATAATTTTGTTATGATTGGTTCCATGAAAAAGAAAACCTGATTGTAAAGTGGATAGTATTTCAGGTAGTTTGTATTGCTCACCATTTATAGGGAGAAAATACATCTTCCTTTCTTTCTTTCTTTCTTTGTTTTGTGGGTGAAGGGGTATGTTTTCTTCCTCTTTTTAACTTGGGTATTTATGTCTTTCTTTTATGTCAAAAGAAGCTTAAGAGAAACGCACAAATATGAGGAATATTGTTTTTATCCCATCATTGAATTGGTCATTACTAATGCTATTCAAAAAGAATTGTGATGAAAAGATAATTATTTTTGCTATATGATGAAAAAAGGCATCTATTGAAACCTATGTATATAAAGGCTTATCAATATTCCACTCCCAACTGTTTTTTTTTTGCTTCCTCTTACCTTTGACATATAATTACCAGTAGGGATAAAACTCACATCAAGGCACCAGTTATGTAACAAAAACAAATCTATGCTTTGATCATTGTAAATTCTCACTACAAAGGCCATACATGTTTTTTTTTTGTTAGTGTTACAGTTTGTTCATTTTAATTACAATTTTATTATTTAAAGATTTGTATTCTTATAATCTTAGATTATTTAATGATAGTTTCAGATTAGATCCTCATCTTTATACTAAGATTATTTAATGACTCTTTCAGATTATCATCCTTATCTTTATACTAAGATTATTTAATGACTCTTTCAGATTAGCATCCTTATCTTTATTCTAAGATTATTTAATGACTCTTTCAGATTAGCATCCTCATCTTTATACTAAGATTATTTAATGACTCTTTCAGATTAGCATCCTCATCTTTATACTAAGATTATTTAATGACGCTTTCAGATTAGCATCCTGATCTTTATACTAAGATTATTTAATGACTCTTTCAGATTAGCATCCTCATCTTTATACTAAGATTATTTAATGACTCTTTCAGATTAGCATCCTCATCTTTATACTAAGATTATTTAATGACTCTTTCAGATTAGCATCCTGATCTTTATACTAAGATTATTTAATGACTCTTTCAGATTAGCATCCTCATCTTTATACTAAGATTATTTAATGACTCTTTCAGATTAGCATCCTGATCTTTATACTAAGATTATTTAATGACTCTTTCAGATTAGCATCCTGATCTTTATACTAAGATTATTTAATGACGCTTTCAGATTAGCATCCTGATCTTTATACTAAGATTATTTAATGACTCTTTCAGATTAGCATCCTTATCTTTATACTAAGATTATTTAATGACGCTTTCAGATTAGCATCCTGATCTTTATACTAAGATTATTTAATGACTCTTTCAGATTAGCATCCTCATCTTTATACTAAGATTATTTAATGACTCTTTCAGATTAGCATCCTCATCTTTATACTAAGATTATTTAATGACTCTTTCAGATTAGCATCCTTATCTTTATTCTAAGATTATTTAATGACTCTTTCAGATTAGCATCCTCATCTTTATACTAAGATTATTGAATGACTCTTTCAGATTAGCATCCTTATCTTTATACTAAGATTATTTAATGACTCTTTCAGATTAGCATCCTCATCTTTATACTAAGATTATTTAATGACTCTTTCTCATTATCATCCTAATCTTTATACTAAGATTATTTAATGACTCTTTCAGATTAGCATCCTCATCTTTATACTAAGATTATTTAATGACGCTTTCAGATTAGCATCCTGATCTTTATACTAAGATTATTTAATGACTCTTTCAGATTAGCATCCTGATCTTTATACTAAGATTATTTAATGACTCTTTCAGATTAGCATCCTCATCTTTATACTAAGATTATTTAATGACGCTTTCAGATTAGCATCCTGATCTTTATACTAAGATTATTTAATGACTCTTTCAGATTAGCATCCTGATCTTTATACTAAGATTATTTAATGACGCTTTCAGATTAGCATCCTGATCTTTATACTAAGATTATTTAATGACTCTTTCAGATTAGCATCCTCATCTTTAGACTAAGATTATTTAATGACGCTTTCAGATTAGCATCCTCATCTTTATACTAAGATTATTTAATGACTCTTTCAGATTAGCATCCTGATCTTTATACTAAGATTATTTAATGACTCTTTCAGATTAGCATCCTCATCTTTATACTAAGATTATTTAATGACTCTTTCAGATTAGCATCCTGATCTTTATACTAAGATTATTTAATGACTCTTTCAGATTAGCATCCTGATCTTTATACTAAGATTATTTAATGACGCTTTCAGATTAGCATCCTGATCTTTATACTAAGATTATTTAATGACTCTTTCAGATTAGCATCCTTATCTTTATACTAAGATTATTTAATGACGCTTTCAGATTAGCATCCTGATCTTTATACTAAGATTATTTAATGACTCTTTCAGATTAGCATCCTCATCTTTATACTAAGATTATTTAATGACTCTTTCAGATTAGCATCCTCATCTTTATACTAAGATTATTTAATGACTCTTTCAGATTAGCATCCTTATCTTTATTCTAAGA
Source organism: Acanthosepion esculentum (assembly GCA_964036315.1). Classification (NCBI taxonomy): domain Eukaryota; kingdom Metazoa; phylum Mollusca; class Cephalopoda; order Sepiida; family Sepiidae; genus Acanthosepion; species Acanthosepion esculentum. The sequence goes on along the minus strand of OZ038493.1, from coordinate 36,620,917 downwards.
TTATTTAATGACTCTTTCAGATTAGCATCCTCATCTTTATACTAAGATTATTTAATGACTCTTTCAGATTAGCATCCTTATCTTTATACTAAGATTATTTAATGACTCTTTCAGATTAGCATCCTCATCTTTATACTAAGATTATTTAATGACTCTTTCTCATTATCATCCTCATCTTTATACTAAGATTATTTAATGACGCTTTCAGATTAGCATCCTGATCTTTATACTAAGATTATTTAATGACTCTTTCAGATTAGCATCCTGATCTTTATACTAAGATTATTTAATGACTCTTTCAGATTAGCATCCTCATCTTTATACTAAGATTATTTAATGACGCTTTCAGATTAGCATCCTGATCTTTATACTAAGATTATTTAATGACTCTTTCAGATTAGCATCCTGATCTTTATACTAAGATTATTTAATGACTCTTTCAGATTAGCATCCTGATCTTTATACTAAGATTATTTAATGACTCTTTCAGATTAGCATCCTCATCTTTATACTAAGATTATTTAATGACTCTTTCAGATTAGCATCCTCATCTTTATACTAAGATTATTTAATGACTCTTTCAGATTAGCATCCTGATCTTTATACTAAGATTATTTAATGACTCTTTCAGATTAGCATCCTCATCTTTATACTAAGATTATTTAATGACTCTTTCAGATTAGCATCCTGATCTTTATACTAAGATTATTTAATGACTCTTTCAGATTAGCATCCTGATCTTTATACTAAGATTATTTAATGACGCTTTCAGATTAGCATCCTGATCTTTATACTAAGATTATTTAATGACTCTTTCAGATTAGCATCCTTATCTTTATACTAAGATTATTTAATGACGCTTTCAGATTAGCATCCTGATCTTTATACTAAGATTATTTAATGACTCTTTCAGATTAGCATCCTCATCTTTATACTAAGATTATTTAATGACTCTTTCAGATTAGCATCCTCATCTTTATACTAAGATTATTTAATGACTCTTTCAGATTAGCATCCTTATCTTTATTCTAAGATTATTTAATGACTCTTTCAGATTAGCATCCTCATCTTTATACTAAGATTATTTAATGACTCTTTCAGATTAGCATCCTTATCTTTATACTAAGATTATTTAATGACTCTTTCAGATTAGCATCCTCATCTTTATACTAAGATTATTTAATGACTCTTTCTCATTATCATCCTAATCTTTATACTAAGATTATTTAATGACTCTTTCAGATTAGCATCCTCATCTTTATACTAAGATTATTTAATGACGCTTTCAGATTAGCATCCTGATCTTTATACTAAGATTATTTAATGACTCTTTCAGATTAGCATCCTGATCTTTATACTAAGATTATTTAATGACTCTTTCAGATTAGCATCCTCATCTTTATACTAAGATTATTTAATGACGCTTTCAGATTAGCATCCTGATCTTTATACTAAGATTATTTAATGACTCTTTCAGATTAGCATCCTGATCTTTATACTAAGATTATTTAATGACTCTTTCAGATTAGCATCCTGATCTTTATTCTAAGATTATTTAATGACTCTTTCAGATTAGCATCCTCATCTTTATACTAAGATTATTTAATGACTCTTTCAGATTAGCATCCTCATCTTTATACTAAGATTATTTAATGACTCTTTCAGATTAGCATCCTTATCTTTATTCTAAGATTATTTAATGACTCTTTTAGATTAGCATCCTCATCTTTATACTAAGATTATTTAATGACTCTTTCTCATTATCATCCTAATCTTTATACTAAGATTATTTAATGACTCTTTCAGATTAGCATCCTCATCTTTATACTAAGATTATTTAATGACGCTTTCAGATTAGCATCCTGATCTTTATACTAAGATTATTTAATGACTCTTTCAGATTAGCATCCTGATCTTTATACTAAGATTATTTAATGACTCTTTCAGATTAGCATCCTCATCTTTATACTAAGATTATTTAATGACGCTTTCAGATTAGCATCCTGATCTTTATACTAAGATTATTTAATGACTCTTTCAGATTAGCATCCTGATCTTTATACTAAGATTATTTAATGACTCTTTCAGATTAGCATCCTGATCTTTATTCTAAGATTATTTAATGACTCTTTCAGATTAGCATCCTCATCTTTATACTAAGATTATTTAATGACTCTTTCAGATTAGCATCCTCATCTTTATACTAAGATTATTTAATGACTCTTTCAGATTAGCATCCTTATCTTTATTCTAAGATTATTTAATGACTCTTTCAGATTAGCATCCTCATCTTTATACTAAGATTATTTAATGACTCTTTCAGATTAGCATCCTTATCTTTATACTAAGATTATTTAATGACTCTTTCAGATTAGCATCCTCATCTTTATACTAAGATTATTTAATGACTCTTTCTCATTATCATCCTAATCTTTATACTAAGATTATTTAATGACTCTTTCAGATTAGCATCCTCATCTTTATACTAAGATTATTTAATGACGCTTTCAGATTAGCATCCTGATCTTTATACTAAGATTATTTAATGACTCTTTCAGATTAGCATCCTGATCTTTATACTAAGATTATTTAATGACTCTTTCAGATTAGCATCCTGATCTTTATACTAAGATTATTTAATGACTCTTTCAGATTAGCATCCTCATCTTTATACTAAGATTATTTAATGACGCTTTCAGATTAGCATCCTGATCTTTATACTAAGATTATTTAATGACTCTTTCAGATTAGCATCCTCATCTTTATACTAAGATTATTTAATGACTCTTTCAGATTAGCATCCTGATCTTTATACTAAGATTATTTAATGACTCTTTCAGATTAGCATCCTGATCTTTATACTAAGATTATTTAATGACGCTTTCAGATTAGCATCCTGATCTTTATACTAAGATTATTTAATGACTCTTTCAGATTAGCATCCTTATCTTTATACTAAGATTATTTAATGACGCTTTCAGATTAGCATCCTGATCTTTATACTAAGATTATTTATTGACTCTTTCAGATTAGCATCCTCATCTTTATACTAAGATTATTTAATGACTCTTTCAGATTAGCATCCTCATCTTTATACTAAGATTATTTAATGACTGTTTCAGATTAGCATCCTTATCTTTATTCTAAGATTATTTAATGACTGTTTCAGATTAGCATCCTCATCTTTATACTAAGATTATTTAATGACTCTTTCAGATTAGCATCCTGATCTTTATACTAAGATTATTTAATGACTCTTTCAGATTAGCATCCTTATCTTTATTCTAAGATTATTTAATGACTCTTTCAGATTAGCATCCTGATCTTTATACTAAGATTATTTAATGACTCTTTCAGATTAGCATCCTGATCTTTATACTAAGATTATTTAATGACTCTTTCAGATTAGCATCCTCATCTTTATACTAAGATTATTTAATGACTCTTTCTCATTATCATCCTAATCTTTATACTAAGATTATTTAATGACTCTTTCAGATTAGCATCCTCATCTTTATACTAAGATTATTTAATGACGCTTTCAGATTAGCATCCTGATCTTTATACTAAGATTATTTAATGACTCTTTCAGATTAGCATCCTGATCTTTATACTAAGATTATTTAATGACTCTTTCAGATTAGCATCCTCATCTTTATACTAAGATTATTTAATGACGCTTTCAGATTAGCATCCTGATCTTTATACTAAGATTATTTAATGACTCTTTCAGATTAGCATCCTGATCTTTATACTAAGATTATTTAATGACTCTTTCAGATTAGCATCCTCATCTTTATACTAAGATTATTTAATGACTCTTTCAGATTAGCATCCTGATCTTTATACTAAGATTATTTAATGACTCTTTCAGATTAGCATCCTGATCTTTATACTAAGATTATTTAATGACTCTTTCAGATTAGCATCCTGATCTTTATACTTAGATTATTTAATGACTCTTTCAGATTAGCATCCTCATCTTTATACTAAGATTATTTAATGACGCTTTCAGATTAGCATCCTGATCTTTATACTAAGATTATTTAATGACTCTTTCAGATTAGCATCCTTATCTTTATACTAAGATTATTTAATGACTCTTTCATCTTCTTCACTCTTTAGATTCTTTAATGATCATTTCATATTGGCATGTTTATCCTCATAGAATTATTTAATGATTCTTTCAGATCTGGATCCTCATCATTATTGTTTAATGATTCTTTAAGATTAGCATGTTTATCCTCATATGATTATTTAATTACTTGTTTAATGATTATTTCCGATTAGTATTGTCCTCTTTATCATCATAAGATTATTCAATGATTAAAATTAGTATCCTCATTTTCATCATCATTAATGTTTCAACTTTTCCAAATTTCTCCAGTAATGTTTCCTGTTTTGTTACTTTCTGTGAATTTTGAACGATTCTTTATTTCATGTAAAGAATATATAGTTCTTCTCCTTTGCTTCCCCACCCAATCATTGGAATTTGTAGTTTCTTCTTTTTCCTAAAACATCTTTATAGCACTGTACTGTCCATCAACTCATCCATTGACATCGCTTATTTATAGATGGAACTCAGGATTCTTAAGATTGTTAATAAAGACACTGATTTCTATTGCTAAGTTCAGTTATGAAGATGAAGATACTAGCAAGAAAGAAACATTAAATAGTAACAGTACTTCATTTCAAAAATAAAGTTTTTAATTTTATACTGTATGTAATCACATTTTTGTTTTTCTTGTATTGATTTTTTTTTTAAACTTTTGGGAAATATATTAGAATAATCCGGAACTGATACTACCAGCAAACCCCCTTATTTGCTTCCCATCAGCATGGCTGATGCTAACCTGCAGAAGTGCAATTATTTCTTAGTCTCACGTTTTTCACTGACATAAAGTGGAATGATTATATTGATTCAATTGCTAGGTCTGTTGCTAAGAAAGTTGGTTCACTGTGACATGCCAAACAGTTTTTCTTGCCAGAATCCATTTTACACATTCATAAATCTACCATTCAATTGCTAGGTCTGTTGCTAAGAAAGTTGGTTCACTGTGACATGCCAAACAGTTTTTCTTGCCAGAATCCATTTTACACATTCATAAATCTACCATTCGTCTGTGCATTGAGTGTTGCTGCCATATTTGCTCTGGTGCTTCTACTATATATCTCTGAATTCCTGTCAAAATCCAGAAGAAGCAGCTGCAACATTATTGGTTTTGACTTGGCATCTCGACTATTTTCATGGTAATTGTTCTGATGGGCTTTCTTCTTTGATACCGCAATTGCATGAATTTAAACATACTATTAGGTTGGCATCTAGGTCTCATCATTTTACTGTTGAAATAGCTAGATGTAAAAGTTCTATTTTAATAGTTTCTGTTCTCACACTTCTTGCCTCTAGAACTTGATTCCAATTTCTTGCTTCCCCATCACCTACAATCTTCATAAATTTAAATGTAATGTTAATTGTCATCTTCTTTCTGATTAAAGTCTCTTTCACTCTCTTTACTCCCCCTGCCATCTTAGTGACATTATTGCCTTGTTTGGGGTGAAATGATTGAAAAACTATAGATAAAAAATGAATTGAGTACACAAAAATATAAAGGGGTATAAGACAATGATATGTCTTTACCAGATTTATACCATCTTTAAAGCATAGAAATTCTGAAAAAAGTTGAAACACTGCCAGAATTATCAGTGGGCACAATAAGAACATAATTTATGCAGATGACACTGTGTTGATGACAGACACAAAAAAAATCTGCAGGAACTCCTAGAGAATCAGTTAAGGGAAGTGAGAAGAAAGGACTAACCATCAATTATAAGAAGACAGAATGTATGGTTGTTAGCAAGAGAACCAGCTCAAGGTGGAAGCTATGAACTGGAGATGAACTCATGATGAAGCAATTACAGATTAAGTATCTAGAAAGTGTTTTACTAGATGCCAGAAAATGTGGCACTGAAATCCAAGATGCATTAGAATAGCAAAAGTTGATTTCCAAAAAGCTAAGCAAAGTTAAAGAAATGGGGAAATTTTCATTAGAAATAAAGAAAAGTTTATACAATACTATGTAATGTTGATCCTTTTATGGGGCAGTGTATGCTAGACAATTTCCTCAGAGATGAAGAAGAGACTTGAGGTGACGGAGATGTGATTCTGCATAAGGACACTGAGAATATCATGGACAAAGCACATAAGCAATGAAGAAGTTTTAAAGAAAATGGAAAAAAGGACACTTACACTGAGACTCAGAAAGAAATAGCTGACATTTCTAGTGCATGAAATAAGATGATTTGGAAAATTTGACACTCACAGAACATATTAAAGTCGAGAGGGAGAGTGGAAAACCACAAGCAGCTTACCTAACAGATGGCAGAACAGATAGAAGGGATAGTAAAATACATTGTTAAGAGCTACAAAATAAAGGAAGTTATGGAGACCCATGATTGTCCACATCCTGAAAGGACACAGTACATAGGAAAACAAGCAGTTTATATGATAAGAAAGTGAATAAATACAATATACATATTTACAGATACAATTCCTTATTTAAATATGTAAATAAAGTGTACCATTAACTTTTCATTTGCTAGAAAATAGTGCTAAACTGTTATATAATATCAGACCTCCTCTGTAGCAGTGAATGTGGTTTTACAGAAGGATGCTTAGTATACCATAGATAGAACATGTAACCAATGATAAAGTTTTAAGTAAAAATACAACAAGGATTATTGTACTTAGAATCAGAAAGAGCCAGTTGAAGTTTCTTTGACACATAGTAAGGAACAAGGCCTTGGAGAATCTGACACTCACAGGATATATTGATGGTAAGGACAGAGGAAAGCAGCAAGTTTTCTTGTGTAAATAGATGGCAGAACAGGGATTAGCAGAGATAACAAAAAGACAAAATTTACTACATGCTCCAAAGGATAAGTTGTTATGGAAAGCAATGATTGCCCACATCCAGAAGAATGAGTTGAAGTGAAAAATAATTCAATGAATTGAAGTTTGAAAAAGCATCAAATCAAATTTACCAACATATTTTCCACCCTCAGTTAATTTTCTCATCACCAGTATAACACATAAACACTGTGAATGTCTTCTAATACTTATACAATCACCCATCCCTAATGAGGATTGATATCATGAAAAATAACTGACTACTTACCATGAGAGCAATAAAATTTGTGATTTACCAATGTATAACAAGTTTAAATCAAAATCCTTAATATGTATTTCAGGTCTGAAAAGTCAAAATATTCTCTCATGTTCAGATGATCACCAGCCAATAGCCGCTCTCTCCAATGAACTGCTTTCTCTGGTTCATGAATTTAAGCGTTCAACTAGGCTGGCATCTTGCTCTCACCCTTTCACTGTTGAAACTGTTAAATGTAGTTGTCTCTTCTACTCCAATAGCTTCATGTCTCGCACTTCTTGCCTGTGGAACTCCCTCCTCAGTTCTTGTTTTCCTGATAGCTATAATCTCCAATTATTCGGATGTAAAGTCAATCGACATCTCCAAATGCGCTGATCTATCCCCTAACCTTCTCTTCATCCTTTTCTCTTTGCTCTCGCTCCAACTCTCTGTAACCCCTTGTGTGCTAGTGGCTTCTTGCCTTGCTTGGGGTTGAATGCTTAAAAAAAAAAAGTTGGAAAATGTTGAAATTAATTTTTTTGTAATCTTTTCAGTGACTCAGATAGAAAGTTGCAAGGACTCCTAGGCAAGGTAGTAAAAAGAAAATTGAGAAGAAAGGACTAACTATTAAGTCTAAGAAAAGAGAATGCATGGTCTTCAGTAAGCAAGACAGCTCAAGATGTGATCTACAAATTGGAAGTGTCATAATCAAACAGGTGCTAAAACTTAACTATTTGAGTAGGGTAGAAAAAGATGTTAAAAAGATATCACTCAGAAATCTGAAAGTGCACTGGAATAGAGAAAGATGCCTTCCAGAAACTAAAAGTCCTAAGAGATAGGAAAATTAATTACAAAGACAGGAGTTCTGAACTACTGTGTTTTATCTATCTTCCTATATAGCAGTGAATTCTGGGCAGTTTTGTCGCAGAATGAAGAGGAGACTTGTAACAACAGTGATGCAGTTCTGTCGAAATATGGGAAGATTACTAAGGAAGTGTGAGCAATGAGAATATGTTAAGGAAAATTGAAACAAAAAGGACACTTATGTTTTTGAGCAGAAAAAGAGTTGAAATTACTAAAATAAAATGAGAGAAGAGGCAATGGAAAATTTGACACTCACATGATATACTGAAGGTAGAAGTAGGGAAACAGGAAGTGATCTATATAATGAATTTCTGCAAGGTCTATCATCCATTTGCACAAATAGAGGTGGTAGAGTGTCAAACATTAATTAGACCTACAAGGGACAAGAAGTTATGAAAAAGCCTTGATCACCCATGTCCTGAAGGTCACAGTAAGAATGTAACAGAATTATTCTCTCAACAGTTTGGTTCTTTCATTATGTAATTGATTGATTCGCATTCTGCATATTATTGACCTTTTGCAGATTATTTAAAGCCACAAAATATTTTTAGATTGTTAGATTTTTTTTTGAGATAATAATGGTTTAGTGATACAGGTCTTAATATTTATTTCATAGCTGTGGGGCGAAGAGTTGGATTCACACCTTTCCCAAGAGTATATTGGAATTTGGCTCTCTGATTGACACTACCAACACATCCAAGCTTACAGCACCTGGTATTCCTAAGTAGTCACCCATCTAGGTACTAACCAGGCTCAATGATGCTTAACTTCAGTAAACATATGGGAACCAAGTGTTTGAATATGATGTAGTCATAAGTTTCTTTATGTGATTATGATGTATACAAATCTCAGATAATGAGAACTTGAACTTGATATTTGGTTCAGTTTTACTATATTTTTAAAAATTGTATCAATAAGTATTTTTGGACTTATTAGAACTCAATAAATTGCTCCAGTCAGAATATAACTATTTTATTTTATATTGGTTCTATAATTATTCAATTTCAAGAAATTTTCTCATGATTTACATAAGAATTATGAGAAATTGTTTTGAAAATTATACAAGTGGATATTTTTCTTTTTAATAAAGTGAATACATGCTGCGTTGTATGATTAGTTTAAGTTTAATTAAGACTTGGCTTTTTATCTAATTTAAATTTTGAGTCTTAATTGCAAATCATATGTATGAATACTTCTCATTCCTTTATCGAACAAATACAATTGTATTATGTTAGAATGAGACTATTTTATTGGAAAACTAATTTGGCAATAATGACTGATGAAAGACAATCCCTGAAAGACTTTTTAAAGCAGTGATTCTCAAAGTGGGTGTTATCACCCAAGGGGACAGTGAGAAAGAACTGGTCAGCCAAAGGATGGCAGTGGCACATCTGAACCAAAACATACACCACACTCACATTGTACCTGGAGTATATCATGCCTTTATTTTACAGTGTCTCCCATTTACATAACGACTATTAAGGGAAATATTAAGATACTCATTTGACATGCAACACTAGCACCAAGAAAATCTAATCAAAGGTTGATTATACATGGGTGGGAGTGTTAGGGTTGTGCTTTGATATGCAAGGGAGCGGCAGGGTTATGTTTTGATATGGAAGGGAGCGGCAACCCCCAAAAGTTTGAGAACTACTATTTTAAAGCAATTTCTTTTATAGTTGAAGTTGAAGATTCTTGCGATAGAATAGTTGTTTTTGTAACCAAATATCAAAGTCTCTTAAATCATAAATCTAACATACAAAAATAGAATTTTTCAACATAAAGTTAGAATTAACTCATAAAAAATCCACTTAGTGATAATTTTGGTTAATATGCCAAAAACAAAATTTTGTGTTTTTAGTGTTTATAGAATGGCAAACATCAAGTAGGGAAGGTGAATTGTTGTGTAATATCTATCTTCTCATATGGTAGTGAATGCTGGATTATCTCTTCACAGAAGAAGACACTTGAGGTAAAAGAAATGTGGTTCTACAAAAGGATGCTGAGAATGCAATGGACTGAAAATATCAGCGACAAATAAGTTTTAGAGAAATAAAAATTAGAATTAGAGAGAAACAGTTGAAATTTCTAGGATACATAATGAGGAAAGAAGGTTTAGAAAATTTGATACTCACAGGACAAGAGGGGCAGAGGAAAGCAGTGAGTTACCTACCTAAAGAGCTTGTGTAAATTGTTTGCAAAACAGGGATTAGGAGAGTGAGCAAAAAGACAAAACTTTCTAAGAGCTATAAAGGAGAGGAAATTGTGGAGAGCCATGATTATCCACATCCTGAAAGGACACGGCACATAGAAGAAGCATCAGTTAACTATATAAATTGAACCCATTTGTCTATGAATGTATTACCAGTACCCTACAAGATGTTTGTCAGTTATTTTCATCCAAAATAAATATATATACAAGGGAATGCTGAAATATTATTGGCTTCATGCATCTCTCAAAATCTGATAAAAAACAAAATATCAGAATTCTTTTTCTTTGTACTTTTTAGTACCTACTCATGAAGTATGTGTTAGTAACACTCAGTTCATCTTTCATGATAAGTAATCATTGTTGTCTTCTCTTAACAGAAGAAATTAAAATTTAGGTTTAGAACAAACATTCCTTATTGCCAGATTGGTACTTAAAGACTAAAGACTAATGACACAATTTTTTTTTTTTTAAATCTTAAAAACTGTTAAGCCTAGAACTATTTTGTGCATTTATCTCTTGAAGGCCTAATCTCTAGTATTGTTCTTATTGTTTAACAATAAGCAATTCCTATTCAATTTTGTCAAAAAATTTTAGAGTATGTAAGAAGTTCTATCACACATCTCATTTGGGGAACTCTCTTCTTTCTTCCTAGTCAACTTTGATCTTCAAAAATTTAAATTATCTTCTCTCTTCTTGTTTTTTTTTTTTTGTCCTCTTTCCTTAATAGTATATTTTTCCCATATTCCCCTAACACTCAGTTATCCCTCGAGTCTTAGTAGCTTTATTACCTTGCTTGGGGTAAAATGATTATAAAAAAGAAGAAAAAGGATCTAATTATTTCACAGTAAATAATCTATAATAAATAGAATTAATAAAATATATTTCTTATCTTCAATCATACTACTACAGAATCTTAGATGTTTATCATGACTCTCTGACAAAAACAAATAAAGTAAATTGGACATAACTAAGGAAAAATAAAAATAACAAAAATTATTTTTCCCCTTGGAAAATTGAATGGTTTTGTTTTCGGATAACTCTCTCTAATATGATTTGATTGTCATTGAGGTGTGTCATGCTCTTGGCAAGCATTCTGTCCATTTATCCAAACTTTTACCTTTTTAATATTAAAGGTTTGACAAAAAGAATATACACAATCTTTTGATTGATTAACTCAAATAATACTTCATTGAGGATTAAATATCTGCTTTCAAACATGGCCATCACTGACAAAATTTGTGACAGGCACTGAAATGGGAAATCTTTTTTTATGTACACTTGGCAATGATAAAAACTGAGTTAACACTGCAACTGAGTCCATTGTCAGTTTTTTTTTTTCCTATTTTTTTTCCATTTGTACTAAATATAAAGGTAAAGTAAAGAATTCATGATATAAATATATTATAGAAATTGGAATGAAAATGTCATTGATAAAATCACTTGATTACATATAAGTACATGAATAGAATTAGTCTCTCTCTCTCTTTCTCATATATGATAGAGAAATATGTATGGCTCGGGATGAAAATATCAAAGTTCTATGCACATATACACACATGTGTTTGCATGTATGTGTACAAGTTTTGATATTTTTTATTTTTAATATTATTTTCTTTCTATATAATGACACAAAAGTGTGCTGAAAAGTTAGTGACTCATGTACCTAAATCTGACCAAACAATTTTTTTGGAATCGACAAGTACATTTCAGCAGTCCTTTTTTTTGGGTGTATATATATATATATATATATATATATATATATATATATATATATATATATATATATATATACACAAAATCTAGCCAAAGACATGTATTTTTTTTTTGAAGGTCCAAGAACATTCATCAGCTTTTTATGTGTGTGTATATATATATATATATATATATATATATAGATACATACACATATGCACACAAAATCTAGCCAAAGACATCTTTTTTGAAAGGCCAAGAATATTTCTGCAACCTCTGTGTATGCGCAGGCATGCATATATATACACACGCACATGTGTGCACATGCACCTCATATGTGTATTTTTATGTACATATGGTTTTAATTTGCGTACACACAAAAAAATAGCTCAATAGAATATATATATATATATATATATATATATATATATATATATATATTCTATTGAGCTATTTCAAATAGAGAAATTCCTGGGCATTTTTAGTAATCCTTTTGAGCAATTTGCCTCTGTATACATGCATATTTCTTTGCTGTGGAAATAAAAAAAAAGAAAAAAATCTGAATTGAGTGACTTAGAGGACAAAATCAATCCACTAAGAATGGATTTTGAAAATACAATCAGCATTAACTCTGGCAATTGACTTTACCAACACAACAACTTCTTGACTCATTCTCTTTTCTAAACTATTGCTTTCTTCCTTTTGCCCAATGAAGAAAAATACATAAAAAGTCATAAAAAATATAGATAAGCAAAAAAAAATAAACATAAAAAAGAAATAGTTTTTTTTACTTTTCTTTTTTCTGCCATCATAATTTTTTCATTTTGTTTTAGAATTTTGTCTTTTCTTTGAGTCTTTTTTCTTCATCTTTTTTATTTATTTTCTTCATCTTTTTATATCCTCTTTCTTTTTTACTTATTTGTTTGTCATATCTTTTCTCTTCATGTTTTTTTTTCTTTTTATTTCCTTTGTTTATTTTTTCATTGATCTTTTTTCCTTTTATTTCCTTTTGTTCGTGTAAGATTTCTTTCAATGATTCTGAAGATAGGTACAAATTTGTATCACTTTGGGGAGCCCAGCAGCTTTTGCTGTTTCACTCAACTCTCCCCTACTCTAATTCCAATCTGTCACAAGAGTAAAACAATCATACATTTCATTATTTTTTGAAGTTTTTTTCTTTCTTAATATCACATCTATTCTTTCATAGATATAAACAGTCCAGTATCCCAGAAATGGGGGTGACTTCCCACTCACCTTATCACCCCCATATGTCTCATGCTCTGTTCATTTGTTATATTTGTATGCTTGGTTGCTGACCAAGGAGGGAGAGAGATCCCCAAAAAAAAAACAAATAACTTTTCTAAGTTATTGTTCCTCTGCTCTTGGATATTGATGCCACTAAGCTTTCCTAACCATTCTTCCATTTCTTGTTTTTGGAAGCATCATGGTTAAGGCCCACTCTTCTGAAAACTTTGGCATATTTATGGAGACATATAATTCTGTCATTTCTGTTTACATAGAAATATTATGGCTAGATTTTTACTTTGAAATTCCCATCTTTTTGTGGGGGTTTTGTTTGTTTTCTCTCGGGTTAGAAAGATACTTTAAAGGAAAAAGAAGTCAATATTCTTTCATCCTTTTAATAATTGATTGATAAATAACAGACATTATTTGTACACTAATAAGGATAAATCTAAATTTATGTCAATATGAGGTAAAATTGTTCATAGAAAGCATAGACATACTTTTGTCTATATCAACTGTAACTTCATATATCAGCTAGAGTTGTGTGTATGAAAGATGATGGTAAAAAGTTCTTGACACAACCAAGACCTTCCAAGAAAAATTGGGAAATGGCTCTACTTTGATGTAGAAATATTTACTAATTGTTTGATAGGGAGGAAGAATGTTGCAGCCGGTGAGTCCTGATGTGAGAGTAGAATGGTCATGAATGAATTCACTGATTTGTTATTGCTGTCTGCTAGAAATTGCGTTCAAGACAATGGAATTAAATTCATGCCCCCCACAGGGTATTTGTGCAAAAATGATGTAGAAATTTTAAAAATTGAATTTATTCACTTTTAATATTTATATAGTAATATATCTGCTAATTAGTTCTGTTAAATTCAATTGACAGGGTATGTCTGTACAACTGTTTCAATAATTTTCCAATTTTTGAATAAATTGTAAATCAGAATCAAAACTGTATGTAAGTTGTTGGCAGTTAATGTTTTTATTTTCATTTCTTTCATTCAAGTATTTACATCTGCCTTGGCCATCATCAAGAATTGGATTGGGTTAATATTATAGAAAAGATTTTGTTTGTAACAAAAAACAAAAAACAAAATAGAAGCCTGGAGGCTTCTATTTTGTTTTTTGTTTTTTTGAATGCTGGAATTCAAATTAATCTATACTAGATACTCACAAGGCTTTACAGATTCAACAGTATGCAATTGTTCTAAAGAAATGTGCTCCTAAACTGTTTCTATTATATATGTTCTGACCCCCCTCCCCCCAAAAAAAAATTTTGCTGTATTAGTCTCATTACTCTTTCTGGCAAAATACTAGAGGCTCTCATCAACACCAATTGATTAAGCATCTTACTTCAAATGGCCTCCTTTCAGAAAAAAACAATATGCCTTCCATTTCTCCAGGTCTACCACTGATGTGCTAATGGCTATCACTGAATTTGTATATTAAGCTTTCGATAAGAATGGCAAAGCTTGGTCTGTGGCTTTAGATACCGCAAAGGCATTGAACAGGGTTTGGCATGCTGGCCTTCTTCACAAGCTCAAGGGCTATGGTATCTCTAGATAATGTTTGGCTTAATCCAATCATTCTTAACAAATCGTATAATGAAGGTAGTGTTGAACAGACACACTTTTAGATCATTTCATATTAATGCAGGGTCCCCCAGGAGTCTATCCTTAGACCTATATTGTTTCTTATCTTCATCAATGATCTTCCCAATGTCATTAGTTCCCAACTAGTATTTATACAGATGACACAACTATTTAAATTGCTAATGCAATATTCATTTGCAAAAAAAAAAAAATATTCTTACAATCCAAAATGTGTTTCAGTACAAAGAGTTGATAAACTATAAAAAAAGACTTTTACAATGCTCGATATTTGGGATAAATAGATACATACATATACATACGGGGGCGTAATGTATAGTGGCTTGGACTGAGGAATAGTAAAGCTGAGTTCAGATTCCTGTCAAATCCATTGCATTCACTTATGTGCTAATACCCTTAGGAAAGGTAGGAATCCTTTACTTCTCCCTCCAGCTATGGGTAGGACAGATTGGGTTCAATAGCCTTGGGTGGTAACTGGTCTAGGAGAAGAATAACTCTACGGAGGGTTGTTTGGGGATCTTCTGGCACATTGTGTACCAGTTATCTGTATTTGGCTCTTCCAAAATGTGTGTTTGGCTTTCCCCACTATAATCAAATTATCTGTACAGGTAGTCTGGTTGTCAGTTTCTAAGAACTGCGTTGCTTGACCCTCATACGTCGAAATCAACAGGAGAGTCTCGTATAGTAATATATATATATTGCAGATTATTATTGTCATGATTTGAAAATAATGCACATTTTGCCGAGCATTGGTGAATAGAAAGGAGTCTGTTCTTCTGTAGGCTGTCACTAGATTTCACACTTCACAAATTAGCTGGAAAAATCTTACATAGTTTGGCATCAAGGTTTTGCTTCACCCTCCCTATTTACTCAACCTGTCTCCTACTGATGATTTTTTTCTGTGCCTAAGATGCATATGTGTATCAGTAGGTGTAGACCAGTGTAGACCTAGTTGAAAATATTTTTATTGACCCTTGACATATAGCCAGCTCCCTTGGTTATTTTTTTCACTGTGCAAAGAGTACTGTGAAAAGTCCAGTGTAAGTTCACAAGGGAATAGAAGGTGGAAAATCGTCATGACGAGAAAACACAAATCTATATCTGCCAGATTATTTATTCATAGATTTCCCTGGCACTGTCTGAGTGTAGGTAAGTGACACTTTGGAAAGTTTGCCTGTTACTTCCGTTTTTTTCTCATGACAACCTAATAGTCTAGATCTTACCTTCAATCAGTGAGAACTCTGTCTCTGTCACTTTGTCTGACTACCCATGACTTTAAATGTTTGTCTCTCTGAATAACTTTGACTACATTTTGACAGATAGCTTATGACTTTCCCTTATCTAGAATGTGGCCTGACTATATAAGCCCATGGCTGGAATTCCCTAGCTTTCAGTTGAGTGGCACTTGATCTTGAAAGCTTATATTTGCTTATTTATAGAATTTATTTCATTGTCTTCCTTCTGAACAGTGTCTGGTTGCTTTGAAACTCTCACATCTTGATTTTACTGGTGATTCAGTTGATAGTCATAAAACCAGACGTAGATAAAATAATTTAAAGTTCACTTGATTATATGGGTGTCTTAAGTAATTGGGTGGGGACCCATTGTATTATATCTCCTGTGACTTGTTTTTATCATGATGAAATAAATTCACTAGCAGGTTATTGGCAATATTATCTCAATTCTAATGGTGCTTACTTTGATTAATAAAGTTGTTTTAGCCAAGTTATTACATTTTAACGTTTATGGTTCAAAATGTGTATTGATTTTGTTCTAACCTGACATATATATAGCCACACAGGCTATGATATGACTATTATCAGCATGAAATCAGTTGTGTGATATGACTATTATCAGCATGAAAAAATGAAATTGGGAAAATGAATTGGAATTTTGACTAATTCTGCTTGTGTTTGTTTCACAGTAATGCTCTTAGGAAAGGCACAAACCCACTCCTCTTCATGCACTGTCCTCTCATCAGATAAAATCATCAGTATAGTGTAAGAGTTGGCAGAAAAGTGAGGTTGTAGGAGAAAAGGATGAGTATTGAGATAAAGCACTCAATCATAACTATTGCACATGTTGCAGTAATAGCAAAAAACTGTTATACCCATTGTCAATCTTGAAAAGAATGAGAAAATATTTATCTTATGAAGAGACATAAAAAAATACATTGAAATATATACTGAGATGTATATATGGATGTGTGCCTTTTATCTCTATATGTATGGCGGCTTACGGCCATATCATATTGAAACACCAGTTCCTATACAATCATCAAAGTTAAGCCTAGTCAATACCTAGATGGGTGAATGCTTGGGAATACCAGGTGTTGTAAGCTTGGATGTCCAGGTGGTGTAATGGATAATGGCTTGGAATTGTTAATCGGAGAGCCATGTTCCAATTCCAGTTGGGTTCATTATATTCACTTATCTGCTTATTACTCTTCTCCCCAAGCTATAGGTTAATTAGTAAGACTTGTATCACTAACTCATTATTATCCAAAAAAAAAAGAGAAATTCTTACAATCTAAAAATATTTTCTGGCTTTAAATAACCTGCAGAGGGTTGATAAGCCATAGCAAATGAATAAATCAATCTCTTTATGTATGTGCACCTGTATCCCTATACGTAGGCATACACTAATGGTATCCATCTGTAATAATGGAATAATGAACATAAAATCAGCATAAAGTATTTCGATATTTTTTCTGGATCATGGTGATATTACCAAATATTTGAATCCATATCGAACATCATTTTTTCTGCTTTGTCAATGCATTGTTGGCAGAAAGCTCTGTACATTGTCAGACATTTGTGATGGTCAATAAATTGACAATCAAAAGATCAAAGAGATGACAGAACCTAATTAAGTAGCAGGTGGTATTTTTCTCCTTTTCTTACTGAAGACACCTGCTGAAAATACTGTCTATTTGTAAACCAAGATAATGCTTCCTGTCAAAAAAAAAAAAAAAAAAATGACCACTTTTGTTGACTCCATATTGACCAAATAATAGATAAATTGTGGCAGTCACAAGCCAACCTCCTTGTACAGTATATGCATATATCAGTCATTTAATAACAGATAATTTAGAAGATTTTACAAATTGCTATACCAAATAATTTAGGAACATTTTCTAAAGGAAGGACTTATATTTCCTAATGCTTATAAGTGAGGAAAAATAATAACAAAAATCACAATATTGCACTCGTATTATACTTGGTCAAGAGCAGATCAATTTCTTTTCATTTTCTTTATTTTTTTTACTTACAACTTGAATGTTAAATGAGGGAAAATAATTTGTTCTTTTTGGTGCCCAGTGTCCTTTCAGGACATAGGCAGTCATGGCTCTCTACAACTTTATATCCATAAGCAATATTCCCCCTTTACTATCTCTGCCAACCCCTGTTTATCAGTTCCATCCATTTATACACAGTCATTAGGTTGGTTAATAGTTTCCTACTGCCCATCTTGTCTTCCGTATATCCTGAGAATGTCAAATTCTCCAAGCCCTCTTTCTTTATAATAAAATTTCCAGGACTCTGTCTCCTCAATTTGTACTGAATTATTTTTTTTAAATCAGCCCAGTTTGAAACATGGTTATTTTTTATTGTCTTCCGATAGTTTCTGTTTTTGGAACATTTTATATATTTTCAAAATGAACATCACATACTAATTTAAAAAAAAAATTTTTGCAATATTGTATTTTCCATACTACTTCAAGTGTTTTTTCTATATACTTTGCTATTCAGACCAACATGCTTATCTTGGTTACTGTGCTTACAACATTTCAGCCATTGTATTCTCTGACCTTCTTTAGGTGTTTGTTTTGTTATGCACTTGGCTATTCAGCCCAGATTGTTCATCTTGATTATTCTCACAACATTTGGGCTGTTGTACTCCCAGGCCATCTTCAGGTATTTGCTGTTATACTAGTTAGTCTTCTTGGAATTTTAAACCAAACTCTTTATTCAATCCATGGAGTAGATTGTTCTCATTCCACTTTCTATATTTAGATATTACTTCATATAATACTCACCTGTCTCATTCTCCTTTGTTGTTCTTGTATGTTTCTTCTTAACACTACCAGTCCAAGAAATTGAACTCACAACTACTAATGCATTAGATAGGTTTTAACCAATGCTTTAATCCAGTAGGCCAGGTGTTTCATTGATTATGGCTCCAGTTTGAAATTCAAAGAAGATTTAATGAGCATATCAACCAAACAAGTTGGTCTGAATTAGAAAGTTTATAATAATGAAAATTTCTCATCTCAAAAATTCTGACCAAAATTAATCCATTATTCAGGAAATCAATGATTGTGTAAAATTGCCTGAAAGTAAGGTGAGTGGGGTTGTTTTTTTTGTACTGAAGATTCATTGCAAAGAAAATAATATTTAAAAATAGGTGTTAATGTTTCAGCTCTACTCAGTGTATATATGGCGATTTGAGATAGATATTCTCAATTTCCTGAATTGAAAGTGCTTCAGAGCAAGCAAATTGTCCAATGTAAATTGTCTATTTATGATACACTGGAAATTCTACTCTCTATACCATCTTCCAATTTGTATGTGTTGCTCATAGAATACGACTATATTAACCATTTGATAGGCAGCAGATGGAATTGTAATTGAGATGCTGGTAGTCTTAGATGATTTCAACATAATGAGGAAAGAGGGCTTGGAAAATTTCATACTTACAGGACAGATTGAAGGTAAGAGGCACCAAGGAAAACATAATCTACTTCACTCTCTTGAGTAAATGGATGGTGGAGCAATGTTTAGGAGAGATAAGAAAAAGACAAAATTTATTAAGAGCAACAAAGGTTAGGAAATTGTGGAGAGCAAATGATCATTTATGTCCTAAAGGAACATGGCCCATAGAAGATGTAGGAGAACCTAATGTACAATTTGTAATATCAGCAGTTAAGCAGGATCTCTTCTCCCAGCCATTGACCTGCCTTCATATTATCCTTGCTTCAGCTTGTATGAAATGTGCAAAGCAAGAAAGATTTGGACATGTTACTGCATGGCTAATTATTGGCAAATCTTCTCTCTTATTGGCAAAAAGGAGCATCTCTTACTGTTTCACTCCTCACAATGTCATCCTTGCTTAATCTCTTTCAGTTCATTTTTCTTCCTCACTTATTTTAACTTTCTCTCTTCGTCTCTAAGTTTTTTTTATTTTATTCTTACTCATTCTAGTTTTGCACTTGTAATTCTCTTTTATCCCTTTAACCTCCTTATTTTTCTCTTTCCTCCTATTCCTCTTTCCACATCACTATTATCTTTTCTCTCCAAACTCATCATCTTATTTTCCTCTTTACTCCTTATCTAATTTTCATCTTTGCTCCTATTATTCTTTCTACCTCACTGTCCTCTTTTTCTCTTCAAACTCCATGTAATTTTACTATCCTAACTTACTTTTCCTCCTCCTCTTCCTCCTTTTTGATTATCCTTCTCCTCTTCTTCTTTTTTAATTATCCTTCTCCTCTTCTTCTTTTTTAATTATCCTTCACCTCTTCTTCTTTTTTAATTTTCCTCCTCCGCTTCTTCTTTTTTAAATTTCCTCCTCCTCTTCTTTTTTAAATTTCCTCCTCTTCTTCTTTTTTAATTTTCCTCCTCTACTTCTTTTTTAATTTTCCTCCTCTTCCTCTTTTAATTTTCCTTCTCCTCTTCCTCCTCCAATTTTCCTTCTCCTCCTCATTTAATTTTCCTCTTTCTCTTCCCCCATTTAATTTTCTCACTCCTCTTTGTTTAATTCTCCTCCTCCTCCTCCTCTTCTTCAACCTCCTTGTTTAATTTTCCTTGTCCTCTGTCCTCTTTCCTCTTTCCTCTTCTCACACTTGATAGTTTCTCTGCAACATGAGCTTTTGATCCTTTTCATTTTTTGCCCCTTTTTACTCTGTGTTCTTTCTCTTTCCCTCTCTCTCCTATCAACTTCATCCTTTCACTTTAATCTTTTTCTTCTTTTTCTCTCAGACCTTACAAATCTGTGAGACTGCTCTTGGCTATTTGATAGCAATGTCAGTATGGGCATTTAGACAGGCAGTATTCTTCCCAGAATTCAAACAATTTGTCCTCTCTTGTCTTCTCTCCAAGAACAGCTTACTTACAGGCATGTTGGCGTTAATAATTGGCTGACTGTCATGCTCTGGGATCACATTGGATGAGCTTTTCTCTCTCTCAGTGAAATATTGATTGCTGAAAGATTTCATTTCAGGCTATCTTTTCGCTTGGATGTCACAGATTTTATAAGCTTGCACTGTTACGAAGCCTCAACTTGGTAGATAAATATTTTAAATTTAAACGGTATAGCTCCTACAGCAAGATGGTTTAAAATAAGAAAATGAATATTGTGGTTTTAATGGTTAGTTAATTCCTACCTGATGAATTAAGATGATATTCACCTAACCATCAAGCATTTTTTATCTCAAAGTCCATTGATAGTTTAAACTTACTTTGCTTATTCTCTTGTATTTGTTTCTTCTTTAGCTTTTATTTTTTATATATAAAGGGCATTTTTTAAATCACCGCAGTATATCATATTATAAGTATATCATCTTATAATCTTGTTTGTTTGTTTTTTTCATTTGATTCAGAGATAAATATGAATATAGCCTTGCATTGGGGGTTAGAACATTTTTCTTTATAGATTTCATGATGTGCAGGTGGTATAATGAATAGTGGCTCAGGATGAGAAATTAGAGGGATGAGTTTAAATTCCAATTGGGTTTGTTACATATGAACAAATATTCTTAGAAAAGGTATAAATCCATCTCATTCCCCCATCTATGGATTAAATAGTAGGACATGCATCTGGAAAAAAATCATTGTTATTCTCAAAAAATTGTTAATGTGCACTCTTGAATAAAAAAAAAAGTAAAAGAAAAATAATTAAGACAGTCCAAAATATTTTTCAGCTTTGATTTATTTTGTTAAAATCATTTCTCTCCAAGCTAGGAAATAAAGCCACTAAGATGCAAATGATTACTGGGTGTGAAAGAATACATGAAAAAGAGACATATTATTAAGGAGTGAAAACAAAAAAAGAACAGAAATTAAAAAGACAGAAGATAACAATTGATATTACGTTTAAATTTTTGAGAATCAAACTTGATTAGAAAGCCAGAAGAGAGTTCTACAAGCAAGAAGTGCAAGAAAGAAACTTATGGTTACATTTAGCCATTACAACTGTAAAATGATGAGATATTGCTTTTAATCTGGTACTGCACTTAAATTCATAGAATCTAGGAACAATTACCATAAAGTATTTAAAGAAGGCACAGGGAAGCTACATTAGAGCAGTGGGAAATTGTCTGAACCCAAGATGCCAGGTCAGTACTAATGACATTGCAGATTCTTCTTATTTTATCAAGGATCTCTACATATATAGCAATAATAATAAAAACCAAATCAACAATGACAGATCTCATTTCCCCAACCAGTGTCAGTGTTGAAATTTTGTGACAGTCAATGTAATGTTCTAATCTTAAATTCATGTGTTCTCGTTTTATCACCAGTTGGCTGATTTCTTGCAAGATTTTTAAAAAAATAGAGAAAGATAATGATGCCTTTTCTATTGTTAACCCGTTTTCTTAATTTATTTTTAAACTATCGGCTAATATTTTTATACAGCTTTTTTTTCTCTTTTGGAACAAAAGTAAGAGAAATTGTTTTTTTTTTTAATTTTTTATTATTACTATTCTTATTATTATTCTTTCTTTCTGGTATTAATAGATTTATATTTTACTCTTTTTTTTTTCTCTCCCTTTTTGTTATTGAAGGACACAATGTGAAAATTACAATCTTGCTCTTATTTATGCTCCACACTTTTTAAAAAATCATCTTTTCATTCTTTGTTTTTTAACTTTTTATTTTCAACGAAAGCTTTATTCTGATTATTTGGTATTAGGGTATACAGTTTTTCTTACATTGGAGTAATTGTGACAATGGTGGAGATAAAAAACAGTATGCCATCACATATAAAAAGCATGAAAAAATAATCTAAGGATGTCTTCATTTGAGAAAAATGGGGAAAAAAAACAGATACCACCTCTGAGACACATCCTTCCTTCAAAAAGACAAGCCAAAATGGAAGCAATATTTTTTATCATTGAAAAAGATTTAGAATAAAAAAGGGGAAAAAAGTCTTTGTGTTTCTTCCTTTGTATTTTTGTTGTCAATTGTTATAACCTCTTGTGTCACTCATAACCTAAGCAAATGTTAATGTCCTACACTTGAGATACACATTCTGTGAGCATTGGTGAGCTTAAAAAAAATCAAACAAACAAAAAAAGAATGAGTAAATGATACTATTCTATCTTCAAATTAAGGAGTTTAGTTTCAAAGTGTAATTTGACTTTTTTTTTTTCTGATGCCTTTGTTTTATGCACACAATAAAAAAAATCTTTTTTGCTTTATTTTTTTTTACAAATTATTTTTTTCATGATAAAACTTTGATGGAAAATATTTATAAAAAAAAAGGTTACACCAATGTCATATTTTTCCCATCGTTCCTTCTTTTTTTTTTTAAATTTTCTACTTCTTTTTCATGTTTCTTTTTTCTTTCTATATCTCACATTCTTTCTTGTTATTTTATTTCTGGGCCATATTTTTCCAATGTAAGCATCTCATTTGTCTAATGGTTTTTGTAAAGGATATTATAAGTGGGATCCTGAATACTCCACCACATATAAAATCTTCTCCTTTGTGAATTGCCTTTTTTCTTCCTCTTTTTTCATAGATCAATATCCTTGAAACTCATAAATAATCATTATATAAAATCCATTTCTATTTTCTTTATTATTTGAATAGTTAGAAGTTCCTATTGGAAGCCTGACTAATGGTTTTTAAAAGAAATTATGCAGCTACCATTAAGACAATGACTTTTGGCTTTTGTCTTCAAGATAGATGATCAAATGGCGCTAAACAGTTGCATGTCCAAAGCCATTGCCATACTTTGTTGTACCCTGCCATGACTTTAGATATTAATTGTCTGATTTGTGGCCAGCTCTGGTGCCATTTCTCTCTTCTCTCCAATCACAAAAATCTACAAACACAATAAAGAATAATTTCTCAAATTAATCTTTTAGATTTTGCCTTTGAGAATTGACCAGTATGATTTCATAAATGTTTAAATAAAATCCATTGGAAAATTGTTTCATCAATTGCCATTTATTTATCTTTATAATGTGGGGACCAAGAAGGGAGAGTGCTGTCGATAATTTACAGAAAACTCATTGGATCTGGATCAATATGGATCTAAGTTCTGTCTACACAAATTTAAGATAGGTAATGGGTTAATCTTAACAATAAAGACAGACTTATAATTTTGTGAAAACTGGTGTAGTTTTTTTTGTTTTGTTTTTTCATTTGCAATGATACATCAACAATTGTGATATTTTTGGTTTCTATAAACTTCTGTATAATATAAAATGTGTATTTGAGATGAACAATTTTAACAACAAACAATTACTATTTAATATAATGATAAATACACTATATAAAGCTATGTTAAGTGATACATCCAACAGAGGTTTTAACAGTGAAAATACAAATTAAAATCATTAAAAAATATATTTAAAAATATAGGATCATATACTATTATATGACTATTCTGGTTTGGAAATGGCACTAAGTTTTAGATAGTTTACAACACAAATGCTAGGGACCAATTGCAAGGTATAAAAAAACTCAAAATTATTGAAAACTAATGAAAAACAGGTGCTCAACAGAAGATTTCTGCAAGATCTTCAAGGAAATTAATGCGTAAACTTAAACAAAATCCAATGGATACTCATCAAGAGTTGCAGGATGATTTGCTTTCATCAGGAATCTGGGTCACTAAATGGACAATAAGCAATGAAATTTATAGGAACAATCTAAAATCACACTCCCCTTGGAAAACTTCACTGCCATTGAAAAGACACAGAGATGCCAGGTTTATTATGCATCTGTGTAAGGTTAATTATATGAAAAGTATGTCTATTCATTAGTTGTAAATAAAATAAATTAAACATTTGTATGTGTACAAATATTTGTTTGCCCCACTGTATATATAGTGTCAAAACAGCAGGCAATGTAATTTTTGTAAAGATGTGTATCTTGAAAACATATATATATATATATATATATATATATAAAAGCACACTTCAATCAATATTGTGCAGCGATGGTCTGTTTCATGCTTGAATGCAATCTTCAGGCTATGTTTGTTGTGTTTTGGCTCAACTATTTATATATGCTGGTCAGTGGTACATTATGGGTAACAAGGTCTATTGTATTATCCTAGTGGTTATTGTGTAGGTGGTAATGGTTTCAAATAACAGTAGAGGGTAAATATTGCAAATTATTCTAGAGTCTATTGAGTAGGAACAATTTTGTATCCAAAAGTGGTTATTTATAGCTATTTTATAGTGTGGTTTGTTAACTTTTTACTCGTTATTTATTATTGATTACTGTTTATTATTATTATTATTATATTGTGTTTATGTCTACATTTTGTAGTTTGTTAATTTGTTTATTATTTACTTAATTTGTTTATTTATTTTAATTTTTTTCTCAGGGATTGATTATGTTATTGAT
Organism: Acanthosepion esculentum; assembly: GCA_964036315.1. Lineage (NCBI taxonomy): Eukaryota > Metazoa > Mollusca > Cephalopoda > Sepiida > Sepiidae > Acanthosepion > Acanthosepion esculentum. Next base: position 36,595,560 of record OZ038493.1, on the reverse strand, counting down.
TTAGTTTAAAGTATTGTCTTCATCTACATTTTGTTACATTATCTGCGTTGTATATAATGCATATACTTTGCATTCTTCATGATGGTATTTGACAAGGTATTCATTTTAGTTTTTGATTTTTAAGCAACATAGTAAAAATTTGTTTTTGTGTCTGCATTGTTTATTTAGTGTTGGCCTGGGAAGGTGATTATAGCAATTTTCTCCTGACAGTTTGCAATTTCTGGATGCTTGTAAGCTGATGCTTTCTTCCTTGTATTCCACAAAATTTCTTTTTGTAATTTGTTATATAATTAACTCCATGATGAGAGCTCAATGTATAAATGTATATACAGAGCAATATAAATAAATAAGGAAAAGACTTAATTAGTCATCATATAATTGGTTATAAATTTATTTCAACAGTTATATATATATTCTGTTCATTGATTATTTTATAGATACAAATATTTAACTAAATGCTCTGTTCATAATGAACAGTATTAACTACATTTACTGGCCTGAATGCCCGAGAAATTTCATAGAAAATATGTGTCCGTCAACAGGAATCAAACCTGTATCCTACACAACTGTCATATAGCCTGATGTGCTATACCATTTAGCTACAGAGGAAGCATATGGTTAGCAAAGTCAAATTACTGTTTTTGACATTGCTTCCTCTGTATAAACAGAAAATATATTAAAATAATTGTCAGACTTAGTCCACTTTCATAATATATATATATATAGATATATATATATATATATATATATATATATATATATATATAGTCTTGTCATCCACCGACAGACTGTTTCGCTGTATCACAGCTCATCAGTGTGGCTAGATGTCCGGTTGCCTCCAGCTAGGATCGAAACCCAACTGAATAAGTGTCAGTCAGGGATTCTACCACTAAGCCGTTGACGCACGGCAGGGATGAAGGAGAATTTAAGCGTATTTATTTTTAGATAAACACATATATATATATAAATCCCAGAAGTGATGTAAGTTTCATAAAGATGTATAAGTATTTCTACAGCAGTAGGATTTTAATAAAATGATTATCTTACTAAATGACCTTTTACTGGATTTCATTTTTTGTTTTAGCTTTTAATTCAGCATTTGGAATGAACTGGAGACCTTTTTGTTTTTAAATATGTTTGGGGCCTCCACAATACACTTCTATTTTGAGCTATCTAAATATAAGTATACTTGTCAAGTTCCAGTGATTTACTTGTATTCTCCTGAAATGATGAGTTTGACATTTTGGTTCATATTTGCATCTTACTAGTATTATGAAACTGTCATGTCAAGCTTGTTGACAAACATCCAAAACTATTTTTAGAGTGTCCACTTCATATGCATATGAGCCCTATGGAAAATATGACACAGAGATCTGTAGGGCCACTGGAATTATAAAAGATGCCTTCCAAAAACTAAACAAAGGATTAAGAAACAGAAAAATTTTACCAGAAACTCAGAGTACTGAACTGCTATGTAACATCAATCTTATATGACTGTGAATGCTGAAGAACAATCTACTCTCAGAAGAAAGTCCCGTCCCACCCCTTCACCATTGAAACTGTTAGATGTAGACATCTTTTCTACTCCAATAGCTTCATGTCTCGCACATCTCGCCTATGGAACTCCCTTCCATATTACTGTTTCCCTGACAAATACAATCTCCAACGGTTTAAGTGTAGCGTCAATCGTCATCTCCAATTGCCTTGATCTATCCACTTCCCTTCTCCACTTCCTGACATCTTTCATTCCTATCTGCTCTCGCTCTATATCTTCCATAACCCCCCTGCCTTGATCGACCCTCCATCCTTCTCTTTCTCCACATCCCTTCCTTTACCACTCCTATCTGCTCTTCCTCCAACCCTTCTGTAACCCCATGTGTGATAGTGGCCACCGGCCTTGCTTGGGGTGATACGCTTAAAAAAAAAAAAAAAAAAAAAGAAGAAACTTGAGGCAATAGAGATTAGTTCTATAGCAGGGTGCTGAGAATATCATGTATACAACATGTGAGTAATGAGGAAATTTTAAGGAAAATGTCACCAAAAAGTTTCTTTAAAGTTGAAATATCTAGGACTCGTAATGTGAAAATTAAGCTTGGAGAATTTGACACTTGGAAGACATGTTGAAGGCAAAAGGTACAGAAGGAAACGTTCAGTCACTTACTTGACAGGCTTGTGTAAGTGGATGGTTGAGCAGGGATTAAGAGAGATAGTAAGAGGACAGACTTTGATTATAGCTACAAAGAATAGGAAGTTGTGGAAAACCCCGATTGCTTGTGTCCTGAAATGACACAGCACATAAAAAGAACAACAATAACAACAATAATAAAAACCCTGTATTACTGATAAAATTTTAATATAACTTGAATCTTTTGTCAGTTTGTCCTTGTTTCTTCATCTTCAGAATAGGGACTGGGAGGAATAGCAAAAAGACAAAGTTTACTAAAAGCTACAAAGAACAGGAAGTTATGGAAAGCCATGATTGTCATGTCCTGAAAAGACAGAACAAATAAAATAAAAACAATAACATGATTCTAGAAGATAGAAATTTACTGTTTATTTCATCTTCAGAAATAATTGTTTTATTAAATAGTAGCAGCATACCCATAAAAAATAACAATTATTTACATATGGATCAGCACTTCTGTCTAAATTTCAGTGTACCAGTGTTCCTTGTCTAGTATGTATCACTTCCTAGTCAGATGCTTAGTAGCTGTGTATCATTTGTGTATCCTGTCTAGAATAAAAGTTTCACTTTCTGGTACTTATGACTAGGATTAGTATAATATCTGTGTTTTATGACATGTTATGCACACAGTATATGGATATATATTGCATTTTGTGGATATTTTGTACAAGGGTGTGCTGAAATGTTTTCAACACAACCCACTTGCCGAAATCTGCCAAAATAATAAAACATTAGTATTTTTTTAAGGCTTCTTAATCAGGCAGAGAACCTTTCAGCACCAAGCTATACTATGAAAACTTAGCTATTTTCAGTAAGTTGTCAGCTAAAATCTTAGGAAAATAAAGAAGGATATTTGGCAATAAAATTCATTTTTTTTTAACAAATTACTTCATGAGATATGGATGCTTGTATTTGAGTAAGTTAACATGATTTGACTTGCTACTCAACAGTTCAGAGAAGCAAAGGCTTCAAATGAATTTCTTAAAGTCAATTGATTTCAAGAGTAATGTGAAATGTTGGATAACTTAACAGATTGATCAACTGACTCTGATTCCCTAAAATGATCTGTAAAATTAATGGTCATGACTTGGTATCTCAACTTCAGCTACTATCCCACCACTGTGATATGGACTCTCTCTGTCTTTTCTATAAATATTTTCATGGCAATTGTTCTAATGATCTCTTCTTAGTACTTTGAACACATGAATTTAAGCATATTACTAGACTGGCAACTCGGTTTCATCATTGTACTGTTGAAATAGCTGAATGTATCCGTAAGTACTATTCTAATAGTTTCCTTTTTTCACTTGTTAAATTCTTTTCTTATTTCTTGCCTCCCTGCCACCCACATCCTTCAAAAAATTAAATTTAACATCTATCACTATCTTCTGTCTGCCTGATTCCTCTTCTTTTATTGTTCTTTCTCCTTACTAAAGTCATCTCATTCTCTTTCACTCCCAGTAACCACTTGCATTATGACCTTGCTTGAGGTGAAATGATAACATGGATGCAAGAATTAACATTGCATAGTGATGGTCAGTTTCACACCTCAAGATGAACAATAATGTGGAATGTGTTTCCTTTTTTATAGTCTGAAGATTACTTGATGCATGTCAACATGCAGTGTCGGAAATTTTTAACATTATATATAATCTTTGTGCTTGTATGCATAATGTATATACACTCACCAATTAAACTTCTATCATGTGCTTGATCAAGATATTCCTCTTCATAACACAAATTTATTTAAGGGCCTTTTGTTATTAGGGAACAAATGTCTTTCAGTATACTTAATAGAGAAACAGAACTCAATTCTGAAATACAAAGAATTGAAATATAATTTTCTAACATGTAAAATAGGAATTCATTTTGTTTGTTTTTAATTTTTATTATATATAAATTTTGAAGTTTCATCAGAAGAAAAAACAAACAAAATATTTTAACATTTTATGTTGCTAATCATATTTAGGAAATTTATTTTTTAATAAAATCATGAATTTATTGAATCCGTTTTGGTTAAGTAATTTTTTCCTGCAGTACTGTTGCTCTCAGTTCTAATGTTGGAGAAGTGGTTCTGTGGTAACAAAAATAAATGTGTAAGGGTTTATTACTTTAAAAGCTGTTGTCTGTCAAGCTATCATAATAGTTTAAGTATCTTTAAGAGAACAAATTAACTGCATGGATTCTTGTTATGCAGTTATCATGTATCTAACACTTGTTTTATTTCTAAAGCATTAGGTCAACTTAATACCCATTAACAATCCATTGATGATTTCATAAGAATGGAAATATTTTATCTATGGCTTCCAGTGCCAAATAGTCAGAAACCAAATTTGTAGAAACATTTTAAAATATTTTCTGCAGCCAATATTTCACCATAGATAATGTTGATACTACTTCAGGTTTTTGTGACATTGTAAAAGCTCAAATGAAAAAGCAGAGGAGAAATTTCCAGAATATTAGAAAACTATTGGAAACTGAGAATGGCATTAGATTTTTTTTCATGAATGGTGTATAAATTCATAAAAAAGGCAAACCATAATTTTATTTTTTTCTTATTAAAATATAGACAGTATTCCATTCATTCAAATGTTAAATTGTCAAAATACACTAAAGAAATTACATAGTTCCTTTTCCTTCTAAAAAGTTTTCTTTTTTTCTTTACAGTATGGTTCACCTTTATACGGTCAAGGGACACTCATGGTAGAGGGTTACATTAGGAGGTAATTTGTGCAGATAGAAGTGGGAGATAATGGTTATCTCTTGCCTTGAACAGGTTAAGATTGTAGTTATTGGGGAAATATCCTTTTGGGAGTTGATTCCACAGAAGAGTGGTTCACTGGAAGAAGCTGCTAGAGTGGAACTTACTTCTCACTGAAAAAATACAAACGGAATATGGGTGGTTTGCTACTATATAAGTAGCATGGCATGTCCTTACTGTGAAGATTGGAATTGGAAGGACCCGGGAATGTAGTTTGTCTAAGCATTTTCCATGGAAGTACTGATAGAGAAGTAAGAGGCTTGCCACATCCTGTTTGTCTGAGTGAGGTTTGAGGTTGGAGAATAATTTGTCAAATACTCTGAGATGCTTTTGGACTCCATCAAGACTGGAGAGTGAGGTCTGGGCAGATTTCGCTCTTGTAAAGGTAGAGGATAGCAGGAGTAGTCAGGTACTTATTACAGAGGTACAGGGAGCTGACCATTTTACTTGCATCCTTAGCAATGGATTGTATGTACAAGTTCCACTTGAGGTCAGGTGCAAGTTTGAGGCCCAATAGTCTTTCAAGGCACGTCACTTCCCTGAGGGGATATCCATTATATTTTTTTAAATCATGGAACCTACATACATATTTTCACCGCAGGTTAAACTAAACTACAGAAAATTTAATATGTACCGTAGGCCATTGCTGATGTCCTGTCATTACTAACAGAATCAGTAAGACATGGACAATAAACACATCTCAAGGATGGTTGCATTATTTCATAGGCAAGGTGTGGCATAGAGTGTAACTGCACAAGCTTTCCAGTTATGGAATCACTAGAAGAGTCTTCTCAATTATCAAGTCCTTCCTAACAGGTAGGTTCCTCATGTTCATTGTTAATGGCTAGTTATCTGAGGCCCAAGTGGTCAAAGCAAGATCACTGTTTCCATGGAAAGTGTTCAAATAACATTCCTTAGTTCTGCCTATTCTAACCTTTATTACTAACACATGCCATGACACACACATTGTAGTAAAACACCCTCATTTCATTCACATTCCATTGGTGAGATTTGCACTTAAACTATTGCTTTGTGGAACTGACTCCCAAGAGGATGATTCCCCAATCGCTACAATCTTAACCTGACATAAAAAAGCATCACATAACTTATTAATTTTTTGTCTAGTTTACCTTTCATTTCATTGTTGATTTTTATTGCAATGCTCAAATTTTTATATTATATGACCATAAATAAGTCAGCATGGATTAAAACTAAGAAGTATCCTCATTATATATTCTTGTGAGTCTCCCAAGTCCATTTTATATTAAAAAATATTAATATTAAAAAAATAAGGCAAAAAAACATGTCACAAAATCAATTATTAAAAATGGCTTCATCTAGGAAAATTGGATGAGTTTAAACCTATCAGTTATATATACCTGTTTTGTTGACCATGTAGAAATATTATTTCCTGTAAGGTTTTATCCTCTCTCCATTCTTAGCTCTCTTTCTCAAAACCAAAAGCTCTAATCCAAGTGATTGGCAACACCCTTCTCCTAAGGTCACATTCTTTCAGATGAAAAAAAATGTTGAATAAATCTCAGTGTTTTCATAATTAGTTCTTGGTTTTATTTACAAGAAGAAACAATTTATAATCTAAAGCTTTTTCAAATGCATTATACTTGATAATCATTATATTGTTTTAATCTTTAATGATAACATAAAATTTAAAATCATTTTATTTGTTATAGAAAAATCTCACCTTTTTATTTTCGTTTGTTCAATGATAAATTTGAGGCACATTGTTTGTCTGTCAAAACTGTTAATATCATCTTGTATGATAAACACCCAAGACACATTAATCTATTGTCAGTCTCACAATAAGCAATTGGCATGTTTCTTCTTAATGTCTTCTGTGCCATTTGTAAAGATATATTATCAAAGAAGAGCTACATGCCCAGGCTTTCCTTCCTCCCCTTCCACTTGACAGTTCTTATATCTGAATAGTTGACTCGACTTTCAGGAAACAATTGCCAATCTTGCATAAAAGACAAATTTTTCATAATCTGTTTGTATCTATTGTTGGGGAGCATCTCTAAACCAAGCAAACTTGACCTTGATGGCCTAAACAATCAAAAGCTTTGTGAATACAGCGTTTGTATCTTACTTCTAACCCTGGTTATCTTTTTTACTCTGTTTTTTCCTCGCTTTCTCTCTCTCTCTTGAATAATATTGACACAATCCTGTTTCTACTGCAGTTGGAAACGGCAGCATCATCCTATATTGTAGTTCTTATTTTATCTTCTTCAGTCTCTACACTGTACAAATCAGGTTGATTAGATATTGAAACTTGATCTGTGTTTCTGGTCTATTGTTCTAGCAACACAATGTCCTTGTGATTGAGCAAGCTTCCATATTTGCATGCTTTTCTTCTCTTATGTTATATTTGCCATCCAGAAGTGTTTGAAATAACATTATTGTATGAATTAAGGAAAAGCTTTTATTCTGAAAGAATCCATTTTCTTCATTTACTCTTTGTAATCAGACATTTAATGACATCAAGATGCAGAATATCAATAAATCTGTTAAAGTTTAAACTGATTTGTTGATTTTAGCACCCTTTTACCGATTCTTTTATGTTTATTATCAGTAATTAAAAAGAAACGTGTAAACTTACTTGATTTTTGAGATTATTTTAAGAATCTTTAACTAGTTTCTTTCATTCTATAATTGCTTTTTATCAACAATTTTTCTTGGCCAAATAACATGCAAACATTAAAGCACCATAAAGTTGCATAATACTTAAATAGGAATAAAGCTTAAATGGAAATGAAATTCCTAAATTTGAATTGTGAGTTCAAGACTTGTCAGAAGTTATTTCTTTATTTTAATTTTATGCTACTTACTTAAATAGCTGAAGAATTCTTGACATTCAGATAAAAACTAATGGCAAGTTGAAAAACATGTAGTTAAAAATATATTATGAAAAAATAATAAAAAGCTAATGCCATATCAGAAAGGGAGAATTTCTATAATTTATTAACTAATCAGTATTTTTGAAAATTAATTTTTCTTTTTATAATGTTCACTCTGTACAAGAGCCACTTGAGGTAAAGGGTTACAGAGCAAGACATACAATTTATGAGAATATGTAGGGAAGATAACAGTTAATACCAGACTTGAACAAAATTTAAGATTGTAGCAACTGGGAAGCATTCTCTTGTGTGTTGGTCCTACAAAGCAACATTTTGTAGGAAGAAGATGTTTGAGTGAAACTTACTTCTCACTAGTGGAATACAAAAGGAATGAAAATGGTTTGCTACAATGTGTGCAGCATGGTAAATCTTAGCCAAAACAATTAGAACTGGTGGAACTAAGGAATATAGTTTGCCTGAACACTTTCCATGGGAAGAGTGATAGTAGTGGGAGGTTTGCAATGTTTTGTCTGTGGGAAAAGGGATTGTATGGTGGAAAATAATTCATCACCTACAAAGCCTTTAGACACTTTTGAATTCTATTGAGACTGAAAAGTGAAAACTAGGCAGTTCCTGTCCATATATGGAAGCAGTACTAATCTGGCTCTTGTAAATCTAGAGGGTAGCAGGAAGCGTCATGGAGAGAAAACCAGCCATTTTCCAGCATCGTTAGTGATGGATCATATGTATAAGTTTCATTTGAGGTCTGGGTTGAGCTGAAATCGCAATAGGCACTCAAGGACCAAGGACTCCCTGAGAGAACACCCATTGTGTCAGGTGAAAGTCCTGGGTCTCCTAAGTGATGATGGAACAACACTAGTTTAGTCTTTGAGGCATTGTTTTTTCCCTGCTGAGCTGTTAATAGCTTTATGTATTTTCTAAGAAATAATTGCATTAATTCTGAAGCACAAATGAAAATTTCTCATAATTAATACACAATATACTGAATGTTAAAAATTCAGTGCTTTAATCATTAATTTTATTTTTTTACTACCAGAAATATTTTGAATTTTAAAGCAGAAAATGAATAAAGCTAACTAGGGTGGGATGTGTAGGGAAATAGCAGTGAAGTTTGTGGACAATAAGAAAAATCTGTTCCTTATGTACATATATTACATTTGTAGCATTACAAAATTTGATTATCTGCTCTTGAGTCAGCTACAATTTATGCAAATGGCAATAGGTAAGTAATGCCTCACACAACAATCTGGATAAAAGCACAGGTTGTAAGTCACTGTGCTAGTTGGTCCCTGTTCACTGGACTGACTACACATCTGTTCAAGGCTCCATTTTCTTTTACTGTTCATGGATTCATCCTGTTACTGGCACAATGTATGACCAAGTCAACTATCAAATAAGACCTTAATTTACTTATCTTTTTCTATATCTGCTAATGTGTATCTGGCTCACTGCTTGAACAAACTATTCTGATTCTAGTTACTGTAAATATATAGATAAACTAATTTCTCTGAAATGTTATATACATATACTTGTTTTTATTCCCTGAATATATATAAGTATTATCACAAGTATAGTTATGTTATATTGATATTGTACAATACATATGATCTCCATGAGCCATTCCAATATATATATATATGTGTGTGTGTGTGTGTGTTAATAAGTCCTGCCCATGGGATCATATATAAATAGTTTATATGAATATAACTATGGGTTGAATGAAAGGAAGAAGAAAAAATTGAATATCATTTACCTTGTGGTGGTGGAAAAGAAGCAGCAACAGGTGATTTCTTTTTCAGAGAGACATTATAACAAACTGGAAAAAGATGAATTATGGGAAGGGAAGAGAAACTATAAGACCTGACTGAAAATAGGAGTTGTTGACTTTTTTGTTTCGGCAAACTTGATGAAACAACATTCTAGTTGTAGAGGAAAAAAAGTTGTAAGCGTCGCAGAAGTAGGAGGAGATTTGATTTGAGAATAAGGAAGGATGAGAGAGATCCTGGGAGAAGCAGAGGAGATTTGAACTACGAAGCCCCACTTACTTTGCATTGATACACCCACTCTTTTGTTTTTGGGTTTGTTTTTTTTTAACTTTCTAACCACAATAACAAATCCCTGAATTTAGTCACAAATTTTGGCTAACTTTTTTAACTAATAGTAAATGGTAAATTTCAATTTGGAATCCAAATTTACAAGATCATATATGGTTTTACATCAGCATAAATTTTGGTCTTGGAGGAAGGGTAGAAATAATTTACTATTTACTGTAAACCTCAGAACAATTTGTATCCTTTAAATTCATTACAAATGAAGATAAATATTGTTTGCTTTCATGTGGCTTGTGATTATTTCACATGAAAACTGAAAGTATCTATTATCTGGATGTAATGAAGATCTAGAATTGGGTATTTCCTTGTGATTGGCAACAGTCTTTCATAAAAACTAAAATCTCTTTGAATGTTATCTGTTGACTAAAGAATTATTGCCTTAATAGGACTGATACCACTTGATGCTATATTGAAGCATAAAAAATTTAGAGACAATATTTATGATTGTCTTTTATCCCTGTTTGTGATCGGATACATACATAATACAAACAAAAGTTACATTGTTGCAGATGGTATATTTGCCCACAAACACATATCAAATGATGGAAGACAACAACAAACACTTGAGTAAAAAATATGTTGCCAAGTTTATTTTTTGCTAAAGAAAAATACATAAGCAAAATAATGTTAGTGTGAACTATAGGCAAAAGATTGTCCTGCAAGCTCACATGGAGGGTGAAAAAATAGCATTGTCCTGAGAAGGACAATTTTGGTAGTTGCTGGAGAGTGTTGTCCTGAGAAGGACAGTTTCATGGTTACTAGAGAGTGGATGTCCTGAGGACAGTTTTATGGTTGTTAGAGAGCAGATGTCATGAGAAGGATAGTTTCCTGGTCACTGGAGAGCATTGTCTTGAAAAGGACAGTTTTGGTTTTCACTGGAGAGTGTTGCCCTAAAAAGGACAGTTTATGACATAACGTTGGCAAGCATGGCTGGAGCAGCAGGAGCTGGAGGACTACTGTAGGTGTCTTGAGTGACAGCCAATTGCAAGTTGGAGATGATGATGATGATGATGATGATGATGATAGCTATCTAGCTGGAACAGGTGCTGGAACAAATACTACACTTTGATCCTAGTCATCTGGGCCATACAATGCATGTATTGAAATACAAAATGTGCCACAAGGGCTAAAAAGTGGGGATAGGGAAAAGACTGATTTTCTTTTGTCTTACCTCAAAACTAGCTAGTCTCACTCATTGACCCATTTGTACTTACAATGTTCCTTTCACCATAACAATACATTTACTCTTAGCTGTTACACCATGGTTACCAAAATTCCTTGTTTTCTTAAAAGCCCTATCATGAAGGTTTTATTTATACAATTGTCAAGGGGGAGGGGTAAAAATCACAATGCACTGATTATATACAATGAAAAAAATATATGTACAAGAAACTAAACAAAACAATATTAGTATTAGGGCCCCTCGCAGAAAGCAAATGTGTAGCAGAAATCTCGGTTAACTGGGTGAAAAAGACAGACTTGAAGAATATCTAATCTTGCCAGAGAACAAAGACATCTGTCACCTAAAAAAAGGGATGGGGTGGAGACAAAAAAACGAAAATGGAGAACCAAAAAAATTGGGGTACCTATGTACTTACATACACTAGCTATATTTAAAAGGAAAATATTTGCCCCGAGGAGGCCAATCTGAAAATGAAAATGTCCTATCTTATCTTAAACATGGGCTGGGATGACTGATGTTTTGGTTAGAGGCCCCAAATTCTCTTTCTTAAGTAGCCTCCAAAAACCACTCCAGGTCAGCACCTTTCACTCTCACCAAATGCAAAACTCTCACCCACTTTTTGTTGAATTTTGACGAAGAGAGATGCATCCTTTCCACCCTGATCCTAACTTTAAGCTGATGCTTAAAGAAAGAGAGACCAGTTGAGAATAGAAGTTTAACTTGGTTTATCCATGTAATTGGAAACCAAATGAATAAGCTATCAAGATGAGGAACTTTGAATAGAAGCACCCATTTTACTTGGGTTGAAAGTTTGGTTTAACCTTTTCTTATCTGGATATAATCTATATATATAATATTTTTGATTATTCAGTATTTTAATAAGTTTTCATAAAGGGCATTTTATTGAAAAAATATAATATTAGTAATGTTTCCTAGGCCTGAACTCATCTAAAAAATTTAAAGTTGAGAATTGAAGTGTTAATCTAATTTACACCAATAGCTACTCCAAAGATTCGAGGGAAAGTCAAAAATTATAATTAATATATAAGGGAAAATCAGCACTTGCGTCTCAGCCCAACAAGATGCAGGAAAATATATATATGACCCTCAATCTCAAATTTTTTTTAAAATTCTAAAAGGAAAAGTTTTGTTGATAAATATCTCTCATTAAATAAAAGAAAATAAAGATTGAGAAATATTAGTGTACTTCAAAGCCTTACTTATTATTTATATGCATGTATATTCTTTTTTGTACTTCCTTTTTTAATTGGTTGTGCACAAAATTTTACTTTCCTTGTTCAAGTTCTGATGCATATGGAGCAATAATTGGTAAACTCATTCTGTTGCCCTCTTTTATTGTTTCTTTCTCTTTTTTATATTGTCAACTACTGAAGTTGTTTTCTCTTTTTGCCCCTTTTTATTATATCTGTTCTTGTTGCTATTAATAAAAGTCTGATAAATATTAAGTATGCGCTGTTGCCTCGCTCTGTCTTTTTTACAAATACTTTCATGGTAATTGCTCCGATGAGCTGCTTTCACTGGTTCCCAGGCCTCATGAATTTAAACATCCTATGAGGCTGGCATCCCGTTCCCACCCCTTCACCGTTGAAACTGTTAGATGTAGACGTCTCTTCTACTCCAATAGCTTCATGTCTTGCACATCTCGCCTGTGGAACTCCCTTCCTTATTCCTGTTTCCCTGACAAATACAATCTCCAACTATTTAAGTGTAATGTCAATCGACATATCCAGTTGCCTTGATCTATCCACTTCCCTTCTCCACATCCTTTCACCTCTCATTCCTATCTGCTCTTGCTTCAAATCTTCTCTAACCCCCTTGCCTTGATCGATCCACTATCTTTCTCCACATCCTCTCCTTTACCACTCCTATCTGCTCTTCCTCCAAACATTCTGTAACCCCTTGCATGCTAGTGGCTTCCAGCCTTGCTTGGGGTGATAAGCTTAAAAAAAAAAAAAATGTAGGCTGATATTGTGTTTGCATTAATTTTTTCTAAACAAATATAATTTGTTGAACTTAACTGATTGCAAGGGTTGTCTTTATTGTTTCAATCTGGAGAGGTTTCTTAACTATGATCTGATAAGGTATGAAACTTTATGACTTAATAACACTACTAGTCTCTTATTGCTGCCTTTAACACTAGATGTATTATGTCATTCTTCAACAGTTTCCTTACCTTTTTAATTTGACATCATTAGTTTCTTTGGGTTAGATTGGGTTTGTCAAAAGATTCAGTCAATGTCTGTTTTGAGAGGGCTTGAAAAGTTTTATGTATTAGCTTCATGCAAAAGAATCACTTTTGGTGGGACTGTTAAAGCTGTCAACATTTTTGCAAAATGAACACATTCAGGAAAAATAATAATTTTCTGTATATTATCCTTTTTTAAGAACAGAGAAAATGTAACTAAAACACAAAAATGTGTGCAATTTATAAAGAAGGTACTCTAATGGGATGCCATATACACTCTAAGAATTTTGTTTCTAGAGATTACTGGCAGCTTTGGAAGAATGTTTTAAACAAGAGTAAATCCTCAATCCTTCCTTTCTTCACACTGAAGATTAAAGTTCAGTTAGTTTGAAATATTGCAATCTGCTGCTGATAAAGTAGAATGCTTTGTTCCTAATTTCTCTTCCAAGTCCACTCTCGACCAGGAGTATTTTTGTTTGATTTCCCACCTAGAACACAATCTCTTCTGAGTGATATGCATTCCATCCATTGTTTCTGCTATTATCACCAAACTAGATTCCCACAAAACATTCAAACTTGATGCTATCTCTGCATTCATCCTAAGGAAATGTTCTCCTGAACTGGCTCTTGTTCTCTCCAAACTCTATAACAAATGGCTGGCTGCATTTTGCTTTCCAGCTTGTTGGAATTTCACCTCTATATTTAAGAAACCTGGTGAACCTTTTGACCTCTTGAATTGTCATCCTATTAGTCTTTTATCTCTTTTTGGCAAAGGACATGAGACTCTAATCAACTCTGAATTGGTTTAACATCTCACTTTGCCTGACCTCCTTCCACATAAACAATATGACTTTGACTTTGTCAACTGCCAATATCTTAGTGGATAAAAATATTGTCTAGTAAGCTTTAAATAAGAACAGTAAATCTGGCTATAGCCTTCAATATCTCCAAGGCATTTGACAGGATTTGGCCTGCTGGTTTTCTTTACAAGCTGAAGGGCTATAGTGTCTCTTACTGAATATTTGACTTGATCCAATCTTTCATAACAAAATGTGTAATGAAAATTGTGTTGAATGTATACTTACTAAGTTCATTTTACATTATTGTGGGGTTCATTCAGGGCTCTAACCTTGACCCTACATTGTTTCTTATCTTCAATGACATTCTTAATGTCATCAATTTCCCAACTTGGTATTTATGCTGATGATACAACTATTTTAACCATGGCTTAATACTAAGTCTAATATTTCCTAGAAAGGAAGTCTGCATTCTGATCTAGAAAATGACCTCCAATCAGTTGTTACCTGGGACAAGAAATAGCTCATAAATTTTAATCTCTCCAAAGCAAAACTGCTCTCTTTTAATCATCTTAGAGAACCTTTTTTACCTTTCATAAGCATGCTAACTTCCAGGAGAGTGTCTTCTTGTCTCTTCTCAGACTAACATATTCTGATGACATGAAGTGGAATGATTATATTAAATCAATTGCTTGGTCTACTTCTTAGTTCATTGTGTTGTGACAGACAATTCTTCTTGCCAGAATCAATTTTGCATTTTTATAAAACTACCATTAATACATATATTAAATATTACTGCTTTATCTGGTCTGGTGCTCCTACTATATCTCTTGAGATTCTTGACAAAATCCAAAGAAGGATCTGCAATGTTATCAGTCCTGGCCTGGCCTGGCATGGCATCTTGACATTAGTCAATTTCTCATTGCTATGTCATTTCTAAAAATATTTTCCTGGCAATTGTTCTAATGAGTTTTCCTCCTTGGTACCTTGACTGCATGAATTTAAGCATATTACTAGATTGGCAATTAGGTCTCATCATTTTACTGATGAATTAGCTAAATGTAACTGTAAGTTCTATTATAATGATTTCTTTTCTTTCCCTGCTCACAAGTGGAAATCTCTTCTGATTTCTTGATTTACTGCCCTTTCAATCTTCAAAAATTTAAATGCAGTGTCAATTGCTATCTTCAGTCTTGCTGATTCTCATTCTTTTATTGTTCTATCTCCTCACTAACAACTTCTCATTTTCTTGTGGTATTATCACTTTGCCTAAGGTGAAATGACTAAAATAAAAAAAATACAAATGATCAAATATGCCAAATTGGGTGGCAAAGTTTTGTGCTCCCCTCTCTCTTGTTGGGCAGGAAGACAACAATCAAATCAAGACTTGAGACTAATTAAGATAATATATGAGAGGAAGCCTACCTACTCCAAATCATGAAAATCATTTGTACCAATTTTCCTTTTTGTCATTTTGATGTATGGCTTCTGCATTTTTTTAAAAAATCATTTCACTCCAAGCAAGGCAATAAAGCCACTAATTACTGAGAGTGAAAGAATATGAGAAAAAGACAAACATTATTAAAGAGAGAAAACAACAAAAGAACAGGAATTAAGAAGACAGAAGATAATGATTGACATTGCATTTAAGTTTTTGAAAATCAAATTTGACTGGAAAGGAAGAAGCCAGAAGATAGTCCCACTCATGAGAAAAGCAAGTGAAGAAACTGGTAGCCTAGAACTTAGTTACATCTAGCCATTTCAACTGTAAAATGATAAGAATTAGCTGCCAATCTAATCTTTTTTCATCTATGTGCCATGTCTCTTCAGGACATTGGTGATCATTTTCCTGTCCTTTGTAGCTCTTAATAAATTTGGTCTTTTTTAATCTCTCCTAAACTCTGTTTGGCCACCCAGTTGCACATGATCGTTTGGTAGGGTATGCATTGTTTTCCTATGTTCTAATATGCCCTGTGAGTGTACTGCACTTAAAGTCGTAAAGTCAAGGTACCAAACAGGAAATTTCATCAGGACAATTACCATGAAAATATTTATAGAAAAGGTTCAGGGAAACTACATTACAGCAGTGGGAATGTCATTGAAACCAAGATGCTGGATCAGAACTGGTGACAGTCCTGTTCTTCTTTGGATTTTATCAAGAATCTCTAAAAAAAACATCACAGAAGCAACAGACTAGATGTGACAGCTATATTCAAAGCATGGAAGAAAGTCTTTTAAATGTTTTAGATAGATTCTGGCAAGAAAAATCATCTAGCCTGACACAGTGAACCCACTTGCCTAGCAGCAAACCTAACAGTTGATTCAGTATTATCTTTCCACTTCATGACAGCAGAAAATGTTAGTCCAAGAATGCACAATGTGTCAATCTTCTGGAGACTAACATCAGCCATGCTGATTGAAGGCAAAAAAGGTTCTCTAAGATGATCAAAGCAGTTTCATTTTGGAGGCATTAAAATTAAGAGGCCATTCCCAGTTAACAATTGATTGTAGGTCATTTTTGAGTTCAGCTACCTATTTGACCTTATTGAACCAATCAAACTTACCATTAAGACAGGAGTAAATAGTTGTCATCAGCATAGATACCAACTTGTGAACTGATGAAATCAGGTAGGTCATCAATAAAAATTAGGAACAAAGTAGGCCCAAGGATAGAGTCTTGGGGGATACCTGTATTAATGTAAAAAGATCTAGAAGAGTGTCCATTGAAGACAACTTCCATTGCATGATTTGATAAGTAAGATTGGATCAAATCAAATTGTCTAGAAATACCATAACTCTTCAACTTGTGAAGAAGACCAGCATGCCAAACCTTGTCAAACACCTTTGAGATATCCAAAGCAACAGCCATTCTTATCTAAAGCTTGAGAGACTCTTTCAGCAATAATTGTTAACACATCAGCAGTTGACCTAGAGAAACAAAAGCCATATTGCTTGTCAGAAAGAAGACTGCGATGTGAGATGTTTAACCTATTCCATTTTAACATAATGAATGGTCTGTTTTTGGAATAAACTGTTATAGGCAATGCTAAAAGTGGATACTTTATAATAATTTAGAATGCAAGAGATCATGGCGGTGAGTGAATTGAACAACCACTTCCCATACCAAAGGCTATTTTTGATCCAGAGAAGGTTGTTGTTAAATCTCTCAAATGTGTATTTACTGCCCAGCACAAGTATTGAACTGATAGCCATCAGTTAATGTAAACTTATGCTTTAATAAGTTAACTTGTTCCATCTGCAGTTGAAATGGATTCTGCCCATTGACATCTATCTAAAGTTATGGTTTTTCCACTGAATCTATTTGCCTTTGGCTGGGATTTATATTCTTTCAATTTAAGCCCAAGCTCCAGGGGGCCTTCCCTCCAGGCATTACTTTCCTTCAGGAGGGGGTTGGGTTTATTGCACCTGAGGTGTCCCCAAAAGGGAAGTGTCAATCGGGCATAGGCAATTTTCCCACAGTATGGACGTAAAACCCACTTTAAACCTCAATCTGGGATCACATCCGGTTGCGACATGGGCACCCTGATGAATACCTATGAATCTATTTGCCTGGTGAAGTTATATCAGATTAGATCAACAAAGGTGATGCTATTTGGTGAAACTAGAAAATACATTTTTTGTTCCTTTCTGGAGAACCAAACAATTCAAACAAACTGCCAAATTAAACCAACTGAAAGTCACAACCAGTTTCTGAAATCGGTTAAGAGAAGTGGGAGGTAATAGTCCATTAGGATAATGCATGTCTCTTTGATGAGCAGGTAAAGATTGTTATAACGTGGCTTGAAAATTTTCAGGCATCTGCTTTATCCACTTGAAAGTTAATATTGATAATAAAAAGAAATGGGTTCATTGTTTCTACTCACTCAGACCAAGCAATAACAGATATTATGTCATGAGTGCAAGAATATAAATAATTTTGAAACGGGAATCCTAATGTCCCTGTTCATTTCTAGTTATAATTATGGCTTCTCCCCATAGTAGATCCCTAATCAACATAACTGGCAAGATTTTTTTCTTATTTACTGTCAGGTAAGTGTTATTTCTAAGCTTGATCATCTTGCCTGTTTTGATTCAGAAATAGTTTTGCTTTTTTCTCAGTCATGGGTTGAACGAATTTCAGCTACCAGTCAGAAGAATTGAACCACACAACTTGGTTAACAAGAACTCTATTGTCATACTATTTTAAAATTATTTTATTAAAAACATTATTTTTCCAACTTTTTTATATATTGTGTAGGTTATATTGTTATAGATGTTATCCATTGGCCTCAATTTTATTTATGGAATTCACATCTTGAGTCATAAATCTGTTATATAAAATTGCCAATTTAACAATATCAATTATCTAAAATGGGGAAATAATAAGGCTTCAAGAATTCTTGCATTCTTTCATATTAATACCAAACTCTTTCAATTGGCTGCTTATTCTAGCTGCTCCCCACCTTGTGAACCATTCCTCATACAGCTGATGGCTATGACAAGTTGTTTTTTTTTTTTAATTCTTAATGTAGCCCAATTCTGAGTGGTTCAGTTGGATTGTCATATTGTCGTTGTATTCCTGATTGGACTTGGGTATTTTCTCATCATATTTTTATTCCTGAAAAATTTTAGCTCATATTTGCTTTAGGAGTTTTAATTTTCCATTTTCTTGACGGTCTTCCTTCCAATCTGATTACTTGCCTCATTGTATGTTGTGGCTTTGTTGTCTTAAATTTAATCTTCAATAAATCATAATGATAAAGATTTTTTGTTTTCTTCTCCTTTTTTTAATGATTAGTGCTCAATTGAGCTAAGATATCACTCTCCCCTTCAACATTCATTGTAACATTCTTTGAGGCCAAAAAAGAAAGAAAGAAAAGGAAATTCTTTTGTATTATCAGGTGAAGCTAGACCACAACCCCCTTCTTCCTTTATCTTTTTAACTGCTTGCTTGACAACTCCAACAGAACTATTCTCGAGTACCTGCTACTTTCATGACAAGCAGGATTTTTCCCTTTTGGCTTATACCATGTTTACAGGGCACCCAACCAAGCAATAATTAGTTTTTTTTTAAATAAATAAAAACACAACCCATTGAGTTGGTCATGATGGTATTTTAAAATGGGCATCTGATTTAGCAAATTATCAAAATTTGTTAAAACAATTTTTTATTTTTGTAAAACAGTTAAGTCCTAGAGAGCATATTTTTATTCATATAAGCATGAGTTATTTTTTGTGTATGTAATATATACATACACACACACACACACACACATATATATACTCACACACAATGGACTCTCAGCATTGTTCTCTTATGAGGATACAGCATCTCAGTTCTTAGAACAAAACACCCAAACTATCCACACACACACACACACATATATATAAGCTGTGTTTCCAAATTAGAATTTTGATTGAGAGATTTAAAACAACAGAAAAAGAAAAAACTTAGACAAAATTAACTTTGTTTGCAAAACATGAATAATAGGGATAAGGTTATTTTAAAGAATAAAATGTTTGAATAAAGTGAAATAGATAACAACATCAGGAAAAAAAGACAAGGTTTAAATTATTTTAATAAAATATTCCTTGAGAACTTAAAGAAAAATATTGGAAGTAAAATTTTGCTTACATTTTGTGTCTAACACAAGAATATTTGAGATATCCCCCAAAAATCAAAACCTTGAAGAGAATATCTAAATAGACCATTCAAATGAGTTAGCATTTGTTGATTTGATCACTGTCTTTTGACTGGTGGTGTCACCAGTATTTCATGTATATAATATCTGATAAGCATAAATTATAAACTTACAATGGGACCCACCCCCAGATTTCTATTGACCGGCCAATGACCACCTGATGTTGAATCTCCATTCTTCTTCACATCAGTGTGCACCAAAACCTGGAAAAGGCCCACTCTATGTCCACAAGGAAATGAAAAATAAAATAAACACCATGCCAAGAAATGAGAGCTTGGACCCTGCTTCCAATATTTAGGTGTTTTATTCAGGGCTTCATTTTGCTCACTCAGATTACATGGGTGGGTAGCTGACATTTGGAACAACTTCTACCATGCCAGACTAACAGCTCAGCTCTTCCCTCCTATTAATTTGTCCCAGTTAGCATCATGACGTATGGCTGGCAACACAAATAGGCATTCACCTTCTTACACTAAGATGAAGACTAAACAAGAATGGACGATTAAAAATGCTTTTATGAGGAAGGTTGCGTAAATGTACCCTTTCTATTCACTAAATATGTCACTGAAGTTAATGTTTTTGCATAACTTTTCTTGGAAACTATAGATAAGTATTACATTGTTGAATGATTAATATTTGTAATATCTGTTCACATGATAAATATATTATAGAAATTTTTCCATCTGCTTACCTTCTAAAAGTTTAAACATTACTTAGAGTATGAAAAGACATGGAATTGTGGAAAGAAAGGAGCTCTTTACAACTTCCCTTTTTTTTTGTTGTTCTAAGTAACTTTTGGTGTTTTACCGTCTCTGTTTGTACTCTTTTTGCCGTGCATTCTGTCATACCCCTTCTGGATATAGGTCATTTGCTGCTTTTCTCTGCCTCTTTAGTCTTTAATATGTCCTGTGAGTGTCAAATTTTCCAATCCTTCTTTCTTCATTATGTGCCCTATAAATTTCAACTCTCTCTTTGTGATGTTAAGTATAAGTGTCCTTTTCGTTTTCTCTAAAACTTCATCATTGCTAAATAGGTCCAGTCTATGGTATTCTAAGCATCCTCCTGCAGAAGCAAATTTCTGTTGCCTCAGGTCTCTTTATCTATGAGGAGATTGTCTAGTATTCTCTGCCAAATAGGAGGACCAATATGATATAACAGTTCAGTACTCTTTTTTTCTGATGAGATTTTCCAGTTTCTTAATACTTTGCTTAGCTTTTGGAAGACATCTTTCACTATCCCAATGCATTTTCAGATTTTGGTGTCATATTTTCTATCCTCTGTTAAAACACTTCCTAAATATTTAAATTTTTGTATTTGATGGATTTTGGTGTCACCAATTTATAATTCAAATGTCGGACTCTTCTTTTTGTTGGCAACTATATATTCTTTCTTCTTGCAATTGGTGTTTAGTTTTTTTCTTTTTGCTTTCTTTTTATATTGCTCTTTCTGATATCATTCTGAGTACAGATATTGCATTCAATGTTCCACATTTTTCTTGTCTTGTATCTGCTCTAATTCTGTTGCATGCTTTATAGGCTATTCATTATTTTTCCCTGCTTCTGTTGCTTTCAGTATGTCCTGTAAGTTTTGAATTCTCCAAACCCTCTTTCCTCATTTGCATCTCAGAAATTTTAACTCTTTCTGATTGTAAATATCAGTTTCCTTGTAGTTCCTATTTTTCATAAAACTTCTATATTGTTCACATATTTGGTATTTTGTTCATGGTATTCTCAGAGTTTTTTGGTAGAACAGTATCTCTTCTTTCAAGTCTCTTAATGTGTATGAAGCTTGTCCAGCATTCACTGGTATGCAGGAGGACTGATATTAATTAATAGTTCAACACTCTTTACTTAGTTTCTAGTGGCATTTTCCTGTTTCTTAATACTTTGCTTATCTTCTGAAAGTCATCTTTCACTATTGGTAAGCTTCTTCAGATAGTTATGTCAAAATCAAGTAAGTACAGAAATTTAACTAAGACATAGCTGTCTTTTTTGCCAAAAAGAAAATCAAACAAACCAAATTCTTTCATAGTAGTGAAAACTGCTTGTCATGGTCATTTGGTTGCCAAGAAGTCATTAGTTCAATCTATTCCTGGATATTATGATAGACTACATTTGGCAGCAAGATCTCTGATCTAGAGCTTGGAGGTTTTGAGGAATATGGAAACATCTCTTAATAGCCGTTGTTCCCAGATCCCCCCCCTGTGAACCAAGGTAGAAGCACATGTTAAAACAGCTATAGGTAAATTGTGGACACCCAAACAAAACACTACGAAAGTATAAAAATATGTTTTTATAGTAAAAATTACCAGCAATACAATTTATAGCAAAATGACCAACAATGCATTTTATCTGTAGTTGAAGGCATACAATTGCATTCAAAATATATTTAGTTGAAGTCACAAAATTGTTTTCAAAATAATTTGAATCCTGGGTCAAATAGTGCAGAAAGAAATATTGGCTTAGTGGGGAGACAGCCTGAGAATGTGGAAAATTAATGCTTAGGAATTTTGAAATTTTATCAGGACACTGATAAAGGAATGAGCATGGCTTACCATTATGGCTAAAATGAGATTCCATTCAAAATTCCTCAAGAGTTACCAATTGCAACAGGCATCTAAGGAAGATTCAAATTTTGGGATAAAGCTCCTCAAAGATAAAAAGTTGACTTGAAGCAAAAATATGTTGTTCTACAGAAGGATGCTGAGGATACTGTGGGCCGAACATGTGAACAGCAACAAAGTTTTTGAGAAAATGGAAACAAAAAGGAAACACCAGGAGGAGACAGTTGAGGATTTTGGGGCATATAATGAGGAAGGAGGGTTTAGGAAATCTTATACTCACGAGGCAGAGGGAAAGAGGAAAACAATGCATAGCTTACTTAGTGAGCTTGAGTAAATGAATGGTGGAACAGGGCTTTGGAGAAATAACAGAAAAACAAAGTTTATTAAGTTGTGGAAAGCCATGATCTCCTACATCCTGAAGGGACACAACATGTAAAGTTAAAATAGGGGAGTGGGTTGAAAATTTCAGAGGCTGACTATGAACTTTTCAGCCCACTCTTGTACTTCATGTTAGAAAGTTAAATTAAAATTACATCTCATTCTTCAGCTGCATATTTTTTTAATATTAAATCTCAAAAAAAAAACAAAAAAAAACTTGTTCTTGAGCTTATTAAAAACAAATCAGGTTCTAAGTATTGTAAAATGTAAAACATTTACTGAATCTAGTCATTCATTTCTTTTGGAACTTTTGTTACTGCTTTGGTCTTGTGCTGGAAAGGCTGAGAGTGATTAGAAATTTTAAATTTATTCTCTTGCATAACAACTGTTTCAGCCAGTTATGAATCTTGTTTTGTTTTAGAACCTTGCAAACATCTACTTCATTTTGTATGATGAATTCTTCCAAATGAAGATGTATATCTATTTGCAGGATTGCTGTAGCACGGTCTATATGCTAGTTCCTTCTGGATGGGGACAATCATGGCTCTTTTTGTTTTTTTATCTTTCATAAAACCTGTTCTGCCATCCATTTACACAAACTTGTTAGGTAGGTAATGCACTGTTTTCCTCTGTTCCTCTTGTCTTTAATGTCTTGTGAGTGTCAAATTTTCCAAGCCCTCTTTCATCATTATGAGAAATCTCAACACTCTTTTTCTGATGAATAAATTTTATTGAATGGTTTTTGATGAATTTCAAAGTTACTTATGGAAAAAATTTTTTTCTAATGAATGGAAATTGGACTTATTTGAAATACCTTGAAAATAATTTAGGGCTTAAAAAGATAAATAAAATTGTGGGCTTGTGATTTCATTTTTATAAAAGATAAGTTTAAACTTACTTTTCTTCTACTTTGATCTAAAAATATGGATTAATAATTATATTATCATTACCTGTGATGATTCAGTATTAAAAGCTTTTGTAAAGAGGATTTCAAGTTGATTGGATTTTGTTTTTTTTGTTTTTTTTTCTTTTAAATTTTTGAGATGAATAATTCCTGCGACTTGTGATAACAACCAATAAATGAACACAACTATTGTCGCTGGTAGTGCAAAGAAATAAAATAAGGAAAAGATACATATTCAGGTTGACTGGAAGAGACGAGTAACATCACAGGAACAAATTAACTGGGTAGAATGAACTGATACAGAGGATGTCATGGATTGAAAAAAAAAGTTTCGTTCAAAATTCCCAGAAGGTCATCAACTACAACAAACACCTGAAAAAAAGACTGCAGGGTACAACAGCTGAAATGCTGTGACAATAACAAACAAGATGAGGACACGACTGTTAACAAATCAGTTTATAATTTTTTTTTTTTCCCCCGGTTTGAATTAACTCTATACCAGAATTTAAATTGGTGTGTTAAAGAGGAAGAGAAATAGATAGATCAGAACAAAATACAACAGTTGGTAGAAATGGTGAAGCTGCTTTTTAAAAAAAAAAAATTATTTTGAAGAGAGAGAGTGTCAATTAATGTCTACACTGTTGTTGAATCAGCAAAGACATCTTAGGAATCTTCTCACTACTGAATATTCTCTTAGATTTTAGAAGTATGTCACTGGTCGCTAGAACAAAAGTACCAATTTTATTTTTTTATGGGTTTTAACAATTTAAATATCTTAGAAGTCTTTTGACAAAGGACAGAAAGTGAGGCATCGAAATCCAAAGGTGCATTGTGATAGAAAAAGGTGCCTCTCAAAACCTAAGCAAAGTATTAAGAAACAGGAAAATTTTATTAGAAACAAAAAAAAGTAATGAATTGTTATGTAATATCAGTTTTGCTATATAGAAGTGAATGCTGGGTAATCTCATCACAGATAACGAAGAAACTTGAAGAAACAGAAATGTGGTTCTACAGAAGGATGCTGAGAATACCATGAACGGAACATTTGAGTAATCACAAAATTTTAGAAAAAAATAACAAAAAGGACAATTATACTAAACATCAGAATGAGAGTTGAAATTACACATAATGAGGAAAGAGGGCTTGGAAGATTTGATAGTCACAAGATATATTGGGGGCAAGATAGACAGAGGAAAGCAGTGCATAACACACCTAATGAGATTGTGTAAATGGATTGCAGTAGAAGGTTTAGGAGAGATAGCAACAAGATAAAATTTACTAAAATCTACAAATGAGAGGAATTTGTGGAGAGCCATGATTGCCATCGTGAAGGGTCATGGCACACAGAAGATGCTCTATAATTTTGTTATCAATTAAATGTTACTCATATGATCTAGTTTTTTTTTAGCTATTGTTATTTATAAGAAACTTATTTTTATTTTCTTATATATACATATATGTATGTGTGTGTGAAGATTCTTTTCACCAGGAAGCTATCTATTGAATATGGCGTGACCTCTTCCTGCCTGAGTCACAGTTCCAAAAGCCACATGAGAAGTCTCGTGAATTTGGAAACCTTCTGAAGCAGGAACTTGATTTGCCTGGAGAAGATTGCCTCAGTGTTAATGCAAAAACAGAACCTGGAAGACGACCCAGGCGGCCTGTGGATCAGAACGAGGGACTTCCAAAAATAAAGATACCAAAAGTGAGAATTGAAGACATACATGGCAAAAAAGGCCCCAAGGGGGAATAATGTTAGCTGCATGACTTACACTGTCATCTCCAACTTCACAAAGGTTCCTTGCACACTCTATGATGGCATGTGATGGGGGACACTGACTACAGCAGTAATAACAACTGGCATCGACATTGCCAGTAAAATGCTGAGGGCTAGCATTAAAGTTGTTGTTAAAGCACTCATATCTAATACAACTTCAAAGTAGTGGAGGATGCCACACGCTGCGGGCAATGGTGATATCCTGAAAAAGAGTCACACAGAATTTACTTTTCCTCGTTCACTTGCTGACTGAGATTTTTAGCAAAGATATATCGCATCGAGGGAAAAAAAATAAAAAAAACACTTTCCTTTTATCTCTTTTAAATATTGTAGTACTATTGGCATTCAGATTTTGAACTGGAAGAAAAAGTTGTGATGAAACCAGGGAGGTTGTCACTAGATATATAAACAGTCGCCAGATAGCACTTAAGTGTTTTATTTAACTATTTTGTGTTTTAGTTTAAGCTATTTTGTTATTTTTTTTTCTATGACTATTAAATCTAATCCACTTAAGATAAGAAGCAAAAAAATAATTTATAAGACTTGCATTTAGAGGTTAACAGAATATTGTTGAATTCTCTATAATTATATATTCTTTAATTAATATCAGATTCTTTATAAACCTATAATTAATACTGGATTTGTACTCTTATAATTAATACCATATTTTACAAACATTAGCAGGCATTAATGGACTAAACAACATTAAACTTAAGTCTTCCATAGCACCATGGAAAGTGTTCAAATGAACTAGATTCCTTCTTTCCACTAGTTCTAATGTTCACTCCTAAGACCCAGTATGCCTTTCACATTGCAGTGAACTACTCTCTCAAACAGTTTCTTCCCATGAAGCACTACTTTATGGAACCGACTCCCAAGAAGATGCTTCCCAAATCAATACAAATCTTAACCCATTCAAGTCTAGGGTTAACTGATATCTTTCTCTACATACTTCCATAAACTGTGTCTTTCACTTCTTACTCTGTAACCCCCCCTACCTCAAGTGAATCTTGGATCTTGTACAAAGTGGACATCATTGTAAGAAAAAAAAATTGAAATATACAGGGTGATTGAAAAGTAACTCCCTATTTTATGTCTGATGGACTCTCCTGTCTAATTATAATTTTTACAAGATGGGAGAGTCCATCATACATAAAATAAGAAGTTACCTTTCAAATACCCTGTGTATAATTCATATAGAAGATAGATTATATTTTGTTGATTGTTTTTTTAAAACTTATCAACCCTTTTTGGTTTATTTAAAACTGAAACATATTTTGGATTATAGGAGGTTTTATATAGTACCCAGTGTTTCCAAGTGGTCCGTCATCTAAGTACTAAGCAAGCTTGATACTGCTTAACTTTGGTGATCAAATGAGAACCTGTGTTTTCAGACTTGATTAGACTGTAGGCCTATATTTACCAACCTATGTATTTAAAAAAAATTTTTTTATTTATTAATGTCTACCATTGACTCAGCCCAAATGTTCTATTCAAGTCTTTGGTGTACAGCTGAGAAATCCATGAAACCAGTGCATTGAACACTGTTCAATTGTTATATTTCTATTAATTAATTTCTTTTTGCTTTTTTTTTTCTTCTCTCTCAAGAGGAAAATGTATATTATGAGCTTTGAATTTCTCAATATGTGAGTCATGTTTACAAACATATACATTTACATGTTTCTTTTTTTAAGTAAAAATAATCTCTTTTGATTTCAGGTAAGGGAAGTTCATCAAACCCAACTTGGATTTCTCTCAGCTCTGCTGATTAATTTATTCAATTAGATCTTTATTTATTTCTGTTGCCCACAGATCAATAGAGAGTATAAAAAAGAAATAGATTAACTTAGAAGAATAAAATATCAGATATTTGAGACACATGAGAGAAAATGGAAACAAAAAGGAAACATATTCAACATCAGGAAGAGACAACTGAAATATCTAGGGCACATAATGAGGAAAGAGGATTTTGAAAATCTGATACTCACAGGACAGATAGAAGACAAGAGACAGGAAAAGAATGCATAATGTACTTAATGAACTTGAGTAAACAGGGTTTTGGAAAAATAATAAAAAGACAAAATTTATTAAGGGCGACAAAGGACAGGAAATTGTGGAGAGCCACATCTTGAGGGGACATAGCACATTATAGAAGAAACACAGTTTTAGACATTGGATTATTTGCATTCATATTATTCAACTCTTAAAGTTTTCAAATTATTTCATGGAAATATCTAAACAGGATAAAATGAAGAATCAATGAACATAAAATTAGTTTTGTCTTAATCAATTTATTTTCTTTGACTATCTGTATTGTCAGGATCAACCTTTTAAAGTATGTTGTTCATATAGTCCTTCCCAAAGGAATATTAAACATATGGTTTGATGGTACTTACTCTGCTACACTGACCCATAACAATTTGTCAGGGTGTCATTGTTTTTGAATTACTTGTTTATCTTCTCGACTGGTTGACAATCAAAGCTTAAAAACATGTACTATTTACCTATAGCTGGGGAAAGATTCATTCCTTTTCCAAGGCTATTAGTGTAAAGTGACGATCAACTGGTCTGGAGTTTGAACTCAGTGTGCTGAATCCATTTTTTGGTCTCTTAACTATTAGGTCAACTACATCTTCCACTATCTGCATCATTTGATGTTTATTTTTTCTTTAAAACTTTTTCTTGGGTCATTCTTTCATTTTTTTTTCTTGGGTCATTCTCTTACTTTTTTTCTTGGGTCATTCTTATATTGTTTTTTCTTGGTTTATTCTCTTACTTTTTTTCTTAGGTCATTCTCTTACTTTTTTTCTTGGGTCATTCTTTCATTTTTTTTCCTTGGGTCATTCTCTTACTTTTTTCTTTGGTCATTTTTCTCACTTATTTTACTTGAAAGAACTTTTTCAAGACATTAATTCATATAATATCCTACAATTTCTTAAAGAAATCAAACTGTATCCCAAAATATAACTTCCTCAAAACTACAACATAAAACACACATATCGCTACCTGTAGTAATCAAGTCCACACAAACGTGTATACACAAAAGCTGGGTATTATCTACCATGTATTCAATTGTGAAAGCAGAATAATATATATATTTTTATTACTTAATTAAATAACCCATAAGGAGTTGATATGCCATTAAACAAATTAATCAATCTTCTTGGAAGTGAGTCATAATAAGAGATTTCAGCACCTCATTGTATATTGCTAAAATTTATCTTTCATCTCTACTTCTTATAGAATATAATTTTAGATCATTAATGTTGTTGCATACCTACATACAATAATGGGTATATCCCCATTCACATAAATACTGTATGTTGGTCTGCAGTTGGAGATTCATTGTGGAATTCACTTGCCTCACTTCTAGCAGTTGATTACTTCTTCTATGCACCACTGGCGGATCTTATATATGTTGTTCTTGTCCTAAGTATTATTGTTCATTACCACCCTTTGTGTAATTATTCTATTCAGTAACATTTCTCAGGTTACAACAATTAACAATCCCAGAATTTTACAAAAACACTGGTTAAGCTGTAGACACTAGAGAATACTTTTCAGTGCATTCAGGAAATATATTGATTAAATCTGCAATTCAAGGTTAGATTTCCTTTTGGATTTCACAACCCAAACAGCATTGACTATCTCTTTCAAGCCCTATAGTCACTGCCCACTGCCTTTTTATCTTTATAACAAGTACATATTATTAACGTTTAATACAGAGTTTCCTTCTATTTCATTATTCCCTTCGGCAATAAAACAAAGAAACCAGTCAGAAAGAAACTAAATTACAGGTGTCCAGACTTGTTTAGTGTGGAATCTCCATGATTTAATCTTATAAGATAATGACAAAACATGCAGAACCTTATATTATTTTAAAGTAGAAAATTGATCTAGAAGACATTTTGGTTTTCAGTTATGGTTCATATGTCAAATATCAGTAGCTTCAATAATTGCAAGATAAACCATTCATTGGGGTGGAGCACCTGTTAGGGTTCCAGATATGGGCAAATAATTAACATCCAAGCTGGTGTCAAAACACTATGAAAGTATAAAAATAGATTTTTATAGTAAAAATACCATCAAAAATATATTACCAGCAATACATTTTTGAAAAAAAGAAAAATATTAATACATATTTTATTCATATGAACCTATCCTAAAAATCTTGTCAAACTTAAATAATCCATTGAGGTTGATATGCTGTAAAATAAACCAAACCATTCATGGAAATGCCAAATATTATAATAACTGAATTTAAGTTAGGTGGACAGTTTAATAGACATTGGTATAGAAAGTAGAATTAGCAAGCTGAGTTAAAATTCTGGCTTAGTCATTTGAACGATTTTACACAAATGCCATTGAGAATGGTACGAATCTGTCTCTTCTCACCCAAGCTATGGGTGAAATAGCAAGGTAGACATTGCTCTCTGGCCTTGGTTGGAAACCAGTCTAAGAGAAAGAAAACTGTATATTCCAATCTGTGGATAAGGCAACAGGAAACCACACTACTATCATCCCCAAGAATTCATGGCATTTCACGGAAAAAGAACCTGTGGAGAGTCACAATTGCCATTGCCTACATCCTGAAGAGACATGGCATGACAAATATACATGAGATGATTTTAAGAATGGGCTTTGTAAGTGTAGTTGTATTTCAGTAAGTATTTGTAAATATATAAGCTTTTATATAGACACATGTGTCTATAAAAAGCAGTTGGTGTTGATAATATTTGTGTAAGTATCTAATGAGGTATATCATTTGTTTTGGTTTTTGGTATTGTTTTAGACAATGCAAACTTTCATGTATTGACTGAACAGATGAGCAATGACAAACTTTTAGAGAAAATGAAAACAAAAAGGACACTTATACTTAGCATCAGAGAGAGTTGAAATATCTAGGGCATATTATGAGGAAAGAGGGATTACAAAATTTGACATTCACAGGACATAATATTGAAGGCAAGTGGAACAGAGGTAAGCAGCTCATAACCTACCAAGTGAGGTTGTGTAAATGATTGGCAAACTTTATTAAGAGTTACAAAAGACAGAAAATTTTTGGAAAGCCTAAAGGGACATAGCACATAGCATAAGTCCAAAGGAGTGATGTGTGTTTTTATTCTTATTATAACAGAAGTGATTACAGATTGAAACAGTAATTATTAACACAGCAAAACTGGGATAATTTTGTTTACAAAGAAAAATACAAAAATTGGAATTAATTAAGTTGTTTTTGGATTTGTATCATATTTATTTAAACTTAAAGGTACATAACTCTGAGTTAAAGGATGTTTTTTTTCTCATTGTTTGTCTCACTGTATTTCAGTCTAATATTGTTTTAGACAATAAACATGTTCAAAGGAAATTAATATTGACTAAGCAATTTACTTTTGTATAGGCATAAAGTTGAAATTCTGCCATTTTTATATAACAGTGCTATTTTTAAATTAAGTGAATTGAACAGAGCTGATTGATGAGAAAAATGAAGATTATCCAAAAAATCCGTTTTTGAATGAAAGTTCAGTAGTTAGATAATTGGACTGGTAGCCACAAGACTTGTTCTGATGTTTAGCTTCAGGAATTGCAAGCTGTTTTTTTCTTTTGTTTATTTTTTAAATTAAAAGTTCAGATGTCTTACAGTTATCATGATAATGATTTGATAATATTCCATTCATTCAAGTCTGATTCATAGCCTAATTATGGTGTAACCATTAAAAAGTGGAATATAATGTTTTACTATAAGTCATCCACCATTGGTGATCAATGGAAAAGAAAATTTATTTGCATATGTAGATCTTTATAAATCAAATGTTATTAAATAGTAGATTTTCAAAACTTGTTTTTAATTGTATTTCATAGCCATGTTGTTTGTTCTTGTGTCTCCGTTGACCTGAATTTAATCTGTATAGACTATTGATACTGACCAATATATTTTGTTCTAGTCGAGTATATTTGCTTAGTTTTCCTGAAGGATTTTTTCAGCTCCCTTAGAAAAGAAACTCTGATAAGCTAAAATTCATAAAAGAGGTGTTGGATCACCAACAAATTATAGCAACTATGTGGCATCAATTCTCCAAGTAGTCAAAAGACTTCTAAAGAGATATTGATTAACACCATCTTATTTACATTATTCGGACTATTGTCCTCATCTTTGTCGCCATATTTATTACAATGTTTCGGCCGTTGTACGCTCCGGCCTTCTTCAGGTGGTTGGAATGTTGAGCTGAACCCTTTATTTCGCTCACTGGGGTAGACTGTTCTAGTTCCACATGCCATGTTTTAATGGATGTCAGTTACCAGTTATCTCCTGTTAATTTTTACCTCTGAAAGTTCTCCACTGCCTTAACTGGGTATTGAACTCACACTCTTTGGGTCTTGTCACTGGATCTAACCAACACCTTTATCCACTGTGCCATATGTCCCAATGTGACAGGACCCAAAGAATGTGAGTTCAATACCCAGTTAAGGCAGTGGAGAACTTTCAGAGGGAAAAATTAACAGGAGATAACTGATAACTGACAACCATTAAAACATGGCATGTGGAACTAGAACAGTCTACCCCAGTGAGCGAAATAAAGGGTTCAGTTCGACATTCCAACCACCTGAAGAAGGCTGGAGCGTACAACGGCCGAAATGTTGTAATAAATATGGTGACAAAGGTGAGGACAATAGTCTGAATAATGTAAATAATGTACATAATAACTCATCTCAGAAATATAAACAGATATTAACACCATCTTGACAACAATCAACAGCTCTCTAATATTTGCAGGCTCAGGATCTTGTATGCTTATAGAGATTTCTCTCAAATTCTATAAATGTTTGATTGGACTCATGTTGGATCAATGTAGTGACCATACCATTCCTCAGAAATTTCCAGAATGACATGGTGCATTATACTGCTCAAATAACCCCTTGTGGGGATACATATGAATCAGTGCAAATCCTCACAAAGCAGTGTAACATGGTCAATGACATGTTTAGATAGACCAGTAGACCCAAAACCATGCCACATTAATGCACCCTACACTATTATGTAACCATCAGACTGTATAATACCTTGTTGAAAATTGAGGCCCATGACATGATGAGACCTGTAACAACTGGAACCATGACATCAGAACACATGCTACCAGTTTCTAATTAATTATGTCATGAGCTCAGATCTGGTGCTGTGTTTGACGTCATAATGTTTACAGGAGGACCCTGATGACTCTTCTGTTACCATATTCTATGTAAATTAAAGAACACTGAATTGACTGGCTAGTGCCTCCTGCTTGGAATGTAGACATGATTAGAGCCAGTGTTACTAGTATGTTACTGCAGGCAATTCTATGCAGATAAAACTCATGTTATAGTCATTAAGGACCTGTGGTTGGTCATTGCACTATCTAGACTGAATGGTAGCATCTTCCATCATGTATTTCCTGGATACACTGAACATTGTAGATCTAAGGATGTCAAATTTCTTCACTCTGATAATTCACAAAGTCTTGCAATAAATAACTTAGCCAATTCAATAGATGTCAGATTAAAACATATTTCTATGATGTCAAAATATGATCGCACCATCTACCTTTTAGATAGTGCTGTCTCATGAATTTTAACATATGATTATATGTACCTTAACTTCAACAAATGGTATAAATTACTAAGAAAATTCTTTTCATTTTTTTTCTTAAATACTATATACATTCAGGACATAAACAATCATGCCTCTCCACAACATTCTTTTCTTTAATATCTGTGAATTGCCATGACTTTTTGGAAAAATAGTGCTTTCTCATTGCCTTGACAGTTTTGAATTTGGAGTTGCCCTTCTCCAAGATTTGATGCCACCCAAGGAAAGTCTAGTCTACCCTATTATTTTCATTGTGCATGCATGTCTTTCTCAATGACAATAGTGCACAATGAATATAACAAACCTGATCAGAAACTGAACTTGGTTTGCCAATTCCATTTTGCATACTGACAAATACTGTACTATCCTCACATCTGTCATTAGAGTCATGTAAATGTGAAATGATTTTTGATTTTATTTTATCAAAGAAAATTACTAAGCATTTATTATTATTATTATATTGAGAAAGTCTTCAAGTAAAAGTTAAGAGAAGCAAAATGTCAGATGCATTTTAACAAAATTTCACAGGAAGCTATAGACATTGCTTTATATATAGAAATATGCATAGAGTGTCTCCAACATTTGGCAAAGCAACTTATATATATATATATATATATATGTACAATATATGGTGACATGGCAGTCAACATGTTAATAATGATTGAACAAAATTATGCAATTATGTTTGCTTAATTTCTTTCTATTGCAGGTTGCTTTTACATTGACATTACTATGTCTATTTCTGTTTTTGACAAATTTAATTATGGCTCGTAATTTTTTACTCCCAGCTATGGTAGACTAAGAAGCCTAAACTAAATACAGGGTTCAATTTGCAACATAAAATGTCACTTGTAAGATAATTTGAAGCATGAACTAGAGAGACTTAAAAAAAAAAGTCTCTGGCCGAACACACTTATTTTGAGGATAACATCTCACAGTAGTGTTCAGTTTGTCATTATTATTCACCATTGAATTAAGTGCATTAAGAAGCAATGATTTTGTTGATTTACCTACATATACTGCATGAAATTGTAATGAGTAGTTATTTTAGTTAATTAAAAAGAATATTTATGAAAACTTGTTTAATTGGTAGAACATTAGATTGGTAGGTGAGGTCTAATAATTATTTCACAGTTGGAACTAAAGACATTTAAGTCTTTTTTGGTATTCAAATTCTTGAGATTTAAGGACTTGGATGTTCTGCCAGAAAGAACAGTTTTGTTTTGACATCCTAGTGAAGTTGATTTACAATTGAGATTTTTTATTAATAAATAAATTATTAGTTCAAAAGACAAACTCAAGGGAAAATTTTAAAAGATGGGAGTAAGTATATTGATGTGAAGTTTAATAATGTAATTTAGCAATGTTATAATTATTTCAACTTAATAAGAAATTAAGTATTTAATGCAGACAGTACAAGAAAATAATCAACAGTAATATTTATTTAAACTTGGTTAAACTTCTGTTAAGAGTTAAGCACAACAAAATATAATATCAAAATAAAATAAAACATTGAATAAAATTCTTTACTGCAGTAATGTAGATTACTTAAAAATGCCAATATTTAAGTAATGAATAAAATAAGCGAGTGCTATAATGGATAGCATCCCATAATGAGACATAAAAGGTACATATATCTATGCACAAATACTCTTGGAAAAGATATGAATCCATCTCCTTCCCCCATCTATGGGTTAAATAATAGGACTTGTATCGAGAAAATCATTCTTATTTTCAAAACACTGGTAATGCAAAAAAAAAAAAATTCTTACAATCCCCCCGCCAAATATTCTTACAATCCAAAACATGTTTTGGCTTTAAATAGCCTACAAATTGTTGATAAGCTGTAATAAAAACAAATCCATCAAAGACTCACTAAGATAAAGTTTTTTCTTGAAGCACAGACAAATTATAAAAAAAAATAAAAATAAAATGTATGTTGAGTGTGTTTAAAGGTAAATATTGTCTGCCCATGAAAAAAGTTCTTTTGGCAAACTTGGAACATTGTGCCCACAAAAAATGGTATGTCATACGGACAATTTTTCTTTTGACACTGCTATTATCTTAACTACCTTCACTCCTTGGAAATGTTTATTGTTTGAAAAAGCAATGATTAGAATTGTAATAAAACCTAAACATATGAAAGTGAATTTATACATTTTCTTGTTCTTAAGAATTTACAGCAAAAATAATAAACAATATTTATTTATTAGATTGTTTATTTACACTATTAATTGTTTATTGGAATAGCTGGGAAAACATTAGCTAATTGTCAATTGATTCAAACATTATAAAATGGTAAATAACAAGGATTTCTTTATAGGTGATTCACATATTTTAATAATTTAGTAAATGTTTATAAATTTATGAATAAAAAATAGTTTCATATTTTCTGTATAAATTGGTTGGTAAATGATAAATATTGCATTACATTAGTTTTAATACAATTGCATTAATTTTAAGAATGTTGTAAATATAAAATTATTCTTGTAAATAAACAATAAAATAAATAGTGTTTATATTTTTGTTGTAAATTCTCTAGGACAAAATAAAAATGTATAAATTCACTTTCATCATATGTTTATTACAATTCTAATCATTCCATTTTAAAACAATAAACATTGACGAGGAGTGAAAGTAGTTAAAATAAATGCAACGTCAATGGAAAAGCCATCCCTTTGATACTCTGCTGTGGTCACAAAGGTCCAAGTTTGCCATTCTTTTGTAAGTTAATATAAAGTTAACAGAGAGAGTTGTTTCAAATCTTAGTTGGAATGACTACAAAATACTTGTTCCTTAATTTATAGGCAGAAGCACACAAATGCATGCTGGGATTTTTTCCTAGCCAATATAATAGGCCAGTTGACAGTTTCATTTGACTCAGTCCTGGTCTGACTTGTCTTGAAATCAGAACACTA
The DNA here is from genome assembly GCA_964036315.1 of Acanthosepion esculentum. Lineage (NCBI taxonomy): Eukaryota > Metazoa > Mollusca > Cephalopoda > Sepiida > Sepiidae > Acanthosepion > Acanthosepion esculentum. The sequence continues at coordinate 36,559,575 of OZ038493.1, read as the reverse complement.
TGTTCACTTGTCCAAACTTGCTTTTTTGTGTCAACCTCAATTCTTTGCCATATTACTGTTGCTTTGTCTTATTAGTGTTCATTTGCCTTGCATATATTGTTTGCTTTCTTTATATTATTTCTTTCCCTACTCTTGTTATTGGCTATTGCAAACTTTGTCAATTTTATTTGTTGGACAGTTCTGTTACTTATTTTGCATTTGATCATAGCCACTCACTCCACACTCTTAGAGTGGAAAAAATGGAAATGCAAGCTAGAGAACAAAGAATTTGAACTGATTTATAGTTAATTACGGTCATCATGGTGCAACTATTCTTATGTGGAACCAGAAAGCTATTTACTGAATACCAGCAAACAGAGAAAGTTATTGAACTGTTGTTTAAATATTGGTAAGTGACTACATAGTTTTCAATAACAATTATAGTTTTAATTCAAGGGAGTTCATGTATGCATGCATGCATGCATGTATATATATATATATATATATATATATATATATATATATATATCCCAGCTTGAGGTAATCGGATGTCTAGCCACACTGAGCTGTGAAACAGCAAAACAGTCTGTCTGTGGATGACTATATATATATATATATATATATATAAGTAACTGAGTCTTATGTTCTGGGCCCTAAAATTGAACCTCTGAACTTTTGAATTCCTGCATACAACTCTATCCATGAGCAATCACTTTGGGATAAACATCCTTCCAATTTTGTTAACAGGGCTAAAAATAAATCTTCAATAAATGATGTGTTGATAACAAACAAGTTCAGTTTTGAGATTTGAAGGAGAAAAAAAAATGTGAGTCTTAAATGAGCTGCCTTCATTTGGGTTTTTGACACCAGATTTGAATTTTTCTGTCTTTAGGTGGTTTTAAACTTCCTTCATTTTTAAAAATTGATTTCATTTTATTTACATTTTTTTCATCTGGATTTAGCTATTTTGAATTAGATAAGGAGAAAGAGGTATATGCAGTGACATAGTATCTCTCTCAGTGTTTCTCTCTTGTAATGATATTTGATAAGGTCATTTTTCCCCCCCACCAAAACAAAATTGTCTCCTTTCTTGGTTTTTGGCTGATCAATATTTTATCTAAAAACAGAATCCATATTCATTTCTAGTGAAAGGGGACACTACTTTGAATATAACCCAAGGGACCATTACTTAAAAAAAAAATAATTCTGACTGCTTTGCAATAAAAACTGAATAATATATTGATTTATACTCTGTCAATACAATTGATTGTCATTTTGACCGAGAGAAATATTTGGCAGATATTTAGACTAACGAGATAAACCTTGGCAGTGTGTATAATTAATTTTTCTTCCAGGAAACATGCACTTTGTTTGATACTATATTATCATGATGTAAGCACTCCTTGGTGGGTTTATGGTCAGGCCACACACAAACTTTACCAGTAAACATAAATAATATAGGAGGGGGGTGTTGTAAAGTTCTTGGCCCAACCATTTGCGTAGAAGGTCAGGTTGAGAACTTTTCAATATATATACGTCCTGGGTACGACGTTAAACTTCATCCAACAGCAAGGCCTCTGATCAGGATGTTTTGAACAAGCGTGGAACCACCTCTTAATTGCTGGTGTTCCAAGGTCCACCCTGACCCGTGGTGGTAGCACCTGTTGGGGTCCCAGCTATGGGAAAATAGTGAACTTCCAGGTCTTTTCCAGTACATTGAAACAATGATGTTGCCAGCTATACGTTTTTGAAACAATGATGTTGCCAGCTATACGTTTTTGAAACAATGAATGTTGCCAGCTATATGTTTTTGATATATTTAGTAAATACTGGATCTGGCATTAAATAACCCATAGTGGTTGATATGCCATAAAACCCCAAACAATCAATCAATCAATATATATATATGGGCACATAATCCCATTATAGTCAATTTGTCAGAAAGGTGACTTCTTGATGTTATCAGCTTGGAGAGGCAATCCTAGCCTATAGCATATTTTGGAAAGTACTTGAAGATCATCCATGTGTTGACCCGAGACTTGTGAGTGAAATTGGGCAGGTGAAACTATTCTGAGGTTGTCAGTGTTTGTGATAGCACAAGTCACAAGTCATCGTGGCTGAGGGTTTGGGCATGCTGGCCTGGATCAAACTGTTGATCACACCAGATTATGTGCTCTCTCTCTCACAGAAACTCTAACTAAAGTCCACTCAGCCAAGTTGTAGCATAAACCACAGGTGGGTTATCTGGCTATCAAACAAATCCAAATATGCCTCAGCAGGTAGCTTCAGTAGCCAACCATTATGTATATACATACATACATATATATATATATATATATATATATATATATATAATTTGTCTGGCACAAAGATACCATTGTAGAGCACATATTGATTCCCATGTTCATGTCTGTATAATGTGTATGATTTGTATGGTATTTGTCTAGTAGGTTTAAAACTGTAACAAAAGACCAAATACTTGGCATCTTCTATATATTGTGTCCCCTCATGATGTGAATGATAATGGCTCTCCAGAACTCTGTATCCTTCATAACTCTTAGCATTGTTTAACTTTTTACTAACCCTCCCATTCCCTTTTCTCTCATAATCTCTTCAAGTAGGTTACTTGCTGCTTTCTCCTGTCCCTCTTGCTTTCAATATATCCTGTGAGTGTTAAATTTTGCAGGCCTTTTTTGCACATTACCTTTGGTCAATGGTGTACACCTTACAACCCCACCCACACTTCTAATATACTGTTTACAAAAGTTAGAAATCTTTTACTATTTCAAAAATGATTCTCATGTTTGATATGATATGAAAATCTACATTTCAAAATACCTAATAAGAGTTACATGACCATTGTATAAGCATTAATGTGCTTTAAGATAGCAGCATTACTCAATTACATGGAATGAAACCTGGTTACTATGCAAAGGTATCAATGAGCTATACATGTTTGCAGGTACACTATCTCAAAGATTATATTTTAGGGACATGATTGATATATTTTATAAAGAATTTTGTTAAAATAACCATGAAATATACAAATAAAGTATGTTAGAGGGAATTTGTGAAAAGTTGAATGTTTAAATTTTTTTTGTTGCAAATGTTTCACTGTCTATAAACATTCTCCTAACAACTGAAAAGAAATTACTAAGGTAATGTTTCTATGTTGAAACACTGTGCTTATTTTGAAACATTTTTAGCAGTTAATAAATTTTTAAAATAGATTTCCAGTAACAATTCAAAGTGCATAGGAAATACTTTAAGGTAAAATGTCAATAAGCAGTACTAGACCGGCATTGAGATCTCATCAATTTACCATTGAGCTGGCTAGATGTAACTGTAAATTTGATGCTAACAGTTTCTTTTCTCTTGTGGAACTCCCTTCCAGCTCCATACTTTCCAGCCAACTTTAATCTGCAAAAATTTAAATGCAATGTCAGCCACTGTCTACTGTCCTCCTGATTACTCTTTTCTCTTTCCGCTCATTATTAATGTTTGTGTTTCTAATTCTTCCACACCCTGTAACCCATTCTGCCTTTAATACCTTGCATGGGGTGATACCAATAAAAAAAAATATTGATTTAATATTGGAATCAATAGCATAATGAAGATGTTGACATTCAGCACAAATTTAAATAAAAGATTAGGAAGAAAGCCCCCATCAATATTGGAAAGAGTGATAATGGCTACTAAACTTGAGAAACATATTTTCCTGAAAAATTGTTTGAAGAGAAAGATTTTATAAATGCAGCCGAAAGCAGCACTGGCTGCTTGGTCAATAAATGCTGATTATTTCCTTACCATTAGAGATGAAGAGAACAGATGCTACACTTAGTATTTACTTGCCCCTCCCACCAATGGCAGGATATGACACAAGGCCAGTTTAATGTGGGAAGCTCATGCACATGGGCCAAGGCTAAAAAATGTCCAGTACATGCAACCAACAACTTAGGTGCATTGAGTGAGATGCTGCTGCAGGTTTGGAATCTCCAGCACAAGGCATCCTTCATTTATTTGTTTCGTTATATCCAAAGACAGAAACACAAATCTTTGATCTCAGCCTTGATGGCCAGGGAGTGAAGTTGTGTCACTCAAGTATAACTGGCTTCCTAGGCAATGAATGCCACATGTTTCCTTATAAGGAAACAGCTAATATTACAATTATTATTGAGATGTTTGTAACAAAAGACCAAATGCTTGGCATCTTCTATATATTGTGTCCCCTCATGATGTGAATGATAATGGCTCTCCAGAACTCTGTATTTTTTTCTTTTTAATCATTTCACTGAGTATAGGGAGGGTTGCAGAAGGGACAAAAGATGAACAGGATTCAAGAAGATAAAAGATGGAGATTAATGTTGCATTTAAAATTTTGAAGATTGTAGTTATCAGGGAAGCAAGGAAATGAAAAGGAGTTCCACAAGTGGGAAGTGCGAGAAAAGGAGCTGTTGGAGTAAAAGTGGTGGTTGCATTTAGCTATTTCAACAGTAAACAGTTGGGACCTAGATGCCAATCTAGTAGCACACTTAAATTCATATAGTTGGAGCACCAGAGAAAAAGGCTTGTCAGAGCAGTTACCATGAGAATGTGTAATTATTATTATTTTAATAAGTGAGTTTTTATTGCTGATGTCATCATAAATTTAATGAATTTGTTATGTCTAAAAAGCCACATGATGGTTGCATTCAGATTTGCTTATAACTAGAATTTATTTTTACTCATCTTTTTCACAAGTTAGTTTTCTTTGCATTCATTCAGGTTCCCTTGCCCCAATGAGTTAAATTCTTTGTCAGGTACATTTTAGTTTTAAACTTCATATGAGAAAGTTTAAAAAATAAAAAAAAAAGTAAAGAAAGGCCATCTCCAAAATTAGTGATGAATTTTACTTGCAAAACTTTTTTCATCAAGTGGGTATAAGGAAGTGATGAGCTTGGCTTGGTTGAGGCTGCATAAGTCAGTAAAGATGAGGGTGAAGATGATGAGAGAAAGAAAGAGAGAGGTGTTGGTTTAAAAGTGTATGGAGGGAGAGATGTATTCTCTTAAGCCTTTACTATTCATTGCATGCACGCATCTTTATGGAATTTCAAACACTTCTGGCTTCTGACTACTGTCCCATTCTCAATCTACCTAATTGATGTGTCTTTTTGTCTCTTTGTTTTCTATTTTCTCTTCTTTCTCCGTCTGCATGCTTTATATCTGCCTTGAGCGGAATACACATACACAGTGTCTGTAAATATTGAATGTGATTACTATTTACTTTTATTATCATTATTTCGTCACTTGCTGTTATTTTAATCATTTTTACTATCTGTTCCTGTTAACAAAAGTTACTAACATCACTAAATATTATGTTGCATCAAAGACATTACTAAAAATGTCTCAAAAATTAATTTTGCACTCTACAGGTTGAAGTTTAGTTTATTCATAGACTATTTTTTTTTACTATTGTTCACCAAATACAAAGCCTAAGAGCTACTCAAGGTAGAGCATTAGTGAATGAGGTTGACATAAGTGGTGGAAGAAAAAGTGCAGATTATCAGGCTATTTAAGATAGATAATGGTTGATCCTTGACTTGAAGTGATCAGGGAAGCATCCTCTCAGATGTCTGTTCCAGAAAGTATCAGTTCTTGGGAAGAAAGTGTCTCAATAGAACTTCCTCCTCAGCCATGAAATACAAGAAGAAGAAGAAGGATAGTTTGACCGTTGTGCAAAATGGTATGGCAGGTCCAAGCTGTAAAGGTCTGGACTGATGGAACTAATCAATTTAGTTTATCTGAGTCAGTTTTGTTTGTTCATTTTTCAAAATGTTTGCATTTCAAAACTGAGGTGCATCCTTGAGGACAGAATAAGCTCAATGCTGATAAATTATGGTAATTGCTACAATTTTGTAGACCATGTAGATCTGCCTTTAACAAGATGGTGGTTTGTTTAATTTTAGTGATCAAAACAGTTGAGAAAATGTCAGAGTTTTTTTAATCAAATTTACCATAAAGGTATATCTATATAATAAATGCAAGTGTCAGTGTGTCACACTTTTTCAACTTTACTCCTAGAGGCTATAGCCCAACATATCATAACCTTTTGGAATCAGGCTAATTCTGTGAGCAGATTAAAAACCTTCTGGGCTGGATCTGGACCCACAATCCTAAAATTTTGGATTCCCAAGTTTTCATTACGGTGAATGTGATTTTTTTTTTTACGTGATATTTTTTTGCGACAAATTTTTTGTACGATAACAATTTTTATAACTTGGAAATAAAATTTGGAAATAATCAAAATTAACTGCAGAATCCAGCGAAAGTCACCCATGAAATGTAAATAATTGTTTGCACGGAAAGTAAGGAGCTATGTACATCAAATTGTCTTTAAATTAAGTGCCAACAGAAGAATTATCGTTGAACTTTTGAAAGGTAAGCTTAGATATTATAATGTAATACTTAAATGCAGCAATCAATTTTGAGTTCTGTAGTTTATTGTTGCCTATTGCATCTACTCCTCTCTACCTATTGTGATGAAGGCCCAATCAAGAGCCATCTACAGGAACAAACTTAAATGCCACTTGATAGGGCGTCTTTTAAGCTAGTTTTAAATATATCTGAGATTTTTGTTTATGAATGTATATTATTTTGGGGAGGATAGACAAATGAATTTAGCTTCACATTCTATTAAAATTATAAATTAAACTGTATAATTCATTATTATTCATGGTAATGAGTTTATTCATCTGTGTGCTGTGTCTCTTCAACACGTAAGCAATCAAGGCTCTCCACAACTTCCATACCTTTTTAGCTCTTAGCAATGTTTGTCTTTTTACTAACCCTCTCTCTGTTCTGCCATCCATTTACACAATCTTGTTAGATAGGTTATTCACTGTTTCCTTCTGAACCTCTTGTCTTTAGTGTGTCCTGTGAGTGCCAAATTCTCCAAGTCTCTTTCCTCATTATTTGTCCAAGAAATTCTAATTGTTCTTTTGTCACACTCTTCCCTTAATGTCAATCCCAATGAATGTTACCCACTTCACACTGTGGTTTCTTATATTTAGTTTGTGCATTGCTATGAATTAGTGAAGGCTGTTAGTGGAGTGGTTTCTCCATTGCTGTCTCCATGGTGATTTTATTAACATCTTTATAACATTAGTTAAAATTTAATTAGTCATAACCAATAAATCATAAAATGCTATATGATATTGTAAAGGTATAATTAAACATGTTATTTTTTTGTTTATTTTAAATATCACATATAGACAAAGTACTGCTTGTTTTGAAAATCAAGTCCTTTTTTGTGCTTAAAAAATCTGAGAATTTTACTTTAAATAATTTAAAAAAAAGTTTTAACTTGTTTTTCATGTGGTCTGTATTTTCTGTTCTTTGCCAATAAAAATATTAATACTTAAATTTCAAATTTCTGCTATTCTATACTATTTCTACTGATTTTTCAAAATTCTCTTGGGTTCTGATTTAATCTTTATAATTTAAATAAATAAAGTTGTATTTCTTCTTACAAATATTAATGTTAAATAATAATAATACTAATAATATTATTTATTTGAATCCAGTTGAGTTCATTACATTCAATTATGTGCTAATACGCTTGGGAAAACTATGAATCTAATTCCCCCTCCTCCAGCTAATGGTAAATAGCAGGACAGACTGGGTTCTATAGCTTTGGATGTCAATTGATCTAGGAGAAGGAAACTCTGAATTGAAACCAGCCTAGAGAGGGTTGGGGTCTGTCAGGCTCTCTTGCCCAAGATGCACCACTTCTACTGCAGTTGCAATACATGTGATATCTGTACAATTCTAATTAGTTACAGTAATCATGATTGTGAGTTTTATTTTAATAGAATGCCTCATTGTATGTAGGATACTTGCTTTCATTCTCTGTTCTAATTGGTGTTAAAATGAGGAAGCTTAAAAATGCTAAGGTTTCATTTGAGTTTTTATTTTTGAATTATTCATATGAAATCAAATTTTTGATTTCTGTACATTCAGTAATATAACAGTCAATAGACAATAACAGATTTCAACACCTGGAAAGTTTTTACCTGAAGATGGTCAGAAATTGAACTGGCTCAGAAGTCAAGGTGTCACAAGCATGGAAGTCAACATAGACAATTGTGACCCTATCAATATAGATTGTGGAGAGCAACTTGTTAGGATTTGACCTGCTTCTCAGGATGAATGTCATTGAGAAGTTGGGCGGTGATTGCATTACAAATCATCAATCATTTCAAGACCCTATTTTTTGAACAGGGACCTCCTGATGAACTTCTCACTGACAATGATACTGCTTTCTGGAGTAAACCATTCAAGAAGTTTTTAGACAGGTGGGGAATTCATATCCATTTCTGCTGCATGCCCTTCCCTTTTGGAATAGCTTGATATTACCACTGAAGTGTAAAGCAAATTGCTGTGAGTAAACCATGCTCAGTGATAGAAGCTGTATATTGGCACAACATTACACCCACATATGATGTGTCATCTTTCACTGTGCCCGCTAATGGGATTTACCATGATGAAATCTGAGCACAAGGTATTGATGAAACTCCTCCACCAAAGCAGAAACGTGGATGACTGAGATATGGATTGTGGGACCATATGTGGGTAAAACTCCTTCAAAACCAATGTACAACTCAAGTGGGACATTTCAAAGGGATTAGAAGCCAGCACATGATTTTTGTTGATGGGAGGCTGCACCATATGAGGGATCTGTGCTGCTTTGTCAGTTCAAACACATCAACAAGTGATGTCAACAGTGAGTCCTCTAATGATAAGGGACTGGTCAAAATAAGAGATGCCTGGAGTATGTTCTCGGAAGAAAACTATGCTTAGCCTATACGTCTGATGTCTCTTTGGGAGACAATTCGTCAGCTGAGGAGATGGTAGTTGTTCCTTTGAGAAGAAGCACAAGGCTTAAGAGACCCATCCCTGATTATCACCAGTGTGGTCATGAGTTCAGGGGTGAGTGTGGTGAAAGAGAAATTCACTTACCGAGAAAAAGGGTATGTATGTTCTGTACGATATGCCAAAGACAAAATAACCAAAATAGAAACAAGTCACAGATGTTGCCATAAATGCATCTCAGATATGTTAATATTGTGGGTCATCTCCCACCTGTTGACCAATGAAAAAATTTGTTCTGTCAATAAAAGCAGTTGGTGTTCTCAAATTGGAAAGGCGTTTATATTTCTACCTCATCTGTTGGCTTGTGTGTTGGATTTCTGACTATTTACCTGTATTGGGATTTTTGATAATGGACCTTCAATTTGTGATTTTGATATTGGATCTTTGTGTTTGGATTTGCGATTTGTTAATTTTGTTGTGGTATTGAGGGCCATATGAATTTTTGAACAGAATATCGTTCAGGAAATATAATGAATCTCTAAAACAAAATTTTATTGCATCATATACTTGTTTGAAAATATATTTAGCAGAAAATAGTTTGCATAAGTTACAAGTAAATTCTTCAATACTTTATTATCTTGAAAGGACTTATTTGGCATTTTCAATTTTGACATTTTGAATGGTGAGTTGTCATGGCATGATCTGAATTTGCATATATCTATCTGTATACTTTTCAATGTTGATATATTAATATAATTATCAGTAATTACATAACTGAGTTAAAAGAAATGTTTTTTTTTGTCTAAGCAAAGAAGACAATTTTTGGTTTGAAAGTGCAAATACTAAAATGTACAATTTCATTATTAGTGTATAAGTGATTGCTTTGTTATTCTCATGATGTAGATGGGCTAATGCATTAGTGGCAAAAATTTTGTCTGGGCCATTCATAAAACACATCTATTAATTAAGTTTTTGCAGACTAAAAAGAGATGTTTCCTGCTGCATGACCCATATAGATATCAATGTGACTGAAATTGGTTTTCCATGAGAACTTCACAACCATAAAAATTATGAAGACTCAAAGTTGTTAAATTTGAATCATTACTCATTTTTTATGATTTATTGATATTTATAAAAATATTGATTATAATATTCAATTTAGCTTTATATCTTTTTCTGATACAGATGGCGGTAATTGCCAATTAAACATTGTATCCCAAATATCATCTTCTCACGAAATCATATAATTATTGGCATTATGATATTATTAGAAAAATTACTTAGTTTTCATTCTGCACAATATTTTACACTAGTAAATGAATAAGCAATGTAAATCCTTTTGTTAGGAGTTTGAATGTTAACTGATATCTGAAAGCAATAAGCAATACCCAAAGGCAAAGATTTGTAAATAAAATTATTTGTTAATATCCTATTAGTTAATTGAACCAATATTCTACCTAGGAGGTAATTTACTTCTATCTGGCCAACACTTAAAAAATAACGGCTAGATTGACATTATCCTTTCAAAAACCCAAGCATTGGAAACTCCCTGATGAAAACCACCAAGGTAGGACATGTTTCTAGAATGGAAGATAATTGTCTGCCAAAAATGATACTATATGGTGAATTGTCATATGGCCATTGCAACAGTGGGGATCCAAGGAAGTATTTAAAAGCCATCCTAAAGAAGTTCCTCCGTCTTAGTCACAACAAACTCTAACTGTGTGCAATGAAAGCTTACAACTGTCAAGTTTGGTGCATCACAATCCACCAGGCTGTATCCAATTTTGAAGCAAGCTGCCATGTCAGTGATAAAAAAGAATTGGTGAAAAAACAGCACCCAAGCAGAACTACTACAAACCAGATATTCTCCTTCAGCTACTATGGAAGGTCCTGATGATTTTTGTGTCAGCCATGCCAAGGTGTATGCAGCAAATAAGGACAACACTGACATGACCTTCAGACTCATCTTTGTTAACAAAGCAACTTGCAAAGGGCAAAAAACAATAATTCTAAATGATGGAGTTTTGATTTTGGTGACTCTGTGAAATTTCTGTTTCTAACTGACGCTAATCTTCATTCCCGTTAATGATCTCTTAAAATACCTTATGTCCAGAATTAGTTCATATTCAATATCATCCATTTTTGTTAAAAATACCTTATAAAAATCAGTTAATTTATTATAGTGTTAATAAGTAAAAATAATTAGTCTTGTTTAGAAAGTGGCTTTCCTCAATTAATGAGAAAAAACAAATGAAATATGCCTTTAAGTGCTGTCAAGTAGACTTTGTCAAGTGAGTGCTGTTGGAATTGTGTTTTTTCTTTATAATTTATGTTTCAGCTTTACACTTTGTATATTGCTTAGTATATAAGTAATCTCTTAATTTCAAATAGAACTTGCTATATAATTCTAAATAATTGACAAAAATTCAAAATCTTAGGTATTTGACAATCTATATCTATGTGTGTAAATCCTTCACAATTTCCACTTCCCATAGGAATCATTAGTTGAGCCATGAATTCCAATTAGGTATCACTATCACTTCCATCCCTTGCAGCCTAAGCACCAATTTGGTGGGTGGCCAGGATTCTTTCTCCTAATAAAGAATCCAGAACAAGATCAGACATTAAAAAGTAAACTAAACTCATAGCTTACAAAGCAGGCAAAAAGTAGCTACTGTATTTTGAATTTATTGAAATTGTGTCTTTGTGTGTAGCTGAATGTTCCATTTATGTATTCTATATTGGTTCATTTTTCTCATTTTACCATTTTGAAAGACTGAATGTATCAGCTTGTAATAGGGCATCAGTAAAAGGATCTTTTAGTCTCCACTTGCAGCTAAAGACAGGATATGAATAAAAACCTAAAACTTTCTTTTGTCTTTTCTGCCAGTAATAAAACATCATTGTTTTTATTGTAACAAGCTGAAACCTGAATTAAATACTTTGAAAATGTTTCTACAAAGAATTTTAATCCTGGGTATGATGATAAACTACATCCAGCAGCAAGGTGTCTGATTGGAAAATTGGAGGTTTTTAAGTTTTTTATAGTAAAAATACCAGCATTATATTTTTATATTAAAAATTACCAATAATGCATATTGATAGTAGAATTTATTTAGATATTGGCATTAAATAACCCATAGAGTTTGATATGTTGCTAAACAAAATCAACCAAACCAACCAATCTATAAAGAATTTCTACTGAAAATTTGACAATTTCAAAATAAGGGAAAGCATACAAATAACATGGTTTTCAAAAAAAGGATAATATTTAAGACTATTTCACAAGTTAGATTTTTATTATAAAATTTGTTGTACTGTGGCAAGTTTGTCATTAACTCATATTGATGGAATGATCATTAAAAATTAAACATTGAGTTATTTCTGAAGCCAAGGCACTTAACATTGATAGCAATTGTTTTATTGTATTTTTCTCATTCTTTTTTACTATCACTGTACCATCACAGTACATTCAGGTACCAGTTGCCAGTAAGCAGCATATAACCAAACAGGTGACCATTTGAGAAATGAAAGGGCTGGTGCTGACAAAGCAAAAAAAAAAAAAAAAATTTTTAAACCTGACATCACTAGAATGCTTATAGAATCTGCAAAGCCATATTATGTAGGATGTGAGTTATCCCAACTTGGCTTTGCCAAGACACTGTTAGAGAGCGCTGTTAAACAGCTATAAAAACTGGACACTTCCTGTCTTCTTCCTCTGTTCTCTCTTTTCTTCCAGGCATGCTATAGTGACAACACCACCAGGATCTAAGCATGCGAGTATCTTTTTTCAGACACATGTGTATCACCCATATATGTGCTAACTTTTAATATCTTCTTTCATTTACATGTATGCTAGTATATTTTCTTTCCTTAGTTATGCAGTTACATAAAACATGAAAATATTGCCTTTTTGAAATGTACTATTTTCATCTCTATGTCATTTACATGGGTAAATTTTGTTTGCCACTGCTTTTAGTCCAACTAGGAGTAATACTGCAACAAGTGCCTAGACTATACTACTGCAGTTAATATGGTTTAGTATATAATCAGTTATTAATGCTATTTTATTATTTATCAATTGACATAAAAAAACTAAAGAAAGTTTTCAATTTTTATTCATATTGTGCATTTTTTAGCCACAAATGGAGACCAAAGTTCCTCTTACTGATGCTCTATTACAAGCTGACACATTGTAAACTATGAGTTTAGTTTATTTTTTTAATGTTCTTTGAGATCTTGTCCTGGATTCTTTATTATGAGAGAAAAGACCAGCCCCACCCCCAAACTGATGCTTAAGCTGCAAGGGATGGAAGCGATAGTGATACCTTAATGATCCCTATGGGCAATGGAAACTGAAGAAATGGTAACTATGCTTGAAAATACACATATATCCATAGGTTGTCAAATATCAAATATCCAAGATTCTGAATTTTTGTAAATTATTTGGAATTATATAGCAAGTTCTACTTAAAATTGACCTGAATGGTACCATGGAAAGCAAGAACATGCATTTAAGTAAAGTTGCTGCCTTAGAACCTGTTGTCCAATCACAAGATATTCATTCTGACGAATGATTTTCACTATATCTGCATATGGTCATTTTGTTTTCACTATTCTGCTCACTATTTCTGTTAGTTCTGCAAAGTTGGATGCTATATTATTATTATTATTACTATTATTATTATTATTATTACTATTATTATTATTTGTGAAGGTAAAGAGAAAGTGGTGCATGCATTAATGCATCATTTATTGGAAGAGTGTTCCAATATTTGTCTCCTTAGGAAGAAAGCTTGAGCCGGTCACAGTATCTGTCTGTAAAATGTCGTCTGACTTTGACGTGCTCTTGCTAAAAGCTTGTGCAGATAATGCGATTTAACTTGATATGACAATTTCTTATCACTCCCCCACCATCCTACATACCTGCTACCAACTAACCATCACTGCCACACATACCACCTTCTGCTCCTGCTTAATGCCAAGACGTTTATAAATAGACTTGAACACTTTGATCACCAGTTGCAAATGATTGAGTGTATCTGTTCTGCTCAACCACAACAGTAATGACTTTATGACATGAAACCATGGTCCATAATGGAGAAAAATCCTATTGTTGTGTCAGCCTAGACTCTCTTCCAATTGACTCAGTGATAGAAGTGGGACACAGTAAAATGAATCTATATGCCTCTGTGTGAATTATTGCTTCTACAAATATGGCCCCAAACCACTGCTTGCAATTATTATTCTCTTCATTGATTTTCAGTTCCTTTTATTCATTTCTCTATCTAATTTTAAAAAGAAATGAAGATTTTTTCCCCCTTTTTTTTGTCTTTTCACAGTATTACATTTTTTTTTGTTGATTTATTTGTCCTCTGTATTTCTTTCTATTCAGACTAATTCATCATTAAAACTCTTTGTTTACACTGCACCACTAAAATTGACCCATTGGACTGATTCATTATACAGAAGAAAAAGTTCTTTCTCTGCTTGTACTTAGATTTTATATAAAGAAACATTTTGGGCAGACTCAAACTTAAAAAGTCTATTTAGTATTAGACAAACACTTTGAATTAAATTGACAGTTAAAAATAAACTTGTGGTCGAAACTCATTCATCACCAAAGACTAACATCCCCATCTTTACAAAATAGCAAAGTTTTTTTTGTTTTTTTTTCATTGTTTCTTCTTTTGGTATTAATGTCATGGTACATATCTTATTATTTTCTGTTCCTGAATGAAATGAAAAGATTAAATGTCACTAAATATTCTTAAAGTTACAAATTTCTTGAGTTTTTCACGTCTTTTTGTTTTAGACAAAGCATCCAATAACCTTTTAATGGCATGTACGACAAGTGTGCTAACCATTGTTCAATGGCAGATGTTATGCAGAAATCTTGTCTCGTGAAGTTGAAAGGCCGTGCTTTGCATAGTTTCATGACACCCTTGAATGAGGGACAGCACCTGTCAAACTTTATTCTATAGTGTGAATTTTTGGAGGGGACTATTTTTTTTTTGAAGAACACACACACACACACACACACACACACACACAAAATAGCTGTTGCATAAAAGGGCTGGAGTTATTTCATTGATTCATTTAATGTTTACTTTTATAGCCTGACTTTTCCATCCTTGGCCTGGTATCTTCATCAGGATGAATTACATTTATTTCTTGACCAAGCTAGATCATGTAAATTATGTTGCATTCACAGGTTGGGATATATTTATGAGTAGAGTAAGTCATTGAATAAAGAATGTAGAATTTCTTTTTCAGGTCTTGTATGTTTGTCTGTTGAAACAATTGAATACAGAATGTGATTACTGAAGAGAAATGGGAAGTGTTTATGATGGAGAAATGTAACAGTGGAGATTTTATTTGGATAAAATTAAGGACAAGTTAACTTGTATTAAGTATTTTTCTTTCTTTTGAGGAAATGAAGTGCTTTTTATGTGTGCACACTTATATATGCACACAGTGTATTTGGGTCTGTGTGTGTGTGTGTGTGTGTGTGTATCTCCAAATGTAAAAGAATGAAGAATAAGATCTCAGCGTTCAAAACATTAATTTAAAACAGGGCTCAATACAAAAGTAGAGCAATAAATATTTATTTATTATGCAGTGTTACATGTGGGTATATGCATGTTCTAATGTAACACTGCATAATAAATATAAAATATATATATATATATATATATATATATATTAGATGATGATGATGGCTGGCCAGTTGTATTTGAGGATGCATGTCTACTATGGCATCCAGCTAATCCTTTTTGCAGATGCTTGCTCAGGTGCATTTGGTGTTTATTCAACACCCACTGACCCTACCTGTGGTTTATAGTGCAACTATAGCTAAGCAGACCTTAGTTAAAGTTTCAGGGGGAGAAGCTTGTTATGTAGCATGATCAATAATGCAAATAAAACAAGGCCCGTATGCACAAACCCTCGATGGCCCCAAGGGTTCCATTACCCAATTTCACTGACAAAGCTTGGATTAACCTGTGGTGTGGTTTTCAGCCACTTTCCAAAGGTGCCACATGCAGGGATTGCCTCCTACAGACCAATAACATCAAATCGACCATGGTGAGATTTGAACCTGGGTCTCATGGTCAGAAAGCAAATGTTCTAACAACTCAGCTATATATTATGTGTATATATTTACAAGACTGTAAGGTTGAAACCTGGATTGTGTGTGGATTTTTCCTAATTTTTCTGAACTGTGTATTGAGCACTTTTAAAAAAATATCCAAGCATTGGTCTGACTCTAGTCGTGGGTACAATTTTTCTTTTTAGTATATTATATCATATATGGTTATGTGAGTGTGTCTATATATATATATATATATATATATATATATATACACACGGTTATGTGAGTGTGTCTATATATATGTATATATATGGTTTACATGTGTGTGTGTGTGTATATATATATATATATATAAGGTTTATGTGTCTGTGTGTATATATATATATATATATATATATATATATATTTAAGGTTTATGTGTCTGTGTGTATATATATATATATATATATATATATATATTTAAGGTTTATGTGTCTGTGTATATATATATATATTTAAGGTTTATGTGTGTATATATATATATATATATATATATATATATAAGGTTTATGTGTCTGTGTAAGGTTTATGTATCTGTGTATATATATATATAAGGTTTATGTGTCTGTATGTGTATATATATATATATATATAAGGTTTGTGTGTGCATGTATATATATATATATATATATATATATATATTAGGTTTATGTATTATATATAATATTTAGGTTTATGTATTATATATAAGCTTAAAATTATTAAGTTTATATATATGTACATAAATATATATTATGCATCTGTGTATTTATACATGCATTAAAGTGTGAAAACCTGTTTCTTTTATAGGCATTTCAGAACATTACTACAGTATTTGTAGCTGATTCTATTCAGTGTCTTTAATTTTCTAATGTAGATTGCTTCGAGGATCTGTAATGTGAACTTGTTATTTTCTTAGTGTAGGATATTTGTGTTGGCTATCAGTATTTTTAATACTGCCAATGTGAACAGGAATGTTGGTGTAGATGTCTTGCAATGAACGAATGGTCAGACTTAGGCAGTGTAAGACATCTTGTTAATGTAATTGTCAGATATCTAATATATATATATAATATATATATATATATATATATATATATATATATATATATATATATATATACATATATATATATTTGTTTTTCTGTCACAGATACATTCTCCTAAGGGACATTTGAATTAATATATAATGTTGGTTTTACGTAATACATCAGTTGATGGGGAGGAATTATTGCAAATAAGTAAATTGGTTGTATTCTATTGTCTATAATATATGATTGATTTTATTTTTTTATTATGATCCATGTAAGATATATTAGCATGAATGAGATTTTTTATGATTTTGTCATCCTGCTAGTAGTTAGAATACATCTGGTTAGGTTGCAATATAAGAGTTTAATATATTTAGGGTTCTTTGAGGAAGTCCCATATTCTATTTGACATGTGTTGAAGTTTTTGATGTATTGTTTTATTTGTTCATCTACAATGTTGTTTGGGACATAATTTTTAATGAGAATCTGCTTAATATTTTTTTAGTTCAGTGTAGAAAATCTTTTTTGTGCAGGAATTAATTTGTGCTCAGTTAATTAAATTTTGATGAGTGCTATTTTGTAGTAATTAGGACATTCACTCTTATAGTTGAGAGTCCAAGAGTTTTTGCTGGTATTTTTTTTATATGGGGAGATAGCAAATGTGTTATTGTGTCTATTAAAATGTCAAAGAAAGGGATTTTGTTATCTTTATTAAGTTTATATTTTCTAGGTGTATATACATATATATTAGGTGTGTGTGTATATATATATATATATATATATATATATATATATATATATATATATTAGGCTTATCTGTGCATGTGTGTGTGTGTGAGAGAGAGAGACTTGGGTTCAAATATCACCATGGTCGATTTGTCAGGAAGGAGACTGCTTGATGTTTTCAGTGTGGCTGGGGTGGGGGGCAATCACAACATGCGGCACCTTTGGAAAGTGCCTGGAAACCATGCCATGGGTTGACCCAAGCCTTCTGAGTGAAATTGGGTATATGGAACCCTTGGGGGTCGTCGATAGCTGTACTAGCACAAAGTTACAAGTCATCATGACTGAGGGTTTGAGTGCTGACGTTGTTCAGATTGTTGATCACTCTAGATAACATGCTCTCTCCCAGAAACTGTAAAAAAGTTTGTGCTCAGCATAGTTGCAGTATAAACACAGGTTGGCTCTGTGGGTGTTGAACAAACACAAATGTGCCTGAGCAAGCGTCTACAATAGTGATTGTCTAGCCGTCCTAATAGACGGGTATCCTCAAATAAGAGTGGCCAACTATTATTATATATATGTATATATGTATTAGGTGCATATGTATGTATATACAAACATATATATATAAGCTGCATATATATATATATGTGTGTGTGTGTGTGTGTATATACAAGGTGCATGTATAGATATGTGTGTGTGTGTGTGTATATTTATAAGGTGCATGTATAGATATGTGTGTGTGTGTATATATATATATATATATATAAGGTACATCTATAGATATGTGTGTGTGTGTGTGTGTATATATATATATATGTATGTGTGTTAGGAGGTATGGGGAAGTAATGGATAGAGACTTAGATTGAGGAATCAGAGATCCAAGTTTGAATTCCAGTCGGATCCATTACATTCACTTATATATATATATATATATATATATATATAAGCTCTATTTATGTGTGTGTGTATGTATGTGTGTGTGTATATATATATATATATATATATAAGCTCTATTTATGTGTGTGTATGTATGTATATATATATATATATATATATATATATATATATATATAAGCTCTATTTATGTGTGTGTATGTATATATATATATATATATAAGCTCTATTTATGTGTGTGTATGTATATATATATATATATATATATATATATATATATATCTATGCTGTATATACATTCTTTTTATAGATACAAATATTTAAGTAAATGCTCTGTTTATAGTAAACATAAAAATGTCTTAAAATAATTGTCGGACTTTGCAGACATGTATGTACATGAGAGATTCATGGAAGATTGAAGTTTAAAGGCAGTAAATTCGACCTTGCTAACCGAACACTCCTCTGTAGTGAAATCGGTTAAAGGCATGTCAGGCTATATATGAGGATTCCGTATTGGATACAGGTTCTATTCCTGTCAGAGGATGAATATTTTCTATGAAAATTTCTCGGACATTCAGGCTGTTTAAATGTTGTTTTATACTGTTTATTATAAACAGAGCATTTACTTAAATATTTGTATCTATGAAAAGAATGTATAAACATAAAAATGTCTTGAAATATATATATATATGCCTGACGATTGCACTAGCATGAAACAGACTGTCGCCTCTAAGTACTGACTTCCATGTCCACTTTTATATTTACACACGCTCTATCTCTGATATTGAGCACTTTATCCCATAAATATAGCACACTTTAAGACTATATTTCTTCATATATATATATATATATACATATATATATATATATATATATATATATGGGTGTGTGTGTATATAAAAAGATGATAGAGAAGGAAACTCTCAATACACCACACTCTGCGAATCTGAGTATTTTCAATAACAAATAAAATTTTTTTGTCTTGGTTCACAAAGGCTCCTTTTCACTCGGTATTTGGAAAGTTGTTGATTTTTCAACATAAATAGAAGGAAGCTGACAATATAGAATACTTAAGTAGAACATTCAGCTACACACAAAGATACAATTTCAATATATTTAAAATACAGTATGTATTTTTGCCTGCTTTGTAAGCTATGAGTTTATTTTATTTTATAATGTCCTTTGAGATCTTGTTCTGGATTCTTTATTAGGAGAAAGAATCCCGACCCCTGCCAAATTGATGCTTAGGCTGCAAGGGATGGAAGTGATAGTAATACCTTCTTGGAATTCATGGCTTAACTAATGATTCCTATGGGCAGTGGAAACTGTGAAGAACTGAGAACTATATCTGCAGCCACACTGTATCCATACATTGTCAAATATCCAAGATTTTAAATTTTTGTAAATTATTTGGGATTATATAGCATTTTCTACTTAAAATTGACTGATTTCTAATATACTAAGTAATATAAAAAGTACAAAACTCAAACATTAATTATAAAGAAAAAACACAATTCCAACAGCACTCACTTGATGAAGTCTCCTTAACAGCACTTAAAGGCATATTTCATTTTATTTTCTCATTAATTGAGGAAAGCCACTTTCTAAGCAAGCTTGATTCTTTTTACTTATTAGCTGTTTTTATGTGGTATTTTTAAGAAAAAAAGGAAGATATTTAATATGAACTAATTCTGGACATAAAATATTTTAAGAAATCATTAATGAGGATGAAGACTGGCATCAGTTAGAGAAATTTCATAGTCACCAAGGTCAGAATTAGTAATATGCCAGGAATTACTATTTTAAATCAGTTTTCTATGATATGGAATAAGGTCTGGCACATGTCTACATATTACTTCATAGTCACTTCATAAAATCTACCCTTAAACAAAACTATTGGCTTTTTCTGCTTTTATCAATGAGAAACTCCATGATGAATGTAAAGGCTTAACAATTGAAATGTTAAACAATTTAAAATATTGATTGTTTCAAAACTGCTACACCATCTTGAAATGTATGTTTACTTATCAATGAGAATGTGAAAACAAAATACCATGTATTGTTAATACAGTAATGAATCAGACTCCATCTTTGATCATATCACTCTTTGAGCTTATAGAAAGACATGATGAAATACTTGATTTGATTTTGACTTCAACCTTAGAAGTAACAATACAGTCTTGTTTGTTGTATATCAGTGCAAATGTGAATAATGTGTAAGCTATGAATATAGTGTACCCGAGAACCATGTTAAATGCAATATTTTTAATTATCTCAAGTGCAACCCAGTCAGTATTGATTACTATTTGTGCAAAGCGACCTTTGTGTGATGGTGTGAAGACCAAAAGGAATGTGTATATATTTCTTGACCAAATTTATTGATGAGCTGCAGAGTAGAGGATTGTAAGACATTTTAGCACATTTCTGCAAATTATTAACTTGCAGGCACTCAAAAGATCAATTCATAAATGAAATAAATTGAGAATGAGTGCAGAACATGAATTTTTTTCATTTTTTCTTTTCTTTATAAATCTCATGCTTGGGCTCAGTATTCTTTTCCTCAGTTTAGTTTCTTGCACCAACATTCTTCTCATTGTCTTTTCTCCTTGCTTGATATTTAAGTTAATCTTCTTTATTTGTAAAATGAATTCCTTCTGTTTGTAGAAGGGAACTCTAAACAATTATTTCAGAATTTTCATGGTTTCTCTCTCTTGGGAAGTTTGATCAGGAATTATACTAATGAGTGCAATTGATACCATGAAACCCAATATTAGTTGATACATGGCCAGATCATTGCCAACTGGTTCCCCCACTAGGCTTTTTCTGGTGAGGAGGGTGGCTAAAGACCCAGTAGGATTAAAACAAGACCTGTCGAGTGGATAAACATTCTTGTAGGACTGACAGCCATCCAGCACAATGAGGTACACTGGGTACCATAACTATGTATGGATCCAGTGCAGTGATCACACAACCTGACTGGGTAGAGGGCTTTCTAGACTGAAGTCAACAGCTAGGGCAAAGAGTTCTCCTGCTGGAATCAATGGCCATGTGTCCATGATCAAGGTGACCATTCAAGTTGGAGGACATTGGCCGTGGTTTTGATCTTGAGTTCCTCAGATCTACATGTTCAAGACAAGCTAAATGCAAATAGTTGGGGGAAACTTGTCAGGTGCTCAGTTTCACAGCGACCCTACAGCGACACCCCATTAGGGATCTGATGATCAGTTATAGTAAAGAACTAAAATGAGAAAGGTTAAAAGTTCTGTAACACATTTGTTGAGAAAAAAAATAGAATGTCTTCACATTATGAGAGGTGCTTCTTTGCAGAACACTATAGCACACATAAAATTTGCTCTTTTGAAGACATGAATCCAATTGTCCCTGCTCTTTATCTTCTTTGTCTATCATAATCAATTTACTACTATATAAAAATATTGATCTGCACATCTTCAGTGTTTTGCATAAAGTAAAGGAATGAGTGTAAATACGCTTAGCAAAGGTATGAATCCATCTCTTCTCCCCCCACCTATTGGTTGAATAGCAGGATAGACTGGGTCCTATAGCCTTGATTGGCAACCAGTCTACCACGGAAAGAAAGCTGCTGCATGGAAATCTTTAGTGTAGGCAGATACAGATCAAAGAAACATCATCACCCAAGTCACGTATGGCACTTAATTGACTGATTGAAAGGAGTGAGAAAAATTGTAAATGTTAATGAGAATTGATATTGCTCAACAAGTCAGAATATAAAAGTTTACATTGTGGCAAATTTATATTTAAACTGAATATATTAGGTTGGTGCAAAAATAATGTCGTTTTTTGACGTTCAACTTCATGTGAGAAAATGACATTATTTTTGCACCAACCTAATATATAAAAGAAGGATTTTAAATGACTCAGTTTCAACAGTTTTTTGTCTTCAAAATTGGAACTCATTCATTTACCACTAATAGGTATTTTTTAAAAATTTAGCCAAAACAAGATTCAGCAAAAGACATTTTGATGCAAAAATTTGAAATGTAAACTAGTTTCTGCCATGCATTATCTTTACAAGAATCTGATTAAATCAAAAATGTTGTATTGGTGTCAAATCTGGGCCAGAGTTGCTCAGTCCTCATTTTCTAGCATTCAAAATTGTTGATCCAGTCTTGTGGAGGGGGGGCACTTACTTTGTACTCTGCAGCTTCTTTCTCGTAGATGCAACATTTCAAAACTATTGTTACTTTACCGTTATTTTACCATAGTAAATGCTGAGCTCTATTCTTTAATCCAAACAATTCAGACATTTAGATCTATGACCCACTCTACCCTATATCAACACAATCAAACCACCTTCATTTCCTCAGTGTTCTAAGTGACAAGCATAACATTCCACCCAGGTAGCCTTTTCTACAAAACTGCTATTTTTTGGTCTTCTGCATGAGCACTACAATCATAACTGCTTCAAGTCAAGAGTAAAATGTTATCTATCCTCCTTATCCTCATAATCATCACTTCCTACAAGCCACTTTTTCATTCATGTCATACACTTCATTCATCATAACCATTTTAACTGTAACTATCTTGAGTGGCTTTCAAGCCTTCTATTGGCTAAGATTTAATAAAAACATTTTAACGGTGAAACCAGCAAATTTGTATTTTGCTGTACTTGTCAACTTAGCAAACAAAATAGTGAGTTTTCTATTATTAATATCAGCCTGAAATTTTTTTAATACTAAAGTTCATACAAGTCTCAAAAGCCACTCAATGTAGAGAAAATGGTAATGTGATGTAAATATAAGATGAGATAGAAAGAAGTGAAAATTAGTGATAATAAATGATAATGTTAATATTAGCCATTTCCTTATAAGGAAACATTTGGAATTCACTGACCTAGCTGGCAATACTGTTTCTGGTTGCAGTTTATAAAATCTTTTACTTAAAACAATTTTTCAGAAAAATAGGCATTTTAAGTCCATTGGCTGTTATTGTTCTTTTCAATATTGAATGTGTGTGTGTGTGGGGGGGGGCTTCTAAACTTTTTATTTGGAATAGTGTGGAATGTCACGATCTTGATTATGTCATTATTTTGTGCTCTCCATTTTAGTTGTTGCTGCTGTTGGTTGTCCTCTTGTGATGTGGTTTCTGTTATAAAGGTGCATATTAAAAATTGTATTAGTTTTTAAATTTAACTCATTTTTGCGATGGAGAAACCTGCAATTAATATTGAATATTTATTTTAATTTTTATAATTATTACCATATTTCACAGTGGCCATTAATGGGTTAAGTATATATGTTTATACATTTGCAAACACATATATAAGACATATGCAAATCATGATGCATATAATCAATTATTCTTTAGTTTTGCTGTTTAATCATTACCGCACTGTCATTGCTTGTTACAACTAAGACAATCATTAGGATTAATGGAAATAAAAATAAATTAATTACATTGCAGCATGACTAACTCAAAATGTTTATAAGATAGATGTCTAAAGATATATATATATTTATCATTCCATTTCAAGCAAGACAATAAAGCCACTAAAATGTAAGGAGATAATATGAGGAAAGAAATCATTGTTGAGGAGAGAGGACAATAAAAGAACTGGGATTAAGATAATAGATGATAACAATTGACATTGCATTTAAAATTTTGAATATCAGACTTGACTGGGAAGCAAGAAGCTGGAAGAGAATTCCAAAAGTGTGAAGTACAAAAGAAAAACTGTTATAATAGATCTTATCACTACATCTAGCCATTTCAACTGTAAAATGATGAGACCTAACTGCCAATTTAGTATTGTGCTTAAACTCCTAAAGTCAAGATACCAAAGATCAAAACAATTACCATGAAAATATTTCTAGAAAAAGCACAGGGAAGTTACATTATGGTGGCAGGAAAGTGACTGAAGCCGAGATGCAATGTTAGGACTGATAATATTGCAGATTCTTCTTTGTATTTTATCAAGTATCTCTAAATACATAGCCTAAGCACTAGACCAGATGTGGCAGTAGTATTCTTATAAGATACATATTATAATCTTATCTATGTGATTTCAAAACTGGATGCCTGTTGTTGGTTAGCAAGCTCATCTTTTAGACTGTTTTTCCAAAAAGGGAATAAGAATGATTTGACCCAGTCTACATAGCATGGAGGATCTTGGCTGTGAAGGTTTGAATTTGTGGGACAAAGTAATATAAACTTGTATAAACTGTATGTATAAAACAGGTAAAATGTATTTACTACTTGTGTTGAAAAGATATCAATACAACAACTTATTTTGAGAAAGCCATTGTAAAAACAATTGAATACTCTTGGAAAATGCAGTTTTCTTTTCTACTGGTACCAGTAATAAAACTAAAAAAAAAAATTCAGCACCTAACTGCAAAAAAAACATTAAGGCAGATGGAGTACCTAGGTTCTTAATCTTTTTTTCTTAATGACCTAAAAACATTTTTCAGAATGTCCTTTTTACCCAATGTAGGTAAAAAATGAGCACATATTTGATAGCTCTCATTCTGGGCTAGAAGGCGAAAAAGATTGATATTTGAAGTAAAATTATAAACTGTGTCATCAGTGTTCATACATTTAGTTTAAAGGCTAACTGCATTAGAAAGGCCAGGAAAATTTCATTGTCTGGGAAGTGTTTTAACAGAAGATAGAAAATGTGACACGGTAATCGGAAGGTGCATTGGAATAGTAAAAGATGCTAAGCAAAGTAAAAACAAACAGAAAAAATTGTTAGAAACGGAACAAAGAGAGCTGGCCTGCTATGTCATATCAATCCTACTATATAGCGGCAAATGTTGGACAATTTCCTCTCAGATGAACAGGAGACTTCAGATAACAGAGATGTGGTTCTACAGAAGTATGCTGAGGATACTATAGACAGATTATATACACAATGAGGAAAATGTCAGGAAAATGGGAACAAAAAGTATGCTTATACTTAGACACAGAAAGGGGCAGTTCAAATTTCTAGGACCCAAAATAGAATCAGAAAATTAGATACTCACATGACATATTGAAGGCAAAAGGAACAGAGAGAAAAAATAACTTACCTAAGAAACTTGTATAAATGGCAGAAGAATGACTGGAAGGGACAGTAAGAAGACAAATGTTGCTAAGAGCTACAAAAGATAAAAGTTGGGAAGAGGCATAATCATTCACATCCTGATGAGACACTGCTCCTCGATTTTATAGTTTGTGATTACCTCACGAGGAGGCATGGTGGAGTTATGGATAGTGGCTCAGATTGAGGAATTGCAGAGCTGAGTTCAAATTCCAGTTGAATCCTTAACATTCACTTATGTACTAATACACTTGGTAATGGTATGAATCCTCTTCTCCCCCCAGCTATGGGTAAATAGCAGGACAGACTGGGTTCTATAGCCTTGGATGGCAACTGGTCTACCGCAGAAAGAAATGGCAACCTATAGCAGGAAAAAATCTGCCTCGTCAGTCATGTATCAAAAGATACATGATTGCTTAAGCATGTATCATGCATGGCACATTACTGACTGACTATCTCCCAAAATTCCATAGTTTCTGATTACTTCCCAAAGTGTTTGGATGGGAAGCAAGCTTGTTTTGAAGTTGAGACAAGGCCAGTTAGGAACCACCAAAAATACAAACTGACTCAGTCTGAGCAAATAACTGGCTGAATTTTGGTTGTTTGCTATTAGTTTGGTACAAGGCCACGGTAAAGGGGTATCCAATGAGGACTGAATTGCTAACCATGCACTATGGTAGGTGCTCAGTTATTTAGAAAACCTAGACCACCACTGTGGGGCATGCTTCATAGACTCAACTTACTACACAATGGTAATAATAATATTAGCTGTTTCCATATAAGGAAACATTTGGCATTCATTGACTGAGCCGCCAGTGCCACTGTTGACTGAAATTTATAAAATCTTTCTCTTGGAAAAATATACAGGAAAATACATTTCTAAAGTCATGTAGCTGTCATGGTTTCCTTCCTAATCTTTTGTTTAAAGTAGTGTGGAATACCAATGTCTTGATCATGTTATTGTTGGGTATACCAATATATGTGGCCTTATGTCAGATGAATATAAGATTAGGAAATAGTGCTTAATGGACGACTGACAAGATGTGAATGCCATCATGATGAAATGTTATTGTTGTTTGCCTGCAAAATGACATTCAATGAACAGACATATTTATTTGTAAGTTGAATTTTATATTTGTTTTTATTTTATTTATTAAAATAAGATGAACTGAAGTTTTGATTAATGAGACTCAGCATGAGAAATCTTTCTTTCTTTTTTTCTTTTCTGATATTTTTCTTTTCTCTTCCTGCCTACATTTGTTCCTCTGTACTGAGTACAGGAGCTGTATATTCTCGGTATTTGATAAAATAAATGTCACAAGTTAACAAACTCTTGGGAGTCTACCTGAAATAAAATATTCATTTAATCATTTGTATTTATATAAAAACCAATTCTACCCTTCACTGCTAATGTTATGTCCTTTCTTCACTTTCTCTTTGAATCCCTTCCCTAACCTGGCATCTTCAGAAATCGCTGCTACTTTTATTAGAGTAATTTCCCAATAAATAATGAAAAGTCCTAAATTCTCCCAGAAAGTTGTGTTTCAAAATTTATTCACTATATCTGATGACACATTAAACCTTTCTCCCTGTCTACATTTAATATAGATATCCACCAGTGTTCCCATGTCGCAACCTGATGTGACACAAGGTCAAGGCTTAAAGCGTGTTTAATGGCAATACTGTGCAAAAATTCCCAAGCCTCCTTGGCACCTCCCCTTTTGGGGACACCTCCGGCAACTGGCAATAAATCTAGACTCCTCCTGAGGAAGAGGTACTGCCTGGGGTGAAGGCTTAATATTAGAGGAATATGAGAAATCCTAGCCAATGGTTGTGATTTTTGTATACATTTAACATTAGCCAAGTTTGAATTCGACTTGAATCCATTACATTCACTTATGTGCTAATACCCTTGGGAAAGGTATGAATTTTCATCTTCTACCTCCAGCTATGGGTAAATAGCAGGACAGACCAGGTTCTATAGCCTTGGATGGCAACTGGTCTACCACAGAAAGAAATGGCAACCTACTGTGGGAATAAATCTGCTTCATCAGTCATGTATCGAAAGATACATGATTGCCTAAGCATGTATCATGCATGGCACTGACTTATACATTGTATGCATTTAATATAACAGTATTATAATCTTAGACAAAATTCAAGTATCAGTAGTCCATGTCATCTGAATAAACTACGAGACCATTTAACTTTGAATATAAGACCAAGGAGATTTTTTAAAAAAATGGGCAGTATCTTACATGGCATCAAATATGTTAGTCATTCAACTGTTATTTTTTTAAACTCTCATGGAGTGTTTTCACATTAATCCATGTATTATCTTGATTATGTTGATTTTATGGATGTGCAGTGGTGTAATGGTTAAAGGCTGGAAGCAAGAAATTGGAGAGCTGAGTTCAAATTCCAGTAAAGATTGTTGCATTGGCTTTTGCACAAATACTCTTGGGAAAGGTATGGATCTATCTCTTCTCCCCCTCAGCTTTGGATTAAATATCAGGGTAGAGTGGGCTTCTGCACACACATATAAGTTTTCTTAAACCATTGTATATTATCCTTGAAATTGATACATTCTTTCTATCTCTCACTTATACATTATATATATATATATATATATATATATATATATATGAAATAACAATATCTATTTTTATAATATTGGGTAAAATGTATGACAATGGAAAAAGTTTACTTGTGACACATTTTGTCCTTCAGGATTTCATCAGACTAAATTTGTTGGTATAATGGCACATGCACATGAACAAGGGGTGCTAAGGATTTTAGAATTTTTTAAATTTTTTATATCAAGCTGAATTCATTTAGAAGCTTTATATTTTTCTTTCCATCATTTTTGTTAGTAGGATCCCACACTGTGATAACAAGATATGCCAGGCCCAGGAATGGTGAACTTTTTCCACTTTATCATACATTTTCCACCATATATATATATATATATATATATATATATATATATATATATATATATATATATATATACAACCAATATTGTAAAAGACAAACATACTTACATAGAAGGGATGCTGAAAAGTTCTCAGTCCAATGAAAAAGGGACATTTTAAAATTCTGATGTTTGATCATTTCATGGAATTTTGGGATGTGGATCAGGCCGACAACTTTTATTTCCAACCTTTTTCCATATCTTTGTGCTTTAACTGCAGAATATTCTTTGACATTATGCCTGACATTTTTTTCTGGAAAGATTTTTACATTGCCTGTCATTTTAGTCAAGAAACCAGAATCAGAGCTTTCCAGACAGAACTCAGTCTCTTTCTCTGGTGCTCTGCTCTTTACACTAAATATTTTCCTTAACTGATTTTGTGACTCTGTGGACTTATACTGCTTATATGTTATGAGTGTAAAAACAAAATCATGACAGACAGTTATGAGATTTTATAACCACCATTGGTAGACTATAAACCTCTTCTAGGCCCATTTTATAACTAATTCACCCAGGATACCTAGATGCAATGATATTAAAATATAATAATTTGATCTTAGCTTGAGAGTCAGTCATACATTCAGATTTTAGAAAGTAAACAGAAAACTGATATCATTTGTCTACTTGAAAAAAAAAATTGTTCAGTTTGTCAATAAAGCATAAAATCCATCAAATTCAACCTTAGAGAAATCACTAATTTTAAGCAACAACAAGAAGCCTTTTCATATTATCCCATAATTTTAAACTCTGCTTAAATAATCATATATGGGTTTCTGTGAAGTCTCGTTGGTAATAACAGTATTTTTCTACTACTCTGGTGGGAAGTAATATAGTTATATAGAAGAGTGTTTTGTTTCTTCTCCATCAACCAGTGAAAAGAGATTTTCTAAAGATATCTGATAAAATCCATATTCCTGTAAGAAGTAAATATAAGCAAACTCAGATTAAATTCAAGGTTCACTGATCCCTTTTTAAAAGTGATGGTGATATCAAAATTACTATAAGAGCTATTTAGATCATGACAATTGTCTATATTACTATCACTTAACCATTAAGTTCCACTTTGGGCACTTCAGCATGATTTAATGGTTAGCAAGTTTGTCTCAATAGATCAGTTACAACTAAATAGTGAGTTTGATCCACAGCGGGTTCCCCATACATTAGGCCATGTACCACATCTAAGCTATGCTTAGAAAACCACTGTTACGGTTCACCCTCAGAGCCTATATTTCCAGTGGGTAACTCTGAGGTTACATTATGCTTTACTTTTAGCCACCTTCTGGTCAGTTTGTATTTCCGTTGGTGATAGATAATGATAATTATTT
This sequence comes from Acanthosepion esculentum, assembly GCA_964036315.1. Lineage (NCBI taxonomy): Eukaryota > Metazoa > Mollusca > Cephalopoda > Sepiida > Sepiidae > Acanthosepion > Acanthosepion esculentum. The sequence goes on along the minus strand of OZ038493.1, from coordinate 36,529,622 downwards.
TGGCCTTTTGTCTTCTTAGCAAAACCTTCTCATGACAGATACATTGAAAAGAAATATAAGTAAATCGGTAAACAAAAATCAACTATCCCCTGACTCAACCTTTCTTTTACCAATATTCATAGAAGACATTCCAATTTCTGTAATGTAGAATCTTTTCTCTTTAAGCTAATTTAAATTCTTTTACTGCTATCAATGAATTTTCTGTTCCAGGCTACTGTCTTCTTTTTAGAAAAGATTCTAACATACGTAAACATGGCCTGGGTATTTATATCTAGCAAAATCTGCCAGTGGCATGGGACTTGTCTCTTAAGTCAACTGTGATCTTTAAAAATTTAAATGCAATGACACTTGTTATTTACTGTATTCTTAATTCTTGTTCTTTTAATGTTTTTTCTCTTTGATAGTGTTTTTTTTCCTCATATTCTCTAACACTCAGTAACCCCTTGCGTCTTAGTAGCTTTATTGCTTTGCTTGGCGTGAAATGATAAAAAAATTAACAGTATCACTTTCATTAAACCCTACTGATTCTTTAACCAAGCTTTAACTAAAAAAAAAATTAGGTCATCAGCTGTAGTACATTGTTTACAAGTTTTATCAAAGTTTCTTAAACTTAGTGAAATGAATATTGTTCATTATTAAAATACTTATCTTTTTACTTAACAAAAAAAAAAAAAACCCTGAGCCAAGATACTAGGGAAATTATATTTATTTTCAGAAATATTTATTTTTTCAGTACAGAAAATGAATAAAGCTGATCTGTGGATTGATGATGTATTGATAAATCAGTGACCAGCAATAACAACTGAAACGTTACCTACATCTTCTGGATTCAAAAACAATTGGTAGACCACTGGTTGTATAAACCACAAGTAATTAACTAATTCAAAATAGTCGAAAATATTGCTTTAGAATTTGGTAATATTTAAACTTATTCTTTTAATTGGGATCTCATGAAGTGAATTAGAACAGAAATACTTGGTTGATATAATAAGTAAGCATATTGTGTATATTTTACATTAGTGCTTTAATTGGTAATGTTGATCATTGTGTATAAGTAAATTCATTGGAAACTAACTTACTCTGGCAAATGGCCCTTGCAGCTTGGAGCCAGCTTGTCTCATTGTTAGCATCATCGAAATTCTAACTCTTTTAGAAATTGAAATATATCATGTTAAGAGGATATATAGTTGGGTAAATGCGGAATAGGATGACGTGATGCATGAGTTGAATCTTGCAAAAGACAGATGCAAGACGTTGGACATAATGTTCCAAATGTTCTTCATCTGATATTTATTCCTAGTTATTTCATTGTGTTTTTGTTTGGTCAATCTCAGCTTTGTCAATGACCTGGCATCAAAGTGGAAATTCTATCCCGCCTGGGTAATTCCCAACTGGACACAGCAAAGTCATTTATTTCAACTGTTAAAATGTTTTTACTTATTTATTTTCTCAGGACTTTATGCCAAAAATGAATACACAATTAATTACATCATAATAGGACAACATAAGTATTTCCTTCAATTGTAATGAGGTCTCTAGAGAGTCATTTGCATGATGCTATATATAAGGGGATCACTGAAATTTAACTATATTTTGGAACACACACACACATTTATATATATATATATATATATATATATATATATATATATATATATATATATATATATATATATATATATATATATATAGCCTGAGAACATGAAATAACCCAGATCTCTGCTAATCATTTATATAACAGTGTCTTGTCATACTCACAAGATTGCAGTTTTTCTTTCTTTTACATAAACAAAAATATGTTCAAATACATACCTTCATTCCAACCCATATATAAATAAGGATTTTTCCGTCACTACCTGAGATAAAGGAGGTGGAATTTTCAGGAATAGTAATAAGACTTTTACTAAATTATGCAAATGTTTATGAAAAAAGTCAATAGGTATAAAATAGTCACAAGAGATAAAAAAATTTAACAAATGGGAAAGTTAATAATTAGGCTACAACACAGTCAAAAAGTACCACTCTATCCCAAATTTATTTATGGTCTATCAAAAACACACTATGCAGATAGAACATATCATATCTCAAGTTGGAAGTGCTGTACATAGACTAGCAAAAGTTATCCCCATACTTTGTTGAACAGTAGTCTTTCAAATACATAATTATGTATATAATGTGTGTATTTAAATATGGGCAGGCAAAAATGTATATCTTAACACATGTTAGTACCTGGGACAGTACAAAAGATAAGAAAATTTAACCATGCTGTTCAAATTCCCAAAATGTAAAAGAATAAATCGTATGCACATACATATATGTATATTTATGTCATGTAAATAAGATTTGAGTTTCTGAAATGTTCAACACCAGGCAACTTTTGTTTAATATTTTTTCTTTCTTTATGAATGGAAAATTCACTATTTTTAAACTTCATACATGCAAAAGAAATGGTGTGTCAAAGGACGGTTATTCCTTTGACACTGCTTTTTACTGTATATACTTTTGACGGCCTCAAAAATGATTATAAAATTCAAAAAAGATTTTAACCAAATGCAATGGAATGATTATGATTTAACTTTTATAAAGATTGATTATTTACCATTTTATAATAAAATAGATTTGAAAAGAAATCTTTTTATTCAAAAATTTACAAAATTATCAAAATAGGTAAACCAACTACAATGCAATATTTATTATTTACCATTTTATAAATAACTATGAAAATGAGTTTTTATTTTTGATGTTTCCTCAGGGAGGCACCATGTCTTAAGCACTTATCATGACTTTAACTCAATGCAGAGGAATTTGTATATATGATTCATTGCTAAAGGTGCTGGAAAAATGGTCACTTCTCTGTACTGCTCCAGTAAGTACCTGACTCTGCCTGCTATCCTCTAATTTACAAGAGCCAGATCAAACCTAATGTGGAGTACTGCTGGCATATTTGGGCAGGAGCTTCCCAGTTTTCACTATCCAGTTTCAACAGAGTCCAAAGTGTCTCTGTTCTTGTGGGTGATGAATTATTTTCCATCCTACAACCCCTTTCTCAGAGATGAAATGTTGCATTCCTCTCGCTGCTCTATCACTATTTCCATGAAAACTGTTCAGGCGAAAGACATTCCTTAGTTTCTAAAAAAGAATACTTCTCTGATCACTACGATCTCACTAAAATCTCAACCTGTTCTTAAGTTATCTTTCCAACATATCTACATAAACTGTATCTCTTACTCTGTAAAAATATACTTCATGAGGCTCTTTGGCCTTGTACAGGGTGAACATCATTGTAAAAAAAAAAAAAAAAAATTTCCGAACCTTGAGTGGGGAGAGATATTTGTCTGATTTTGAACATCCCTTAACTTGGCTATAAGCAGACCCTGGTAAAGAATCTGATCTGTGTGGAGAATCATTTAAACAGGTGCATCTTGTTATTTACAGAAGTACCGTGTCAATGAAGAGTTTATATTATGTGGCTGCTTATTCCTTGTCTATCTTTTGATTCACGATTATGACTCCTGTAACTCTTTCAAGTCATAGGGGTACCACATGTACTGCAGTAGAAGTGGTGTCTTGCACAAGATAGCCTGATTGAGCCCAAACCTCTCCAGGCTGGTTTGAATTCAGAGTTTTCCTTCTGCTAGACTGGTTGCTACCCAATGCTATAGAACCCAGTCTGTCCTGCTGTTTACCCATAGCTGGGAGGTAGATGGAGTCATAACTTTCCCCAGGATATCAGCATGTAAGTGAATGCAATGAACACAACTGGAATTGAAACTCAGCTCCCCAATTCCTCAATTCAAGCTGCAATCCATTACTCCAATGAGTCTCCTCTTTGATTGTGGACTTCTTAATATTTTTAAAGTATCCTTTTAAAATTTTGCATGTCCATTCCAATCAGTGACTTAACCTCAAAGCTCTCATCTCATCTGCGGCAGTACACATCTTCACAGTTTTCCTTCTCCTTTGAATTGTTAAAAATTTTATGAAACTGTCAGATGATATGGCCAGAAAGTTCTTCCTTTTTTGTTTCATATTGAAGCCATTAACATCTGCTGGATTTGAAATTAGCTCACTCCAAGTAGAAGTGTTTTTGTCTATTATTTTGTAATATCGCATTATGTTACTATTGCTTTTGTGATATTGTATATAAGCCCAGTCAGATGTTGACCATAGAGAGTTCTGAGATCAGTGCACTTTCAATTTATTTTCTTCTTTGAAAAGTCTCTTCTCTTCTAATCTGGCTGGCATTTATTAGATTGATATTAGAGTCAGGTTCATTATGGTGAACTACTAATGTGTTTAAAGTGTTATTATGTAATAGACACAATAACTATATAGTCTTTTGAGAAAATCCTGGACATTTTTCTATTCCAACCTAAATTTGTGTCACTATCTCCATACACACACACATTATATAATTTGCAGATATATATATATAAATAAAAAATCATATACAGGGTGTCATGGATAAATTATCATCTAAATTATGCAAAAATGAAAATAACACTGACATCTCATTTTAATAGATATATTTACCAAAATTACACAAAAATATCTTAAAATACTAAAGAGTAAATTTATTCAATAAAATTGCCATTGGCTTCAATCATGGTCTCCAGATGACTTCAGAATCTCCTGAAACTCTTTTGAATGGTCTCCTTATTTAAGTTGGTGAATGCTGCCATAATCCTTGCATAATCCTTTTCATCTTTGGTATTACAAGGAGTTTTGTTGGTCTCTTGCTCAACTGTGCCCCACACATAATAATCAAGAGGGTTGCAGTCTGGGGAATTAAGTGGCCAGATGTAAAGGGTTGCAGAAATTGTCAGACAGTTATGACTGGGTTCTCCTGCTTTTGTAGCATGGTGCAGAGTCCTGTTGCTTGACATAGGGTCTTCCAGCAGTCACCCTCCTGACTTAGGGCAGCACTACCTCCTCAAAGCACTTGATGTAGGCATCCATGTTGTTGGAGGCCCTGTAGGAAGATGAATGAAGACATAATGTCGTCATAACTCCAAACACAATGATGTTAAATGGGTATATCATCCAACTCATGCCGCTTCCAAATTTCTGACAGAATGAATTGTGTCATGGGGCTCCTTTTCTCACAGATGGTGCCCAACTGACCCTTTGCAGTCAGTAAGACCAAAAACAATATGCATGCACAAAATATAAAATGGCAACATTTTATCCATTGCATGCCGTGTGTGTGTATATATATATATATATATATATATATATATATATATGCTTTTTGAATTTGTAGGTCTGATGATTTGGATTGTGATTATGATTCCAATGTAATAAATTATAACAATGGAATATTAGTGTTTGAGCATTTTATATTATATATATATATATATATATATATATATATATATAATTAAGTAATTTATCAAGTCTAGAAACCTTAACAGAATACCGAAAGCACTGGACGGCCGTTTCGTCCTATATTTGGGACTCATTAGCAGTGCGCATCCACTACCGAGAATTGAAACCCAGACAGTTACGTTGCCAGGCAACCGCCATACCAACTGTTCCAACAGGCCTTGGTGACGAAGAGGTAGCGAATCAGACTCGGTATAGTGCCACTCAATCACATATTCCGTGGTGTAACGTAACTGTCCAGGTTTCAATTCTCAGTAGTGGATGCACACTGCTGATGAGTCCCAAATATAGGATGAAACGGCCATCCAGTGCATTCTGTTGAGGTTTCTAGACTTGATGAATTACTTAATTATAATTCTCAAATCCTCCTAATTACTTGTATATCCTAAGCTTGAACTGGCTTCTAATGCTCCAGTTGGAGCGGCTTGGATATAGTAGTTGTGGCTCGAGGGGGCGCAGTCCTATGGGTAAAAAAGTAAGCTCAGCTGAGTTCCACCATGGAATATGTGATCGAGTGTCACTATATCGAGTCTGATTCGCTACCTCTTCATCACCGAGGCCCGTTGGAACAGTTCGTATGGCGTTTGCCTGGCAACGTAACTGTCCGGGTTTCAAATCTTGGTAGTGGTAGCCCACTGCAGATGAGTCCAAATATATGATGAAACGGCCGTCCAGTGCTTTCTGTATTCTGTTGAGGTTTCTAGAATCGATGAATTACTTAATTATAATTCTCAAATCCTCCTAAATTACTTATATATATATACACACACCTAATTTTTTTTTTTAACTAGAAGTGTTCTTCCTCCCTTTTAGAAGGACAAGGTTTGCCCTTTTTTAATAGCTCTGTCTTGTGCTATTTTAAATGTCAGTGCGATGCCGACTATGTGGGCTGAACCAGTCAATGCTTGGTTATGAGAATCAACTAGCATATTCTGGCTTATATAAGATGGGTGGGAGTTGCATAGTTCGACATGGTTGACAGTTGGCTTTAGATTCTTCTATTGGCCAACATTTGGTTGACAATCCTGTATGAGCAGGTGAATATCGGGAAAATTGGTTTGACATTTTACACAGTGTATGGTCCCTGCATATGCTCAGAATTGTTGAAGCAGTTAGAGTCAAATTAAGAAGACCCACCCTGTACAGGTAAAAGGTGAGCTTCAGTCATTCCCTTCTTCTTTTGGGAGAACACTAAACATTTTTTTAATCCTGTTCATTTCTGGTGCTTCTTGAGATTTTTTTTTTATCAGTTTTATTTGTTTTATTTATACAAATTAAATTGGTTTCTAAATTTGTTAGAAGAAATGCTCTAAAATTCTGTCTTGTTGTTCTTGTTAAGATTAATAAAAAAAGAAATTGTTTTACCAATGATTGATCTCTGATGAAGAGGTGGACAAAAAGTCCTTTAGATATTTGCCTTTTTTTAGTTTTAAGATGCTTTCATTGGTTCTATTCAAAGCTTTAATAAAATTCTCAAGTCATTGTTCCAATACACACACACACACACACACGCACATGATGGACTTTCCCATTGTATTCGACGTATGAGGGTCAAGCAGCTCAATTCCTAAGAACCGACAGCCAGACAGCCAGACAGCCAGACACCAGCACATATGATTTGATTATAGTGGTGAAGGCTTTGTGCAGAACCAACCACACTTTTTGAAGGGCTGAATACAGAGACCTGGTGCACTATATGCCACAAGGTCCCCAAATGACCATCTGCAGATTTTGAATTCCGAGTTGTCCTTCTCCTAGACCAGTTGCCATCCAAGGCTATAGAACCTGGTCTGTCCTGCTATTTACCCATAGATGGGGGGGAGAAGAAGAGGATTCATACCTTTCCCAAGGGTATTACCATGTAAGTGAATGTAATTGATTCAACTGGAATTAAAACTTGGCTCTCCAATATATATATGGGAGAACATGATATATAAATTTTTGTATATCAGGACAATGTTAGGAAAATTAATAACTACACATGCTTCCTGTGCATACAGGGTGCGATTGGTGAATGCTGCTAGTTGGACACCATCTGTGAGAAAAAGAGCACTATGACACAATTCACTCTACCAAACATTTGGAGACAGCATGCTGTACTGCTTCACATTCACACTGGAAGCTCCAATACAAACATTGTTTGGATGTCAGTCTGAGGACAGCACAGAGAATTTGGAAGAGTTGGATGAATCTAATGGTGATTATGAAGGTACGGCAGCTTGGAAAACTCACTCTGATCGTTCTGATAAGAAAAGAAAGAACTCACAAATTTGTTGGTGAGTGCCTCAGAGTTGGTTGTACTGGGTCAAGATGGTGGCTGCTAGAAGACCCTATGTCTGGCAACAGGGTACCATGCTACTCAAGCAGGAGAACCCAGTCATGACTGTCAGACAATTTCTGCAACCACGTTACCCCTTACATCTGGCCACCTAATTCCCCAGATTGAAAACCCCTTCATTATTATTATGTCGGGCATAATTGAATGAGAAGCCAACAAAACTCCTTGTAATAACAAAGATGAAATGAAGGCAAGGATTATAGCAGCATTCACTAACTTAAACAAGGAGATCATCCAGAGGAGTTACAGGAAATTCTGAAGTCATCTGGAGACTGTAATTGAAGCCAATGGTGATTTTATTGAATAAATTTACTCTTTAGTACTTTAATATATTTTACTGTAATTTTGGTAAATATATCCGATAAAATGAAATGTCAGTGTTATTTACATTTTTGCATAATTTAGATCACAGTTTATCCATTGCACCCTGTATATAATTAAATTAACAGAGACATCACTTTAGTCTAATGATGTCCTAAAAGATGAAAAGCTTTTTCCACTTTGTCATTAATTTTCCTAATATATATAGCACATATTTTCTTTAATGAGATTTCTCAAATATTCAGCTGGTAGATGAAAATAAATAAATATACTGTTCAATAAATAAATGGAGTGTCTACTCAAATATAAGTAGTCACTGAAAATAATTTTTGAAGTGTTTATCTATCTATATATATATATATATATATATATATATTAAAGAAATGAAGGTGTGTAGCTTAATATTACATGACATTTTTAAAAGATAAGCAACCGGTTTCACTCCCGCTCTTCAGGCCTCTACGGGAGGTTTAACTTACATTAAAACAACAGGAAAATGTGTAATGAAGAGGAGAAAAAAAATTAAAATAAAAATGAACACAAAGGGCTAGAGGCAAATAACAATGAACCCCAACAGATATTCATGCTGTTTATACAGGGAAGGTTTGCAGGACCCGATATAAAGTGTGTGTGTGTGTGTGTGTGTGTGTGTGTGTGTGTGTGTGTGTGTGTGTGTGTGTGTATATATATATACACACACACACACACACACACACATACATATATATATATATATATATATATATATATATGTAGTAGAATTCATAGAGACAAGATGTTGAAAAGTTCTTGCCCTGACTCACTTCGGAAAATTTGACCAAATATAATATCTTTTGAGCTAAGAATTTTTCAGCACCCCCTTGTGTACATGAAATAAGCTTTGGACAGTTGAAAAAATGAAAATGCTTTGATATACCTTAATATGTAACAATAATATTAGTATTAGTGAAATCATACCCTTTAGATGCATACATGAAATAAGCTTTGGACAGTTAAAAAAATGAAAATGCTTTGATATACCTTAATATGTAACAATAATATTAGTATTAGTGAAATCATACCCTTTAGATGCATACATGAAATAAGCTTTGGACAGTTAAAAAAATGAAAATGCTTTGATATACCTTAATATGTAACAATAATATTAGTATTAGTGAAATCATACCCTTTAGATGCATACATGAAATAAGCTTTGGACAGTTAAAAAAATGAAAATGCTTTGATATACCTTAATATGTAACAATAATATTAGTATTAGTGAAATCATACCCTTTAGATGCATACATGAAATAAGCTTTGGACAGTTAAAAAAATGAAAATGCTTTGATATACCTTAATATGTAACAATAATATTAGTATTAGTGAAATCATACCCTTTAGATGCATACATGAAATAAGCTTTGGACAGTTAAAAAAATGAAAATGCTTTGATATACCTTAATATGTAACAATAATATTTGTATTAGTGAAATCATACTCTTTAGATACATACATGAAATAAGCTTTAGAGTAAAGATCTGTAAAAATGAAAAATGTTTTTGATGCCCCATAATATTTTACTTTTGTTAATTTATTTTTTCATGACTTTTAAAAAACTTCTACATATGTAGTTATATCAATGAAGACATCCCTTTAGTCTAATGATGTCCCAAATGATGAAATGTGACATACAAAAAGCTTTTTCCACTTTGTCATTAACTTTCCTAATATATATAGCACATATTTTCCTTTAATGAGATTTCTCTAATATTCAGGCTGGTAGCCAAAAATAAAGGAATATACTGTTTAATAAATAAATGGAGTGTCTACTCTAATATGCACTAAAGATAACATTTAAAGTGACACATATACATATATAGTAATGCTCTTTATGTACACATTGTCTCTGCCTGTAAATGCTCTGTCACTGATGTTGATCACTCTTCCTCTATAAATATAGCAAATTTCAAACAATATTTTTATATGTCTTTATTTGTTAAAGATTGACGGTAACTTAGAATAATTTGCTTTTATGGAGGCAATATTTTCTGTATTTTGCTGAGAAAGTCACTTTTTTCATCATATGAAATATTGAATAAATTAAATAAATTACCCATCACTCTTTTGTGTTTATAAAATTTTGATTATCTTTGAGCATGCTACTGTTTGAAATTAACTTCATCAATTACCTATTTAAAATTGTCTGCAGGACAGTGTCTGATCTTGTTTGCATACATCTTTCCATCTTATGAAGAATCTGTTATTTTCTATAGACTGTTATTTCCAAGCTAGTCTGTGGCATTCACTTTCACACTAATGTCCTTGGGAAAGGTATCAATCCATCTCTTCTCCCGACAACTGTGTGTTAAACTTCATGGTAGATTGGACTCATGTCTTGGGTGGTAATCTGTCTCAGAGAAGGAAAACTATCAATTCCCAGCTGTGCAGAAAGCAATCAAAAACTGCTCCACTATCTTTCCCAGGTATGGCAATTCACATATAATAAATAAAAGGAATCTGTAGAGAGCCATGCTCACCTACATCCTGAAAGGGACATGGTATTAAAAATTATTTTCTGAATACTGTATGTGACTATTAACAATTTTTATTGAGACTGACTATTTTCCTCTAAACATATATGTGCATACATAAGCATATATGCCGATCATATTTTGAAATTTATTTCAAAATTTTTAATTAACACTGATTATATATATTTTTTTATTTTATAAGTTTTGCATAACTTTGTTCAGGTAAGATACCTTACTCTCTTTGGTAAACTGGATTATTTTCGCAAATCATAAAGTTAGAAGCAAAGGTTACAAGATATTTTTGGATGAGATTGAAAGATGAAAAAGACTACGTAAATGACAGTGCTTTTAGCGAAGTAGATCTCAAAAGAGGTATGGAAAAACTAAGCCTTCCACTATTGCCCCCTATAACAATAATGCTAAAAAAAAGCTGACAAAATTTTGTCAGAGATATATAAAAAACATTTTCCTTCCAAATAATTGAGATTTCTTTTTTTTCCTCTTATAGAAGTCTGAAAGAACTATTCTTTTCTACAGAAACTCTACTAAGGTCCAAATCAGGAAAATGTCTTCAGGATGCAGTTTCTTCATTATCAGTATTTTGCCATTTCCAAAACAAAACCATCAGATTGATTAATGTATCATCTCTGAGAAGAGCTGCAACACAACCTTGATAGGATCTGTGCTTTCTATAAACTTTAATTATGGGCAATCACATTTTTTTCCTTTGTTTTTATCAAAAGAAATTGTCAAGAATGTGTGTCTTCCATAACTGGTTTCTCATACAGGGTGATAAGGAGTCTTGTTGAAATCAGCTGCATCATAACTGATTTATAAATTGAATGAATTCTTAATTCTTTAATACAGCATAATGATTTTAATTGGTTTCACCCTTTTTATGACAAATATAAGAAATGTATTTTCTGTAATTCATGTTCTGTTTGGACAGAAAATTTGTTTTCAAAGGTCTCGGTCGCTTTTCTCTCACTTGTTATTCCAGGGTTCCTCAACTTCTCTGCCATTTTGAATTATCACCAAATAATTATTCTTTTTCACTATAAAATTTAACACTTAGAATATGACTGAAATACCGCCACAGTTCTTCTCATACCTAAAATTTTACTTCTGGAATCAAGGTATCTCCAATTTCTGAAGCAAGATTTAAGGCAAATGAGCCCACAGAAATGTGGTATTTCATATTTCAATTCACTTCCTGTTCTTTGTGTTCTTATATTGACATATTCTTTATTAAATTAAATCAAAAGAAAGTGGCATTGCTTATAGCCATAATATTAGAGTTACTATTTACTCTATTTATATTCAGACTATTGTTCTCATCTTTGTTGTTATTATCATCACAATGTTTCATCCATTGTACCCTCCATCCTTCATCAGGTGTATATCAAACTGGATAATTTACAGAGAATTCTAAATGGAGTCCTTTATTTAATCAATGAGGTTAGACTGTTTTTACTTCACTGCCCATGTCTCTGGATGTTTTGTGTAATTCTTCTGCTCAGTTATTTCTTGCCATGTTTCAACACCGAGTTGAAATACAAATTGCCAATTCCAGGGATTGAACTCGCAATTACTATGTCCCCAAATTCACAAACCTGGAGGGAACAATGGATGAAATGTTGTGATAACAACAACAAAGATGAGGACAATCGTCTGAATATAAATAATGTAAATAAGACATTTATGTTCAGTTTCAGATTTTATAACCCTTATTTCATCTTTGCTGAAGATCCCTTCAAAAAGCCAATTCTCAAAAATTGTGTGTTCCCATGATGTAGTGGCCAAGATATTTGTCTCACAAGCCATTGTTTGTGAGTTTAACTTTTCTACAATGATAGCCTTGTCATACTAAGCTAATCTTTGTAAAGGCATATTAAAATATTAGTTGGATAAGCAAAATAACCTCTGCAATATGTCCCCTTTTTCCTGCTGAAAAATGACAAAAAAATCAATGGTTAAAACAATGGAATAAAAAGTTTCATGTTTGTCTAAACAAAGTGTAGATTTTTTTCTTCTCAGCATGTTTATGAGCATTATTTATTGTCAGCCCTGGATATTTGTTTGAAGCAGAAAATTAGAAAATGATTGAAATAAGCCTAATTCTCAGATATTCAGTGTTGTGTTTAGTGTGTGAGGTTTCACATCTAACATCCTTGTAAATGAGATAAAAGTGTCACCTTTGCTCACTGGAGAATAAAAGAATCAATCCTTGTGAGGTTGTCTCTTTCAATGTGTCCACTTGATGAGATTGAAATTTTGAGGTACATGCATTCCATAAGTGATTTGGCTAAAAATAAATTGTTTTACTGATTACATTTCCCTTTCACTCAAGACGTGATGTTAAAATGCTTGAAGCATTTTTAATAATCATAACAAGAAGGGTGTTGTTGCTTTCTTGGTTTGCAAAGAGATAGTACAAGTGTAAAATTCTGAAATGGTGATATATTTAGCATGAATTTTATTATTTTATTGTATGATCTTACAGAAGAAAGATATTGCCCAAAACCTATATTTGGGGTTTGATAAAGTGTGATATTGGTGTTTTTTTGGGGGGGTTTTATAACTAAGGTTCACTTAATACAAAGCTCAAAGCTATTCATAGAAGGTTACTGAATATAATAGGAGGAACAAGGAAATAAATATTATGAGGATAAGGAGGATAGATAGTGATTGACCTTAAGGTTAAAATTGTAATCTTCAGAAAGCATCTTTGCAGGAGTTTATTCCAGAGTAGCAGCTCTCAGGAAAAATCTGCCTGAGTGGAACTTCCTCCTTACAAATGGAATAAGAGGGGAATGTAGGTGATATGATTCTTTGAATGTAGCATGGCGAATCCTAGCTATGAAGGTCTGAACTGGAATAACTGAAAAGTAATCTGAGCATCTGCCATGGAAATAGCTATGAAATAGCAACATTGTGGGGAAAGGGGTTGTAGAGGGGGAAACAAGTCATTCCATACAAGACAGCATAAACAATTTTGAACACTGTATCTGCTGAAAAATGAGAATTGGGCAACTCCAACTCAGACCAAGGAGCATTACTCCATTTTCAGTCTAATCCTACTTGTTAATCTTACACTTAAGGAGGAGAAGGCAGGTACATTTTGGAAGATTATTGGATTGTTTGCACTTTTCATTAGCTTCTTAAGGGAAAAGAGTGCTTAACTTGGCAGTGTTTTGTTTCTGTACAAGTAACATGAAACAGCTTGTACTTGCTATATATTAACAGGGAAGAACTCCTGGTATAAATGTAAACTTTTCCATCGACAATCTTGGTATGCCTAATGAAAAGAGAGAAGACAGAAATGGATTCACATTATTCAGACTATTGTCCTCATCTTTGTCGCCATGTTTATCACAACGTTTCGGATGTTGTATGCTCCAGCCTTCTTCAGGTGGTTGGAATGTCGACCTGAACCCTTTATTTCGGTCACTGGCGTAGACTGTTCTAGTTCCATGTGCCATGTTTAATGGATGTCAGTTATCAGTTATCTCCTGTTAATTTCCCTCTGAAAGTTCTCCACTGCCTTAACTGGGTATTGAACTCACACTCTTTGGGTCCTGTCACTGGATCTAACTGATGCCTTTATTCACTGTACCATGTGTCCTTGTGATAAACATGGCGACAAAGATGAGGACAATAGTCTGAATAATGTAAATAATACCTCATCTCAGAAATATAGACAGATATAGAAATGGATTCATATTTTACTAAGAGTAGTATTAACATATGCAACCTTAACCAGAATTCAAACTATTCATTTTTTGTCTCAGTAACCATGCTACATGCCACCTTCAAAGGAATAAACACATTTTAAGTATTTTTTATTTAATAGTGGTGCTGTTTTCTTGTATATTAAATCTAGTATTTTTGTGAACTTTTCAGTTCCACCAGTTCAGACCGTTATAATTATTGTCTTAAAAATCAAAAGCAATGGGTATTATTATCCAGAATTTTTTTTTCAGTTCGGGAAGGAATTTAGAGACAATCTGACAAGAATTTGTTTGTATTTGACTTTACTTGCTTCCTTGTATAGAATTATCAATATACTAAATTCATGTGTAGATAAGTATTCAAAGAAAATAATGTTTTAACAGCATATGAAAACTTCCTGTTTGAAACAATAATGAACTCTTGGCAGATTGTTCATTACTATATGCAATTGTAAATTGATATCTTACAGGTTACAGGACATTTAACAAGTTGTCTATTTCCATCTTTGGTTACAATCTTGGGGAATCACTGCTAAAAACTTCTCCTGCCCAAATTTACAGATGCATGCTAGGATTTCTTCCCAACCAATAAAAAATTGGTAGTTTCCCAGTCTTATCCCCAATTTTATTTTATTTTTTTGCCTCAAAGTCAGAAGGCTATAACCACAGTAACTGTATTCCTTTTGCATCTGAACACTATTCATGTTTTGTTTTGTGAAACTTTTACTTTATTATTGTATTATAATTCCTTTTCTTTGCTTTTGAATTCCAACACATATATATATATATATATATATATATATATATATATATATAGTGATTAAATGAGAACCGGTATTTCAGCATGAGATTTTTCTTGAAGTGAGAAGGCTATGACCACATGACTGCATCCCTTTTCAATGTAAACACTATTCCTATTTTATCAACTTTGTGTTTTGTTACTGTCTTATAGCTGGTTTGCTTTTGATTTGCATTTTTTATTATTGGTCTTATATTATTTTGCACTGTTTTTCTTCCTTTTCCTCTTATTGTCTATTGAGTATTTTATCAATTCTGCATATTGAGAATTTGCCAATTTTCTTTTGAGTATTTCATAAATTCTGCTTATTGAGAATTTTGCCAATTGTCTATTGAGTATTTCCTCAATTCTGCTTGTTGAGAATTTTGCCAATTGTCTATTCAGTATTTCATCAAATCTGCTTGTTGAGAATTTTGCCAATTCTCTATTCAGTATTTCATCAAATCTGCTTATTGAGAATTTTGCCAATTGTCTATTTAGTATTTCATCAAATCTGCTTATTGAGAATTTTGTCAATTGTCTATTCAGTATTTCATCAAATCTGCTTATTGAGAATTTTGTCAATTGTCTATTCAGTATTTCATCAACTCTGCTTATTGAGAATTTTTTCAATTGTCTATTGAGTATTTCATCAAATCTGCTTATTGAGAATTTTGCCAATTGTCTATTGAGTATTTCATCCATTATTTTTAACAATGCCAACTTAGTCTACATTAATTATGAACTAAAAAAAATACTGAAATTATTTACGTTTTTTATTTTACTATTATCTTTGTTGATATCTTTTTACAAACTTAACTGAACATTAAAACAGCATAAATTTGTATGTAAACGAATTTAGTCATGGTCAGTTTTACTCTTTCTATTTAAAAAATTTTTTTTTAATGTCTATCCCACATCTGTTATGTGTTGGAACCTTCTCAACATAACAAGACCCTCTTTTACATTTTTAAGTTTTTTTTTTATGGATAAATGAATGTCACTTCTCTAACATTATGAACTAACCTGTAGGTATTAATGTCTTTTCTTTCCTAGACCAATTGATAGTTTAGTATTATACATATCAGGAGGGTAATGTGCACAGAAGTAGAATTTATGAACTCATTTCAAATTTTAACTGAGTTTATATTTGCTCATTTGAGAGACCCCTTTCTGCCTTCCATAAGCATGGCTGATGCTAATCTCCAGGAGAGTGAATCGATATGCCAACTTGGGCTAACATTCTCAGCTGACATGAAGTGGAAAGATTATATTGAATCCATTGCTAGGTCTGCTGCTAAGAAATTTGCCTCACTGTGCTGTACTAGACAATTTTTCTCTCTAGAATCTACTTACATATCTATAAGTCTACTATTCATCCATGTTCTGAATATTGCTACCACATATGGTCTGGTGCTCCTGCTATATATTTAGAGATTCTTGAGAAAATCCAAAGAATCAATAATATTATTGGAAGTGACCGGACATCTTGGCTTCAGTCACTTTCTAATTGCCATAAAGTTGCTTACCTGTGTCATTTCTGTAAATAATAGTATAATGGTAATTGTTCAGATGAGCTCTTTGCTATGGCACCTCTATGAATTTAAGTGCAGTACTAGATTACAGCAAGGTCTCATAAATTTACAGTGGAATTGGTTAAATGTAACCATAAGATCTATGCTAGGAGTTTTTCTCGCTCTTCTAGCATGTGGAACACTCTTCCAGCTACATGCTTTTCAACAACTTTATTACTCCTGTTGTGTTCTCCCTGCTTAATAATGTTTCCGTTTTCTAACCTTTTCACACTCAGTAACCCATTGTGCTTTAGTGGCTTTACTACCTTAATTAGAGTGAATTTGATTAAAAACATTGTTTTTGGGAAAGGACTGAATCTACTTTTTTGTGTAGTCTATCCTATTGTAACAAAATATCTTCTAACTTGTATACTGAAAGAGTTGACAGAAGAAGGTCAGTGAGCAGTTGGTCAAGCTATTTTCCCCATAACTACCTTATCATTGTTCCAGTAGAAGCAAAATGCTGTTGCCTTTAACATCAACCCTGATAAGTTCCAATCATACATGCACACATATATAAGGGTGCTAAGTCTGAGTTGCTACCCAATGGGATCTATCTCACTCATCCTGTTTCAAAGAATTAATCTTAATCTCTTTCACCCTAAATTTGAAAATTAAAAGAATGATTTCTTTGAAAAAAAAATGTTCTTGAGATAATTGGTTTTTACTAGTTCTTAAGGGAAAAAAAACACTTAACAAAGTTGAAGCAACATTCTGCACCTGGGGAAAAGTAGAACATGCTTAAATACCCAATAAAGGAGTTGGAGGAGGAGAAAGTGATTGTTTATAGACATTAATTTTTTAGTGCCACACAACTGAAAGCCATTAACTGCTTTGAAATTGTACCCAAGAAAGTTTGCATTTTAAGTTTTTTAAACATTATAAATAAAAAGCAGTAAATTTATAAAGAACGTTTTCTTTGATATTTTCCTTGAGTTTGAAGAGCTGGATCTGAAGACATGTCAGTTTTCAAGAATTTAAATTCTGTGCTTTTTTGTTTTTATTAAACCATGCATCTACTCTTAATCGGTGGATAGTGCAGATTTTACAAGTAATAAACTTAATATATTGACAAGAAAAGATTTGGAAGCATTTAGAAATTAACATTTTTCAAGATGAAATTAGGCAAATAAGGAGTTAAACTACCTTGACACCAGAATGAATAACCGGTTAAGAAAAAATCTTCTATGTCCCATGTCTCTTCATGGCTCTCCACAATTTCCTCTCATTTATAGCTCTTATCTAATTTTTGTGTTTTTGTTATCTCTCCTAAATCTTACTCCACCCTCCATTTACTCAAGCTCACCAGATAGATTATGCACTGTTTTACTCTATCCCATTTGCCTTCAATCTGCACTCTGAGTATCAAATTTTACAAGCCTTCTTTCCTCATTATGTTCCTTACAAATTTCAAATCTCTCTTTGATGTTAATTATAAGTGTTCTTTTTGTTTCCATTTTCTTTAAAATTTAATTGTTGCTCACATGTTCAATCCATGGTATTCTCAACATCCTTCTGTAGAACCACATTTCTGTTGCTTCAGATCTCTTCATCTATGAGGAGTGTTTGGCATTCCCTGACATATAGAGGAGGCTGATATTACATAACAGTTCAGTACTCTTTCCTTTGTTTCTTATGAAATTGTCTTGTTTCTTAATACTTTGCTTAGCCTTTGGAACTCATCTTTTGCTATCCCAATGCCCCTTTGGATTTCATTGTTGCACCTTCTGTTCTCTGTTAAAACACTTCCCAAACACTTGTGTACTTGTTTGATTTTGGTATCTCCAATATGCATGTTGGGCTGTTCCTTTAGCTAACATCCATACATTCCCTCTTCTTGCAATTGATGTTTAGTCCTTTCTTCTTGCTTTCCTTCACTACTTTCTGTAAGAGTTCTTGTTGTTTCCCTTCTCTGTCTGCTATCAACACAGTGTCACCAATAATGAATCCTGGTAGGATTTCTAATTCTCTCAGAATCACCTCACCTGTATAGGTTGAATAAGTCAAGTGAGAAAACATATCCTTGACTTAATAGTCCTTCTATTTTAGTATATATTTACTGAACTCATTTTCTATCTATATACAGGTGGCTTGCTGCCAGTATAGGTTCTGAATTATTCTAATATCCTTCCCAAATATGTTAGATGCTTAGAAGTTAATATATACATATTAGTCTTTATAGTTTAGTGCAGAAGAAATCCACTTACCTTAAAAAAAGACTTGAGGGTATGTATCTGCCAATGCTATTGACTCCATAATAGAAAGAAAAAAGGAGGTAGGCTTATTCTATCAGTTATAACCAAAAATGGTTTATGAAATAGTGCAAAGGTGCTGCCTACAAGGTTGATGGAATAACCTGGATGTGCTGTCTATGGATTAGTGTACTTGCCATCAGACATGTAAAGTCAGTGGCAGTGAATAAGATGCAAGGAAGAAAGCCGACTGTTGAAAAAGTGGATTTGTGACTATTTGAATATACGGCTTTGCGAATTTGTGACAGTTTGTTTTATTCTACCCTAGTAGTGGATTTGAGACTATTTGTATGTGTGTCTCTGTGAATTTGTGACAATTTGTTTTATTTTTCACTACAAGCTACTTCGGCATCACAAATGCACTGCCAATAAATTGTAATGGAAAAACTTGTTTCACTCTTTTCATCTCTCAGAGATTGTGTATCAGTGCCTCTTTAATTGCACACCAACTCAACTTTCTGAATTGAGTTGACTGATAGTCCTTCTTTTATTTGCTTGTCTTCTCTTAGGCTTGTTAAAAATCTATCCTCAATCATTAAATTTTTGTACAAATGTTTACATCCATAAATAGAATTCTTCATAATCACTTACGGCTATTGCTCATTTAATCTGTTTGCTCAAATGAATTTGACCCTTGATCCTCTGGAACATTTTAAGCAATTTAGAAATTCTAATTTTCTCTTGTGCTGAAATCTTCAGCAGTGAATATATATCATTTATCTACATTTATAGCTCAAAGAAAAATAGAATTTGAAAAATAACTTTTCAATATTATTTCTTTGTATATTATACCAACTTGTATATGAGAGTTGGCTAGAAAGTTTAAAGGCTGACCAAGATATAAATATGAGTAGACATACCAGCTGTTGTATTCTGGTACACTTGCATGAATTTCAGTCTACCAACTGGTGTGTCTACTTACATTTATATCTTGGTTGGCTTATGAACTTTCCAGCTGACCCAAGTACATTTTATAAGATTGAATTTTAAAATTTTAGACAATAGCCAATAGGCCTAATTTGTATCTACTCTTCATTGTTTCACAATTTTATTCTTTGGAGACAAAACTATTTACACTTTAATTTCAATTCCTTTTGTTTCTCTTTGTTTTTTGTTACAAATTATCATAATTGAAAAAAAATCTAATACCTCATTTGGTTTAAAGAGTAATACATTTTAAAAGTTACAAACGTAATAGTAGTTTTATTTTTAAAATTTTTTTTTACAGTAATTGTTAAAATAACAAAGGTTTTTATTTCAGGAGATTGGAAAACTAAAATAAGTGAATGAATTTATCATGTGGTTAAGTTGAATATTGTTTCAATTATATCACCTACTTTAAAATCTTAAAATATTTTTTCTTATCTTCAAAGAACTTTTAAAATATTGGTGATGTTTCATTCATTAATTTTTTATTGAATCTAAAACTCCTTTTGGATATTGTTGAAGTTACAAATGTCTTAAGAATATAAATCTGATCTATATTTAGAAAGATACAACAGGAGGTGCTGTAAAGTTCTTGACCGGACTAAATGACCAAACATTAGAATTCTTTGAAAGGTTTTCTTGGTCAGTGCTGAAAAATTTTCAGCACACTCTAAGATATTATATTTATTAATTTCTACAATTCCATCTGTCAAGGGAAATCTCCTTCTCACTAAAACTAAAATGTTTTATAAATACTTAAGATCATTGACTTAGATATATCTAAATAGTTCTTTTCATTTCCAATATATATTTTGTATGGAAAGGCAAATTAGTTTTAAAATTTAATGGTCTATGGTTGCAATTTTGAATAAGCCCAAGAAAAGAGAAAAATTTGTTTTTCTTCATATAATAGTTTAATTTTCTAGTAAATTAATATATAAAAATGTTTTTTTTTTCATTATAGAAGCTCTCAGTCAGTTATGTGCCATGTGTGATACACACTTAGGCGATCATGTATCTTTTGATACATGACTGATGAGACTATTTCGTTCTGTGGTAGACCAGTTACCATCCAAGGCTATAGAACCCAGTCTGTCCTGCTATTTACCCATAGCCAGCGGGAGAAGAAGAGGATTCATACCTTTCCCAAGGGTATTAGCACATAAGTGAATGTAACAGATTCAACTGGAATTCAAGCTCTGCTCTCCGATTCCTCAATCCAAGCCGTAATCCATTACTCCACTGTGCCTCCTCTATAGAAGCTCTATTAAAATTAAATTAATATTTATCAAAGACACATGTATATTTTTGTTCAATACTCACTTGTTGGTGACTGTTTTATCAGTCTTGAGCTAATAGGTAGTGACCAAGAATATAATAATAAAAGTAATGACAGTATCAGACACTCTCTTTTTTTTTTTTGAGATAACCCTATTCTCAATGATAACTCAATAGCATTTGCTTTATACTCAGGAATATCCACACTGACAATAAATTTTCTGACTGTTTCTTCACTGTTTTGGAGATACCAAAATGAAACAAGTACAAAAATTTAAATATCTGGGAGGTGTTTTAACAGAGGATGGAAATTACAACACTGAAATCTATAGATGCATTGAAATAGGGAAAGGTGCCCTTCAAAAGCTAAACAAAGTATTGTATGTATAGCTGGCCATTCGTATTCGAGGATACCGGCTTACTAGGGCAGCTAGCCAATTCCTATTGCAGACACTTGCTCAGGTGCATTTGTGTTTATTCAACACCCACAGAGCCAACCTGTGGTTCATACTGCAGCTATGCTGAGCAGACCGTAGTTACAGTTTCTGGGAAAGAGCATGTTATCTAGCATGATCAACAATTTCAACAAGGCCAGCATGCTCAACCCCTCAGCCACGATGACTTGTGACTTTGTGCTAGCAAAGCTATCAATGGCACCCAATTTCACTCACAAGGCTTAGGTCAACCCGTAGTATGGTTTTCCAAAAGTGCCACAAGCTGGGATTGACTCCTTCCAGTCTGATAACATCAGGAAGTCTCCTTCCTGACAAATTGACTATGGTGAGATTTGAACTCCGGTATCATGTCAGAATGCAAATATTCTAACCACTCGGCCATGTGCCCATAAACAAAGTATTAAGAAACAGAAATATATCATTAAAAACAAAGAAAAGAGTACTGGACTGTTCTCCTCCATGGCTGTGAATGCTGAACATTCTCCTCATAGTCTTGAAACAAAAAAAAGGGATTCTAAAGAAGGATGATAAGAATACTTTAGATCAAACATGTGAGCAACAACAAAGTTTTTAGAGAATATAGAAACAAAAAGGACACTTATACTTAATATCAGGAAGGGAAAGTTGAAATTTCTAGGAAACATAATGAGAAAAGAGGGCTTGGAAAATTTGATACTCACAGTGCAGATTATAGGTAAAAGGGATAGAGGAAAACAGTGCATAACCTACCTAGCAAGCTTGAATAAATGGATGGCTGAGCAAGGTTTAGGAGAGATTACAAAAATACAAACTTTATTAAAAGCTATAAAGATCATGAAATTGTGGAGAGTCATGATGGCCAATGTCCTGAAGGGACACTGTTCATAGAAGGAGGAGACATTAATGGGTACACCAACATGAAGCTCATCATGTAAAAAAAATGATTCATTAAGTATCATAATTCAGCAATTAGAGAAATTAAAATTTTAATTATTCTTTTGATTCATTAGCTAATGAACTAATGTAGATTATTTCAGATTGGGATAGATGAGATCAAGGGGGCATATTTCTCTTTATTTTTTTGCCAAATGGACTACATAGAATTTTTTCTATCATTTCACCCCAAGTCAAGTGGAAATACTAGTAGTATGCAGAAAGTTATAGGGAGTAAAAATGAGGGAAAAGACTGAGTATACAGGGGATTGAGGAAAGGACAAAAGATGAACGGGATTCAAGAACAAGTTGGTAGTTGACATTGCATTTAAATTTTTGAAGATTGTAGTTATCAGGAAAGCAATAAACAAAAGAGAGTTCCACAGACGGAAAGTGAGAGAAGAGAAACTCTTGGAGTAGAAGTGGTGGTTGCATTTAGCTATTTCAACAGTAAATGGATGAGACCTAGATGTCAATCTAGGAGCACGCTTAAATTCATGTAGTCATGGCACCAGGGATAAATGCTTGTCAGAGCAATTGCAGTCATTCCAACCAGATTGTAATCAAGTTATACTCAAAACATTTTAGATTATTAGTTCAATCCCCCTCTCTGGTAGTGCTGTAAATTCACATACTCTGGTTGAGTGGCCAAATTTGACAAGTAACACAAAAATATATTAAACTGGTGAGTATTAAGTCATAGGAAATGTCCCTATAACATCAAATGTGGAATGAGAACAGTCTATTTGCCAATGGAATAAAGAGCTTGATTCAAAATTCTAAGAAGATTACTGAGTTTGATAGCAGACACATGGAGAAGGCTGGAGGCGGCAACAGCCAAAACATTGTGTATAATAACCAAAATGACAAGGGATATAATATTTGACTTTAGTTTTTACAAATCTGGTCTTCTTTGATCCTTACTGCAGTCATCATCCCCAAACCCATGAACAAATGGTTTGATTATTAATGATACTTACTGTAAGTTTCTGAAAAGTATTCTTGTGGCATGCATGGAAATACTTATCTGAGTTTAATTATAAATGTCATAATTAAGGACAGATTATAGAATTTGAGATCTTGCAGCTTTTCACACCTCAGCATAGATCTTGCTCCTTTATAATAAACCATGAAAATTGATTCAAGTTAACAGTAATAAAAAATAGCATAAATATATGCTCAAATGGATACAATTTTTTTAATAAACCATGAAAATTGATTCAAGTTAACAGTAATAAAAATAGCATAAATATATGCTCAAATGGATACAATTTTTTTAATAAACCATGAAAATTGATTCAAGTTAACAGTAATAAAAAATAGCATAAATATATGCTCAAATGGATACAATTTTTTTAATAAACCATGAAAATTGATTCAAGTTAACAGTAATAAAAAATAGCATAAATATATGCTCAAATGGATACAATTTTTTAAAAAAGTATCCCAAAATGATTGTGAGATTAGTGTCTGTAGATTAAAAACAAATTTAAAAAATCATAAAATTACACAAATTAAAGAACATTTAGGCACTTGTTCTCAAGTCATTTAAGCTGAGACTTTGAAAAATATTAGAAAACTGAATTTAGTTGAGTTCTTACTGACATTCTCCAAACAATATGCAGAAATCAGATGGAAAAATTTTTATTTTGCTCTATCTCACCAGTCTTTGTAAGCTTTGATGGATTCTTGACGATGACAAATTCAAAAACACAAAATACAGAAATCAGTTTTCAAATAGAAATCTCGGTTGAGCACATCCTCTCTTTTCAGAACTAAAGATTTATTTGCTTGACTGATAGATTTCTTATTAATTTCATCTTTTTGCTTAAATCCAGAAGAAAAAAAAAACGGGTTTTGGTAAATATTAATAAACTGTGAAAAATAAAAGTTGGTATGTTATCAAAACAAAAATATTGTGAAACACTGATTTAAGTCATCAGTTACACACTGTTTACTTAACATCTTCAAATGCAGTACATAAAAAAACTATTTTGATTGTATAAATTAAATGTTTTAAAGCAGTTTTAACTGCATTGATGTCATTTCTTTTCTTATTTTAGGTTTATTCTGTGAAGATGTATTATTGGGTCATGGTTACAGAATAGTTTATTTGTCACTCTATCGTTATTGACCACTATGCATGTCACATGGATGATATATCTGATGAACTTATAGATTTGGGTCATGTATTCATTATAATATTACTAGACAAGCCATAGTCAAAATTGACTGGATGAGTAACCTTCTCTTGCACAAACTGACTGGGCAAGTAAAGTAATTTTAGGAAAGTGGTTTGTCCAAGTCTTGACCCATTCTATTTTTGTCAGTAATAATGACATGTCACTGATGATATTTTTTTGTGAATATATATGGCAGTGAGAAGTGATTTCATGCCTTTTCCTAAAAACATCAATGAAGTCAACAAAATCAGCCCAAACTTAAAATGGCACAGATTTGATTGTTGATACTTATACACTAAATTATTCCTTCTATTTCAGGAAAAGATCTTTCTCATGACATATATATATATATATATATATATATATATATATATATATATATATATATCCCTTCTTTCCTGTTGAAGATTGGTTTTCTGGTTCCTTTTAAATTCTCATTCTCTTTGACTTCCAGTAGCTCCTTGTATGGCACTATCACTTTGCTTGGGGTCAAATGATGAAAAAAAAAATTTGTTACTTCAAACATTATTTTTAGTGGATACCCATATTTGAGTAGATGCTCTGCTTTTTATTTTGAGGTGTTTATTTTACACTATTTACCTTGTTTGAAATGTTGTCCTCATCTTTATTGTCAAATTCACAATATTTCAACTGTTGTATGTGCCGGCCTTCTTCAGGTGATATATGTTGGAATTTTGAAACAAACCCTTTATTTTTTCACTGGGGTTGATTGTTCTTGTTTTACAATGGATAAAACCTTATGAATATAACAATCAGGATGAGGACAACAGTCCAAACAATGTAAATAATGTAAATAGTTATAATTCGTCATCGCAGAAATATAGACACACTATTTTGTCTACCAGCTTGTGTACTCAAGAAAAATTTAAAGAAAATGTGCCCTCCAGCAAGATTCAAACTTGCATCTCCCTTTGAACAAGAAACCATCATCTTACCAGGTGTGCTTTGAATGTTCGGCTATAGAGAGCTTCCCAGTAGAGCAAGGTTCTATTTACCTTTGATGCACATTCACTTAATCAGATTTTCTTAAAAGACATATCTGCTCAGTTTCATATTGGAAATGTAAACAAAGCAATCTTTAAAGAATTAATGGTATTTTTTTAATCTGAAAAATTTTTATGACTTCAATTGTTATTTTTTAGTGGATACTTGTATACATGTTTTTTTTCTTTGTTTTTTTAAACAATGTTTATTTCATGGCTTTGCACTCAAGTAATGTAAACTTAATAATGAAAATGTTCCCTCTGGCAGGATTAAAGGCAAATAGAACACCTTGTTTGGTTGTAATGCTCTCTGTAGTCAAGCAGCTGAATCAGACAGTGTTTCTCCTGCATAGGGGGATGCATGTTCTCAAATCTCAGTCATGATGACATGACAGTACAGCCATCAGAACAGTTGCATCTGATCAATTTTACTCACAAGGCTTGGGTCAATTCATGGGATAGTTTTAAGGCACTTCCCACATGTGTCGCATGTTGGGATCACTTTCCCACGCTGATAATATCAAGAATTCACCTATGTACATTTCTTTCGTTTTCAAGTTCTTCAATATAATAAATCTAAATGAGCAGTCATTTAATTATTTGTGAAACAACATTTTTTGAGCCATTTTATGTTGTGTGCACATAATCCACAACTTAAACATTTTAAAGTAGAAACTTGAAAAAAGAAAAAAATCAAACAAAATTCTGAAGGAAAATAAAAAGCAACTGTAAGAAAAAGTAAAACTTCATATATATGTAAATAAATTTCTAAAAAAAAGTACTGTCTAGAAAAATGGTATATAAATTAAAGCATTTATTTTTTACTTAAATGTAATTAAGTGTTATGAGGTTAAGGAACGTAACTGTTGGTATGACATATGTTCAACCTTGTAATTTATTATTTTAAATTAAAAACAGAAAAACTTTCAGCAGATGCCCTTCTGGAACCAATTAAATTTGTAAGAGAAGTTTTGCCATATCGTCTGGGACTGTTGATATCTTAAGATTGTGTGGTTTCTAGTTGACAGAAAACTTTTTTTTTCTTTAGTTTTCATTATAATTCCTTCAGATAGAATTGTTGAATTATTGTTCAACAGGTTATATTTCTTTAAATGTAATATATATCAACGTGTCTATAGATGAGAGTATTAAGGTTCATGCCTTCATCAATGGAAATAAACACCACCAGAGAATTTTATTGGGTCTGTTATCTTTATTTAGGGGACTACCAAAAAAGATTGAACTTATTCCACAAGCAAAGGAGTAATCAGATAAATTCTGTAACTATTTCTCTTATTGCAGCAATGTGTGTGTGTGTGTGTGTGTGTTTAAATCAACTAAAGTGCCAAAAAAGAAGACAGCAGTGTAATGGATGATTTCACCTTCTCCACTTATGGACATGAACACAACTGGATTATGTCTATGTGCAGTTATAGGTAAAGAATAACTGTGCCAGCTATGAAACACAGATAAGCATTAATACTGCTTGAGTAAAGGTGGTTTGAAAGAACCAAATTCCTGTAGTTACAACCAGAAAACACAACTTGGAATATAAATGGATAGATTTAGCCATTCAGCAACTTGAGAAACTTGTGGATTCCATGCCAAAGCATTATGACCAGTGATTGTTTTATAACCCCAAGCAAGATAATAAAGCCACTAAGATGCAAAATCAAAGTTGACTGGAAAGCAAGAAGCCAGAAAAGAGTTCCACAAGTGAGAAGTGTGAAAGAAGAAACCTTACCATAGAACTTATATTTACATCTAGCCACTTCAACTTAATATGATGAAACCTTGTCACCAATCTAGTACTGCACTTAAACTCATAAAGTCTAGGTACCATAGAGGAAAGTAATATTTATTTTGAAAATACAAAAATGTGGCACAAGGCCAAAGGGGGGGGTAGGGGAAGGCTGGTTTTCAATCTGTCTTGTCTTAAACTTAGCTAGTAACAATTACTGACCCAAACATACCACTGTATTCCTAACACCAAAACAACACATTCTTACTTACCATTCTTACTACAGTCACCATAATACCTCAGGGTCTCCATGTAGTCCTAACTAGTTCCCATATATACAAATTGTCTGTGGAGAATAAAAGTAACAACTTCTATAAATACCATAGAGGAAAGTTCATTAGAACATTTACCATGAAAGTATTTATAGAAAAAGCTCAAAGAAGCTACATTACTGAAGCTGAGATGCCATGTTAGGACCAATAACATTGCAGATTCTTCTTTATATTTTATCAAGAATCTTTAAATACATAGTAGAAACACAAGATCTACCCGTATAAGCAAGTAAGTTAACCTTCAGTATTTATTTTTTATGTATTAGATGTTGAAGTTAAGAAAAGAAAGGTGTGATGGACGTGTGTTTATGTCCATCTGTGATGAGTACCTTTCAGAAATAGCTGAGGGAGGGGAAAAATAACTAACTGCCAATTAGGTAGCCACAGCTTATTGAGGTTGAAAGTAAGGCTTTCTGGCCAAGTATGAACCAACAGAAGGGTGCAAACTGGAGATAGCTTTAATTCAGGAAGGAATGCATCACAACACACAGTATATTGAACCTTGCTGTGTACAAGGCTGTATAGCTGCAGACTAGTATGAGTAGGCATGCTGACCAATGGACATGCAAGTATTGGAATGAGATCATAGGTTGTCAGTTTTTGATTAGTCACAGTTTCCTTGGAAATGAAGTAGATGGAAGGGTGTGTACACATTATTATCTGAGGAAAATGATGATACCAGTATGTAGGAAAATAACAAGCTGATGAAGCAGGGAACCACTGATTGCTACTATTCATTTGATAGGTACTTTGCTTCCTGCCACCTACCTCAACATCAGTCATGACCAGATCTTCCTCTTCATATCAGGAGTCTTCTGTTATGGTAGTGGTAGTTTTGAGGAGGGCAATTTACCCCTATCACACTGCACAAGTTGTATGAGAATGGTTTCAAATACATGAAGATTTTACTATATTGTTCTTGGCCACCAAATTCACCAGTTCTCAATCCCCTTGAATACTTATAGAATGGATTGGACCAACAAGTGCAGAACCCTTGTCATGTAACTTATTAGAGTTAAAGGACATGTGAACATCCTGGCAACACATTCCATGTGTGATTGGCTAACAGCTGTTTTGTTGGCACGTATAGGATTAATACATTATTAGACAGCTGGTCATCATGTTTTGGTTCAACAGTGTGTATATGCACACACACACACACACACACACACACACACATATATGATGGACTCTCCCGTCGAACTCGACAGATCAGTTCCCAGAAACTGAAAGCCGGACACCCACACAGGATTTGATTATAGTGGTGAAGGCTTTGTGCAGGGCCATTCACACTTTTTGGAGGGACGAATACAGGGACCTGGTGCAACGGATGCCACAAGGTCCCCAAACGACCCTCCGCAGGTTTTGAATTCAGAGTTGTCCTTCTCCTAGACCAGTTGCCATCCAAGGCTATAGAAACCAGTCTGTCCTGCTATTTACCCATAGTTGGAGGGAGAAGAAGAGAATTCACACCTTTCCCAAGGGTATTAGCACGTAAGTGAATGTAATGGATTCGACTGGAATTCGAACTCGGCTCTCCGAATCCTCAATCCAAGCCGTTATCCATTACTCCACCGTGCCTCCTGCATATATATATATATATGTATATATGTATGTATGTGTGTGTGTGTGTGTATGTATATATATGTGTGTGTATGTCTGTGTATATATGTGTGTGTGCATATATACATGTGTGTATGTATGTGTGTATATATATATATATATATATGTCTTCTAGACTATATATTTAAAATATTGTTAACAAATGGAAATTGATGGGCAAGAGTGTATGAAAGTAGAAAAAATATTTAGTCATAACTTTATAAAAAATTATTTTAACATTTTTTTAACAGATTTTTGAGGTTAAGGCTTATTTTTTCAAGGCACATTTGGATAGTGAAAATACTTTCCAAAAGCTAAGCAACGTATAAAAAAAAGAGTACTGAACTGTTACATAATATCAGTACTTGTATATGTCAGTGAATGCTGGACAATCTCCTCATAGATGAAGAAGAAACTTGAAGTGACAGAAATGTGGTTCTACAGAAAATGCTGAGAATACCGTGGACAATGATGAGAATTTAGAGAAAATGGAAACAAAAAGGACAGTTATACTTAACATCAGAAATTTCTAGGTTACATAATAAGGAAAGAGAACGCATGGAAAATTTTATACTCATAAGGTATCTTGAATGCAAAAGGAATAGAAGAAAACAACGCATACCCTACCTAGCTAGCTTGTGTAAATGAATGGCAGGACAGGGGTTAGCAGAGATAACAATAAGTTAAACTTTATTTAAGAGCTTCAAAGGACAGGCAATTGTGGAGAGCTGTGATTGTCTACATCCTGAAGGGACAGAACACATAGAAGAAAAGTGATGTTTGTATTTTTATAAGGAACAGACAAGTTGCTTATTAGATTATTTTGGGATGTGAGATAAAATCACTCCACTTCCTTAGATTAATGTGCAAGTGGATATATGAGGGTTTACGTTTTTCTATATCTGTAGGTATCTATATATATATATTCATAGCAGCAGTAATATAAACCAACCATGTATGAATTTAACTGCTGGTTGAAATTTGGTGCTAAACTAGAATTCATTTGATGGTAAATGGAATCTTGAAATATGTCCATAGTTTCATCTTACCAATGAAAATGATGAAAGAATGCAAAAATGAATATTGTTGATTTGTATCCTAACTTTTTGAGCAATTTGTTAGACTCAACTGAATACTGATGATCTGAGTAGGAAAATTAGCCATTGATAGGAAACTTTTTTCTTAGTTGGTTCATTTTTTTTTTTTTTTTGATTGGTTAAAAAAAAAAATATTCTGTTTTTTTTTCTTTTCAATAGATTTGGACTTGAAGTGAAAATAATATAAAATTGTTTCTCTGTAAATAAAGTTGCATATATATTCATATATATGTGAATATAAAATATCACACATGCTAGTGCTAATAAAATAGTGCTTGATAGTGCTATAATTTATATTGATAATAAATATACATTTTTCCTCACTGGAAATAAATAATAACATGAAATACATTTTTTTTCTTTCTGGTAGTACAACTATGAGTTTCATGTGCAATGCAATCAACAGATGCTGATTTCAATCAGCACCTAACAATTGCATCATGCATGAAACTCAGAGTTTTACTACAAGAAAGAAAAAGAAAATGATATTTCATGTTCTAATTAAGAGAAAAAAACCAAAGGATTTTTTGATGCAAAAATTATGTTTTAATCTTTTTAAGAAAATATGAAATTTTGGTTAAAAATCTTGTTTCTCTGACAGCAACTTAGTGCCATAAATTAGTATGGGAAATTGGAGTGTCTTTTTGCAGTGAAAAGTGCATTGATTTAGAAATTCTTGTAAAAATCACATAATTGCTGGATTTTAATGAAACTTTTAGGATTTATTCACAAATGAATAAAATTATTTTTGAAATGTTGCTTCTTTTAGAAAATCTTGGTAAAAATATTTTTTTACATTTTTTATCCCACACTCATTTATTTTTTTAAATTTTGAGAAATTCTTTTTGTAGCACTTAATATTTATATTAGTTATAAGGACAAGTCCTTGGAGAATCTAAAGTTACACGAAATCTGCTCTGAATCTTAAAATAAAAAATGCAATAAAATTAAGACATTATTTAATTAAAAATGCTCTTAATTCCTTTTATGAATAAAATATATTATGGACACTATTGTCTTAACAGAATATTCTCGATGAATAATGAATTTCTTCAGGAATTGTTTGCATTTATTAAAAAATTAATTAGAATAATTTATAAACTTTTCAATCTTTTAAAATTTTGTAATTGTATTGGTCAAGTTATATTGTTAATAAATAAAAATTATATTTACTAATCATGAACAGAAAAACACTACAATTCAGCACTCACCCAATATTTCACAAAACATCTTGTTTTTTTTGTGTCTACAAATGTGCTTATTTTTCCAAATATGTACATCCATATATAGCATAATTAGAAAATAATAATGCTAACTATTGTAAATTTAAAATTTATTGGTAATTTTCTGACATTTCCACAATAAACATCTTTTAATTAAGGATAGAAAGCCAAAGTACTTAAAATTCAATGAAATATTAGAATGCAAAAAATATTATTTAAAAAATTATCTTGGGAGGTAGCTATATATATTTTGTATGTGTCGGCATATATATATATATATAGATAATATGAATAAAGGTAAAAGGAAAACTTGATTTACCTTCATAAAGTCCATCAGTAGACAAAAAATGTTGCCAAAGGAAAGTTTTACTTTTATGTTTATTTATATAATATATATGTGTATGTCATACACATACATGTCTGTATGCATATATCTACATATGCACATACACACATCTATCTATCTATCTCTCTCTCTATATATATATATACACACACACACACACTTGTATGTGTATATGTTTATATGCAGGCATACACATCTATCTATATATATTATACACGTGTGTGTGTGTATATATATATATATATATATATATATATATATATATACACCCACACACATACATCTCTCTTGCTATATATATATATATATATATATGCACATACACACACCTATATATCTATACATATATGTTCACACACATGTACGTTTTTCTATATGCAGACACACACACCTCTTTCTCTCTCTGTGTGTATATGTATATATATATATAATCAGAATTTCTCTCTTTTTTTTATACAATAGTTTGTCTTTGATGATATGGTGGTAACTAATAAATTAAGATGGATGACACTTTAGTCTATTGCTTTATGCACTTTCAAACTGAAATGAAATCTGTTTTTATTCTCTAGAAATCTGTGCATTATTATATTTTTGCAAGACATAACAGAATGATATCATACACAAAAAGCTCAACAGTATTGAAGGTGTTATATGGCTTTTGGGTATATACAGGGTGCGATGGATAAATTGTCATCTAAATTATACAAAAATGAAAACAACATTGACATCACATTTTAACAGATATATTTAGCAAAATTTAGACAAAACTATTTTGAAATACTAAAGAGTAAATTTATTCAATAAAATTGCCATTGGCATCAACCACAGCCTCCAGCTGAATCTGGAATCTCCTGCAACTCTTCTGGTCTTGTTTAAGTTGGTGAATATTGCCATAATGCTTACCTTCAGTTCATCTTTGGTGTTACAAGGAGTTTTGTTGTTTTCTTGCTCAGCTGCGCCCCACACATAATAATGAAGGGGAGTTAGGTAGCTAGAGGTAAGGGGTGAGTGGTGACAGAAATTGTCTGACAACCATCACTGGGTTCTCCTGCTTGTATGGCATGGTGCAGAGTCTTGTTGCCAGACATAGGGTCTTCCAGCAGCCACCCTCTTGACCTAGGCCTCTGTGTTGAGGGTGAGGCCCTTACTACCAAAATCGGGAGTTCTTTTCTTATCAGAATGTTTTCTGAGTTGCCGTATCTTCATAATTGCCATTAGACTCATCCAACTCTTTCCAAATCTTCTGCAATGTCCTCAGATTGACCCCCCCCCCCCAAAAAAAAAACCCTCTGAAATGGTCATATTAGATCTTCTGGTATGAATGCCAAGCAGCACAACATGCCATTTCTAAATTTCTGATAGAGTGAATTGCATCATGTTGCTCTTTTTCTCATAGTGGTGCCCAACTGACCCCACTATACTGTGCAGTCAATAAAATCAAAAACAAACAATGTGCAAAATTAGAAATATAAAATGGTGACAATTTACCCAATGCCCCCTATATATTAAGTACAATACTCAGTATATTTTTCAGTTCAATAGAAAATAATTGATTAACTTGTGAAAATCTTTATACACCTTTACATTTATGATGCAGTTCTTAAAATGTTTGCATTTATGTTCCCCGTTTCATCCTTTAACAACTTCAACAGGATGTGGAACCAAATGATACAGACTGGCTGTAGGAATTGAACTGAAACTTCATAGCCTTCACTTTCTTCCATTTGTAACCACTGGGCTATCACTACAGTTACTGAAGGCTTGTTAGCTTTAGAGGCAGCAAATGTAATGGAACTACAATACAAAGTTTGGAATTGGATTTTTAGTGACTGTCACTTGACATTTCTGTTTTATTCTTTCTTTATGTCCATGCTTCTTCTTTTTGTTATTGTTGTTATTTTTCCCCAGGTTCTTCCCCTTCCCCAAATAGCCACACCTCTTAGGTGACTTATTTGCAAACAAGAAAACCTCCAAGTGATGATTACTTAAGTCTTTTTAGATCTTTACCTAATTTTTTCTTTCTTTTTTCTTTTTTTTTTTTGTCATTCTTTCATTCCTAATGTCGTGTTTTCCCTCTCAAAACAAAACAAACAAAAAATTCCTCAGGTCTCTGATCGGCTCTCTTTGTAGTGATTTTTGGGGAATTTGTTTTTTATTTATTTCTTTTTTTTTTGTTTGTTTCTTTTTTAGCACTTTGAAAAAAAAAGGCTTCTCTCTTTTTCTCTCTCTTTTTTCTTTCTTTCTGCTTTTTTTTCTTTTATCGTTGGCGCTATTGACATATTCTAGGAAGTTCTGAAAAAGAAAGCAACCAGGCTGAGTTTCTTTGGGCAAATGTCGTCTTTGGCTTCAATAAAGCAGTTATGTCCCTGAACTCCTTTCACGTCCTCTGGTCCCCATGTCTCACCTTATCCTCAGGAACTGTTGCTATTTTTTTTTCTTTTCTTTTCTGATTATCTTATTTCAACACACTGATTCCTTCAATTCTTCCTCTTCTCTCACCAACCCACCAACACCCACCCACCCACAACTGCTCACTGAATCTTTTGATCCTTGCAGCATTTTCCTTGGCAGAAAATGTCAGATCGAGATTTTTCTCAATCTTCCTGATTATTCGACAAATCGATCACTTAGTCGTTTGCAGCTGCAATGAGTGGCAACTGTCCTTCCCCTTTTTTTTGTCTATTGATGACGATGATGACGCTCAAGCTGCTACATGCTTCTGTCATCTTCCTTGTCCTCTTAGTTTATGCCAATGTCAATGAGGAAAGTTCACTGCCGTTTCCTCTTTGGATTTCTTCTCTTTTACTCCACAATTTCATTATTTTCTATCTTAGCAGCTATCACTATCACAGCTGCATTGAGAGTTTTTTTCCTTTTCTTTTTTGTTTCTTTTTCTTTTTGCCATACTTCCTGATATTAAAGGAAATATTTATTCTGTCTTTATTTTATTTTGGTAATCTTTTTCTTTCGTGTTTCTTTTTTATTTTACTTATTTTTATATCTCTTATTTCTAAGACTGTTGTTTTCATCTTTATTGTCATATTCACAATATTTCGGTCATTGTATGCTCTGTCCTTATTAAGGTGATATATGTTGGAATTTCAAACCAAACCCCTTATTTCATGCACCAAGGTAGATTATTCTAGTTCCACGTACCATGCCTTTTCTCAGTTTCAGTTATTTCTCTTTAGTAACTCAACTCTCAAAGTTTTGTTAACCTCTGCTATGATCAGGTCTTGAGTCAAATCAATGTATTACTTCAACCAATGCTTTTTCCACTGGGCCAATCTACACAGTGGATAAAATAAAGGGCTCAGTTTGAAATTCCAACAGATATCACCTGAAGGAGACTGGAGCATATAATGAATGAAATGTTGATAATATGACAATAAAGACAACAGTCCGAACAATGTAAATAATGTAAATAGCTTATTTTATATTTTACTTTTTATCTACTTTGGATTTTCTTTGTTTTTTTTAACCTTGTTTCTGTCATTTTTTTTTTTTTTGTTTAAATTATTTTTTAAAGTCATTTATTTGTTTTTTGGGATTTGAGGCATATAATATCTATTGCCAAATGTTTATATCAGTTTTAATGATTTAAACATTTCCAAAGATATTTTAATAGTTTATTTTATTATTTTTTTGTGTGGATATTCTGTTTTTTTTTTCCTTTCTTTTTTGCTATTAGCTATTCCTAATAAAAAGTTTAAATTTTTATAATCAACAATTGTCAGTTATTGACATTTTTACATGAGATTTCACATGGTCTCATTATGTATTCTTATAGCTATTTATTAATCTGACCTTCACTTGACACAAGATCATCTATGTGAAGCACTTGGTGAGGATCAAATTCTTTACTTTCTTAATAAAAATTTGTTAATCAATACTCCAGAGCAAAATCTCTAATATGCAAGTTAATATGTATGCATGAATTCTATTTATACTCAGTGGTCATACTTACAAGCTCTTTTTTTTCTTTTTTAATCATGTCATCCAAACAAAGACAATAAAGCCACTAACGATTCAAGGGGTTACTAAGTTTGAGGGAATATGAGAAAAAGAAATCATTATTAAGGAGAGGGAACAATAAAAGACAGGAATTAAGAAGAGAAAAGATAACGATTGACATTGCATTTAAATTTTTGAAGGTCAAAGTTGATTGGAAAGGAAGAAGCCAGAAGAGAGTTCCACAAGTGAGAAGTGCAAGTAAAGAAACTGTTACCATAGAACTTAGTTACATCTAGCCATTTCAACTGTAAAATGATGAGACCTTGCTGCCAATCAAGTATTACATTTAAATTCCTAAAGTCTAGATACCATAAAGGAAAGTTTATCAGAATGCCAGGTGACTAAAAGACTCTGTCACTAACTCAGCTGGCATCCAAACCCTTACCTTTTCAATCTCTCATGAAAGTGATGGACTTTCATCCCAAGCAAGACAGGAATGCCACTAGTGAAAGTTGTCTTGAACAGACTCATTTCCAGATCTTTTCACACGAATGTGGGTGTCCTCCAAGATTATATCCTGGGTCCTACGCTGTTTCTGATCTTCATCAATAATCTTCCTGATGTCATCAGTTCCTAAGTAAGCATTTATGCAGATGACACTACTGTTTACTCCTGTCTCAATAGCAAATCCATCAAAGCTGACAAAGTTAACCTGACTGCAGATCTTGAAAAGGACTTCCAATCTGTGGCTCACTGGGGTAGGAAATGTTTATAAATTTCAATGCCTCCAAAACAAAGCTGCTCTCATTTAACCACCCTAGAGAAACTTCTCTGCCTACTATCAGCATGGCTGATGCTAGACTCATGGAGAGCAACACTCTGTGCCTTTCTTGGCTTGATGTTTTCAACTAACTTGAAGTGGAATGACTACATTGAATTAGTAGCTGCATCTACTGCAAGGAAAGTTGGGTCACTGTGTTGTGCCAGAAGCCTTTTCTCATCAGAGTCTATCTCACACATTTACAAATCTACCATTCATTTGTGCGTTGAATACTGTTGCTATAGCTGGTCAGGTGCTGCTGCTACTCATCTCTAGGTTCTTGACAAAATCCAAAGAGGGATCTGCAATGTAATCAACCCTGACTTGGCATTTCAAGTTCACCCACTTTCTCATGATGTGACCTGACTTCTCTCTCTCTTTTCTGCAAATATTTTCATGGCTACTCTAACAAGCTTTTTTCCCTGGTTCCCATACTATGTGAGTTTAAGCATCTAGGTCCCACCCTTTTACTGTTGAATTAGTTAAATGTAACTACCACATCTACTCCAACAGTTTCTTTTCTTGCACTTCCCACCTGTGGAACACCCTTCTGTTTTCTTGCTTCCTTGATAACTACAATCTTCAAAAATTTAAATGCAACATCAATTGCCATCTTCTGTCTTGTTGACCCCCACCTTCAGTTTTTATACTATCCCCCCCACCAATTTTTTCTCTCACTCTCTGTAACCCTCTGTGTACTAGTGGCATTCCCACCTTGCTTGGGATTAAATGATTAAAAAAATGAAATAATAATTATCATGAAAGTATTTATAGAAAAGGCACAAGGAAGATATGTTAATCATTGAGAAAGTGAAGTCAGGATGCCAGGTTAGGACCAATAACATTGTAGATTCTTTGGATTTTATCAAGAATCTCTAAATCAATAGCAGAAACACCAGACTAGATGAGGCAGCAATATTCAAAGAATGAGCTAATAGTAGACTTAAAAATATGTAAAATAGATTTTGGTGAGAAAAATTGTCTAGCATAGCACAGTGAATCAACTTTCCTTGTAGCTGACCTCAGAATGCACCAGTTATTTGTCCACATTCATCAACTGGAGTCATACCTGGGTTTCTAGATTGAGCTACAAGTAGTGAATTATTTATATTTGAAATTTCATTATAAAGAAACTATGAAGTGACCTTCTCATTATTATCCCAGTTTATTTAAAAGTAACCCCAAAAGTTGCAAGTACTGAAATTCAAAAATTTAGTAGCACTTTCTTTTCAAAAGTAAATCAATCTTGCAACTCTGGTCCTTACATTAATTTCTGGAATTTTCCAGAATTACTTTATTGTACAGGTTGTCCCTGGAAAGCTTATTGGACAATTCACTTACATTTCAGTTGTTCCATTCTACAGCCTTCTTTACATGTTCAATTCATATAGAAAAATATTTTCGAAAATTGTGCTGAACAGATATGATAGCAAACATGCCAATCAACTCTGCTCATGAGATACACAGACACAATTTTCAGCAGCTTAGTTGATTTCATAATTTTTATAGGCTGGAATGCTCTCCAACTCTGTGTTGATTAAAGGTAACAAAATTGACTTGATTTTATGCACCTGTCTGTCACATGCTTCAATTTGCTCACAGTGATTTTCATCTGTTATTCTTCTGTGAATAATGCTATAAACTCGATCAGCTAAAACATGGAAGAAATATGCTTAAAAGTAATACAAACACAAAGTTCAATGGTTCAAACAATCCTTGTTTTTTTAACTTACACATAGTTTATAAATTTGACAAGAAAAGATTACATTAAACCAAGAGAAAAGAAATGAAGTAAATTTTCTAAGATATATGCAGTTCCTTTTAAAAGAATTGTGTATTCTTGGATCATATAAGTTAATGATGAGGACTATTCTGTTTTTGTCATTGTACATCTATTTTGCTGTAGATTGCTTGGATCTATTAACATTTCTTTCTTATTTGCAAGAATTATTTTTGCTCTTTTTAATACATCATTTTGATTACTGTAATATTTGATTCTCTGCCATTGGCATTGCTGGCTTTATTATTATTGTTGTTATTATTATTATTATTATTATTATATTTACTTGGCTTTTGAACAAAGACATTTGTTATCACAGTGTCAGTTTAATGTTTGCACAGGTGAAAGTCACTAATAATAATTCTCTTAGATTTCTTGTAGATTTGTAATGTCATCCTAAAAACGTTGGTTTTTCAGTCACCAGAAGTTAAGCAGTGTCCACTGCTGTCACAGTCTGATGTTGTTCAACATTGTCTTCGGCGTTTCTGATTCTTCATGCTTATCGGTTTCTTCAAAAATTGATACTTATAGCATTTTATCAGGTTTCCCTTTGTGAGGTGGTGGACATAGATTCAATTAATTTTTGATTTTTAAAAGGATTTTGATATTCTTCAGGGTAGAGGAGCCTATAGATGGTGAGCTGCTTGGAAACATTGGTTACTGTAAGCATTCCTACAATGAGAAATGTTTTGGCTTTAAATAACCAAAAAAGGGTTAATAGGCTGTAAAAGTAAATCAATCAATCAATAATTGGCTATTTCCAAACCACTCCACCATTGGTCTTCATCCAGCACTTGTCAATTTTGATAGCCTTCAGGGAATTTCAAACTGAACCTTTTAATTAATGCCTAAATCAACAAGCACCTGATGAAAGCTGGACAGCACAGCAGCCAAAATGCAGCCAAATGCCATGATAATAACAACAAAGATCAGGACAATAGTCTCAAAGGTAAATAATGATAGTTGGTCATCCCAGAAATTCAGACAGAAATAGTCATTCTCTTTACTTTGTGTTCTGGGATGACACAGACACATTGAAATGTATTTGTATATCCATTATTTTTTAACCTGCCTGAACACATCATAACCAAATTGTGCTTATGCACACTCCATTCCACGTAATCTAAATCTTCTAAAACTTTTCAAATTAGTTCATGTACTGTAATTTAATATTCTCAAGTATTCATTAATGAGTAAAACACTTTTTGAGTGGAAAAACTTTTAAATTATTAGGTTACAGCAACATGGGTCCTAAAAGTATACAAGATAAATGTTAATTTCATATAGAACCATGAACACCTTCCACAGTCTTTCTCTCTCTTCTCTCTCTCTCTCTCTCTCTCTCTCTCTCTCTCTATATATATATATATATATATATATATATATATATATATATATATAATGTTGATGACACAACTATTTACCCCAGTTTTTGTAGTAAGTCCAGTAGGTATGATAAAGTAAAACTGGAGGCTGCTCTCAATAATGACCTTCAATCAGTTGTTAACTGTGGCAAGGAATCAAGGAATGACTAACACCTCCAAAGCAAAACTTTGATCATTTAATCACCACAGAGAACCTTCTCTCTCATCCATCCACATGGCTGACCTCTAGGACATCAGCTCTTTGCACCTTCTTGGACTCATGTTATCTACTGATATGAAGTCAATTGATGATATTGAATCAATTGCTAGGCCTACTGTTAGGTAAGTTGGTTGACTGTGTCATGCTAGATATATTTTCATGTTGGAATTCATCTTGCACATTTATAAATCTACCATTGAACCATCCATTTCTGTCATATCTGGTCTGGTGCTCCTGCTACATATCTTGCGATTCTTGACAAAATCCAAAGAAAGGTCCGTAATGAAAACAATTCTGACTTTGCATCTAAACGCCAATGACTTAACAATTGACAGGACATAGCTTCCCTGTGCCTTTTCTGTGAATACTTTCATGGCAATTGTTCTGGTGAGCTTTCAACCTTGGTAACTTTACTGTATCAATTTAAGTGTACTACTAGGTTGGCAACTAGCTCTCATCATTTTACTGTTGAATTAGCTAGATGTAACCATGTTCTATTCTAATACATTCTTTTCTTGTACTTCTGTGGAACTCTTTTTCTGATCCTCACTTCCCTGCCACCTACAATCTTCAAAAATTTAAATGCAACACCAATTTCCATCTTCTGTCTTCCTGATACTTGTTCTTTCATTGATCCTTCTCCTCCCTAAAGTCTTCTCATTCTCTTTCACACTCAGTAACCCCTTGCATCTAAGTGGCATTATCACTTTGCTTGAGGTGGAATGATTTTAAAAATATATATAAAAATTCTACACTATGTAGCCTTGTCTGTTGGATATTAAAAAAAATCAACAATAGCTAGCATTTAATTGGGATTAATTAATTTTTAAAATTGTGCATATATATATATATATATATATATATATAGCTGGCTACTTGTATTTGAGGATACGCATCTACTAGGGAGGCTAGCCAATCCCTATTACAGACTGTTGCTCAGGCACATTTGTGTTTGTTCAACACCCACAGAGCAAACCTGTGGTTTATACTGTAACTATGCTGAGCAGACCTTAGTTACAGTTCCTGGGAGAGAGTGTGTTATCTAGAATGATCAGCAATTGGAACAACACCAGCACCCTCAAACCTGCAGTTACAATGACTTATGATTTTGTGCTAGCACAGTTATCAATGGCCCCAAGTATTCCGTCTACCCAATTTCACTCACAAGGCTTAGGTTAACCCATGTTATGGTTTTCAGGCACTTTCCAAATGTGCCACATGCTGGGACTGCCCCAACCCTTCCAACCTATAACATCAGGAATTCTCCTGGTGAGATTCGAACCCATGGTCAGAAAGCGAACATTGTAACCACTCGGCCACGCGCCCATATATATATATATATATATATATATATATATATATACATACACCTACACACGCACACATACATATATATGTAAAAAGTGAAAGTGTTAGAAAGGTCTGTACAAAAACTTGCTGTATACAAAAAAAACAATAGATTTAAAAAAATATGCCTAATGTTTTTATATATTTATATGTAATATTTATAACACATGTATGTTTACAGCAATTATTAAAATTGTTTTACTTACATGTGGGTTTTCAGAAAGAGTCATTTTACTTTAACTGGTTTTGCTTTTAGCTTTTCAAAAAATTTGTAAATGATTTTTGAAAAGCTAAAAGCGAAACCAGTTGAAGTAAAACAATTCTTTCTGAAAGATTTTGATTTTAATAATCCTCTGTAAACAGATTATAAATATTACATATAAGTATATAAAAACATTAGGTATTTTTCCAGATCTTATTGTTATTTCTCTCTCTCTCTCTCCATATATATATATATATATATATATATATATATATATATATATATATATACATACATACACATATGGGCCAAGGATAAAAATTTGCCCAGTCCCTGTAACCACCATCATACTGGTGTCCGTATCCACCAATTTTTATGCAATGATGGAGGTGCTGTTGCAGGGTTGAAATTCCTGGCACTAAGCTTCCCTTATAACTTTAAAGAGAAGAGAGAATAGATACTACACTTTCCTCCCCACTGAAAGGCCAGGTAAAGGTAGTATGAATTTATTTTTCTAATAATATAATACACTGTTGAAAAAGATTTGATAATATAATGAATCTCCTCATGGATTAGGAAAAAATCTTGAGATAGCAGAAATGTGGTTCTCTAGAAGGATACTGAAAATTCCATGGATAGAGCAAGTAAGCAACAATGAAGTCTTCAAGAAAATGGCAGCAGAAAGAAGAATCAGAAAGACAACTGAAATTTCTTGGACACATAATAAAGAAGGGAGGGTTTGGAAAATTTAACCCTCACAGGACATATTGAGGGCAAGAGAGATAAAGAAAGGCAACAAGTCATACTTGACAAGCTTGTGTGACTGGATGGTGGAAGGTGGGGTGGAAGCGTTAAGAAAAGGGAGAAAAACTGCTATAGATAGGAAGTTGTGGAGAGCCATGATCGCTTATGTTTTGAAGGGACACATCAGATAGAAAAAGAAGGCCAAGTTCTTTGATATGTTAATGTTTATTTGTATATGAATTTGTGAGATAAGTTTGAATCATTTTTAGAACTTTTTAAGATTTTGTAACTTAAGCAACTGAGAAGGGGGAAATTATTCTAGCTTGTTGCACAAATTGTGGAACAAGTGTGTGTGCATGGATGCATATGTATATCTACTGTTTTAGCTGTCCTTAAGAATCTGCACAAAGTTTGTGTCTAGAATAAATAATGTATTTGGCAAGAGAAAGAAAGATAATGTAATCTCCTTCCCCTCTTTTTAAATATATCAAGTCATTGTTCGTAGTTGTTCTCGGAGATATCAGATATGCTATTCATTGTCTCTTCCAATAGTGATTGTC
This sequence comes from Acanthosepion esculentum, assembly GCA_964036315.1. Lineage (NCBI taxonomy): Eukaryota > Metazoa > Mollusca > Cephalopoda > Sepiida > Sepiidae > Acanthosepion > Acanthosepion esculentum. The sequence continues at coordinate 36,486,642 of OZ038493.1, read as the reverse complement.
CTTTCCTGGCAGGTATCAATGTCCCCTAGTTCTGCGAGAGAATTATTTCGGTGTGTTTGTAATATTTCCACTAAGGCCTTGTCATTCTCTATATTTTCCTGTGGATGTGGCGAACCAGGGCAAGAGAAAATGCAAGATAATATAGACTGACCATTCAAAATGGTATTTAACACAATATGAATTGTTCGACCCCTGACCAACCTTTTCTCTTTTCCAGAGTTTGTAAAGCACTGTCCTGTGGAGGGAATGAGTACGTTGAGCGTGTGTGATAAGAAGTAGTATTAAATAGTTGCCTTGGTTAAGCACATGGTTCTTTGTTGGCCGTGACAGATAAGTGTGTCTCCAAAACATGTAAAAGAGAAGCACAAAGCAGTTTCGGGGAAGATTGAACAAACAGCTGGGCTCCTCCTGACCATGCCCAGAATCTCAACGTCAGTCTAGGTCGGGACAGACTGATGCCCCTGCTAAGATCTCACCATCAAAATGAAAAGGAGTAGCCTAAGGCTATTTGTGGTTTGAGAGGTGGGTGTTTACTAAATAGAACTGATGGGTTAGTGAGGCTTTTGCCTCACTCCCTGAAACCCATTGTGCAAAAATGACATGCCCAGGCCCCCACCAGCACTTTGGAAGAAATCTGCCTTGTTTCTGCTTTACACTTGTTCTCAATGAATTATTGGCATGTCTAAGGAAATATTTGCCAAGTGGCATTGCATTAACAGGAGTGTTTTACCTCCCATGTAGATGGGATCAGAACTAAATAAACCCCCACCTTCCTTATGACTTGAGGTGATCTACCTATTCTAAATATATTTTCTTTTGAAAAGAATTACTTATACCTAGGAAGAAATTTTGAAAAGCTGTGCTCCAGGAAAGTAGATGTAATCTCATGTGGTGTTCTCATTTTGAGGAATTTGCAGAAAAAGGTAGCAAAGAGATATGACAAAACAAATTGTTATGAATGAGAAATGACACTTCCTGTGTGAATAGACACTCAAATTAAAGTTGGAATCAGTTAGGTTGAAAATAACTTTCCTGAGCAGGAAAAAAATAAATATGTAAATAAAAAAAAATATCATTCATATTTAAAATATTAACTGTCTATTTTGTTTTTGTTTTTTTTTAATAAGTTTAGACTTTAAGTGAATTATTTGAATTTTTTAAAAAATTGTCACTTTTGTACATCCCATCAAAAAAAAAAAAAACTTATTAAATTTGTAAAGTTTCTTTATTCTTTTTAAGATATTTTCACCAGACATTAAATATAATCTTTCTTTCACTATTTATTTTAAGATTTTCAGTGCAAAATAGTTTTGATGAATTTTTTCCTTTCTCCCTATTGTCTCATCAATCTTCCAAATTTTCATTCTTGTGTCCATACAAATAATGCATCTGATTGAAAAATACCCAGAATGACTTCTCGATGTATGAGGCAAATCTTTTTTTATTTTAAAGTAATTTTTGAATTTTTATTATTATTAAAATCACATAGAATCATATGATGTTGAACAGAGCAGTCAGCTTGAGTTAAAATTATGAAACCGAATATATTTTCTGCATACGGTGAATATAATGAATTCTGTTTCTGGCCACTTGTCTGATGTTTTTAATAAAAATTTAAGAGAAAGGATGACAGCAGTAACTGATCCACAATTTTCTAATCTGGAATAATGTAGGAAGGGAATTTCTAAAGAACTCAACATATTTCAAAGAATATGAAATTGTGGTAAGTTTTTGTTTTTGCCTGGTGACCGGAGAAAGGTTTGGCATGGCAAAGGGTGTCTGGCAGGGCAAGGTGTGTCTGGCAGTTGGAGAAAGACTTGGCATGGCCAAGAGTACCTGATGGTTAGAAAATGGCTCAGTACAGCAAAGGGGTGCCTGGTGGCTAGAGAACGGCTCAGAACAGTAAAAGGATGCCTGGCAGGTTGAGAAAGGTTCAGCATTGCAGGGATTGCATGGAGGTTAGAGAAGGAACTTTTCAGTTTGTCTAAATGTTGAAAACTGGGAATTGGCATTTTGAAATTGGAAGGGAAAGTATTTTTTTGAATTTTATTTATTTTGTTCTTGATTTACATCATAAATCATTTGCCGTAATTTTCTCGTTCAGTATTTGGAAAAAGTTGTTTTGTAAACTCTTCTCACACATTACCAGCTTGGCTAAAAAGATAAATTGTTAAAAATTAAAGAAAGGATGCATGCACCTTTTTGCATAGCATTAGAAAAGAAGATTAAAAACAAACCATGTTTAAATGTAGAGTAAAATTCACAGAACACCATGATTGTTAAAAGGTCAGATAATGAATTTCTTTAAAGAGGATACATATGATAATGAAGAAAGAAATATTGTTTTAGTGATAATTATAAAGTTTCAATATTGTACTGATCCCTTTTTTGATTGGCATTTACTTTGGTGCAAAATATTTGGCATGAGATTATAACAAGAAAAAGTCACTTAAAGCCAAATGAGAGTAAACTCCTGACAAGGAGTATTTTCATTATTCTAAACAGCTGTAAGCATGTTTGGTTAAATGAGTTTATGTTAGAATTCTTTTCAGTGCATGAAAGGGAATCAGGACTGAGTAGCAGATATCTTTCTCAAGACTGTATCAACTGACTGCACTTAAAAAAAAGGGAAAGTCAACAAAAATGAGATATTTGCACCATGTCCAATGTGATCTGTTATAGGCATTTTTCTTTTTGAAGGCTCATAACAAAAAAAAAACAAAAAACCCAATGATGTTAGCCTAGAATATTGAGCAATGGTAAAAAATAAATGTATAACAGTTTTCATTAACTTATCTGATGGTAATATTAGCCATTTCTTTATAAGGAAATATTTGGTATTCATTTGAACATATATTTGAACAACCAGTGCTGTTGCTGCTTGAAATTTATTAAATCTTTCTATTAAAACAATTTTTAATGTAGCCTTGATTCATAACCTTTTCTTTTGAAGTAGTATTGGAATATCAACATTTTGATTCTATCATTATTTTCTCTTTGAGTTACTTGTGCTAGCCATTGCTGTTGAAAATCCACAAGTGATTTGCTTTCTGCTATTTGGTGCAGTTCTTTGTTTATGATTCTATAGTGCCAGTCTATAAGGTTTGAAGAAGGATGGTCCTCACTAAAACATATCAGCTTTATTTGCTCAAAGCTGTTTTTAAGCTTTTGACAGAGAAATTAGTCATATACAGCAGATATTTTAGATATATCTGAATGAACTTGTCACCATGCTATGCAATATCGATCTGACGAGGTGATTTAAGAACATAATTGAAGTTGTTAGGGTGTTTTTAAATTTTTAACCATTTCATTCCTTGTAAAGCAATAAAGTCACTAAGATGCAAGCAGTTACTGAGTGTTAGAAAATATGAGGAAAAAATACTGTTAAGGAGATAGAACAATAAAAGAATTAAGAAGACAGAAAATGAAGATTGACATTGCATTTAAATTTTTGAAAATTAAAATTGACTGGGAAGCAAGGAACTGGAAGAGAGTTCCACAAGCAAGAAGTCTGATAGAAGAAACTGTTAACATAGAATTTACAGTTACATCTAGCCATTTCAACTGTAAAATAATAAGACCTTGCCACCAATCTAGTCGTATGCTTAAATTCCTAAAGTCTTGGTACTATAGAGGAGGCACAGTGGATAGCGGTTCAGATTGAGAAATCGGAGAGCCGAGTTCAAATTCCAGTCAAATCCATTACATTTACTTACATGCTAATAACCTTGGGAAAGGTATGAATCCTCTTCTTCCCCTCCCAGTTATGGGTAAATAGCAGGACAGACTGGGTTCTATAGCATTGGATGGCAACTGGTCTACTGTAGAAAGAAATGGTAACCTACTGTAGGAAAAAATCTGCCTCGTCAGTCATGTATCGAAAGAGACATGATTGCCTAAGCATGTATCGCACATAACTGACTGTCTATAGAGGAAAGTTCATCAGAACAAATAATCATGAAAGTATTTATAGATAGGTTAATATTTTGGTTTTATAGCAACTTGAGGTGTTGTGCAAAAACCACCCTTAGTGAAACCTATTATGTTAGTATTTAATCAGGATGTGTGTCCATTGAGTATGGCACAAGGTATTTTTAATTTTGGTAGGTCAAGTATATTGAAATCATTTCTTATTTCTGGTTTTTATTTAAAACACTGGAGTCACTTGTCTTTACAGAATTAAATAAAGTGAACTTTTATGTTTGAACTGATTTCAATCAAATCAGAAACTCATTTCAAATGTAAAATTAGTCTTTCTTTTAACAAAAAGAAAGAACAAGCTTGAGATCTGCAAGTAGAATCATTTCTTAGTACTCATGGACATATCGGCTTCATTCATACTTGTCGAAGTCTTTGTCAAGCTTTTAACATGGAATCATAGGGAAATTAAGGGTAGATCACATGACCAAATCTAAAACACATCCCGTGCATACAGTTTAACAAGTAAACGACACCTGTTTAATGTTAAGAGATGTCTGTTAAAAAAAACTTCAAACACAAGATGGCTGTGAAGGAAGTGGAATGAGACAGCACTTTGCCATTTCTTTGCTTGTTTGCAGATATTCACTTTTTAAACAAAACCAAATATAAAATGGATAAAAACTAAGAACATATTAAAAATGCAGGATCTGACAAAAAAGATTTTTCTTATTTTTTTGTTTATTTCCTAATTAATTTTTTACTTCTCGTCTAATTTCTGCATCATCAGCTTCTTTAGAATTCCACCCACACATGATGCTGATATTGAAGATGATGACTTCCCACTTAACTAATTAAGGTATAATGAAATTAAGAAGTCAACTGATATTCAGTGACAAGGAATGTTTTCTTAATTAGCTGATATGACAAATGCTGATTTGAGAAGGTTATTTATGATACATGTCTATGGCCTTTGAGGGTGAATTGTGGAAGGTCATCACTTTTGAATATCATGGCCAACTCCTTGCTTGTCTCTTTGCATATTTTTAAAGCAACATACTTCAATGATGATAATAATATACAGGAGAAAAGGAAATAATAATAATAATGTTATATTCCATGCTAATAGGAATATATACTTGAAAAACAAAGTAAATAAAATAAGTAAAGGTTTATTGTAAAAACCAGTACAATAAGAAATAAGGTAACAGTTATGCACAAGGTCATCGTAAGTCAATCCAGTAGTGAGTGCTACCATTGGAAGTTTGGTAGTTCTCATGTAAGTCTGAGTTGTACTCAACAGATCCCAGCTAGTGATATCTAGCTATCCCCCCCATGAGGGTTGCATGTGACACAAGGCCAAGTCTAACATGGGTTTTCCGAACCCATAGGCTCAGCCAAAAACATTCCCTATTTGAACCCGTAAAAACAGGTTCAGGGTCAGTCCACCTCCCTGAACGAGACTCTGCCCTTTGGCAGAGCCTCGTCCGGGTTCCTCTCTGCTCAGAAGCAGAGAGTTCGACTGTCTAGCTCGAACAGATCCCAGCTAGTCAATATTTACTTACTATTTACTCTGCTCTTTGGCAGAGCCTTGTCTGGGTTCCTCTCTACTTAGAGGCAGAGAGTTCGACCGTCTTGCTGGAACAGATTCCAGCAAGTCTCTGTAGTCTGTTGTTATAGGTTGTTACTACCTATAGTGTAGTTACTCATGGGGGTGACAGGTTTTCCATTATATCAAATCAAAATATGAGAACACTGAGGAGACTTGATCTTACTTGAACCAGGTAAGATTGTGTTAAATAAGTAAATCCTTCTCTAACATTTTCTACTGAAATGAATTGGAATGATTATATCGAATCAGTTGCTGGGTCTACTGCTAGGAAAGTTGGTTAACTGTAATGTACTAGATAATTTATCTCACCAGAATCTATTTTACACATTTATAAGTTTACCATTTGTCTATGCATTGAATGCTGAATGGGGCTTCTGCTATGTATTTAGAGATTCTTGATAAAAATCCGAAGAAGGAACTGCAGTTTTATCAGTTCTGACCTGGCATCTCTACTTCAATCAGTTTCCCACCACCATAACATAGCTTACTTGTGTCTCATCTATAAATATTTTCATGGCAATTATTCTGGTGATCTTTCTTCTTGATATTTTTATTGCCATCCCCCCCCAATCCAAAGACAAATTGTACGAGTTAGGACTTCATAGAGACTTTGAGGTTTTATCATAGCTCTAGTAAGAATGGTAAGTAAGAATGTGTTGTTTTGGTGTAAGGAATAGTGTGGTATATTTAGATCAGTAAATGTGGTTAGCTAAGACCAATTGAAGACTGAGTGATTAATTGCCTTCCCTTACCCTCCCCCCCTTTTGTATTTTCAAAATAAATATTGCTTTCTTCTTTGATACCTTTTCTTCACAAATTTAAACACAGTATTGGATCTTATTTTACAGTTAAAAAATTCTATTCTTATTGATTCTTCTCACACACTTCTCACAAATGGAACTTTCTTCCAGCTTCTTGCTTTCCTACAATGTTCAAAAATTTAAATACAACATCAATCATCATCATAATCATCATCAGTCTTTTTGAGTCTTGATAAGTTCTTTTATTGTTTTTTCTCCCAATAACATTTTCTCACTTTCTTTCACTCTCAGTAGAGAGTGAAAGAAAGTGAGAAAATGTTATTGGTACATAAGTACATCTAAGTGGCTTTATCACCTTGCTTGGGCTAAAATGATTAAATGCAGTTATACTATTCTAGATCAAAGGGAATGATAATGATAATAATTTTCAAAAAATAAACAATGGTAATAATAGTGTCAAAATCAAATAATTATTTTTGGTTTCCAAAAACTGATAAATAATAATGGTCTGAAAAAATAAAGAAATAATTGTTACCTGATAATGAAGTCAATGACAATGATGAGGAATACATTAGGAATTTGAGAAAGTTTTCAGACTGTTCAGACAACAGCATTGATGCAGTCTGCAAAGATAATGAGAAAGATGTTGGAGATTTGAGGAAATTTGTCACTCATTCTCCAACACTAATAACAACACATCTGGTGCAAGCCTGCCAATGTAAGAATTATTATGATAATCTTGAAAAGAAATTAAATAATAATGAGTTTGATCCTTACTGAGTGTGCCAAATTTGTTACCTTGTGTCAAGCTTAGTTTAATTTGATAAATATCTCATTATATGAGCAAATAGGATTAGATAGGTTTGCCTGTCATCCGGTTCACACTCCTCCCTGGTCTTTTGCACAGGAGTAGAGGTTTATCCCTTGTTTTCTGTTTAGAATTGGGTTTCTGGTTCCTTCTAAAGTCTGCTTCAGCTGTGTACTCCTAACATCTGCGCCTGTACTGTGAAATTTTATTCACTAATTATTTATTTTATTTTACATTTTTTCCCCTCCTCCAACAATAGGAGTAAATAGGTGTGCCTGTTATTCGGTTCACATCCCTACATGATCTTTTGCACTGGAGTAGAGGTTTATCCCTTGTTTCCTGTTTAGGATTGGATTTCTGGGTTTCTTCAAAAGCATTGATTCTTAACCGTTTTCCTTTTTTTCACACCCCTTTCAAACCACCAACCCGTTCTCGCACCCACTTCCAGAATCAATTGATCTCGTGTAAATAACAAAAGTACTGTGTTTCTTGAATCTTTATTCACATCACTGACAACAAAATAATGCATTACAAAAAAACCCAGATTACATTCATATTAGCAAAAATAAAAAATTACACTATTATGATTGTAGAAATTTTCTCAATTGCTACTATGTAAACTTTTACGTCAGATCGCCAAACACTAGAGTTTCCTTAATAAACCAACCCTAATGATTCACTATCCTTGCACCCCCTGGTTAAGAACCACTGTTCTAAGGTCTTCTTCTTCTCTTTCATTTTCAATAACCCTTTAGTGGTATTATTACCTTGCTTGGGGGGAATTAATTAAAAAAAATGGGGGGGTACCTTGGAAAGCTGAGGGGGTGTTGACTAGTCTTGTTATTATAAAGAAGTAATTTCAGTCCTAACTGAGTTTAGTTTTCTATGTGGTCATGTGTTCATTTGGACAGGTTACTTTGCCATGGAACAAGTTCATCTTGTAAACCATTACTTCTGTAGTGAATTTGGTCTTTACTAGGTGTCCCATTATTGTAACTTTGTACCAAATTAAATGTAAAGTACATGGATACCTTCAGTCATTGAAATTTGTTAATTTACATTTGAATGAGTTTTTTTTTCATTATGTGGACAGTGTTGCAGAAGTGTAGCAAGGAACAAAAATATATGAAATTTGAAAGCATATATAAGAAACAATTCCCACATTCGGAAAGACATTTAATCTTTCAAAAATGTCAATATCTTTTTTAACTTCAACTCCAATCACATCCTGAATCTTGTAAGAAAATATAAAAGCCATTTTTCTTTTATTCTGGTCACGCAATCATCTATGATTTCTTTCAATATTTATTTGGACTTTCCAGACCTCATCGACTTGACAATCATAATAGATATGTTGGAATCAGGCAAGTCTGGTATGTGGTCAATATAACAATAGTAATAAAATTAAGAGATGATTTAATGTATATTTCATATTTTCAGCATAACAAAGGACCAAACTGATTAGTTATAACTAGTAGTAGTAGCGGTGAAAATTATCATGGTTCTTCTTCGTTAAATTTTCTGATGCATCATAATTCTTAAATTAATGTTTTGAATAATCTCCTCAGGAATTATATGACTCTAAAATGCCCATGGAAATTCTACTGTTGTATCATTAAATATTTGAGAATAACAACTTTAATAAAATATTGCAATAACAATCAGAAATAGGAATGCAGTCATTATTTAAAGAAGTAAGAGGGTACAAATGAAAATATTCAGAATTGACAAAGTTTTTTGTTTCACTGAAGCAGCAGTTAAACATATAACATTATTACAGCATCTATCTTTTCTTTGTTTTTCTCATTGAAACCGACATTGTCTCTGATATGTCATTTCTTGCTATCAATATGGAATAGTTCTTTATTTATGAGTTACTGACAGATCATAATGTAAGAGGTAACTAAGGAATGAAGGAAGAAACAGAATTATAATCTGATAGTCCATGAGACTAGCTTAACTATTCTTCCAGGGTGAGACAACTTTTTTTTTTTTTGGTTTATTTAACAGCCTATAAACTCATATAAAGGGACATTTAATGTCAAAATTTAATTTTCTTTTTAGCTTAGAAGTGAAGGAGCTTAGAATATGATATATGATGTTCTGTTTTCACAATTGAGTACATGATAGCGTTTGTGTATATACATGTTTGTATGGACATGATTACTAGATGCAGTGATATGCATGTTTTATGTTCTAGTTTTGTTGAAATTATATTTTGGAATACAGTTTGATTTCTTTAAGAAATGGTAGGATATTATATGCATTATTGTCATGAAAGAGTTCTTTCACTTTGGTTGTTCGGTTGAATTTGTTTAGTGGCATATCCTCCTCTATGGGTTATTTAATGCCAAAATCTAAATATTGTGAACACAAATTTATGGCTTCAACTAAATATTTTGAATGCAATTGCATTCCTTCAACTACATTAAAATGTATTGTTGGTCATTTTGCTCTAAAATCTATTGTTAATAACTCTACTATAAATAGGTATTGTTTGTAATTTTACTATAAAAATGTATTTTTGTATTTTCATAGTGTTTTTTTTTGGTGGGGGGGGATTCACTCTTTGCCATAGCTTGAACCCTAACAGGTGCTACCACCCTGGGCCAGGGTGAACCTGAGAACAACAGCAATTAAAAGGTGGTTCCATGCGCTTTGAAACCTCCAATCTGCAGATAAGAGGCCTTGCTGCCAGATGTAGTTTGTCATCATACCCAGGACATGCAACTGATTTAATATTGACATGTTACCTTTTTCTCTTTTCATGTTTTTTTTTGTCTCATGAGATAGAAAAATAAATAAAAATTATTTTAGTGGTAGAATTTTGTCCAAAGTTTGTTATAGATTTTTTTTTTTTTTAACTTTGAAAATTTGAAAAGTAAACTAGCTGAAAAGATTAACTTAATGTTTTTAAGATTTACACACAGGATATATTTTAGAGTCAGACATACCTCAGGCATTATTTGGAATGAATGTCTAAATGTATAAATTCTGGCATTTGAAAATTCATTTGTCTTAGTTTAATTTCTAGTATACATATTTTTTTACTTTTCTCTTTACAGTTCTTTGAACAAATGCTGTTCTAAATTTCTAAATTAATCTTTATTAATACTTCTTATTTAAGAAAGTTCATAATGATTTTTTAAATAAATGTATTTTTATATTCCAGAGACAATGTATCTTGTGAGGTTGATTGATTACAACTGATACACCCGTGTGTAAATTAATTGAAACAACCACTTTAGTTTCCTTTCTTTCACCATACAGTCAGTTTTAGATCCATTAGAATGACAGGGTGTAATTGATTTTTATTTTTTCCTCAGATTAGGTCATTTGCAGAGGTGTGCAGTAAGATGAATCTGTTTTTGGAGTGTATGATGAAATTAGTTTGTCCTTGAAAAACATTGTGTCATCTGTGATTGCATCAGATTTTCATCACACCCAGACACTATTGCCTCAACTGTTGATTAGTTGTCCTACTGCCACTGTCTGTGATGGACGTTACTCCAAGGAAATGTACGAAAATTGTAATGCTGCACAGACACACTGGCTAGCCTTACCAGTGAGCAAATCAAAGTTCTATCGAATGTCACACAAACTCTCCTTATTTAAATCCAATCAAGATTCTGTTGTCAATCTGCAAGAAAAGACTTCATAGAATAGACATACGAAGCACTAACATGTACACTGGGTCATGTTTCATTGGAAAAATATGAAAAAAAGTAAATAATAATGGAATTATTTATTTTGTTTCAGTAATTTTACACAAGGATGTATATGCCTCCTCTTGACATTAGTTTGAAATATAGTTTTATGGTATAATATATTTATGGATAAAAGTGTTCAATATCAGGGATAGAGCATGTGTAAATATAAAAGGGGACACTGAGATCAACATCAAGTGGCAACAGTCTGTTTCATGCTTTGATGCAATCTTCAGGCTTCCTAATCCTTCTCTAACATTTTCTACTGAAATGAATTGGAATGATTATATCGAATCAGTTGCTGGGTCTACTGCTAGGAAAGTTGGTTAACTGTAATGTACTAGATAATTTATCTCACCAGAATCTATTTTACACATTTATAAGTTTACCATTTGTCTATGCATTGAATGCTGAATGGGGCTTCTGCTATGTATTTAGAGATTCTTGATAAAAATCCGAAGAAGGAACTGCAGTTTTATCAGTTCTGACCTGGCATCTCTACTTCAATCAGTTTCCCACCACCATAACATAGCTTACTTGTGTCTCATCTATAAATATTTTCATGGCAATTATTCTGGTGATCTTTCTTCTTGATATTTTTATTGCCATCCCCCCCCAATCCAAAGACAAATTGTACGAGTTAGGACTTCATAGAGACTTTGAGGTTTTATCATAGCTCTAGTAAGAATGGTAAGTAAGAATGTGTTGTTTTGGTGTAAGGAATAGTGTGGTATATTTAGATCAGTAAATGTGGTTAGCTAAGACCAATTGAAGACTGAGTGATTAATTGCCTTCCCTTACCCTCCCCCCCTTTTGTATTTTCAAAATAAATATTGCTTTCTTCTTTGATACCTTTTCTTCACAAATTTAAACACAGTATTGGATCTTATTTTACAGTTAAAAAATTCTATTCTTATTGATTCTTCTCACACACTTCTCACAAATGGAACTTTCTTCCAGCTTCTTGCTTTCCTACAATGTTCAAAAATTTAAATACAACATCAATCATCATCATAATCATCATCAGTCTTTTTGAGTCTTGATAAGTTCTTTTATTGTTTTTTCTCCCAATAACATTTTCTCACTTTCTTTCACTCTCAGTAGAGAGTGAAAGAAAGTGAGAAAATGTTATTGGTACATAAGTACATCTAAGTGGCTTTATCACCTTGCTTGGGCTAAAATGATTAAATGCAGTTATACTATTCTAGATCAAAGGGAATGATAATGATAATAATTTTCAAAAAATAAACAATGGTAATAATAGTGTCAAAATCAAATAATTATTTTTGGTTTCCAAAAACTGATAAATAATAATGGTCTGAAAAAATAAAGAAATAATTGTTACCTGATAATGAAGTCAATGACAATGATGAGGAATACATTAGGAATTTGAGAAAGTTTTCAGACTGTTCAGACAACAGCATTGATGCAGTCTGCAAAGATAATGAGAAAGATGTTGGAGATTTGAGGAAATTTGTCACTCATTCTCCAACACTAATAACAACACATCTGGTGCAAGCCTGCCAATGTAAGAATTATTATGATAATCTTGAAAAGAAATTAAATAATAATGAGTTTGATCCTTACTGAGTGTGCCAAATTTGTTACCTTGTGTCAAGCTTAGTTTAATTTGATAAATATCTCATTATATGAGCAAATAGGATTAGATAGGTTTGCCTGTCATCCGGTTCACACTCCTCCCTGGTCTTTTGCACAGGAGTAGAGGTTTATCCCTTGTTTTCTGTTTAGAATTGGGTTTCTGGTTCCTTCTAAAGTCTGCTTCAGCTGTGTACTCCTAACATCTGCGCCTGTACTGTGAAATTTTATTCACTAATTATTTATTTTATTTTACATTTTTTCCCCTCCTCCAACAATAGGAGTAAATAGGTGTGCCTGTTATTCGGTTCACATCCCTACATGATCTTTTGCACTGGAGTAGAGGTTTATCCCTTGTTTCCTGTTTAGGATTGGATTTCTGGGTTTCTTCAAAAGCATTGATTCTTAACCGTTTTCCTTTTTTTCACACCCCTTTCAAACCACCAACCCGTTCTCGCACCCACTTCCAGAATCAATTGATCTCGTGTAAATAACAAAAGTACTGTGTTTCTTGAATCTTTATTCACATCACTGACAACAAAATAATGCATTACAAAAAAACCCAGATTACATTCATATTAGCAAAAATAAAAAATTACACTATTATGATTGTAGAAATTTTCTCAATTGCTACTATGTAAACTTTTACGTCAGATCGCCAAACACTAGAGTTTCCTTAATAAACCAACCCTAATGATTCACTATCCTTGCACCCCCTGGTTAAGAACCACTGTTCTAAGGTCTTCTTCTTCTCTTTCATTTTCAATAACCCTTTAGTGGTATTATTACCTTGCTTGGGGGGAATTAATTAAAAAAAATGGGGGGGTACCTTGGAAAGCTGAGGGGGTGTTGACTAGTCTTGTTATTATAAAGAAGTAATTTCAGTCCTAACTGAGTTTAGTTTTCTATGTGGTCATGTGTTCATTTGGACAGGTTACTTTGCCATGGAACAAGTTCATCTTGTAAACCATTACTTCTGTAGTGAATTTGGTCTTTACTAGGTGTCCCATTATTGTAACTTTGTACCAAATTAAATGTAAAGTACATGGATACCTTCAGTCATTGAAATTTGTTAATTTACATTTGAATGAGTTTTTTTTTCATTATGTGGACAGTGTTGCAGAAGTGTAGCAAGGAACAAAAATATATGAAATTTGAAAGCATATATAAGAAACAATTCCCACATTCGGAAAGACATTTAATCTTTCAAAAATGTCAATATCTTTTTTAACTTCAACTCCAATCACATCCTGAATCTTGTAAGAAAATATAAAAGCCATTTTTCTTTTATTCTGGTCACGCAATCATCTATGATTTCTTTCAATATTTATTTGGACTTTCCAGACCTCATCGACTTGACAATCATAATAGATATGTTGGAATCAGGCAAGTCTGGTATGTGGTCAATATAACAATAGTAATAAAATTAAGAGATGATTTAATGTATATTTCATATTTTCAGCATAACAAAGGACCAAACTGATTAGTTATAACTAGTAGTAGTAGCGGTGAAAATTATCATGGTTCTTCTTCGTTAAATTTTCTGATGCATCATAATTCTTAAATTAATGTTTTGAATAATCTCCTCAGGAATTATATGACTCTAAAATGCCCATGGAAATTCTACTGTTGTATCATTAAATATTTGAGAATAACAACTTTAATAAAATATTGCAATAACAATCAGAAATAGGAATGCAGTCATTATTTAAAGAAGTAAGAGGGTACAAATGAAAATATTCAGAATTGACAAAGTTTTTTGTTTCACTGAAGCAGCAGTTAAACATATAACATTATTACAGCATCTATCTTTTCTTTGTTTTTCTCATTGAAACCGACATTGTCTCTGATATGTCATTTCTTGCTATCAATATGGAATAGTTCTTTATTTATGAGTTACTGACAGATCATAATGTAAGAGGTAACTAAGGAATGAAGGAAGAAACAGAATTATAATCTGATAGTCCATGAGACTAGCTTAACTATTCTTCCAGGGTGAGACAACTTTTTTTTTTTTTGGTTTATTTAACAGCCTATAAACTCATATAAAGGGACATTTAATGTCAAAATTTAATTTTCTTTTTAGCTTAGAAGTGAAGGAGCTTAGAATATGATATATGATGTTCTGTTTTCACAATTGAGTACATGATAGCGTTTGTGTATATACATGTTTGTATGGACATGATTACTAGATGCAGTGATATGCATGTTTTATGTTCTAGTTTTGTTGAAATTATATTTTGGAATACAGTTTGATTTCTTTAAGAAATGGTAGGATATTATATGCATTATTGTCATGAAAGAGTTCTTTCACTTTGGTTGTTCGGTTGAATTTGTTTAGTGGCATATCCTCCTCTATGGGTTATTTAATGCCAAAATCTAAATATTGTGAACACAAATTTATGGCTTCAACTAAATATTTTGAATGCAATTGCATTCCTTCAACTACATTAAAATGTATTGTTGGTCATTTTGCTCTAAAATCTATTGTTAATAACTCTACTATAAATAGGTATTGTTTGTAATTTTACTATAAAAATGTATTTTTGTATTTTCATAGTGTTTTTTTTTGGTGGGGGGGGATTCACTCTTTGCCATAGCTTGAACCCTAACAGGTGCTACCACCCTGGGCCAGGGTGAACCTGAGAACAACAGCAATTAAAAGGTGGTTCCATGCGCTTTGAAACCTCCAATCTGCAGATAAGAGGCCTTGCTGCCAGATGTAGTTTGTCATCATACCCAGGACATGCAACTGATTTAATATTGACATGTTACCTTTTTCTCTTTTCATGTTTTTTTTTGTCTCATGAGATAGAAAAATAAATAAAAATTATTTTAGTGGTAGAATTTTGTCCAAAGTTTGTTATAGATTTTTTTTTTTTTTAACTTTGAAAATTTGAAAAGTAAACTAGCTGAAAAGATTAACTTAATGTTTTTAAGATTTACACACAGGATATATTTTAGAGTCAGACATACCTCAGGCATTATTTGGAATGAATGTCTAAATGTATAAATTCTGGCATTTGAAAATTCATTTGTCTTAGTTTAATTTCTAGTATACATATTTTTTTACTTTTCTCTTTACAGTTCTTTGAACAAATGCTGTTCTAAATTTCTAAATTAATCTTTATTAATACTTCTTATTTAAGAAAGTTCATAATGATTTTTTAAATAAATGTATTTTTATATTCCAGAGACAATGTATCTTGTGAGGTTGATTGATTACAACTGATACACCCGTGTGTAAATTAATTGAAACAACCACTTTAGTTTCCTTTCTTTCACCATACAGTCAGTTTTAGATCCATTAGAATGACAGGGTGTAATTGATTTTTATTTTTTCCTCAGATTAGGTCATTTGCAGAGGTGTGCAGTAAGATGAATCTGTTTTTGGAGTGTATGATGAAATTAGTTTGTCCTTGAAAAACATTGTGTCATCTGTGATTGCATCAGATTTTCATCACACCCAGACACTATTGCCTCAACTGTTGATTAGTTGTCCTACTGCCACTGTCTGTGATGGACGTTACTCCAAGGAAATGTACGAAAATTGTAATGCTGCACAGACACACTGGCTAGCCTTACCAGTGAGCAAATCAAAGTTCTATCGAATGTCACAGAAACTCTCCTTATTTAAATCCAATCAAGATTCTGTTGTCAATCTGCAAGAAAAGACTTCATAGAATAGACATACGAAGCACTAACATGTACACTGGGTCATGTTTCATTGGAAAAATATGAAAAAAAGTAAATAATAATGGAATTATTTATTTTGTTTCAGTAATTTTACACAAGGATGTATATGCCTCCTCTTGACATTAGTTTGAAATATAGTTTTATGGTATAATATATTTATGGATAAAAGTGTTCAATATCAGGGATAGAGCATGTGTAAATATAAAAGGGGACACTGAGATCAACATCAAGTGGCAACAGTCTGTTTCATGCTTTGATGCAATCTTCAGGCTACAAAATTTAATTCAAGCATGAAACAAACTGTCACCACTTGGTGTTGACCTAAGTGTCCACTTATATATATATATATATATATATATATATAAACGTTTTTCCAGTCAAATCCATTACATTCACTTACATGCTAATAGTATTAGAATGGGAAAGGTATGAATCCTCTTCTTCTCCCACCAGCTATGGGTAAATAGCAGGACAGACCAGGTTCTATAGCCTTGGATAGCAACTGGTCTACCACAGAAAGAAATGGCAACTTACTGTGGAAATAAATTTGCTTCGTCAGTCATGTATCGAAAGATACATGATTGCCTAAGCATGTATCATGCATGGCAAATAACTGACTGAACCTTAAAATGAAATGAAAAACAAATTTTTTTGAGTTTATTCTTTTGTCTTTTCTAAAAACATTTTTGGGACATTTTTATTCTTCCTTTTACACTATTTCTTTATTTTTGTCTTCATATTTTCTCAGCTGACTTTGTATTTGAAAAACCAGGAAGAACATTGCATTTCCTTAATATTACAAATAGGGCCTGCCTGGAAAGTGGGAATCCTGGCTTTTATTCTGGTAGAGTATGATTATCATATTTGATTGCATATAAAATTTGCTCCTCCCTAAATTCCTGAAAATAAACCATGCATCTTGTATAAAAAGGAGGTTTACCATGTATACTTGAGTATAGTGTGATTTTTTTTTACACAAAAACTTAACTATTTTGTTATTGGCAGAACTCATTGCTGAGTACTAAAGTGCTCATTGACATTTCCTGAGTCCTATGTTGGATTTGAAGAGACATCTGCAGCCATCACATGGTAGGGTAGGAGGGCTCAGGAGAAGAAGGAGAGCTCTGGCTTTTCTTTGGGCTCTCTTTATATCTTCTGCTTGTTTTCTGGTGCTCTTCAAGGATGTTTTTTCATGATCTACTCTTCTCCAATTAGTTCTTTCTGTGGCTTTCATCTCCCAACTAACCTGATCGATTTCTGTCCCCAGTAAGGTGTTTTTGAACAGATCCCTGAATTGATTAGATTTTCTCTAATGAAAACAACGAATTCTCACAGTAATTTCGGCTAACCATAACCATTTATTTGCTATAAAATATGTCCAGGATGATGGTCAGTAGTGCACTATTTGACTACACTAGACCTACTAGTATTGCTCAGAAGAGGGGGTGACATGATACATGAGCTATATGAAAAAATCAGTTTTTTTACAAAAGAATTCAAGGTTCAAATTATACATAAAGTAGGCTAGTACACTGTGGTGGAGACATACCTTGATGAAGCAAGAGAAGGCGAACTCTCTGCACAAGTGCTTGTAAACATCATAGACCCATGAGACGAACTTTGGCAAATAATTGTGGAAATGACATAGTGAATGCGCTATCGGTGAGAATGAGGCTAACACAAGCAAGAGATCTCAGGTTTTTGCCTGAGACCGAGGAAGGATAAAAAGTGCTGTCTTTTGTTTCAGGGTAGTTTGTTTTTTGAGACTGGTGAAGGTTATATCTGTGTTCCAGAGAAAGACTGCTAGTACTATTGTTTACAGTGTGCAGGAAACTGTCCCGAATGAAGCATTGTTCCGGTTTCCATGTTTGCTATCAGCGGTAACAAATCCGAGTAGAAATTTATTTTCCTACCACCCAATTTTCATTTAAATCTCACATACACAAGTATATACAGTACCAGACACCAGGACAAGTACTTCACTCCACATTAGTTAATCCATAGCTTAACTACAAAATGCTTTGATGGAGAAAACGTTCTCTAATGAAAACCAGATTTAAGAGCTTCTTGAAACCTTTTTCACATCAAAGCTTGTAGAATTTTACTCAAAGAGCTGCCTGATAAATGACAAGAAGTCATTGCAAATAATGTTGAATATATCTAAATAAATAAACGTCAAATTTTATTAGTCTGTTTGTGTGTCTGAAATCCCTTTAATTCAGGCTACACTTGCTCAACATAGACATATACCATTTTGGAGTTGGAATATCCCCTGGGTTGCACATATGCTCTTCATCTCGTGCTTGAACATCAAACATTGGGATTTGTGTCCAGATGAGAAGGGAACATTTAAAAATTTAAATTTTAAAATTAAGGTAAAAAAATTAATGATTTTAAAAGTTTTTAATTTATATTGAGTTTAAAGTAACACAAAAACTTTGTGAATTTAGAAATTTTCTTTTTTTTTTGGTTCAGTTTAAAATATCTCCAAAACTTTGTGAATTGATGAAATCAATTTTATTTCTTCAAAATACCAAGGAATCAGAGTTAAAGTGAGAGGTTTCGTGATTAGAGGTTTTGAAGTTCCGCAGAGTTTGTGATTTGATTTGAAAAACTCAACTCAATTGAATTTCCATGGAGTTTGAATTGGAATTTCAGCCCAGATTGAACATCCAGCTGAAATTCGGCTTATAACCTGAATCAGAGTTAAAGTGAGGTTTTGAAATTACATGGCTATTTTTTCAAAATTATCATTGCTGTTTTTTAAGTTGGACCAGAGGTCTTTTTATTTTGGACCAGAGACCCAATTAGCACTCCACAGGAGCTATCTAGGAATGTGACTTTTAAACTAGTAATTGAATAAAATGTAATTGTGCTTTAGTATTTGAAAAATAAATTTGGTAAACAAAAATGGAAATTATTTGATTTAATTTTTGACAAAGTATTACAACTTTTGCTTAATTTTTCTCACTTAGAAATAAAAATCATTTTTTAATTGGATAAAATTACTCTCCTTCTCTTTCTTACTTTTATTATTACTATTATTGGATTTTCTGTTTCTATGTTCCAATGTTGATCATTTCAGGCTCTAATCTTTCTTGTTAAATGACTAAACTGTCATTATTCTCAGTTTTGTGTAGGTCATCAATATATTGTTTCAGAAGTTTTTTTTTGTTTTTTTGGTTTCGTTTATTTTACGGCATATCAACCTCAAAGGGTTATTTAATGCCAACAAAATCTTTGTTGATGGTAATATTTTTTTCCTTCATAAATCTATTTTTGGTAATATTTTTTTCGTAAAAATTGTATTGCTGGCAATAATTGTTTAAAAAAACGTATTTCTGGCATTAAAATCTATTTTCACACTTTCATCGTGTTTGGACCCCACTTTGAGGGTTAACTATTTGCCCATAGCTGGGACCCTAACTGGTACTACCACCCTGGGTCAGGGTGGACCTAGGAACACCAGCAATTAAGAGGTGGTTCCACGCTCCTCAAAACCTCCTGATCAGAGGCCTTGCTGTTGGATGTAATTTATCGTCTTAGCCAGGATGCGGATGTAGTTTATCGTCATATCCAGGATGGTGTTTCAGAAGTGATGAGACACAAACCAATGCAACTCTTTTAGTTACTGTTCTCACAATTATTTTGAAATTGGGTTTCTGAAGGTTAGATAGCGTTGCCCTACCTTCATACCATTGTTTTTAGATAGCATTGCCCTACCTTCATACCATTGTTTTTAGATAGCGTTGCCCTACCTTCATACCATTGTTTTTAATGTTCTGCCATCAGACATTGGAGAAAGTTACACTGATGTTTTTTTTTCGTGTGACCAAGACTAAATCTCTTGATATTGTTTTTCTAGTCATGTAAATTCATTTTTCTTGAGAGTACTTGTCTGCATTGTCATTCTTTCATTTGCCATAATTCACAGTTGACAAAATACAAAAAGCTACTCTTTCAAACTGTGACCATCATCCTCTGGTGTTTTTCTCTTTGCCTTTGCTACACTTTCGTTTGAAAGCCTCTCATCTTCCTTTTCACTGTTTTGGTCTCCGTGATTTTTATAGTCTTCAATTGAAGTCTTTTTAATTCACATAGATATTCTGGTCACACCTATCCTATTGGAAGTTCACTGATTTGTTTTCTGGTTACCTTTCATGACAATGTTTTTTGTTTTTTTTTGTTCAGGTAGACATTTTAGTTACATTATTTCTTGCTTCCCTACAAACTACAACCTTCAAAAACATAAATCTAATATCAATCGTCATCTTCTGTCCTCCAGAACGCTCTGTTCCTTTATTGTACTTCTTAATAAATTCTTATTCTCTTTCAATAGAAAGTATATTATGAAATCAGATTTTTTAAATTGGTTTTGTTGTTATTTACACTATTTACATTGTTCAGACTGTTGTCCACATCTTTGTTGTCATATGCACAACATTGGTTGAAGTAATTCAGTGACTTGACCCAAACTGAGATATCTGGGAGAGGCCTAGCACATGGAACATGTTTTTGTCCACCTCTACTGTAGCCAGATTTTGAACTCACACCTCTGTGAGTCAAGTCACTGGATTACTTCAACCACTGCTTTTATCCATTGTGCCATGTTTCCAAGAGTCTTAACAACGTAAATAGTGTAAATAGTTACAATACCTCATCTCAGAAATATAGGCAGATATTGGTTTTATTGTGTTTGTTATTTTAGGTATTTTTCCCGTCATATGTAAACTTGTTCTCAAATGAAATTTTTAGTATTAATAGATATAGTCAGAATTACAAATTCAAATCAACTTTGTACATCATGATAGAAATATAGAAACTAGGGACAAAGTGATAGAATGGATTAGATCAATGGAAATGTCCTGAGATTGATTTGAATATCAAAGACAGTGATTATATATATTCTCCAAGATAGAAAATAATATAGATCAAAAAAGGTCACTCAATCTGGGCTTGGAGTTGAAAAGGTGCAATCAAAAATAACTTTTCAGATTAGTGAAATAACATGGTAAGTTGAGCAGTCTTTTTTTGTTTAACTGTAGATTGTGGTCATGAATTGAGAAAGGACAAAAAAAATCTTACAAACTACTTTGATACCATATAGCCTTTGTATTGTAGTCAGTGTGTGATAAATATGTATTTATATTGGTTCATCAGTAGGTCTGCAGCCTAATGGTGAAAAAAGTGTTTATATATATTTTCAACATAATCACCTTTCTTGTCAATACTCTTAATACAGTGGCAAATATTAATCACACTGGTTGAACCTTATACAATAAAAAATTCAGATCAAACTGTGCTAGGCTAAAAACCTAGTGATCCAACTTGTAGATTTCTTTTTAAACATTTCACCCCAAGGAAAGCAATAATGCCACTGAGACACAAGGGGTTACTGGGAGTGAAAGATAATAAGACACATAGAATTTCAGAAACATTTTGTTACTGACAAAGAAATTCATTCTCTCAGCATTTTATGAGATTTTTTTTCTCCAGTTTCTGTTGGGAAAAATATTGTTGTGGATCATTTTATTATTTTTGAATATGTTGATTAGCTTTTCAGTATAATAGATGAAAAATTATGACATTAAGAAAAATTAAAATATTGCAAGACAAGCAAGTGTTATTCCAGAGCTTATCACTAGCAATGTGGAAAAGATAATTGCAATATTCAGCATCAAGACATACAAAAGTTCTTGACAATTTCAGTTCATTTTGGTTTATTTTAAAAAAGCAAAACAAAAATAAATAACCATTTAAAAAAACAAACAAACCAGAATTGTTATAAATATAAAGTAGGTATATATATGTTCATGTTTGTCTGTCTTGTGACATTTCTCTCTCAGGTGTTGACAGATATAAACTTAACACTGGAACTGACTTTCATTGTTTCAGACTTTGAAATAAAGAATTTTTCATAAACTGTCCTTCTTTGAGAGAGTAAGTTACTTATTACCTGTCATTTTTTTAATGCTAATTATATACATGAGTGTGTTTAAAGAATTAGTTTGCTTCAGATGAAAACAAAGCATGTTTTTTAAATTCAGCTATTAAGATAAAATTTACTAGTTTTATTTTTAAACAATTCAATGTAACAGGAGCAAACTTAGCCTGAATATATAAGTATTTTCTGTCTATATATTTGTGGGTATGATTATTAAACATAGTTAATGTTATATGTGTGCATATAGTAACATGAGAGAACAAACAAAATAAGAAGGTACCACCGGTGAGACAGAAGGAAGAGAAGACATCACTTGTTAAGATAAAATTACTGATATAGAGAATCATGGTGGGATATCCCTTTGTGGGTGAGGGAAGTGACCTGGAGGATGGGGAGGGTTGGTAGTTAATGTTTGCTTCTGCTCAATTGACTGAAGCCACTAGTGATAATGGTGACAGTCTACCAAGTGTTGTGAGTGGTGTTCTTAAAAACAGACAGGGTGGATCATGACCTAGCATTTTTTTATGCTTTTTACTTTAGCAGCAAAATTTGTGATTGGTTCCTTTTATATTGTATTTTATATATATATATTTTTTGGAGGGGATTTGTTTTGTGAGCCAGTTTAATGTTTGGAGCCACTGCACAAAGAGCAACATTTTATTTTTAGTTTTGTTTTCTCACATTCAGCCAACAGTTTTCGATATAGAGTGAATCAGAAAAAGATCTACTTTGAAGCAAAGTATAACATTGAGTTTGTTACACAGCTACAATAGTGGGGCACTCAGTGAGGATTAAAATCAATTAATCTGAAACAAGTTCATTAAAATAAGTTTAGTCTATTAGGAGGAAACCCATTAAAAGTCTGTCAGACAAACTTGTTAATAATTTTACAATGTATATATAATTTTTTTATATTTTAAATTTTTATTATACCCACAAGCTGATTTTTATATTTTAGGATATACAAATGAATCATCGTTTACAGAATTTTAAATTTATCTCTACTAACCAGATGAACATTTAACTAAATCCTAAACCTTTTTGTTTTGTCTATAAGTTTTCTTCAGTTTTCTCTAGGTCAACTGCTGATATATTAATGATTATTGCTGAAAGAGTCTATCATGCTTTAGATAAGAATGGTGAAGCATAGGCTGCTGCTCTGAACATCTCAAAAGCATTCAACAGTTAAAAGGTTACGGTGTCTTTTTTGTAAGCTAGGGAAGGTTACTGAATCAAATGAAGATTGCTAATGAACGATAATACTTAGGACAAGAACAGCACATAAGATTTGCCAGCAGTGCGTAGAAGTAGTAGTCAACTGCTAGAAGTGAGTCAAGTGAATTCCATAATGCAGACCAACATACAGTATTTACTACTATATTTATGTGAATGGGGACATACCCATTATCGTGCATAGGTATACTACAACACTCTGGAATAATTTTTAACTGATTCAGTCTTTCTTATCAAATCATGACTTGAAAATTGTCTTGAAAGGACACTCTTTTAGATCCTTTTGTACTAAGGCAGATGATCCTACTTTGTACTTAATTTTCTTCAGTGACATTCCTGATGGCATCAGCTCTCAACTTTGTCTCTCTGCTGATGATACAACCATTTACTCCTGTCTCGATAG
Organism: Acanthosepion esculentum; assembly: GCA_964036315.1. NCBI lineage: Eukaryota > Metazoa > Mollusca > Cephalopoda > Sepiida > Sepiidae > Acanthosepion > Acanthosepion esculentum. The sequence goes on along the minus strand of OZ038493.1, from coordinate 36,462,961 downwards.
TAAATCTGATCAGTTCAATAAGATCAAGTTGGCAGCTAGTCTAAAAAATGACATCTATCTATTGTTAGCTGGGGGCAAAGAATGACTTGTTAATTTTAACCACTCCAAAACAAAACTGTTCTTCATTAATCATCTGAGAGATCTCTTTCTACCTTCCATCAGCATGGCTGATGCTAACCTCCAGGTGAGCTAATATCCTTGACCAACATGAAGTGGAGAGACTATATTGAATCTGCTAAGAAATAGTCTGCTGCTAAGAAATTTGGTTCACTGTGTCATGCTAGACAATTTTTCTCTTCAGAATCTATCTTACATATCTATAAGTCTACCATTTATCCATGCTTAGAATATTGTTGCCATATATGGTCTGATCCTCCTGCTATATATTTAGAAATTCTTGATAAAATCCAAAGAAGAATTGGCAATATTATTAGTACTGACCCAGTGTCTCAGCTTCAGTCACTTTTCCACCATTGTCAAGTTGCTTCTCTGCCTTTTCTATAAATACTTTCATGGTAATTGTTTGGATAAACTCTTTGTTATGGTAACTAGACTTTATGAATTTAAATGCAGTACTAGATTAGCAACATGGTCTCATTAATTTACAGTTGAATTGGCTATTCAATGCTAACAGTTTCTTTTCTCATACTTTGCATTTGGGGAATACTCTTCTGGCTCCATGCATTCCTGCCTACCTTGATCCCAAAAATTTAAATGCAGTGTTAATCATTATCTACTGTTTTCCCCGATTACTTTTCTGCTGTTCTTGCTCCTTAATAATGTTTCTCTTTTTCCTTTCACACTCAGTAACCTTGTGTGTTTTGGTGGCTTTACTACCTTGCATGGGGTGAATTTGATTAAAAAAAAAAGGAAAATGTCATTAATGTATCCGATATTGTTTGGACACTGGAAACCTTTCACTGTACAGTGGCTGTTGCTAACACAATGTTTCTGTCAATCCATTCTTCAGAAACCAAGTGTCAAACTGTTAATCAAAATTGTTCAGTAACGTCTTCACCATATGAGTTTATTTCCAGAATGTCGGGTACACCTGTGCTTGGTGTATCCAATGTTGCAGAAATACACTAGACCAGTGGATACATTAACAAACAATTTCTAGTGTTGGTTTGGTTGCTACCTTTGTTTTTAGGAATACACCTGACATGGACTGACGAATGAAGGAGCTGAAATGAGTTATGAGTAGCAACTCATTGAAATTGCATGCAAGAATCTGGCTGAAGATGCATTGAATTCCTTTTCAAAATATGACAATTATCTTAATTTTGAAAAAAAAATTAAGGTTTCACAAAACAATCTGATGGTGCACATATATAGAATTTTCACAAATAAAAACTGTTTCCCCTCGTATTTTTCTATAATTTGAATTTAGGCTTTCTGTTTTTGACCCTATATGCACACACACACACACATATACCAGTTTGACCAAATTCACTATACTTGATGGAATTACATGAATCTTAGTTTAATCTCATGATGTTCAACCCTCAAGTTGAATAATAAAATATCATGCTACCAAATGTTGTTGTGACTATTTCTTATAAAAACAAATGTTCCAAGCTGAAATGCTCATGTTATATTTAATATATAAATAATATGTTAACCATCAATCATCCGGCATTATTGGAATCTCTAGGGTGCTGAAATAATTTATTTTGGTGCATTATTGACTGTTAGATTAAAATTCAATTAACCAAACATCTGAACAATTCATTCTACATTTAAAATATCAGGCAAATCGGTCTCTGTTGATTAAGAAAGGAAAAAGAAAAATTAAATGAAAATCAAGTGAATGTATGATGTTTGTCCTTTATACTACAGAAAGCCTTTGCTGTATTCATTGGAACTGTGATTGGGGATCAATATTAGCAGTTTATGGTAAAAAGACAAAGGAGAAATACTTTACCATTGTTTGAAAGTACTCATAAAAACAGCTGGTCCCATCAAAAGGTAGTGGCAGGTCCATGTGATGACTCAGAAAATCTGAATTTACTGTCATGAAAATTAGTGTCTGATTACAGATTGTCAAATTGGTGATGACAAACCTGTATATCCTGAAAATGGTAACAAAATACATTGGTTGATAGCAATTTTATTGTGAAACATTGACTTGCATTGCCTTAAAAAATTTGATAAATTTAAAATTCTCGTCAGTACATAATTATACCTGATGGTCACATTTACGTCTCCTCCTCACACACATATATAATTCAATAAAAACATTACTTTAGTCTATTGAGGCCTTTCTAGAAGATGAAATGTGTTTCATAGAATTTTTCCACTTAGTCAATTAATTGCATATCCTTATCTGATACATAGAAATTTTCATATCATATTCTCCCACACACACACATATATATCTATATATAATGGTAATTTACCCACACATGCATGGACTGTCCCAGCTATAAATAGGAGCAGTTACTGCTTTTTGAGAGGGGAGTTTCCAACAGTTGACTCTGACAGTCGGACCGAACATTCTTGCTCTAACACTCTCATTTGTATATGTTTGTATTACTGTTTCTGTTAATATATTTGTTTAAACTCAATTCCTCTCTTGTGTCTTTATTTCTGGCCCTAACAAGGCCACAACAATATATATATATATATATATATATATATATATATATAGGATAACTACATAAATTTTAATATATCAAGAAGAGTTTTGGAGGAAATATATATGACAAAGTATAAAAAGTTTTTGTGTGACGTTTCATCTCTTAAGACTTCATCGGACGAACTTCATTGAAGCAACTGCACATGAATGAGAAATGCCGGGAATTTTAAATTTATAAAAACTTTTTTGTGTTTTTGTTATATAATCTAGCCAATTTCATTTAGATTCTTTTTCTTTTTACTTCCATCATCTTTGTTATTAAATATCTCATTTTGTGAAACATTGTAAGGACCTGAACACAAATTTATTGTGGATGAACTAGCAATTAAAGCACTTTCTAAACATTTTGTCTGAGTGAATTATATTCTTTTTTAATTAAAGTCACATTTTTATGTGAAAATTGTGGTCAGTCTCATTATGGTGAACCACTAATGCATTTAATGTGATATTTTTTAAAATGTATCTTTTGTGTTCACATAATCTTTTATTTAAACTTCTTCAGGTTTCTCCGATATATTCTTTTTGGCAATCCTTGTAGGTGATAGATATATATATAGAATTCCTGTTTATACAACTGGTGTATCAGGGATTTTACAGATATGTTTTGATCAATTAAAATTAGTAAGGTATAAAAAGATTAAATTCTAGATGCTTGTTCATAGAACAGAAGTCATTCTCTTCAAAACATGATAATCTGAAAAAATGGTATTCATAACAATGTCAATCATTATTACTTTTTAATTAAATTACATTTTTAAGATGAAAGAAAAAGAATCAGGAATTAATAATAGTTGATAATGTTTTTTCGTAAAAAAATTCCAGGTAATATAGTAACAGTATGTTTTCAAAGAAAATCTTCATAATAAAACTAAACTTTACTTTGCACTACAACCCTTAGGAAGAGGGTGGATTCAGATCTACCCAGTAATAGGTAACATTAGTAAGGTAGAGTGAGGACTCTTTAGCAACTAGTCTAGGAGAAGTGGGACAATCATATGGAGAAGGTAACAGGAAACCACTCCACTATTTTCCTAAGAAGTCATGGCTATTCACAGATAAAAAAGAAGCTGTAGAGAGTCATAATCACCTACATCTTGCAAATGACATTTTAGAAGAGGTTAATAACAGAAAATAAATGAATAAAAATTATGACATTAATATTGACTAGATAATAGGAAAATTGGCATTATGGGTAATCTCAGTTTATAGTCTCAGAGAAAACAGAAGGGATTTGTCTTTTGAATGGGAAGCAGGGCACCATATTAGTCTTCATCTTTTTGCATGCTATTTGACCCTCATTATTCATTTGTAAATATAGCATTCAAATTGCATATTTTACAGATATATATCACAAAGGTAAAGTTTTAGTCCTTTAGAGAGAGAGTTAAGAAGGTTTCATGTTGTTTGTGAAAGATAGATGAGTTTTCTTTTCTTTTTTTTTTCTTCCTGAAACAATGTTGCTGTGAGTTTGGGTTGAGAAAGAAACAAGTTAAGAGTAAGAAGATCAGCCAACACTTTGTCATTGTGATTAGTTTTCATTTATGTATTTTTTGAGAATAAATATTGGGTTCACTGGTGCCTACTGGCCTGAGTAACTTGAATTAGCTTCTGAAACACCCCTATTAACATGCCTAACATCACTGGTTGCTCAAAAGAGAAACACAAGTGAAGGACAAAAATTGGCAAAGAATTCATTCATTTTTCTTCAAATTTTCTTTTTTCATTTTTTGTAGAAAGATCTACCCAAATCCAAATCTTTGTATACTTGCTTTGAGTGTTGAACCCATATCATTGGCATATACAAGTAACGTGTTTACCTAATAAGCCACAAACTGCCCCCACTTGGCTCCATTATATTTTTTTATGTCTTAGGCAAGTATTTTGATGAATAAATAAAATTATTTTGGTTAAAGCACTTGCTTGCCTTTGTTCTTTGACTTTTTATGATTCCTACATGTCTTTGAGTTGATTTGCTTTTAGGGTATGTTCCATACTTGAAAACAAGAGGAAAACACTTGATGAATTTGTTTACAACATTTTAAC
>OZ038493.1:36433280-36453280 GCA_964036315.1 Acanthosepion esculentum | reverse complement strand
AGTCAATCATAGCTCATGAGACACTAAATGAACTCTTAGCATCAAATGGCCTTTGATCCAATGACAAGAACCAGTTTAGATAATTGGAGACTGCCTGTGCAGCATATGATTCAAGTTATTTGTTTGTAAGACACTGACATGGTTGTTAATAGCTGAATCAAAATGAAGATGTGCAGGACCTTTGTCACAGCCTTCTTCCTTTTCTCAATGTCTTCAAAACGACTGCCCCCTGAGGTTCTCTTTTGTTCTAAAATTATAATAATTTAGGACAGTTGCAACTGTCTCTCTTGAAAAAGCCTCAAAACTTCCAGAATGTAATTTATATATATATATATATATATATATAATTCAAAATCAAAATGACAAATTAATTATTTGCTAAAAAACGGTTATACAAATAAAAAATTCTCAATGCAATTTCAAGTAAGAAAAATACAGAACAATTTAAGGCATGGAATTTTGTAGGAACACTAACTGTTTTGCCACTGTGTTTTCACCATCTTCGGTGTCTTAAGGCAGTAAGTTAGAACTTATAGCTTACTGCCTGAAGACACTGGAGGTGGCAAAGCTATGGTAGCAGAAAGGTTAGTTCCTCTACACAATTTAATTTCTTTTCATATAATATATAATAAAAAAGACAGAGGTAGACAAACCCTTTTTATATCTACATGGGGTGCTGAAAACTTTTCAGCCCAACAACTAGTTCTTATTAAAAATATACAAAAAAATATTGATTGGTCAGATTTTGGGTTGCCAGAATCAACTCAATAAATTTTCAGCACCCACCCCCTCATGTGGGTGTTTAGATAAAATTATATATAAAGAAAATTATGTATATCTGTATCTATGTCTCTGTATAATAAGCATGTTAGATGTATGCTGATGTAATCAGTGTCAAAGCAAAGTCTTGCGTTAGACAAACAACTAAAATAAGGAATGTGTTGGAACTGAAATCATACAGCTTGTCATTTCTCACACCCAAAAAAAGCAAAACACAAAATCTCATTTCATCTGTTATACAAACTGTTGAAAGGAAGCGTCGTCAGCTGAACATTAGGCTTGTCTCCCCTTGGTGATAGCTTTGTGAGAAGAGTATTGGACTACTGCCTAAGTTGTTTATGGTTCAGAACTCATTGTTGCTCCCCCCCCCTCATTTCTATTTTTTAAAGATAGTTTCTTCCTTGGTAATGTGCTGATCTGGCCTTTTGGTATTTTATCATAGAATCGCTGAAAAATTTATATTATACTTAATTGACACTATTAAAGTGAGAGCTAACCAGGTGGTAATAATATAATTTCAATAAAAAACTTACTGTTTTTCATATCATTCAATACTGTTTTTAGATATTATTTTTTTTAATAGGAATATTTTTATGACACTCTTTCTAATAAGCTCTTTTCTTTGGTACCTCGACTGCATGAATTTAAGCATACTCTTAGCTTGGAATTTGACATCATTTTTTTTATAATGTCGTGTGTACATTTTTTGTTTCTTTGACTTGCATTGTCACTAGTTAGTTATGTGCTATGCATGATAGACGATTAGGCAATCATGTATCTTTCGATACATGACTGATGAGGCAGATTTTTTCCCCTGCAGTAGGTTTCCATTTTTTTCTGTGGTAGACCAGTTTCCCTTCAAGGCTATAGAACCTGGTCTGTCCTACTATTTACCCACAGCTGGGAGCAAGAGAAGAAGAGGATTCATACCTTTCCCAAGGGTATTAGCACGTAAGTGAATGTAATGGATTTGACTGGAATTCAAACTCAGCTCTTTGATTCCTCAATTCAAGATGCTATCCATTACTCCACCTTGCCTCCTGTCACCATTAATTAAAAGCATTTTAACTGTGTTATTCTCTGCCATGCCTTACCAGTAAACTCTGTTTTATTTGGTCTTTTTCTGCTGTTTTTTTTTTATTCATTGGGCTTCAATCAACCAATCTTTTGCTCCATCTGTTATCCTTTCTTCTTGCTATATGTTCCACTCATCTTTTGTCATGTAATCACTTCTATTATATCTTCAGTGTTTTTCTTTGTTCTAATCCATAATAAATTCTTTCTTAATGCTATCCCTAGCATTTACTCATTCTTTTCCATTGATTTAATTAATTTATATGTTTCACATATATCATCTCTATTATACAGTTTATGTTTTAAGCATATTGGAAAAGTGCTCCCCTTCACAAATTACTACAAATACATACAGATGTACATTTAGAATGTAAATGTGTACATAAACATATATGAAGATATCTGTCTATATTTCTGAGATGAGGTACTATAACTGTTTACACTATTTACATTGTTCGGACTGTTGTCCTCATCACAAAGTTTCAGCTGTTGTATGCTCCAGCCTTCTTCAGGTGATTGGAATTGCTCAAGGACACATGGCCCAGTGGATAAAAGCATTGGTTGAAGTAATCCAGTGACTTGATCCAAAGAGTTGTGAGTTTAATACCAGGTCGCAGCAGAGTTGAACAAAAAACTTGGAGTGTTAAGTTACTAAAGGAAAATAACTGAAACTGAGATATCCGGAAGAGGCATGGCACATGGAACTAGGACAATCTACCCCGGTGGATGAAATAAATGGCTTGAAATTCCAATCAGCTGAAGAAGGCTGGTATGTACAATGGCTGAAATGTTGTGAATATGACAACAAAGTTGAAGACAAGCCGAGCAATGTAAATAGTCTAAATATCTGAAAATGTTTTATGTGTACTTAGTGCTTATACTAATAGTTAAGTCAGTAGGTCTACAACTAAATGATGAAAAACAATTTTTTGGGATGAGAAAATATTTTTCAACATAATTTCCTTCCTTCCTCGATTTACTTAGGGTTTCATATTAATCACATATTGAACACTATACAATGAAAATTTCAGATCAAAATTCAGCTAATAACTATTGTTGGCCTACTGGCTTATTGATTAATTCTTGTAGGTATTAGAATTTGTTCAAAACGGCTCATACTGCGTATGCTCTTGCACTGGGACTTCAATAATCATGGTCTCACCATAAGAGCCAAAAGCATGGTCCTCTCCACCATTTTGTATGCATACAAGACATGGACCTTGTATCATTGGGACATCTGTCTGGAGTGGTTCCAGCAAAACAAACTCCGAAGAATCCTTTGCATTAGTTGGGAGGATCACCAGCAGCAACAAGATAATCTCTTAGATGTCTCTCTTAGGATCGAGGCTACTATCCTCCAATATTGCCTCTGGTGGGTGGGTCATGTGTTCAGAATGTATCCTTATTGACTTCCACACATAATCCTGTTTGGAGAGCTTGCTAGCAGCAAGAGGCTACGCAAAGACCCAAAATGATGCTTCAACAATCAGTTGAAGACATCCCTGGCAAAGACAAACATCAACCTTAAGATGTGAGAAAACATTGCAGCAAATCAGCTGGTGTAGAACAATCTGGGGTGTAGTGGATGAGACTTTTGAGTCCAACTGTCAATGTGAAGAGGATCTGCAATGTTCTGTCAGGAGGACTTAATTGGTTCAGCAACATCTACCACCCACAGTTCTCTCTGACTACAGCTTGCAAGTCTTCGGGAGTAGACTTGTCATTCACAGCTATCTCCACCACTGCCACCAGGGAAGAGAGAGGGAATAGAGAAGGGGTTAATGGTCTCTATGTGAGTGCATGCCAATGAGCATTTCTTATGATTTTGGCCAATGAAAAAATTTCTTATTAAGCATAAATGTTATAATAAATAAACGGTACTTTATTCGGAAAAAGAAAAGATGTTAGAGTTATCACTAGTATAATTATGCTGCAATGTTTTTTAGTGACCCATGATATTTGCTAGAAATTTCAATGGGAGCTCATTTCAGATTGCCAAAAGCTGCAATGTTTCAAAAAAAAAAGAAAAAAAAATGAAAATGGAAAAATCTCAAATAAAATACAACTAAATCTAACAAAAAGTGCTTCGATGCATGTTAAGTCATTTCAGATAAATATCTGTGAAGCCAAAACAAAAGATTGTTAAAAATAAAACTGACAGTTTAAATTATAACTGGATCTGTATTTTTATTGCTATGTGATATTTAAACCTTATACTTAGAAGTATACAGTAAATTCAAGTGGAAAATACAATTAGATAATCAAATAGGAAAAAAAAGAAGTGGGTTGGAGGTACCATTTTGAGTTGACTGCAAGAGTGATTACCGTATATACTTGTGCATAAGCCAACTTCATGTAAAATGCATCTCCATAATTTTTTTGCATGAATTTTAACACTTCCAGAAGAGATTTACCTGTGTATAATGCAACTGGTCATCAAAAAGGCATGAGATTTAACCTCTCCAAAAAAGTTACCTGTGAGACCCACTATTTTTTGTGCAAAAATCTGATAATAAAAATAGCGTTATACTCGAGTATATATGATAGAATTCTAAAACTGATGCATTCATAACACATAAAAATCCAAACTATATAGAACTTAATAAGCTACATAAAAGTCAGTGTTACTTTTTTTAATGTTTGTATTAAGCTCAGTGAAGTTAGCAGGCAAAATAAAAGGATACAATGTAACAAATGTAAAGAGCAGTAAATTAGTTGTGGAGAAATGGGTATTGTTTTCCTGTTTTGTAGTTCATTCAACTTTACTGCAAAATCCTACTTAATCACTGTTGTCACAAGGGTAAAATTTTTTTATTGGCAAGATGGAACGTATACGCTCTTTTTCCTTTGCTGCATCATTGCTGATGAAACTGAAGATGTCATTCTTATTGTTTCCATTGCATTAAAACATTATCATATGAAAAACACCCAAGAAATGTAATAATGCTTCAGCTTTGAATTTTTATAAGTGACTCTGTTCTTATACTCCCTGAATAATACATTATTACATGACAAATTACCTTAACTATTCATGGATTCATGAATGATTTTATTGAAATAAAGACTTTAGATGCTAATGAATTGCCTTAAATAAATTTGGATGTAACTTTCAGTGTTACTAGAGACATTTTTTTTTATTTTCAATCAAAGTTGTTCAGGGATATTGATTCATGCCTTTCCCTAGATCATTAGTGCAGTCTCAGTCAAAATTTGGACATAGTTTTGTCAATTCTGTTTTCCATTCTGATAATTGGTAGGAAAATACAAATAGTTTTTTCTTTTTAGAATCTACACGTATTGATGTATAATGCAACATAGATCTATATATACCTGTGGATATATTTTTGTGTGTGTAATAACTTTTGCAGAGTTTACTGATACTACACTCTGATCTTTGACAGAACAGCAAGAGAGCAACACTAATACCTAGCAGTAGTTCTGATGTGTACTGAAATTTTTGAATGATACTATACAAGTATATAAAGAGGCTAAATGAATTCACAGTTATATATAAGAAAACAGATATGAATAATTTAGGTAAGTTCCTGTGAATCAGTACAAAAAATGAAATTAATATTTTTTTATGATATCAATGTTTTTAACAATTACTTTAAAAATAACAGCAAATTTGTTTTAGTGAAAAGAAGTGGAAGTACATATTTGGTTCCAAATTGGAAATGAGATTGGATTAAAATTTTAGCTATGCCTTTAGCTGTAACTTTGTAACCTTGAAAAAGCATGAATTGAATCCTCCCTGAATAATCAGCATTCTTTATTTTGACTGATCCTATTAAAATGGTGGAAGAGAATGGGAGAGTGAGCGTAATGCCATGAAACTCTCTTTCTCTCAATAATCCTGTATATTTGTAAGTCACATTTCTTAAAATATGGATTGACACTAGGCTCTGAAATCAAGAACTGCTCACAAAAAAAAGATTAAACTACCAAATAGTAATATTTCCTCAGTTTTGCAATCTTCTTAGAAAAAGCATGTTCTTTAATCTTATTAATAAATTTAAATTAGATTTTTCTTTAATTTTATTTTCTTTAATATTATTAATAAATTTGAATTAGATTTCTTTAATCTTATTGCAGTTTATTTTAACACTAAGATTATTTATAAATTCTATGACTATAAAGTAAACAACAAATTTACACGATTTGCATTTACATCCATTATCTGTGGCAACACCATTCCAATGAGGTGAAAACAAACAATATGGCCTGAACTAAAATATTCAATAACGAAGATTGTAGTTTTATATCTAAATTTGAATTGAGCTTGTTAGATTTTCTATAATAATTGGTAAAGCATAGTCTTGACAAGACAAATTTCTAAGAATTGGGAAGACAAGTTCAAACCTGGTTAGAATTTTCTTTCTGATTTCGTTTACTTTGTTTGTTTTACAGCATATCAACATCAATGGGTTATTTAATGCCGACCAGATTTATATTGCTGGTAATTTTTTTTTCTTCAAATTTCTTTTTCCAAAAATGTATTGCTGATAATATTTTTTTCCAAAAAAAGTATTGCTGGTAATATTGTATTGTTGATAATAATTTTTTCTTAAAAAATTCATTGCTGGTAATAATTTTTTACAAAAGTATATTGCTGGTAATAAAAAATATTTTTACACATTTTGACCCTAGTTTGGGGGGTTAAGTATTTGCCCATAGCTGGGACCCTAACAGGTGCTATCACACCAGGTCAGAGTGTACCTGGGAAAATACCAGCTATTAAGAGGTGGTTCAATGCTCCTCAAAGCCTCCTGGTCCTTGCTGTCAGATGTAGTTTATCGTCTTACCCAGGATGGCTTCTTTCTGATCCATGTCGCTTGCATAAATATTGTATAATGTACGAATGACTTGGTATTTCAATATAAAACAACTGAGATAAGTTGGAAAAAAACTAGTAAAAAATGATATTCTATTTTGTTTTTGAATTTTTTTCTTTTTACTATAGTTAAACTTTTCAAAGATCTATGAAGTGAAAATTATTTGAAAACATGTAATATTAGCTGAAACAGAAACTTTCAGCATTCATTGACTGAGCAACCAGTGCTACTTTCAGTTGAAATTTATAAAATCTTTTCACTTAAAACAATTTTTCAGGAAAATAGGCTTTTCAAGCTGTTATTGCTTTTCCAGAATTGATGGAGGTTTCCTTCCTAACCTTGTATTTGAAGTCATGTGGAATGTCAACATCTTGATTAGATCTGTTTTTTTTTTCTCTTTGAGCATTACATGTTATATCCATTTTAATTGTTGCCGCTGTTGGTAGTTATCAATTGGTGTCGTTTCTGCTTTCTGGTACAGTTCTTTGTAATTCTGTAGCGCCAGTTCACAATGTTCAAAGGAGGATGGTCTTTGCCAATACTCTGGGGCTCTACTTGCTCAAACCCATATGAGGTGGCAATAGAGTGATAAGATTGGAAGCTATGTATGGAAAGGTGATTGAGTGCAGTAGTTAGTAAATTTCCTACAATTGTTTACCCAATATAAGCAAGAGGCATTTTTCAATGCTGACAAATGCTGAAAAACCTGCTTCAGTTCATCAGTTAAAATGCATGGAACAAATACATCGAGTCAATTGCATCATCCACCGCAAGGAAAGTTGGCTCCCTGTGCCGAGCCAGGAAATTTTTCTCCCTGGAATCGATCATCCAAATCTATAAATCGACCATTCGCCCTTGCATGGAGTATTGCTGCCATATATGGTCTGGAGCCCCTGCTGTTTGCCTCAGGGTTCTTGATAAGATCCAGAGACGGATATGCAATGTAATTGGCCCTGATCTGTCATCTCGTCTGCAGTCGCTCTCTCACAGACACGACGTTGCCTAGCTTTGTCTTTTTTACAAATACTTTCACGGTAATTGCTCCGAGGAGCTGCTTTCGCTGGTTCCTAGGCCTCATGAATTTAAACGTCCCACGAGGCTGGCATCCCGTTCCCACCTCTTCACTGTTGAAACTGTTAGATGTAGACGTCTCTTCTACTCTAATAGCTTCATGTCTCGCACATCTCGCCTGTGGAACTCCCTTCCTTATTCCTGTTTCCCTGACAAATACAAGCTCCAACTATTTAAGTGTAACGTCAATCGACATCTCCAGCTGCCTTGATCTATCCACTTCCCTTCTCCACATCCTTTCACCTTTCATTCCTATCTGCTCTCGCTCCAAATCTTCTGTAACCCCCTTGCCTTGATCGATCCACTATCTTTCTCCACATCCTCTCCTTTACCACTCCTATCTGCTCTTCCTCCAAACCTTCTGTAACCCCTTGCGTGCTAGTGACTTCCAGCCTTGTTTGGGGTGATAAACTTTAAAAAAAAAAAAAAGTATTAATGAAAAGTCATAAACATGCCCCCTTTTTAGGATAATGGGTATTAATGGGTTATAGGTAAAGACCTATAGTTACTAATAAATGTTTTATAAACCTATAATTAATACTGAATTTTTTTCAAAAGCCCATAACACAAAAGTTTTATTTTTATACTTAATACTATATTTTACATTTAGCATCAATGGACTAGTCAGAGGTTGCTTCTAAAGCAATATTCAAATAACATAAAAACAATGTCAATAATGTTTTAATATTGTATTTTGGATTAACACTAGGATGACCAGCTGCTTTGATATATATAAAATGGCCAAGGTGTCGTTTTCAACACCTTATGATTGTTTTTTTAATATTTGGCATGAAAAATAATCATATATGGTTAATGAAATTACTCATATGTTTGCAATACATAGTTTATTAAAGAATATTACTATTACACAACATTAGACATCATTTTGAAGTAGGCTATAACATTCTTTCTATAATCATGTAGAAGGTGTCGAAAACGACACCTCGGCCATCCTAGTGTTAAGAAAGCAATTGCTAAATCTATGATTTCTGTTTAACTGAATCTGTACTTGTAAATAAAAACTTCTTTGATTTTGTAGAATAAGTGTAAAAGTGTAAATGTGGAAGAATTTTTTTTGTGTCTGTAAGATTCTCAGTTATAAATTAAAAGAATCCATGTTCACCATTCTTGACATGGCTTTAAACAACTGTAATGGATTTCAAGTAAAATTGCCATAATTATGCCTCCTGACTGGCTTGTGACTTTGTATCATCTGAAAATAATAGAATGCTTATCACCTCACCCTCTGTTGGTGGGCTGTTGAAGCATGCAATCTACAGATGGGTTACTTGATAGACTGGGGCAGCCGAAGAAAATAGGTGGAGCAGTTGGGGACAAATGCTTTCTATTATCTCTTGCTTCTGTCAACAAAAGTTAGAAGACAGGTTTCGTTTTTAAGCTATCCTTAAAGTTCTCTGTTGGTACCCTTTGGTTGCGGTGAGAAGAATTTTTGAGAGATTCATCAATTAATTTTTTTGTCTAAGCATTGAATACAATTTATTTTTATCTAGTTTGCTGCTATTACAAAGAAATTTTGAATATTTTCTAGCCTAAGTAGCAGATCAGGATTTACTAAGCATAGATTAGATGTGGCACAAGGCCAAAAGTATGTAGCACCCAGTGAGGATTGAACTTACTACTCAGTCATAATTGATCTAACAAGACAACCTTGCTAACCATTACACATCAAAATAGCTGAGCAATTTTTTAAGCATAGCTTAAATGTGGCACAAGGCTGAAAGTATGGAGCTCCTACTGATGATTGAATTCACTACTCGATCATAACTGATCTAGCAAGACAAGCTTGCCCACCATTATGCCATATCAAAGTACCCAATTCTAAGTATAGATAGGTTAGTTGTAAAACTGAGCTCATGTATTTTTCAAGGTACTTCAGAGAGCAAGAGAAGTTACTTGGCAGTGCTTATCTCCTCTGTAGATATCACATGACAAGTGGTACCAGTAGAAGAGAGGATAACCTGATCTTATTAGTGGTTGTGGCATGTAAGTGTCAGGAGCTTTTTTTTCCCAAATATCTGATGATGTGACAAATGACAGAGTTGATAGATCCATGCGTCTTTTAGGCACATGAAAGTAACTTGACTCGCTAATTATATTTTACATGTTGACAGTTGTTACAGAACTTTAAGTTATAAATAGTCAAAAGGATATCTTAGGTAGATTATATGTGTCTATCCCTCTTACCTTCATTCTGCACTGTGAGTATCAAATTTTCCAAGCTCTCTTTCCTCATTGTGTGCAGTAAAAATTTCAACAATCTCTTCCTGATGTTAAATATAACTGTCCTTTTTGTTTCCATTTTCTCTAAAATATTGTCATTGCTCACTTGTTCTGTCCATGGTATTCTCAGTATACTTCTGTAGAACCACATTTTTGTTGCTGCTTTGTCTTCATCTGAGAGGATATTGTCCAGCATGCATAACCATAAAGGAGGAGTGATATATTATGTAACAGTTCAATACTATTACATTTGTAAAATGATTACAATAAGATATACATCTCAATTTTTATTATCCTATAAATATATATGTCAATTAAATGGTGGTATAGTGACTGTGGTCTCTCTTTTGAAAATTAGATTGCTAGAAGGTAAAAATTCCACCATATATTCTATGATATAAAATACAACAGAACATCATCTAATCTCATCTTCTTAACAGTAAGCTGTTACTATCTCATCTTCATGTTAATATCTCATCTTCTTAACAGTAAGCTGTTACCTTGTTACAGTCATGTGAGCCATTACTCGATATCAGCAAGTGGACATCTCTCATTAGTAAGTTGGGTAGATTAGTCTTATAATACATTCCTTTTTATTTCTGTTGTTTTTGTGTTAGCTTTATTTGCTTTTAATAATGAAAAGCAGACTTCTTTCTTACAAGTGACAATAGTCAATTATCAAGATAAAAAAAAAACCTAGATCACTAACACAGAAAATATAACACTTGCAGTTATAAATTATTTAAATAACATTGTTTTTTTGATGCTATTAATGGAAAAATATTATAAAGAGAAGGTGCTCACTGTTGAAAAGATGGCAACTATTTCTCAGCTAGAAAAGTAGGCCATATATCACTGGATAAAAATCTACCAAAGATCTGCTTTCTCATGTCTAAGGAAATGGTCAGTCCTGTCCTCAACCTAAGCTATCAAGTGACACATTTTTTTCAAATGACATTTCCCCAATGGATGGCATTGCTGATGGAAGAGGAAATAGAAGAATGTGAAATTGACCATGTGGAATGTTTGTTGGGGAGGAGGGGACAGAATGTGGGACTAGGTTAAGAAGATAGGCTTATTGACCTATGTGCCTCTCTCCAGAGAGTTCCTTAAATCATCTGTGGCAAATATGTGACCTGAGGGGTAACAGAAAACTGTAGTGATATCTCCAGATTGTAACTTTTTCATTGACTCTTGTAAAGAAGAGACATAGCAATAATTTTGAGGAAGATTTCTTTTCTGTTAACTTTTTATAACTCCAAATTTATTTTATTTTTTACTAATATTTACCCAATACAAGACCCAAGAGCCACTTAAGGTAGAGGGTTACTGTGTGAAATTATATTAGCATAGGAAAAATCAAGTGTTAGGAAGAGCTGAAGCTGACTATAGAAGGAACCGGAAACCCAATCCTTAACAGGAAACAAGGGATAAACTTCTACTCCTGTTCAAAAGACATGAAAGGAGATGATTGCAACAAATAGAGTGAAAATAATACCAACACCAAATGCATTTTCAGAAAATGAAGAAAAAACATTAGTGTTATTTTTCTTGCATTATTTTCAGTTTATTTTAGCTTGTGTACCTATATACTTACAACTTTGAAGAATTGTACCATCTTCCATGAAGTTTATCAAACAATCTGTCCAAGACAACAGGAGAACTTTTCCTTACCAAAATGTTTTGTCACCTAAGGGAATTTATCAAGGTAAATATAAATTTACCTTGATAAAGTGTTTTGTTTTCAGTTAAAAAAGAAAAAGGTATTTCAACTTAATTTACATTTTACTGAGCATATCTGATTTTGTTATCTGAATTTTGGAGATCAAAATTGTTGTCAATCTGTTATTACCATATTTGACAGCATATAAGGTACACATTTTTTACTAAAAATCTTCCCATGAGGCATCAGACTCAACATGGAGGCCTACATCTGATGCCTTGAGGAGGTAGTGCTGGGTCAAGAGAATGGCTGCTGGAAGACCCTACGTCTGGAAACAGGACTTTGCACCATGCCACACAAGCAGGAGAACCCAGTCATGGCTGCCAGATATTATCTGTGACCATCACCCCTTACATCTGGCCACCTAACTCCAAAGACTGCAACCCCCTTGATTGATGCAGTTAAGTGAGAGACCAACAAAACTTGTAATATCAAAGATGAATTGAAGGCAAAGATTATGGCAGTATTCACCAAACAAGGTGAACATCCAGAAAAGTTTCAGGAGATTTTGAAGTTGTCTGGAGGCTGTGGTTGAAGCCAATGGTGATTTATTGAATAAATTTACTCTTTAATATTTCAAGATATTATTCTGTAATTTTGGTAAATATATCTTATTTTTAATTTGTGTAATTTAGATGACAATTTATCCATCGTGCCCTAATATATATATATATATATATATATATATATATGCACACACACAGATATATAATGTAAGAATTGTGATATAAATTAAATATAGCTGTAAAGACAATATAAATAAAGTCCCTGAGGGACTTTCTCAAGGTAAATCTACATTTGCCTTGATAAATTCCCTGAGGTAACAAAACGCATTGGTAAAGGAAAGTTCTCCTTTTGTCTTATCTATCTATCTATCTATATATATATATATATATATATATATATATATATATATATATTAATAAAAAGAACAGTAAGATATATAATCAGGTATTCTTATTGATATTTTTATTTTTAAAAAACAGTGCTCAATGTAAATTTACAGAGCATAAATATTATAAATTAACTGATTTAAAATATGGTTTCTTTGCTATACAGGAATTACCATGTTTCAAAAACCAAAGCTAAAAACTTCAAATATAATTATATAATTAAATTAAAAGCATTAGTTCTGTTTCATCTTCAAGCAATTTTTTGAATATATATATATATATATATATATATATATATATATATATATATATATATATATAAGGTTTATAGATGGTACATCCTTCTAAGTAGTATACAAGTTAGAATAAATTGAAAATAATGCAATAAGTACTTCTTAATATCTAACTTATTTATGTGGAGATACTTATATCAAAGACCCATTTTCATAAAAGAAATCACAAGTTATTTTCTATTAACAATGCTAAAGTAACCACGAAATAAACTTGAAAATGTCAAATTGTGCAAACAACAAATCTTCAAATCCTCAAAGCATGATTAATAAAAGACAAAACCCACAAATATATAAAACTGGTTGCCACCTCTGGTTTAATCTATTGTCTGTTTTTAATAATTAATTGAGTCCTGTCTCAACAAATTTATTTTCTCTTTAGACTAAATGGTTTATTCCTCATTGTTGCTCTGATAAAAAATTTCTTTTGTGTGCAATGTCCTTTTGGGATGTGGACAGTCATGATGCTCTATCGCTTTCTGTCTACTGTAGCTTTTAAGTAACTGACACCCCTTTACCACCCTTCTTTATCCTTGGGTCCTTATCCATGCGCTCAAACTTGTTAAGTAGGTTAGGCACTGTTTTCTAGTACCTCTCTTCCCGTCCTCGTGCCTTGTGAGTGTTAAATTCTTCAAGACTTCTTTTCTCATTATGTATCCCAAAACTTTATCTGTCGCTTTCTGATTGCCAGCATCAGTTCCCTTGTAGTTCCTATTTTCCTCATGACCTTCTTCCCATCTTTTATGCAGTGTTTCCCTTCGTGACAAAGACAGTCATGGTTACCCCTTTATGACTATCTTTATGGTCCTGTTTCTGCCATCCTCATTCATTACTCGCTGGTTTCCCTACCTTCAAGCTGCCTTGTGAGTGTTAAAATCCACAAGCTTTCTTTCCTCATGCGTCCTAGAAGTTTTAGCTGCCTCTTTCAGATTGCTAACAGCAGTTTCTTTGTCGTCCCTGTTTTCCTTTAAACATCCATATTACTCACATTTTCTGTCCATGGTATTCTCAACAGTCACCAGGAAAATAACATCTCTGTTATTTTTAGTTTCTTCATCTGAGTGGAAGATCTCCAATATCCGCTGCCATAGAGGAGACCAGACATTACTAGCAGTCTTTTAGTCTTTTCTTTGTTTCTAAGGACATTTTCCAATCTCTTAATACATTGCTTAGTTTCTGAAAGCCATTTTTCATTATTTCTATATACCTTGGATGTCTGTCAAACTTCCCATTGTCTGTTACTGTACTAGACAGCTAAATTCTTGCACCTGTATAATTTTAACATTTCTGATATGTAATTTGCAACGTAGGCTGTCTCTTTTGCTGACAACCATGCATTCTACCTGCTTTCAGTTAATGGTTAGTCCTTTCTTTGCCTGTGATGATGGTTTTTCACCAGCAATTTAATGCAACGCTCTATCATGTGTGGGGTAATGCAAAACTAATTTGAGAAACACTCAGCTGACTTTTGATTATTCATTGTACCCCAGACTTAAACCCTGTTGAACATGTATAGGATATATTGCAATCCCTGCTAAATTCTTTACAGTAAACAATTCAATGGATAATCCAAGAATGTGAAATGATTCCAGTATCTCAATGACTTGATGTCATGTTGCATTACTGCCATTATTCTGATGAAGATGGGAGCTACATGTTCTTTCTTATTTTTGTCACATAAATTTATATGACAACGTTACATATATTAAAATAATAATAAAAAACAGTAAGATTTATAATCCAGTGTTCTTAGCAATTATTTTTATTTTAAAAAAAAACAGTGCTTGATAAAGCATAATATTATGATTATTTTCTTTTTTAAAGAAATAAATAAACATAAGACATAAATTTCTATATTTCAAAACTGAAACTAATGAGTCTGTCTATATTTCTGAGATGAGGTATTATGTACAGTATTTACATTAGTCGGACTATTGTCCTCATCTTTGTCGCCATATTTGTCACAACGTTTCGGCCGTTGTACGCTCCGGCCTTCTTCAGGTGGTTGGAATTTCGAACCGAACCCTTTATTTCGATCACTGGGGTAGACTGTTCTAGTTCCATGAGCCATGTTTGATGGATGTCAGTTATCAGTTATCTCCTGGTAATTTTCCCTCTGAAAGTTCTCCACTGCCTTAACCGGGTATTGAACTCACACTCTTTGGGTCTGTCACTGGATCTAACCAATGCCTTTATCCACTGTGCCATGTGTCCTTGAGGACAGTCTACCCCAGTGATCGAAATAAAGGGTTCGGTTCGAAATTCCAACCACCTGAAGAAGGCCGGAGCGTACAACGGCCGAAACGTTGTGACAAATATGGCGACAAAGATGAGGACAATAGTCCGACTAATGTAAATACTGAAACTAATATTGTAATATTTAAATTTTATTCCCACAGATTTCAAGTACCATTCCTCCTTCTAATAGCTAATAGACTATATAGTATAAATATTAAAAATATGACTTACTCATATTTAGATGACACTTTTAGAAAATCTTTGTATATAAAAATATAAATTAAGCGAATAAATAAAAATGCCAAAATTTTTTTGTCATTGAAAACCCAGATGACATGCTGAATAACAGATGTCTATGTTTGTGAGCAGGCACCCCCCCCTCCCTGCCTAAACTTAACCTGACTTTGTAAGTAACATATATTTGAATACATAAATTGTCTAAGGGAAATTAAAACCCAACCACCCCTAATCAAATAGATTCCTTAACCTTAACAACTCAAAATATTAAGATTGTCCATGCTTATAAATTAAGTAAATTTCTTAGGAAGTTATTCCTAGCATTGCTTGACAATGGAACAAAACTCTGAATTTTAAGTTTAATTTTTATAATTAAATTTACAATTTTAGTTTTAGTTTTGAAACATAGAAATTTCTGTGTCGCAATGGAACCATATTTTTAAAAAAGAAAATAATCATATGACAAAGTTATATTTTCTTATAACAAATACGTTACAATGGAGGAAAGCAGCTCATCACATACTTAGCGAATTTGAGTAAATGGATGCTGGAACAGAGTTTAGAAGAAATAACAAAAAGACAAAGTTTATTAAGAGCTACAAGGGACAGGAAGTTGTGGAGAGCCATGATTGCCTACATCGTGAAGGAACACTGCACATAAAGAATAATAATAAAGTTGCTTTAATAAGTCTGTTACTTGATATATAGTTAAAAGCTGAACTTTGATCTGGAACTTTCATAGTATAATGTTAAATCACTGTAATGTTCAGTACTGAATTAAGTGCACTGACAATGAGTACTTGTGAAAGAAAGGGTTTTTTTTTTCATCGTTAAGCTATAAACTTAGTGATTTATCTCCATATGCATCTGGTGTGTTCCAAATTGTTGCACAGAATGTCATTGTTGATATTATACCCTAAATTTTGTCATATGTATTCCAGAGGTGGGGGTCAGCAGGTATAATAGGCCATGCTCTGTTTAGACTTGTATAGTTCAAGCAGTTGCACATGGCTCAGTTATTTATTGTATGAAACGCATCTATTTCAGTTCACTGATGACTATGTAATGGTAAATTGATTTGAAACTGAATGCTCGTAAATGGGTAGAGGAAGGAATTGAAGAATATTTAGCTAACATTAGTATTTCTTTGTTACAACCTTGGTCCTTTTTTCTTTTCTTTTTTTTTTTGCTACAGAAGAAGTTATCACCAAAATAAGATTTCATTTTAAAACTTTTTGATCTTGTTCCCACCTTTTTTTTTTTCCAAAGTATTTTTCTAAAGTTAAAGAAATGTTATCAATATATTTTTGTATACATATGGACATATATATTATGTGTACTGGACTCCCTATGTTACATTTGGGGGGGTTTGGTTATTTTTAACTGATGACAATGTAGGGAGAGGGGCACTTGTGCTCTGCTTTTGTTTTGATGTATTTGCCTTCTATTGTTAAATTATGGAGTTTTGCTTCTGTGATAAATAGAAACAAGAACCTCTCAATAATTGCTTCTATGCTCATTACAGTTCTGATTTTGTTCACACTATTTTTTTTTTTTTTTTAATTTTTTTTTCCATCATTCATTCATTCATACATTCTTAATAGAAAATAAGTCAAAGAGTTATTTTGACAATTGAGTGTCAATTTTAGGATTATGTTATCTATTGGAGTAATTGTCTTTGAGAAAAGCTCAGTGACTGAGGATCAGCAAAAGTTCATGATAAAGAAATATGAGCACCAAACTGAATTGTCTTTTGTAATATTAAATAGTAATATTAGCTGTTAATATTTAACAGACCCCCCCCCCACGATGGATGGATGTGGCACAAGGCCGAGTTTATCGTGGGTTCTCTGAACCCGTAGGCTCGGCCAAAAATATTCCCTTTGAACTCAGATAAACGGGTTCAGGGTCTGTCTACCTCCCTGTACAAAACTTTGCCCTTTGGCAAAGCCTCGTCCGGGTTCCTCTCTGCTCAAGGCAGAGAGTTCGACAGTTGAACAGGCTAGAACACTAGTAATATAAGCTGTTTCCTTATAAGGAAATATTTGCTATTAATATTAGTCACTAGACCACTGTTAAATGCATCAGTTTACTTTTAAAAACAGTTCAAGATAGAAAATAATGAGGTAACAATATTATCAATTTTATTATTAATTATGCATATTTTGCAATACAAGTTATTCTAATAATTATTAATACTCAATATACAATATTAGATCAAATGCACAAAGAAATTAATAAATGGGAAGGTTTCCAGAATTTGTGAAAAAATGCATCCCCTGATGCACAGAACAAAAAAAACTTTCAACATATTAAAATTATTATGATATCATTGAAATAAATTTAGTTTTAACAACGCATATATTTTCTTAATGAAATTCAGCTGGAAATTCAATGACAGACATTAAGTTATCAAACAACAGACTTTCCAAATGAACAAGAAATAAAAAATACCGGAATGACATAGGAGGCTTATCGTTGTTCCAGGACGATAACCCCACTTCAATTTGAAACATCCCTTTACTGCAAACATTGCCCTGCAAGAAAAAGTTTACCTTTTTTTAAAAAAATAGAATTATAAACTGATATACTGCACTAAAGGCCTTTCCATTCAAGTAATATTAGCACCAGGGTGGAAATTTATACCAATTTTAGTATTTACTATTTATTATAATTATAATTTTAGTATTTAACATTTATATAATTATAATTAATTTTCAAAGATGAAGGTCATTCCTGCCAAAAAACAAACAGCATTCATCTGTTTAGGGAGATTCATATATATTGAAATAAAGTATGGATGCCCCCTTTTTGTGTATTTAGTTTCATTTTTTTTCTAGGTAAGTTTTTCAAAACCTTCTGTTGAAATTTATAAAATGTTTTGCTTAAAACAATTCTTTTACAAAAATAGGTTTATCAAGTCTATTATCACTCTTTCCAGAATTGATAATATACCTTATTTTTGCATCAGTCATACAATTTTTGTATGTCAAATTATGATATCTATTGATAGTTACTGTCATTTCCACAATGGTTATATATTAAATGCTTATAACTGTGACCAGTTGTTATACCATTCTATTGTGTATCCAGTGTTGCTAGACTTATTGAATGGTAGAAGTTAAATGTTGCATTTGTGTAAGACTAAGATTTGTTTTAATCTTGGTCACATTGTAGTAGATACTTTGAGATTTGAACTCTTGATATTTTTTTTGTTAATGCAGTAATTCACCCAATACAAGGCCCAAAATGGTTGTTTTAAGGGCATTAAGAGAGGACGTAAGAAGAGTATATTATGATGATATGTAGGGGAGATAACAATTGATCATGGAGAGATGAAAATCATAGACTCAGGAGTTTGTTTCACAAAGTACCATTTCTGGTAAATAAGCTGTGGAACTTATTCCTTAGGAATGGAATACGATCAAAATGAAGGTGAGTTGACACTCTGTGTGTGGCATGGTGGGTCCTAGATGTGAAGGCCTGAACTGGTGGAACTAAGGAATATATTTAATCTGAACATCTGTCATTCTAAGAATTTTGTGTTTGTGTAAGACTAAGATTTGGTTTAATTTCTGTCATACTGTAGCAGATATTTTAAGACTAGAACTCCTGGTCTTTTATACTTTGGTATACTAAATTATTTAGTTCTCAGTACTTAGTGACAATGTTAGTATTGTCAGTCACTGATGCCAGTTGTACTTGGTTTATACTTGTGCTTCACTTGTAACCATGTCTGATGCTAACCTCTAAAAATATATTCATGGTAATTGTTTTGATGATATTTCCTCTTTAGTCCTTTGGCTTCACAGATTTAAACAAAATAATTGATTGGCAGGTAGGTCTCATCAGTTTACTGCTGGAAATTGCTAGACATAACCATAAATTCTATATTGACAGTTTCTTTTCTTTTATTTCTGAAACTCTCTTCTGGCTTCTTGATTTCCTGTCAACTGAAATCTTCAAAAATTTAAATGCAACGTCAATCATCATCTTCTGTCTCCTTGAATCTTGTTCTTTTTTTGTCCTCTATGTTTATTTCACTCTCACTAACCACTTGCATCCTAGTGGCTTTTTTTTAATACCAACTCTTATAACATACTACTCTGTCTTTCACTCTAATACTTCTACCATTTATATATATGTGTGTGTGGCAAGTAATGTACCTAAGAATATTGCATCAGCAGTTGTATTAACATTGTAGTAACAACATTTGTACAAAAAATGTACTGCAAGCATGGTGGTCATTTTGTAGTTGTATTTTAAAGACTTTGCTGTAATACAAGACATTTTCGCTGTCCTACATATCTAGGAAATTTGTTTTTCTCCTATTGACTTGTTTTGGTCTTTTGAGTGAGTGAAAAAATGTTACATTGTAATATAATAGGTAAGAACTTGGAAAAGGCTTGATCATTGGAAAGTGTCAAGGTTTTGAACAGAATTTGAAACTTCCCTTGAATCATGTAATTTCATCTGAAATTCTTCCTACTCTAGATGACATATTATTTTACCAGAGTATATATTCTTAACTGAGTATAATGCTTGAGTAAAAATATAAGTTGACATTTGAAATGATGACATTCCTTATTCAAAAGCTCACAGAAAATAAACCTTTTCT
>OZ038493.1:36413280-36428280 GCA_964036315.1 Acanthosepion esculentum | reverse complement strand
AATCTTGTCAATGCCAAATCCATCTAAAGCTGCCATCATCTCTATTACAATTCCAACTGGGTATACTGCTTTGTTCTTATTCTATTTAACCACTGATGATTCCACTTCAGATTTTCATCCTTCTGGTCCTTTGGTATTTCTGTGTATTGCAAGTTGACCCCTGTCATTGTGGTAGACTTCCTCAATGTATTTGTTCCATTTCTGTAGTATTTTTTTCTTTCTCTATTGCCAGTGTTCCATCATTCTTGGACTTTATACACCCTGTTGATGAGCTTGTCTTTTGTCCTGTTAGTTCCTTTGTTCTTTTATTCATATCTGCTTTATCTGTAATAGCCATTCTTTCAATTTCTGCACACTTTTTGTTGAGTCATTCCTCTTTAGCCTTTCTTCATTTATTCCTAATTTCTTTGTCCTATAATCTGTGCCATACCTTGGCATTGTCTGTTGTCTCCTTTTCCTCATGTGAATAATTTCATGGCTTATGGCCATATCATGCTGAAACACTGGTTCCCATATAGTCAATGAAGTTAAGCAACATTGAGCTTGGTCAGTATCTAGATGGGTGACCACTTAGGAATCCCAGGTGCAGTAAGTTTGGATATGTGGCTGGTGTAATGGTTAATGAATAATGACTTGGATATCAGAGAGCTGAGTCCCAATTCTAGCCAGTTTCATTATATTCATCTATGTGCAAATACTCTTGGGAAAGGTATGAATTCACCTCTTCTTCTCCCCCGGCCATTAATTAATTAGTAGGATTATATAAATAAATCATTATCTCTAAAAAAAAAAATTCTTACAATTTAAAATATTTTCTGGCATTAAATAACCTGCAAAAGGTTGATAAGCCATAAAAAACAATCAGTCAAGCAATCAATTAAAAGAATTTCATCTCTCATCCATTCCTTTTTCCTTTGTCTGGTTTTCTTTAGGATGATCTTTCTTGCTAAAGCTTTACTTAATGTATCCCACTTCAAATTCCCACTGTTATTTAGTTCATTGTATGGTCAATTTGGTTCTTTGTTTTTCCTCCTGGGCTTCCCCATGTCCGTATATGTTTCAGGTGTTCTTGAAACCAAATGTTGGCTACTACCTGATCATTCATGGTGAACCATTGCCCCCTTTTTTCTCTGTGTTCATTACGAGTTCCTACTCTGAATTTGCCTGCTGTTTCTCCCATTGCTCTCCATCCTTACTGTGGAATTCAGGTCTCCTATCCGATTGTAATATCCTGCAATTTGCTTTGAGCATCGATGGCATATACAGGAAGAAATACTCATTTTCAGTGATTTCTAAGCTGACTACACTGACTATGATGTAAGATTAAATTCTATTCTGCAAAAAAAACAGAACAGACAATTGCAGAGCAAATATATTGATCAAAGTCATGAGTAAAAGTGTTAAATGTTTTCTGTGAAGCAGAAAAAATTATTTTTCAATTCATTAAAGATATGAGTAAAATGTGAAGTTTTTATCAACTCAAGGAGAGGGAGATTAAAATCAATAACATGTTTCATTTTGTGCTCTCAATAACCTCAATCTTTTGACAAAAGCAATAGGTAATAAGAGCTGAATGCTTATATGAGTGTTAATCAGGAAAACTGAATACTTATCTGACTGTTAATAGAGGGAATGAATGCTTATAGAAGTGTTAATGAGGAGACTGAATATTTATATAAATGTTAATGGGGTGACTGCTTATGTAAGTGTTAATAGTGATGTTTATATAATTGTTAATGGTGAAACTGAATACTTATAACAGATATTTTAAGTTCACAGATGACCAAACAATATTTCCAGATATTTAATAGATTCATTATGCAAATTGTCCTGTTCTTAAAAAGTATCTTTTTTTTTTATAATCACAAAGGAATTTTTGGATCATCACAATTCTTTGTATGTGTGGAATATGGAAGGATATAAAAATGAAATTAACAAATAAGCCAATAATTCTATCATTTCTTAACAAGCTGTTGTCCCCTTAGACACCTCTGCCATTTTACATATTACTCAGGGTATTATCAAAACTGCCTTGTCCGTCTTTGATAATCAGCTATGCCAGGCAGGTCTTTAAGGAAGCATGACATGGGTCATTGGTATTCCATTATTATCCTTGTCATTTCTAAAACTTTTTCTGGCCCTTTGTTATTCTTGTATTTCTGAAAAGTCGAGGATGGTTGGCTAGGCAGCATGTCCATCGGCTGCCTTGAGGGTATTGTCAGGAAAACCAACTTTCTTTCCCTGACACCTCCTATCACCCTACTTCTCCCCAACCTTTACTGGAACCTCTCCTCTCTCGCCTCTGCACACTTGTTACACTTTTCCTGCTGCTTTTCTATAACACAATAAATATACTATCTGCTGATTCATTAGTTCTGAATAAATCCTTCAAGAAATACAAGAGTTGACATTACATGCTTATATTCTTGAAGCCTTTCAGCCATTATTGAGCTTTCAAACTTTACCTTTATCATCCGCACAAATATATATTGTATAATTTCATATATAGTTTGAGATTTGGGTGGATCTATTTGTAATCGGTTGTGTGTATGTATTTTAGATGAGATGGTTTGTGTAAATCATTTGAATCTTTATATAGATTTGTATGCTATATACAAGTTTAGAATTGTTAAGGTATGTATATACATCAATCAGCAGTTTAATGATGAAAAAGTGTTTATTTTACAGCATCGTATTCTTCATTGTCAATCCACTGAATTCAGTGAAGAATATTAACTACATAAATTGAACATTATACATGGAAAATTTCAGATCAAAATTCAGCTAAAAATATGTCATCCATTTCTGTATATGCAGTTAATTTAAAAAATCTATAATCTATAGCCTTTCAGTACAAACAGATATCAGATAGACATAGCAACACTGACGGAAAAAAATTGCAACACTGAATATTTTTTATTCAAGATGAAACAAACAGATAATACATTTGTATTACTTTAAAGAGTTCAATATCCATCAGTTCAGTTATGTGCCATGTGTGATACATGCTTAGGTGATCATGTATCTTTCAATACATAACTGACAAGGCAGATTTTTTCTTGCTGTAGGTTGCTATGTCTTTCGACAGTAGACCAGTTGCCATCCAAAACTATAGAACCCAGTCTGTCCTGCTATTTACCCATAGCTGGGGGGAGAAGAAGAGGGTTTATACCTTTCACAAGAGTATTAGCACATAAGTGAATGTAATGGATTTGACTGGAATTTGAACTTGGCTCTCCAATTCCTCAATTGTAGTTGCTGTCCATTACTCCACCGTGGTTCCAAAATAAGTATCAAAAGTATTCAAACTTCATAATAAAACACTGTCTATCCTCTTTGGCCATTAATACAGGCTTGTATTGTCATATACATCTGATTTTACAAACAGCAAAAACTATCCTGCAATATATTAGTTCATTTCTCTCGTATCTGTTAATGTGTTATAGCATACCTCCAGGCAATAATTGTGGAATTCACTTGACTCATTTCTAGCAGTTGACTACTACTTCTATGCCCTGTTGGCGAATCTTATATGTGCTGTTCTTGTTCTAAGTATTATCGTTCATTACCAACCTTCGTTTGATTATTCTATTCAGTAATCTTCCCTAGGTTACAACATAATGCTATACAGCAAAAGTTGTTGGTGGGTTAACTAAATGAGTTAAGTTTTAAGCCATCATGTCGTCGTCGTCTTCTTCTATATGCTGTGTCCCTCCACAATGTCTACAATTTCTTGTCCTTAGTGGATTTTAATAAATTTTGTCATCTAATCTAAACCTTGTTCTGCCATCCATTTAATCAAGCTCTTGAGGTAGGTTATGCATTGTTTTCCTCTACTGCACTTGCCTTCAACATGCACTGTGAGGAAATGCAACTGTATATTCTACTCTAATAGTTTCTTTTCTTGCACTTCTCACTTCTGCAAACTTTTTTTCTGTTTTTCTTCTTCCCGGCCATCTACAATCTTCAAGAATTTAAATGCAACATCAATTACCCTCTTTTGTTTTCCTGATACCTCTTCTTTTAGTGTTGTTTCTCCTCATTAAAGTTTTCTCATTTTTATTCCCAGTAACACTTTGCATCTTAGTGGTATTATTGCCTTGCTTGCCGTGAAATAATTTTTTAAAAAATTATAAATTTTGTATTTATAATAAACAAGAGTTTTGAATCTTTGTTTTTTTTTTGTGAAAATCTACATCTACAATGAAAAATACAGTATATATTAATTTAAACATTTCCGATATAGGCATATAAATAATTCAGATTGCCAAGAGAAATTATTTGTCATTTTCTGCAAACACTCAAAAAAATCCCCAAATATTCATATTAAAAAATAAGTCAACTTGAAAATTTGCAACTATTTAAATCTCTCTAGTATATATTCACTTAGAGAAACCCTAAATTAAATATAACTTCAAATTAAGCAGCATATTTGTTTATTTTATTTAATTTTATTTTATTTTTTAAATTACTTTATTTATATGTTAAATTTTCTCATTTTGGGAGTAGCCAAAAGGAAATGAAGTCTGCAATGGTCAAACAGTATTTAAAAACAAAAAACAAACCATTTCCTCACTTTTCTTAAAGCAAATAACAAATATTAAAAGGCATTTTATCAATATTTCCTGGAAAACTACAATCTTGACCACTTCAAGTCAAGGCTCAAATGTTATCTATCCTCCTTATCCTTACTTTCTCTCAGCACCTCTTTCATCATAAACATAATAGTTATCCCTACTTTGAGTGGCTCTCGAGCATTATACAATATAAACTTTTAGTATTATTAAAAAAAACATATTATTTTCTTTCCTTTTTTATTGTCCAATACAGAAATAAAATACACAAATATTATGTATTTTTAATATTTCATTATGAGTGTTATAATTACATTTGATCTTATTTACTGAATATATTTACTGCAGGTAATTCAAAAAAAAAAAAAAGGTGCAGGTGACTCAATTTATATTGAGTCACTTTTTTGTTATATCTCCACTGCCCCATAATGTATGATGGTTTTGAGTAAAATTGTAAAAGCAGAAAAATATTTCTTTATTTAAGTCATATCTGCATTGTTATTGGTCCTGACATGGCATCTCGGCTTCAGTCACTTTCCCACTGCTCAAATGTAGCTTCCCTGTGCCTTTTCTATAAATACTTTCATGGTGATTGTTCTGATGAACATTTCTCAATGGTACCTAAACTTTATGAATTTAATTGCAGTACTAGATTGGCAGCTAGGTCTCATCCTTTTACAGTTGAAATTGATAGATGTAACCATAAGTTCTATGCTAAAAGTTTCTTCTTGCTTTTTGAACTTTCCTCTTGCTTCCAAGTCAACTTTGATCTTTAAAAGTTTAAATGCAATGTATATCGTTATCGTCTTCATTCTTGTTCTTTTATTTTCTCTCCTTAATATTCTTTAACACTCAGTAATCCCTTGAACCTTAGTGGCTTTATTTCCTTGCTTGTGGTGAAATGATTAAAAAAAAAATGTACTTCTGAAGAAAGATCTGATCAGGGAAATGAGTTTTACAAGTATATGGATGAATTTGTTTGAATGAATGTAGTGTATAAAATAAATGCCATTTTCAAGGGGATTACTTTTGAATGGAAAAATAAACCAAGCTTATTGGGAACATGGCTGCTGTAATAAGTAATAGCTTTATCTACAGTAACTGGCACCTTTGAACTGTCAAAAGACTCATTGTAGAAAATATTAGGTTGTTACCAGACAGCATTTACAATTGCTCACACACAAACACACACACACGTATGTGTGTGTGATTTTAATTGGTAGTTTCGGGTAAAAGTTTCTTTTTTGCACCAATTCTTTAAACTCTGTAACTCTATCTCTTAACGATGACATACGATTATCTGTAATGAGGAAATATTTTGGTCTTGCGTGATTGTATGATTGCATATGATGAGAAAGATTGTCGTGTGAGTTTGAGACGGAGGATACGATGAATCATTTCGACCCCCTGCCAATGTACTCTCCATTGGGAGTGGGTGCGTGGCTGCTGCAGTGATGGCATGGCTGGGGATGAAGAGAAGAGGAGGATGACATCAAAGATAGGCGCTTGATATAAATACACCAAATTATGAAAGGACGGCAAGTCATCAGGAGTGGATGATGAGGACATCGTGGAGGCATCCGTAGCATTGGCCGTGACATTACGCTCTGGGCATAGAAACAGGAGATCACCAAGACGCTTGCTGATTGATTGATAATATATGGACCCCATCATCTGCAGCTATGACAATCTCACAGTGGCATCATCAGGCACATTGCAAGCCTAACCAAGCGATTGAGCTTTCTGATTGAAAAGCGGTCTTTCTTTTGATTTACGGCATCTTAAATTTGGAATCTGGCATAGTATTTTTATCTGCGGGTGTGGAAGGGGAGAAAATGAAGAGAAATAGGAAATACCACTTTTGGTTGGGGAAGCAGTGGTGATAACGGGAGGGGGTGGGGCTTATTCTATTGAATATTGCTTTTGTAAATTTTATGCCGGACAGTGTATATGGAGACAAAAGACATATGGTTTATCATCGTTTTCTGCTTATAACACTTGCTCAAGGGGTGGATGATGCTTCGTGTTGACTTAAAAGTTATGTGCTAACAATAGAAGTTATTTATGTCAGCCATAGAAGAGTTGATTTAGATTCTAGAAGAAAAGGAAAACCAATTGAAGCAAAAGAGAACAAATGAGCTTATGTTCAAGTGAGAAGCTGTCAACATCAATATCAATTACAAGTGAAGAACACCTCCTGCCCTTTTCTGTTATTACTGTAAACAAGTGATGTTGCCTCATATTGAAAAATTCTTATAAATTCAGTTTGATTTGCATCATCTCATAGAGAGAGACAATGATTAAGGATTAAATGAAAATTTTATAGATTCATGATGCATCTAATAGGCCAATTTTGTCAGTAACGTTCACATTAATTCCTGATTATTAACAATTCCTTTTCTTGTTTTATGATGCATTTCTACTGTAAGTGAATTTCTCATGCATTTCTATTATAAATGAATTTCTTATGCATTTCTATTATAAATGAATTTCTCATGCATTTATATTATAAATGAATTTCTCATGCATTTATATTATAAATGAATTTCTCATGCATTTATATTATAAATTAATTTTTCATGCATTTCTATTATAAATTAGTTTCTCATGCATTTCTATTGTAAATTAATTTCTCATGCATTTCTATTGTAAATTAGTTTCTCATACATTTATGTGGCAAATAAATTTCATGCATTTCTATTGTAAATTAGTTTCTCATGCATTTCTATTGTAAATTAGTTTCTCATGCATTTCTATTGTAAATTAGTTTCTCATACATTTATGTGGCAAATAAATTTCATGCATTTATACTGTAAATTAATTTTCCACATACTTTTGCAATAAATTTCCTCTTCATTTTTGGGTGAATTCATACTCCCCACCCCACCTCCCTGGCATAATAAATTCACCAACTAGCATTTCTGGAGCAAATAAATTTCCTCCCAGCATTTCTGAAGTGAATAAATCCCTTCCCCTTCATATTGTGAGTAAAATATCTTACCTGCATTTCTGTAGTAAAATATTTGAACTCTCACTGTATTTTTGTAGTAAATCTATAGTAAAATATCTTCCCATCTCTCCCTGCATTTCTTCAGGAAAACATCTACATTTTTACATTATATGTTTATAATTACCATATCCTGTAATTAACATTTGAATTAATCCATAGATATTTTTTTCCTGATTTTCATTTTATTTGATTAATTGAGCACAAAAAACTTGCTCAAATAAATTTTAGGCCCCAAATTGTAAAAGTCATTGTTTAATCATAAAATTTGTTGGAATTCAACGAAGAAAAGTTTGTTTTTTTTGTTGTTTTTAATGCAGAAAATAGTGATGCTAAGTTGAGTATCAGTTAAGTGGCAGTTAATTGACAGCACTGAAAATTTACTTACATACGCTAATAGTAAATATAGTTGTTTCTCCCCCTGCCACAGGGATGGTCCAGTTTTAGTTGGTAACAAAATACAAGGGATTATTGATTCATTTCATCCTCCACTACTGCCAAGTTTTTTTTTTCTGTTTTTAAGTAAATCTTCATATGAATTAAAGTTTTAGTATATTTGTCTAATAAATAAAACTTGTAATGTCACAGGTTACATAAATAACTCGTTGAGTAAATAAAATGGATTGAATTGTGATTTTTGTAATCATTTGCTAACGAATGAGACAATTAAAACATAAAGAGAAGTAAGGACAGACTTAATGATAAATTAAACATAATTTAGCATTCATAAAAGATATTTCATATGTAATTATTAATTAACATAATTAGTGGGAAAATCATGTTGCCGGAATTTTTATTAGACATTTGCAAAAAATTCTAGATTGATTGTTTTTGTTTAGCGGCATATCAACACCTCTACAGGTTATTTAATGCTGAAATCTAAATATTTTCTATGCAATTTTATTTTATTTTAATTTTTTTGAGATAATAATGGTTTTAGTGATACAAGTCTTACTAATTAATTCATAGAGAAGAGAAGGATTCATAACTTCCCCAAGGGTACTTGCACATAAATGAACATACAAACCAAACTTGAATTGGAACTCAGCTCACTGATTAACACTTCCAAACCATTATACATTACACCACCCACAAATCCAAGCTTACAGTACCTGGTATTCCCAAGTGGTCCTCCATCTAGGTAATGACTTCAGTGATTTTTAAAAGAACTGGTGTCTCAACATGACGTGGACATAAGCCTTGCAAAAAAGAAATGCAAATCAAGGTTCGTTATTGAATGAAGCAAAAAGGTAAATGACAAATTTTAAATTAAAAGAATTTCAACATTTGGGCCTGAAGTTTTCTTGTTAATTTTTGTTTTTCCTCTTATCTTTATTGCAATCACTTCAGAGGAGTACAAAAAGTTAATTTATTTTTGGTATTTGTTAGATATTTATATTTTACTTTTCTATGACAAGAAGGAAATTACTGGAAAGTAATCGAAACTCACCTGAAGCGAGCTGAATGTGTAATGCTCCTCATGCCAATGACATTTCCACCGAGCTTCTCTACGGCATATGACTTCACTGAATCTCTTTTGATATGTTCCTCTCGAATTTATATTTAAATTGGGGTCATCAGGAGAGAATGTGCACCGTTTCGGGGCCTTCCTCTCTCACCTATGACATATTTTAATTTGATTTACTTTTTTGAATAGTTATTTTGGATTTTTTTGAAACTGATAAAATTCTTCCAGATGTGACATTTGTATCAGATTCTTGCAAAATTATTACATATATTAATAATGTTCTAATGTGCTTGGTTGTACTTTTTTTTTTTTATTATATAAGTATTTATTCCAAATGAACATTGTATATTTGGTTTCAAGTGTGATGCAAAATAAATTCCTTAGCTTTCTTGGCCCTTGTCTGATAGTGAAGATCACCAAACTGGCACTTGTACAGTAATGAGCATCATTAAACTGTCAGTTAATTAAAACTAGAAGCTTCAATGTAAATAGTGGATGTGTGGATGAATAGCAGGTTGGAACGAGATACTGGAGAGCCAAGTTTGAAATCCAGTTGTGTTCATTACAATCACTTATACACCAATACCCTTGGGAAAGGTATCGACCCATCTCTTCTCTCCCCACCGCCACTGGTATGTGTTAAATAGTAGGACTTCTTCTTGGAAAAATCATTGTTATTCTCAAAACAAAATTTGCTAATGTAATATTCACTCACAACAAAAGGGTTATTCATACAACCCCAAATATGTTTCAGCTTTAAATAACCCACAAAGGGTTGATAAACTGTAAAAAATCAAATCAGTCATTAGATTTATTCAAAACTGGTATTTGAAAACTTCCATATGTGAAATTAGTATCAGAACTGTGAATAATTATTACATCGAATACTGATAATATTCTAATGTGCATTGGTAGTACTTTCTTTTTATTATATAAGTATTTATTCCAAATGAGCATTGTATATCTGGTTTCAAGTGTTGTGTAAAAAAAATTCCTTAGCACTTGACTGATAATGAATATCATCAAACTGGCTCTTGTACAGTAATAAGTATCATTAATCTATTACTTAATTAAAACTACAGACTTTTAATGTAATTATTACACTCTTGTGAGGTGCTGTTTAATATATATATATAACCAAGAAAGTAAAAAAAAAAATGAGATTTTTAAATAGCTTTTGAAATTTGTTTAAGATCGTGTTTACCAGATGAGCCACTTCACGCACCCATTTGACAAAAGAATAGACTATTGTTTTTGACACAGGCTTTTTTTGTTTTTGTTTCATGACATTTTAAGCCTGAAGTTGTCAGTACCTGAAGAACATAACTTGTAATGGTGGAAAAAACGATTGTCGAACTCTCTTTGCCAATGTTTCCCTTAACAATCTGCAAACTCTTCTGATTTTTTTTTCATTTTTTGTATTATTTTTTTCCTTGGGGCAGAGTTTCTACAATGCTAATCCTGGAAATTAGTTTAGAGGCAAATTTGGCACTTATTGTCTTTTGCAGTTTCAGTGTTATTGGATGTCTCAGCAAGACTTGTCTTCCAGGAATAAATGGCTTCTTCAGGATTGTTAAACAGACCACAATCTCAGATCAGCCAATTGTGACTGAGACTAAGTGGTCAGGGGGAGATAATAAATGTCCACTTAACTTTCCTTTTTACCCTACAGTAAATTTGATATTTATTCAACTGTTCAAGTTTAATTTATTCTTTCCCTCTCCACACATTTCATCCCTCAGTGTGAAGATAAAATTAAAAAGAGAAAATATAAACCGATGAAAAAAAGTATGAATGGTTTCTTTTTAAAATTGATGTACAGAGGAGCTGGTAAGTGGAAAACCATTTGGGATAGAAGACAGATGGTATATGGTGCAATCTTAGCAAACATTTAGATAGAATTTGTAAATAACTTAAGCAAATGAAATAATGTTGTATTTTGAGTACTCTTTTATCTAATGGTTTCCAGATTCAATTTATTATTTTTTAGGTAACTCAAATTTAAGTTTAATTGATGAGCTATCAACACAAGTTCCACTATACCATGTATATATATATATATATATATATATATATATATATATATATATGCCATGTACCATTATTAATTACTTAGAGTAGGCAGCTTGTGACCTTTATATAGTAAATCTTCAAAAAAATAAAATATTTTGCATTTTGAGTATAATAATCAGACTAACCTTCATAATTTTATTGGATTAGGTACATATTGTGCCACAGAAGGAAAATACACCTGCTGATCTATTTTATTCACTGCCTACCTTTTCTACCTAGATGGCACATCTCTAAGATATATAATTTTAAGGTATACTATAGTTATGGGATAAAGTGCTTAATATCAGAGATAGAGCGTATATAAATATAAAAGTGAACATTGAAGTCCACCATTCAGAGGCGACAGACTGTTTCATGCCAAACGCAATCATATATATATATATATATATATATATATGAGATAACAATATATATTTTTATATATCAAAAAAGATTATTGGGGAAATTGGATGACAAAGTGGAAAAAGTTTACCTGTGATGTGTTTCATCCTTCAAGAATTCATCAGAATCTGATGAAGTTCTGAAGGATGAAATGCATCACAGGTAAATTTTTTCCACTATATATATATATATATATATATATATATATATATATATATATTTGAATCTCCCATCGTATTCGACATATGAGGGTCAATCAGCTTAGTTTCTAGGAACCGACAGCCCAATACCAACACATGTGATTTGATTATAGTGGCGAAGGTTTTGTGCAGAACTATCCACATATTTTGAAGGGCTGGTGAAGACTGGTGCACAACGTGCCACAAAGTCCCGAAACGACCCTCCATTAACATTTCCAATCAATTAAGATCAGATGCTATGCATCAAGGCATTTATCATCATCATTACTCAAGGTTTTAGCTCCCTTTTTAGGGACCTCAGTGGTTTTCTTTCATAGCATCGGAAAAAGAGCATTTTTCTAAAACTGTTGATAGTTATGAGAAATGCAAACCTGCTATAAAATTCAGAAAAGTGAAGTGCATGATAGTGGGAAGAGTAAACATATGCTGTAATTTAGTAACAAATAGAAACAACTGTGTTGGTGGCTTGAGAATGCCAGATTCCCAGTGGTCCATTATGGCATCAAATATTGATGAACTGACTGATTATTGTCTCTCTTTTGCAACACTAGGGACAGAAATTGACACAAATTGGCAAGGATTATTATAATTATTAAAATAGTTAACCTTCTCTTGTCTAATTAGAACCAAGATTACTGTAAAAGAAATGATTGATGGTAAATACTGACAATAATTTAAAATAAGTGACTTATATGATATTGTTGTTTAGGATTCTTTAAATCGAACAATTAGGTCAAAGATGTGAAAGTATTTTTAAATAAGGTTCATAAAAACTAGGGTTAAACAAAGACTTGGGTATTTTAAATCTGTATAAATATTTCAATAGTTAAGAAATTTCTTTAGATATAGTTAAAAAAACCCTTTTAAACAACATCTAAAATATTACTATATAAAAATAACAAAACAAAAGTCATTGAAACAAAGCAAGTTCAGTCGACCAATGATGACAATTCCAGAACAACGTAACTATAAACAATTTTTTCTATCCTCTGCCAGCCGCTATGATGGAAAAAGCATTACCTCGAACCATCGCCAGTGAGACACGCTGCAAGAGCCACTCCGTTTCGCGAGGCTCGTTCCTTAATGGAGACGCAATCGCGCCAATCCTCCGAAGGAACGCCATCGAACGAGGGCCAATAACCCCTGAAGTCTCCACTGCCACAGGAGTAAAAACAAATCTATCAGCATGAGAAGAATATTTAGCTATTTTTTTTATCTCTGCGTCTCGGGCGACGAACCCCGGCTCAACCGCGGACCTGATCATATTACCAGCCGAAAATGTATCTGCACAGGTAGCATCCCAAATCAACGACTTACCCATTTTAAAAGGGAAGATGGTAATGCCATCTGGCCGCTTTCCATCACCACGGTCGAGGCTTACGGGTTCGATTTGAGAAGGGAACCCAGCTGCATCCAAACCTCTTTTGATGATGTTCATAAAAATAACATCAAATGAATTCATTTGACTATTCTAACTTGTAATTGATGTCATAATGGACTTTTGAAATGACTAATAAAGTATGTCATAAAAAACATTTGGGACCGTTAGGTAAGCTTGAAATATTTGGGAAGGATATTAGAATAATGCATAACCTGTTCTAACAACAAACTGCCTGCATAGTAATAGAAAATGTGTTTGGTAAATATACAAAAATAGAAAGAGATGTAAGACAAGGATGGGTTTTCTCATAAGATTTATGCAACCTATACAGTGAAGCAATCCTGAGAGAATTAGAATTCCTACCAAGATTCATTATTGGTGACCACAATCTTAACAACATTAGATATGCAGATGACAGTGTTGATAGCAGACATAGAAAGGAACAGCAAGAACTCCTAGAGAAGGTAGTAAAAGCAAGTGGCAAGAAAGGACTAAACATCAATTATCAGAAGAGAGAATGTATGGTTGTCAGTGAAAAGGAGAGCCCAACATGCAAATTACAAACTGGAGATGCCAAAACCAAGCAAATACAGAAATTTAAATATCTAGGAATTGTTTTAACAGAAAGTGTGACATCGAAATCTAAACACACATTGGGATAGCGAAAGATGCCTTCCAAAATCTAAGTAAAGTCTTAAGAAACAGGAAAATTTTGTTAGAAACAAAAAAATTAAGAGTACTGAACAGTTATGTAATATCAGTTCTCTTATATGTCACTGCATGCTGGACAATCCCCTTGCAGATAAAAAAGAAAAAAAATTTGAGGCAACGGAAATGTGGTTCTACAGAAGGATGCCTGAGAATACCATGGATGGGACATGTGAGAAACAAGGAAGTTTAAGAGAAAATGAAAAAAAAAAAAAAAGAATACTTATATGCAACCTCATGAAGTGAGTTGAAATTTTTAGGGTGCATAATGAGGAAAGAGGGTTTAGAAAATTTGATACTCACCGGACAGACTGAAGGCAAGAAGGGCAGAGGAAAGCACTATTTAACCTATGAACAAGCTTGTATGAATGGTTGGTAGAACAGGAATTAGGAGAGATGGCAAAAAGACAAAATTTACTAAGAGCTACAGAGGATAGGAATAGTGGATAGCCACCCACGTCCTGAAGGGACAAGACAAGTAGAAGAAGATATAGAAGAATTTGTCTGTAGCAGTTTTACTTACTTTTTAAGTTTTACTTACTTTTAAGAAAAATGATGGTTTAAAATGATTAATTTTTTTTTATTTAGGGACCACTTCTTAATTGCTTTTTCATGTAAATGTGTGTATAAAGATTTGCTATAATTGCTATAATTATTTTATTTAATTTTTCTAAAGCACTTTTATTAGTATTTCTTAACAGGGATTTAATATACACTTTATGACTGAAGTTGTATGAAATAGTGATTATATACTTAGAAATTTTCCATTTTTCAATAAATTCCTTCTGGTCATTTCTGATTATATAGATTATGCAGTAATATATTTAATTTGTTAGTTTTGTGCTTCAAATCGTTTTTTGAAAACTCTCTACATTTTTTTAACCTAAACAACAACTATCTCACTTTGCTTTTCCCGGAGAGTCAGCATAGAACACTCTAGGTGCATACAATAGAGTGTACACTCATATGATTCAACTCTGTACATAGTTCTTTTGGCATAGTCATGTGGTTTGATGCACCTTCCTCTTCCATTCTGGCTCAAGGCGTCTTGGAAGGGTTGGAAAGTACTTGTACCTGTAATAATGATTTTTCTAGATACAAGTCCTATTATTTAACCCATAGCTGGAGGGAGAAGATGTCGATTCATACCTTCCCTGGAATTCAAACTAATTTCTCATTCCAAGACACTTGATTACACCACCCACACA
>OZ038493.1:36398280-36408280 GCA_964036315.1 Acanthosepion esculentum | reverse complement strand
TTTGTAATCTTTTGATAGCGTAAGGGTTAGACATTGTAAAGAATGTGACAAAGTTTGAGTTCAATATCTGGTATTGCTTTTGTAAAGATTTTTATTAATACTTATCAATATTAAATATATATTTTACTGATGTATTGAGAGAAAGATTTGATTCTGCTTTTGTAAGTCTTTCTCTCTATAAATTTAATGTATTCTCAGCCATTTGACTAAGATCAAAGTGCAGTATCTGTTCGCAGATTACTCACTGAATGATCGCCTATGGGGCCGGGATTCCTTCTCCAATACAGGCCGGCGGCAGGGATTCGTCCCTGCGCTGGTAGTATCGTGGCTATGTCTGACCAGCTTGGACAAGCTATGACCAGCCAAGACCAGCTATGACTAGCTAAAGCCAAAGCACTGCGACCCGGGTGAAAACTCGGGTCCATTCCCCCTCCCTTCCCACGTTAAACTCCGACCTTGTGTCATAACCTGGCCCTGTGGGAGGTCAAGTAAATCCCGTGCAGTATCTGTTCTCTCCTCATTTGCAATAAGAGAAGGAGCCTTGTCCTGGGGATTCCAGCAGCACCTTCATCCTTGCACATGTGGCATGTGTTTTCCTTCCTTTTTAATTTTTTTTAATAACGGAAGTTATGTGTGGAGCCTCCCTGATTTTTGGTATTTTTTTAGTCACAAATAAATAAACTCTGCTCCTGCAAACTTCTGGTGTTTTTGGCCAGTTTCAGTCTTCTTCTTTTTATTTTAGGGTTGCCTTCTCATAGGTTGAGAGAAGTATAGAAAAAGAAGTTTAGAGAGGTAGAGAAAGGAAGAGATAAGGATTTTAAAGGAAAGGACAAATGCCTTATTTTAATTTGAGTTCTTTTTATTCTTGTTTATATATTTTATTGGAACTCATTACACACTAAAAGAAGTAGTGTCAGTGTAATATCAACACCAGTATGGCAGTGGTCGCAGTGTCTTTTTTAAAAATCAGTATCACCCCATGCAAGGCAGTAAAGCCACTAAGACACAAGGGGTTACAGAGTGTGGAAGAATTAGGAACAGAAACATTAATAATGAGTGGGAAGAGAAAAGAGTAAGGACAGTAGATAGCGATTAACATTGCATTTAAATTTTTGCAGATTGAAGTTGTCTGAAAAGCATGGACCCGGAAGGGAGTTCTACAAGTGAGAAGTGTGAGAAAAGAAACTGTTAGCATAGAATTTACGGTTACATCTAGCCAGCTCAACTATAAATTGATGAGATCTCCATGCTAGTCTAGTACTGAACTTAAATTCAAAAACTATAGGTACCATAGCAAAAGCCTTCCAAACAATTACCATGAAAGTATTTATAGAAAAGGCACAGAGAGGTAACCTTACAGCAATGGGAAAGTGACTGAAACTGAGCCGCCAGATCAGGACCAATAATATTGCTGATTCTTCTTTAGATTTTATCAAGGAGCTCAAGGTAAATAGCAGGGTAACCAGGCCATATGTGGCAGCAATATTGGAAATTTGTGTTCTTGGTGCATATGCATATAAAAAAAGAGACTATAAGCCACACCCTGCCTTTTAGGGAGGTCAGGTAACTGCCAGGTTAATAGGAAAGTGATATATAATCAAATCAGTGGCTATGAATTTAAAAATATAAACTAGATGTGTGTGTAATACATATGAGAGAGAGAGAGAGAGAGAGAGAGAGAGAGAGATTAATAAATAATAACATTAAATGTTCACTTATCTTCTCTTTATTCTGAGCTACATGGAATTACATCCACTCTTCAGGAGACTTGATTTAAAAATTTTACAATGGAAAATAGATGTAATTCTGCACAACTCAGAGTAGAGAAAAGCTAAGTAAATATTTAATATTAATGATTACTGTTAATGCTTTATCTCTTGATATTGAGCACAGAAATTACAAAAATTAATTGTCTTAAAAGGATTATCTTCCAGAAATATTCTGCTCAATCATTTTTTGGTGAGCTACAATCCGTGTTAATGTTATATATATATATATAGATATACATATACATGTGTCTGTTAGCAGCATCTTTGAAATGAGTTTGGTTAAAACTAAGATCATTTGTTTTGGAACTTTTTTTAGAATTCCATTCAGTCTTTTGATTTAAAGAATTTGGTTTTGTAAACTGAATCAATGCGAGAACGTTTTGGAAAAAAAACATTCTTCCTTATTTACACTATTTACATGCTGACTATTGTCCTCATCTTTGTTGTTGGGCTTGGAAGCATATCACATTGAAACACCGGTTCCCATACACTCACCAAAGTTAAGTAATGTTAAGCCAAGTCAGTACCTTGATGGGTGACCACATAAGAATACCAAGTGCTGTAAGCTTGAATATGGGTGTGGGGTAATGGATACTAGCTTAGAATTGCTAATCAGAGAGTCAAGTTCCAATTCCAGTTGGGTTTGTTATATTCACTTACGTGCAAAAATCCTAGGAACGGTATGAATCCACCTCTTCTGCCTCCAGCTATGGGTTAATAAGTTGATAGCCTTGCTGCGACTTGTTCAAGCAAGCCGGTCGAACTCTCTGCCTCTGAGCAGAGAGGAACCTGGACGAGGCTCTGCCGAAGGACAGAGTCTTGTTCGGGGAGGTTGACCAACCCGATTCTGTTTTTACAGTTTCTACGGGCATTTTTTGGCTGAGTCGCATCTTTCCCTCGTGGGGGGGACAGTAAATATCGCTATGAGTTAATAAGTAAGACTTGTATCACTAAATCATTATTGTTTTAAAGGAAAAAATTCTTACGATCTAAAAATATTTTCTGGTTTTGAGTGGCCTATAGAGGGCTGAAGAGTCATAGAAAATGAATGAATTGATCATCTTTCGACCATTGAGCTGTTCAGCCTTCATCAGGTGGATGTTGATCCAGGGAACTAGCAAGGAATTCAGACAATAACCAAGTGGATTAAACTGTTGTTTCATAAATTTGGTGACATAGTAATTATGAGTTCAATCCCTGGGCTAGTGTGGACTTGGATTCTGTGGAACCAGGGTGAGCAATAACCAAGCATAAAATCAAAATAAGAATGGGATGAGATATTCCTAGACATTGGCAGTGGAATGAGAACAATCTACACCTGTATATTAAATAAAGGGTTCAGTTTGTAATTCCCTGTAGCTGAGACAGTGAAATATACCTGATGAAAGCTAGAGGATACAACAGTCGAAACATGACAACAACAACAATGAGGACAATACACTATTTAGATTATTCAAATTATTGTCCTCAACTTTGTTGCCATATTTATCACAATGTTTCAGCTGTTGTACACTCCGGCTTTCTTCAGGTGGTTGGAATGTCGAACTAAACCCTTTATTTCGCTCGCTGGGGTAAACTGTTCTAGTTCCATGTGCCATGTCTAATGGATATCACTTATCAGTCATCATCTGTTAATTCACCCCTCCAAGTTCTCCACTGCCTTAACCAGGTATTGAACTCACAACTCTTTGGGTCCTGTCACTGGATCTAACCAATGCCTTTATCCACTGTACCATGGCACATGTAACTAGAGCAGTCTACCCCAGTGAGCAAAATAAAGTGTTTAGTTCGACATTCCAACCACCTGAAGAAGGCCGGAGCATAAAATTGCCAAAACTTTGTGATAAATATGGCAACAAAGATGAGGACAATAATCTGAATAATGTAAATAGTGTACATAATACCTCTCAGAAATATAGAGATATAGATGAGGACAATAGTTTGCATGTAAATAGTTTAAATAATGATAACTCCTCATTCCATAAACTCAGACATATAAATATTCTTTATTTGTAATCAGCTCTGGTGAGAAATAGAAATCTTTGAACTTTTGCAAAACAAAACTCACCTCAGCTATCAAAATGCACATTTGTAATTTAAACATTCTCCAAATGAAAATTAATAAAAACACAATCACATTTTTCATAAATGGATTGTGATCATATGCAAGTCTGAACCACTGTTTTGGTAAGAATAAACAATTTTAAAACTCAACTGAATGTAAGGATTTGTTAAAATAAAATAAAAAATCCCCTCACTCTGCTTTGGCTTTTTTCAGCCATTTTATTTCTATTTTAAATTGGTTATTTCATTTTGGGATCAGTTTTTAAATTTAATCTCGTTGATTTTACACCTGGCTCTTCAACATCTGTTGTTTAATCCCTGTTTCTATGTATGCATGGATCACTGACCAGAAAAATTACATGATAAGCAGAACTTGCAAATTTCAAATGAGATAAAAATTTAAAAAAGCTTTCAAATCGTATTTTAGCTCTTCATATTACATTTTGTATAGTGACGGCAGATTAAATACCTAAAACTTAAATGACAAAGTCAAGAAATAACACGTTTTTGTTTGAAATGAAAAACCTTGACAATTACTTGCTAATGTGACACACACACACACACATACATATATATATATATATATATATATATATATATATATATATATATATATATATAGTGCGATGGATAAATTGTCATCTAAATTACACAAAAATGAAAATAACACTGACATCTCTTTTTAACAGATAAATTTACCAAAATTACACAAAAATATCTTGAAATACTAAAGAGTAAATTTATTCAATAAAATTGACATTGGCTTCAACAACAGCATCCAGACTACTTCGGAATCTCCTGCAACTCTTCTACTCTTTTAAGTTGGTGAATGCTACCAAAA
This sequence comes from Acanthosepion esculentum, assembly GCA_964036315.1. Classification (NCBI taxonomy): domain Eukaryota; kingdom Metazoa; phylum Mollusca; class Cephalopoda; order Sepiida; family Sepiidae; genus Acanthosepion; species Acanthosepion esculentum. The sequence goes on along the minus strand of OZ038493.1, from coordinate 36,403,606 downwards.
TCCTAGTTTTCAGTTCATCTTTAGTGTTACAAGGAGTTTTGTCTGTCTCTCACTCAGCTGCACTCCACACATAATAATCAAGCAGGTGGAGTTAGGTGTACAGATGTAAGGGGTGATGCGGTTGCAAAAATTACTGGGTGTTTCTGCTCGTGTGGCATGGTGTAGAGTCCTGTTCCTAGACATAGGATTGACTAGCAGCCACCCTCTTGACCCAGAGCAGCACTACCTCCTCAAGGCACATGATGTAGGCCTCCATGTTGATTCTGAGGCCCTGTGGGAAGATGACTCAATATTTGATATAATCACTCTTGATTCATCTTTTGGGGACACAGCATCCTCTGCACTGTCCTCAGATTGACACCCAAACATGCTGAAATATTTGTATTGGAGCTTCCAGCACAAATTCCAATCAGTACAGCATACTGTTTCTAAATTTCTGGCAGAGTGAATTGTGTAATGGTGTTCTTTTTTTCACAGACAGTGCCCAACTGACCCTACTATACTGTGAAGTCAACAAAATCAAAAACAAACAACGCAAATGCGCAAAATAAAAAATAAAAAATAGTGACAGTTTACCCATCACACCCTGTGTGTGTGCGTGTGTGTGTGTATATATATATATATATATATATATATATATGCAAGAGCATTATGGGTATATATAGTGAAAACAAAGATAGTGTGAAGCCATAAATACTGTTAATCAAGGGATTGTCTGAAAGAAAAGACATTTAAAGCAAGCCGTCTTTTGCAATAAAATGTTCAGTATCCGAGAAAGAGTGTTAATAGGATTAATACCTGTCCTGTGTAAGACGATAAACTACGTCCGACAGCAAGTCCTTTGATGAGGAGGTTTTGAGAAGCATAGAACCACCTCTTAATTGCTGGTGTTCCCAGGTCCACCTTGACCTGGGTTGGTAGCACCTGTTATAGTCAACCCTTAAGCTGGAGTCAAAACCCCTATGAAAGTGTAAAAATAGATTTTCATACCAGAAATACTTTGTAAAAAATTATTAACACTAATAAATTTTTGAAGAAAAAAATTATTACCAGCAATAAAATTCTTTTGGCATTAAATAACCCATTGAGGTTGATATGCCATAAAACAAACCAATAGGATTAATAGAAATATAAAATTTGTATTTTAACTGATTGATGTTATATTCAGTATCCAACTCCAGAGTTTCATAAACAAACATTTTGTAATTATTTGGTTCAATCATCAGGAGGTATCAGCAATTGTCTATGGATTTTATCATTTTTTGTTATTTTTATGTAAAAAAAAAAAATTATGCACTTTTTGTTGGTGTTAGTTTATGTCAAATCGATTAGTGCATTCAATAAGAATCATATTCAATATATTAACAATTTGGTTTTCTAGACAAGTTTGGTACAAGGCTACAAGTGTAGGGCACACAATGATAATCAAAACTTACAAAATGATCTGTTTTGAGCTTGCACAAGAGTAGCTATCTTACAAATGTTTCTCATTGATGAAATATTTTATTTTAAAATGATTACAATGAAAGAAATGAAGTATTGTTTGGAAGATTAGATTGGAGGTTTTGAGGAAAACTGCAGAGGAAGTATGTATGTGAAGATCATTGACTATAAAAATTACATGATAAACATAACTTATAAATTTCAAATTGAGATAGAAATATAAAAAATAGGTTTAATTTTTTTATTTTAGCTGTTTATCATAGATTTTGCCAATTTCTGTAAATATTACTACAAAATATTAAGCCCCCAAAACTTAAATGACAAAGTCATGAAATAACGCAAACAGCAGGTTGCCTTTGTACAAAAAGAAAAACCGTGACAGTTTCTTGTTAATGTGGCATGAAAAAAAATTAATTCATGTAAAAAATGAAAATTCACAAATGCCAAAATGATAGCTGCATGGTTAAAACTTTAGAGACCAAAATGGTTCCAATCAAATGTTTGGGTTGCTGTTATGGTTTTTAATTGGTACCATTTAAAACAGAAGTTCAAAAGTATAAATTCTATACAACAAAATATGCTCACTAACTACAATGGAATTAGTTCATGTAGTAAGTCGCCAAATCTCAAACTGGACAAATAAAGTAATTTACCTAATTTCTGTTGACTAATCAGCCTCATTAAAAATGCAGAACCAGATGACTGTTTCTCAGCAATATGTACAAAGCTTAACTTAGTATGGTTTAAGGGATCAGCCATGAGGCATCCGCTGAAGATTAAACTCACTTCACTAATGAACCTGTCTGCAAGATGAGCTAACTAACCTTTACACTGTGATAAGCTGTGTTTAAATAGTAATTTTCCAAGTTTTATTTCATTTTACACAAGGTCACAATAGTAGGACACTCGGTGAGAATCTTAATCAATATATATGAGCAATTTGGTTCTCAAAACAATCTTACTAATCATTCTGTTGTACTAGACATTTGAAATTATTGCCTGAGTTTTGCTGAGCTTGGTACAAGGCTATTAATTTAGAGCACCCAGTAAAAATCAAACTTGCAAAATGATAGGGGTTTTTTTTTAGCTTACTAAGCATTTCACTAGAGTAGGTACAATATGAATGTTTTGCATTGATGAAATATTTTTTTGGAGTTGGTTATGGTGAAAGAAAAAAGTGTGGGAAAATGAAATAAAATTAATCAATATAATAATAACAATAAAGAATAGAAAAAGAAAAAATCAAATACATTTTCCCATAATCCTATTAATAAACGAATCGGAAAAGGTTTTTGGTCATCTGCACAATTTTATGACCCCACTTCCGGAAAGGACAGAAACTTTCTCTTTTCACTTTTCAATTTGGTCATGTTTTGTAGCTCCACTCATGAAGTAAGTAATTTGGTCATTCTAACTCGGCGCAAAGTTGACTTGAGCTCAACCATTTTAATGATTCTTAACCTGACTTACCCTAACTTACTTTTGAACCAGGCAAAGGAAATGGACATAGCCAAGTGACGTTGAAAACTTTGCTTCCTTATAGTTTATATTTCTATATAAGAAATGAAGAAAATGTCAAATATAATCCCTAATTTTTTCATGTTTCTACATTAATTGTTTATATGTGAACATGCACACACCTACAATATACCAACACACAAACTTAAAATTCCATCAAAGTATTGGAATCACTCCTATCTTTACAGTTTGCCTCAAAATCTCCAATCTAATTAGATTGGAGGTTTTGAATGATTACTATTAGAATTTAAACTCTATTCAGCAAGCATCTTTCATAATGATAACTGTTGTATCACACTCAGTATAATTAATAGAATTCTAATTCTCGGTACTTGTCTGGTAGCCAAAAGAGTTGTAAATTTTCCATTTGGAGCAGAACTTAGGGTTTGAGTTAAGGTGAAAAAATCAAAATCTTAACAGACTTTAAAATTTTTTTTTTTTTTTACATATATATAGAGGGCAACCATTTTTTTTTCCATTTAGAAGATTGGCAGAACAAAATGTTTTCTACTATTTTCTTCTTTCTCTCTTCTTGGTTCTGTACCGTACTAAAACCATAACTTACCAATTAACAATAAAATTTAATTCTTTGAAAAATGAAACCAGTCTGAAATGTGTATGATTTAGAAATGAATAAATCTAAGAAGGAAACATATTTGATAATTTTCTGTTTCATGCCTTTCAATAAATAGCTTCCAGACTAGAAACAACAAAAATAAAAATTGATCTTTTAATTTTATGGAACATATTGAATTATACTTTACAAGAAAGTTCTGAAATATTTCAGCCTAACTCACTTCTCAATATTTGACCAAAATTTTATTTCATATTCTTTTTTGATTAAATTTTCTAGTCTTTCAGCATCACCCCACCCCCGCTGAAAAATAAAATAAGTTTTCTACCTTAAGCACAATTTCTTTCTTATATCTATATATCTTTTTCAATTTCTATAACCCTTTTTCTTTCATTGTTTTTAAAAATATGTTCGTCTCTATTAAATGACAAATCTCTCACTGCTTTTGCCTGTTTAATATGACTTAGATCATCTACCAAAGGCAACGTGACAATGACAGTTTACAGGAAGTTGAGTGAGTGTGACTGACCGTTATTGTTATTGAGGTATTCTGTGGATAAGTCATATGCAGTGAGCAAGTGAACTCATCTTTTTCATCAACGTCATCATCAACATGGCAATCAGTCCCTTCTTCTTTGGGCTGAATGTTCTTCCATCGACACCTGCCGTGATGTGTGTTGTGCTCTTGGAAAAAAAGAGTTTTTCCTTTCTAATCAATATCATCCTGAGTTGGCATCTCCCCACTGCAAAAGATGATGGGGCCAGGGTGAAAAGGAGGGGATAAACAAATAAGCCTCACTGATTTGTGTGCAGATTTTAGGGTCACTTTGTCACTCTGTATGTGTGCACTGCTTTTATTTGTATATCTGTTTAAGGTTGATTAATTCTTTTCTCTGTATGTAAAGTTGGGTAATATTCTTATTTTTGTGCATATATATGTATATATATATATATATATATATATATATATATATATATATTTCTAAAGAAGTAATGACTTTTTTATTTATCAATTCAACATATTTTTATCACGTTAAACATTATTTTTAGTGGATACCCATGCTCCATTTATTTATTAAAAAGTATATCTATTTTTTGATGAGAAGTAGGTACTTAAAGGGAAGTATAAAACCTTGCTAAATCAATGATGCACTTCGTGGCTGAGTTGGTTAAAAGCATATTGGATCTAAAAATAGTTTCTCTCAAAAAAGGGGATGCAGGTTCGAATCTTGCTGGAGGGTACAGATTTCTCAAATATTCATGCCAGTTGACAATATTAGACTGTTTAACAAATAAATGGAGACCTTACTCAAATATGGGTATCCACTAAAAATAACATTTAAAGTTATATATATATATATATATATATATATATATATATGTGTGTGTGTGTGTGTTTATTTTAATAGAAAATCAGCATCTATTACATTGTAAAATGTACATATCTATTCTCTGAATGCATTTTTTTTTTATTTAAATATACACCTATATAAAGTATATTTGTAGCCATTTTTATTTTTCTATCTACATCAATAAGTATGCAGTTATTGTGATATCCTGTCACACATGTTTTGTCATCCTGTGTGATGTCTGTGTGGAGGATATTTTTTTATCATTTCACCCCAAGCAAGGCAATAAAGCCAATAAGATGCAAGGAGTTACTGTCTATGAGAAAATATGAGAAAAAAAACCACTATTAAGGAGGAAGAACAACAAAAGAAGATAGAATATAACAATTGACATTGCATTTAAATATTTGAAGATCAAAGTTGACGGAGAAGCAAGAATCCA
>OZ038493.1:36380780-36385780 GCA_964036315.1 Acanthosepion esculentum | reverse complement strand
CAGGCCAGAATTTTAGATTTTTCCAATGATGCAAATCTCTGTTGCGTTTACATTGTGTCAGTGTCTTTTGGAAAATAAATCAAGCTTTAAGTTCAGCTTAATCCTCCTTTTCCACTCCTGACCCTTGTTCTGCTATGGTTGTCTTCACTGAAGATTTTGGTCACAGGATCCTAATCAGATTAAAGGACCATTTAATGAAATGATACAGTAGACTAAATATCTTTGGACTAAGTCTTGATGCTTTGTTGAGTCATGCTTATCTGTTCATAATGTTTGTTTTCTGTTTTGTTTTACCCAAACCAAAAGAACAAAAAAAGCAAAAAAAAAACAAAACAGATTTTAAAAAACAAAAAAAAGAGCAAGGCTGTGGTGAGGGCGACTTGGACTTGATCCCCAGTTCAGTTCATTACCTGATGTCCTTGCAAGACTTGAGCCAGTCATTCAATTGCTTGTCTTTTCCAATTAAGCTCACAAACCTGTAGGGTGGGGAAAAAAAGAAGCCTATCTATGTTGACCTGCCTAACGTACCATAAGATCAAGTGATTGAGTTAGACTTACTTCTTGGATGTCCTTTGTGGAAAAAAACACCCAAATTCATTGATAGATAAAATAAAGAAAATAAAAACCAATATTGGCGAGACACTTTATTATCCAAATATCTTTTGATATTCAGCAAGATTTGTGATTGAGGTTGAATTTTGTTGACGTTAATATCCCAAAGAAAAATATCCACTGATTCCGATATCTTCCTACCATGGAAGGCACATTCTTTGAAATAAGACATTCTTCTCAAGAGTTGTGGGTGAATAATGTTATTAAGCAAACTTTTTTTCCTTGATTTTTATTTATTTCATGCCTTTATTTATTTATTGGACACCAATAAATGATTAAATGCATAGAAGTATTTAATCCTTGTATTCTTTAAAAAACTTTCTCAGAATACAGTGTCTTCTCAAAACATTAACTATTGATATATTTTAGGTAATGATTATAAAGAATATATAATAACTTATAAGGCTAATCAGACAACTTTGGATCAAATTTTAGTTTTACATTTCAGTCAGTTATTACAGCAACTCAGTGATATCAGATGATTCACACATATTAACCCATTGAATCTAGTAGCTGAGATGTTTGAAATACTTACCTCTTAATCCACTTCTGGCCAAACTGTAAATAATTCATTAACTACCTGACAGAAACGAGCTTTGTGGATCATGTAGATTTTTATTGTAAATCAATGAATGCGATATAAATAGCAGTTGAAAGTGTTTTTTAGATTTAATGGTTTTAGAATAAGTAGCGTCAAACTGAAATATGTACATGTGTTTATTTCATAAAGAGATTTCTTTCAGATCATCCATTCAAATAGAAACCAGTAAGTTACTGCTTAGCCCAATGGTTCTCAAACAGTATGGTGTGCCTTGTAGGTGCAGTGAAAGATGATAGCAGATGAGGCAGAATAATTGAAAGACAAAGATTTAGAAACAGTTTCAAAAATTTCATAATATATATGATTTCAAAATTTTAAATATTATTATAGATTACGTGTAATTGCATGCTTGAGTCCCAGTATCTGTCTATATTTCTGAGATGAGGTATTATGTACACTATTTACATTATTTGGACTATTGTCCTAATCTTTGTCGCCATGTTTATCACAATGGACAGTACCTCAATTTCAACTCCCACCATCCATACAGCGTAAAGAAAGGGTTCATCCACTGCTTACAACATCAAGCAAAAATCATAAGTGGTGACCTAGAGACATTACATAAAGAGTTGGTCAGTATAAGTATTACCCTACAACGTAACAACTACCCTGGGTACATAGCAGCAGCTCCAAAAAACTGGAATAACTGGGTACAAGAGGAGGATAACAACACTCAGAAAACAATTTGCTTGCCTTATGTGGAGGGGTTATCAGAGAAAATATATAGGATCTGCAGTCCATATAACATCAGGACAACCTTCAAAAGCGGGACAATGCTTTGCAGGTATCTCTCCTGAGTAAGACCCCCATAGAGGAGAACATGACTAAAGACTGTGTTTATGCTATCCCGTGCAGCTATGGAAAGAAATATAAAGGTGAGACAGGCCGCCCCCTTAAGGTAAGGCTTCAAGAACATCAGAAAGCTGTAACATGAGGGGAAGTGGAAAAATCAGGCCTGGCTGATCACACATGGAGAGAAAAGGGAGATCACTGCCCTCTGTGGGATCAAGTTGAGATCATAGATAAAGAACGTCATTGGAAAATTTGTAAACTTAAGGAATAAGCACATATGCTAGGCCACAAAAATCTCCTGAGCCAACTAAGCATAGAAATGAATACAATATGGGAACCAGTAATAAGGAGTGCCAGAGAAAAACAATAACAACAAAAATTGCAATATGAGTAAATAATATCATCATCACTGGGTGGAAGACTTTGGACATTGAGGTCAACACTGAATGGTTACAGTCTGTTTCATGCTTGAATGCAGTCTTCGGGCTATGTGTGTTGTATGTTGGTTTGACTACTGATAAATGCTAGACAAGCTAACACATGACACACATGGCATGAAGATTGCACTTGAGCATGAAACACAATGTCGCTGATCGGTGTTGAGCTCAGTGTGCATTTTTATACTTAAATACACTCTATCCCTGATATTGAGATCTTTTACCCATAAATATAGCATACCTTAAAACTATATTTTTATCATATTCATGATATATATATTTTTTGTAGAATTTCTGAACAAGCACTCTGTATATGTATTTGTTTCTGGGGCTTCAGAACTGTACACTTGTTGGGGTTTGGGACACTCTCTATCTCTCCCTCTCTCTCTCTCTTTCTATATATATATATATATATAGAGAGAGAGAGATGGGGGGAGAACAATTGACATTGCATTTATATATTAGAAAATTAAAGTTGACAGAGAAGCAAGAATCCAGAAGGGAGTTCCACAAGTGAGAAGTGTGATAGAAGAAACTGTTAGCATAGAACTTACAGTTATGTATAGTCATTTCATGTATAAAGTAATGAGACCTTACCACTATTCTCGTGCAGGAAAAGGAACAGAGGTTTAACCCCTGTTTCCTATATACAATTGGGTTTCCAGTTTCTAAAGTCTTTTTTATTTTCTTTCACTTTCAGTAGCCCCTTGCATTTTAGTGACATTATTGTCTTTCTTGGAGTGAACTGATTAAAAGAAATATATAGAATTATTGTTATTATTATAGCATTAATACATATGTGTGTTGAATTCATTTATTTTGAGATTGTTGTAATTTCTTACTAAATTTTGTTAGGGAGACACATGGTTAACCTAAACATGTCTCCACATAACTATTAACTTAAAGTTCCCTTTAAGAGCAATGGTGCCTTTGATGTCTTCAAAGCCACTCCTCTTGGGACTTGAAATATTTCTCTTGGCATCCATTCCATTTTTTGAATGAGTTTGCAAATTTCTCTCTCTCTCTCTCTCTCTCTCTCTATATATATATATATATATATATATATATATATATATATATATATATATATATATATATGTAGAGAGAGAGAGAGATTTATTGAAAAATAAATTCATACACTTATGTCCTCAAGGACACATGTGCCAGTGGATAAAATCATTGGTTGGATCCAGTGACTTGACCCAAAAGAGTTGTGAGTTCAATACCTGGCTACTACAGTGGTGAACAAAAACTTGGAGAGTTGAATTAAAGGGAAATAACTGAGATACCCGTAAAAGGCCTGGCATGTGGAACTAGAACAATCTACCCTGGTGGATGAAAGAAATGGTTCAGTTTGAAATTCCAATCACCTGAAGAATGCTGGAGCATACTACAGCCAAAATGTCATGAATATGGTATCAAAGATGAAGACAACAGTCCAAATAACACAAATAGTGTAATAATACCTCATCTCAGAAATACAAACAGATATCTATTGATATGTAAAATAAACACATATTGGCATCTAGAGGATATTTTTCTGAATGATGAAAGCATTTATCTGTACAGCTAAAATGAAAGCCATTTAATTCTTTACAAATATAAACAAACGGCAATTATTTATATGAAATATTCTGAATTTAGAAGTTTTAAATTAATTGCTATGCTGTGAGTGTAACATCTTAAAACCGGTTTTTAGGTTGATTTTATAGATAAAGTTTTTACTAATGCAAAACATTAGATAACTCTGAACCAAACCTGAAAAGTGGCAAATTGATAATTTTATTTTACTGTACTGTGTCCCATATAGAGAGATAAGTTTTTAAAAAAATTTCAAGCTTTGAAGTTTTTAGACATTGTGACAGTGAGGAAGTATTGAAAAGACGTAAGATGCTGGGTCCTAAATTTATCGGCAAAAATTGAATGAAATGTGTAAAAGAATAGAGATAACCAAATTTTCAACCATCCATTTCTTAGATATATAATGATATGCCAAACAGATGAAAGAAGGCTGGGTGGCTACTGGTATAAATTGCTCTGAAAAGTTGAGATGTCAATAAGGTGGTGGTGGTGTAATGTTTTGGGGTAGGACTCTCCCATCTTTTTTTGAGATATGAGGGCCAGGTAGCTCAGTTCTTAGATCCAAACAGCAAGACTAACTGCACATATGATTTGATTAGAGTGGTGAAGGCTTGTGCGGGAACTGACCACATTTTTAAAAGAGCTGAATACAGTGAACTTGTGCACAGCATGCCACAAGATACCCAAATGACACTCCTCAGGTTTGTCCTTCTCCTAGATCAGTTGCCACCCAACTAGTCTGTCCTGCTATTTTACCCATAACTGGGGGGAGAATAGATGGATTCATACTTTTCTCAAGGTTATGAGCATGTAACTGAATGTAATGAACTCTACTGGAATTTGAAATGAGCTCTCCATTTCCTTAATCTGACCCACTATCCATTACTCCACTATGCTTATATATATATATATATATTTTATATGCACGATACTTAGTGGGAAGTGCTTAATATCTGTGATAGAGCTAACGTATTCAG
>OZ038493.1:36303280-36365780 GCA_964036315.1 Acanthosepion esculentum | reverse complement strand
AGTAATAAGTATTTGTAATAGAAATTTGCTAAGGATTGCTTAATTGCAGTATATTCATGAACAGAACATGTGAGTAAGAATTAAGTTTCAAGGAAAATGAAAACAAAAAGGACACTTAGAATTAGAGACAATTGAAATTTTGGGGATATATAACAAGTTAGGAGGGCTTGGAAATCTTTACAATCACAGGACGTATTGAACGTGAGAGGACAAACAAGTTAATTAACTAGTTTGTGTAAATGGATGAAAGAGCAAGGAGTGGAGAGGATATTTTAAAAAAACAAACAAATATTGTTAAGAGCTACAAAGGATAGGAAGTTGTGGCGAGACATGCTTGCCCACTTCCTGGAGGGACATGGCATATAAAAGAATATCAAAAACAACATTCAAAGAAAACTACATCTTAACTCAGATCAAGTCGGTGGGGTATATACTGATTGTAAACCAAAAGAGAGAGATGAAGTAGTCCTTTTATTTATTAAAAAGTGATGATCTCTAAATTAGGTAGTTAAGTGGGAGTGATTTCCCTAAGAGATTATGGCATGACAGTTCTATGATAATTCTGGGATTTAGGTTCACGTCTCTCTTTAGGGTGAATGTGAACACAAGCAACTTAAACTAAAATTTGAACTTTTTTTCCAATTCTGTTTTTCCTGCTAATTTTGGTTACATTATCTTACACTTCCATTTAATAATTACAGGGAGATATAGATTCATGCCTACTCCAAAGCTAACTGAACACATGCAACTTCAGTACGAATTTGAACTTTTTTCCAATTCTGTTTTTTCTGCTGATTCTGGTTATGCTATTATGCACTGTAATTTATAATAATTACAGGGAGATATGGATTCATGCCTTCTCCAAAGCTAACTGAATGCATGCAACTTTAGTAAGAATTTTAACTTGTTTTCTAATTCCATTTTCTCTGCTGATTACTGTTATGCTATTTGGCACTTCCATTTAATAATTACATGGAGAGTGGATTCATGCCTTTACTAAAGCTCAGTGATCACAAGCAGCTTCAGCAAGAATTTGAACTTAGTTACACCAATTGAAGTTTTTGTGAACTCCATTTAATACAAGCAATGAGGTATGGATTCATGCCGTCCTCAAAGCTAAGTGAACAGAAGCGGCCTCAGCTGGAATTTGAACCTAGTTTTCCAAGCTGGCAAACTCAAACTACATTGCTCCTACAAAAACTTGATATATCTATGATGATTTTCACACTCATCAAAAGGAATGAAAACTGATTTCCTAATTTGAGTCAGTATGGCTGTGTAGTTGAGCAAAGGACTGAAATCAAGAAGGACAGAAAAATCAATTCAAAGTGCTGGGTTGATCAGAATGACGATCATAGATTGTTTTGCGAGAAAGGAAGAACTTGCAATGTACATGAAACTAGAACAAATTCTTCTTCGTTTTGGATCAATATCCATATAAGCTGTTAAAATCAAAATAAAGTTAATTGATTGATTTAAAGCCAAGAAAGCAACGTACAAGTGAAATTGACTTAATTAAGGAGTAGGCTGTTAAAAGTAAAATTGAATTTTGAAAATAGAATGAAAGACGAATCAGTTGAAAAGATGTTAAAATTAATTTACTAAATTAAGGTGTAAGCTGTTAAGACAAAAGTAAAAATAAAGTTAAGGAAGAGGCATTCAACAAAAGAAAATTGACTGAATTGAAATGTAAGTTGTTACTATACAGTTAAATTTAATTTACTTATTTAATTATAAAATAAGGTGCTTTTTGTTTAAAGCTCCTAAATCATTTTTTTCTTTATTATAGATAAAACAATTTTTCCCAATTGTGGTCTTTATATTTGAAAATACATTTATTTTTATAAAAATTTATAATTTCAAATTATGATTTCTTAAATATACAGTTTTTGTGTTCTTTTAGCACTGGGTGAACTTTGTTGTATCTCTTTGTGTGTTTCTGAATCTCATTGTTCTCTGAATAAGCCCAACCATTTTTTTTCCTACTCAGATTCTTTTTTCTCTATCTCTCTCTCCTGCTAGCCATTTATTTTGTCATGCAGAATTTAGATGCCCCGTCATTTCATCCTCCAAAAGATCACTCTTTTTTTTATTTTTTTTTATTTTATTTTTAAATCTCCAAATGTGAACTTGGCTATTAAAAACAATGCTTCAGTATTGTTAGGACAGAAGTATGCAAAATTGTATGATTATTGCGTGTTCAAAGAAAAAAAGACAGTTTAAAAAAAAAACAAAAAGAAAACCCTCTAATGATAAATATCACCATTAATCCATTTATGAAGACATGGTGCTTAGAGCATTGGAATGGATGACATAAAGTACAGAGTTCAATTCCTGATATTGTGGGGTGGTAAGGATTTTTTTCTTCTTCTCTCTGCTGTTAATTTTTCATTTTGAATTTTGCCGGGTTAATCATTAGCCTCAGAGGAGAGAGAAAGCAGTTGTTAAACATCTCTCTGTAGAATCTAGCATGTGTTTAGCAAATAGATTTCTCTCTTTCTTCCAGTTGCATAATTTTCAATATGATGCATGTCGTCTAATTTTATATTCAGTTCAAATTAGAAATAGTTTTCTATCAGGAAACCGATTTCAGAAACATTATTTTTTTTTCAATAGTTGAATTGTCACTCTTGTAAAATGGGACTATTGGGACAGTTCATCTGGCAAGTGGTTGCAATTCTGTATATTCTGTTATCATGATAACACAAATTCACTGCATTAACAAATCAGCAATGGCTCCAGACATCTGGTGAGCATGTATATAATGAAAAGAAGCTGATAATCATTAAAAAGAATCATGTGACTGGCTAGCTAATTTTTTATTGGGTGACTCAAGAGATATGAAAATAAATTCCGTCTTTAGAGCAGTTGGAAACATTAGCAGGAGGTTGCCAAAGGTTGATTTTCTGAAACTGAAATATATATCACTAGTTTATTGTATTAAAATACCAGTTTCCAATATAATTTGAATTGTGATTTTTACTCTTGAAACAAATGAGAAAATAAAATGTTTCTTTTCAGTATTTAGTTGGTAAAATAACTTTCTGAAATGCTTATTTAATTGGGTTTACTGTGCAGAATAATTTATAAAAATGATCTGTTATGGTGGCTTCTCAGAAATTAACATGACCATCAGTTCTAAGATTTGGAATTGCATCACAAGCCAAATGGAGGAATAAAATTATTGTTAGAAAGAACATGCACCATAAATAAGAATATTGTTTAGACTGTCTGGGTATTTGGGATGTTGAAATCAACATTTGCCTTTGAAAGTGCACCATCTCTTGAAATCTTAATTGTTTTATAGTTTGTTTGTACAGGGTACGATGGGTAAATTGTCGCCATTTTATATTTTTAATTTTATGCATGCACATTGATTGTTTTTTGTCAACTGCAAATTATAGTAGGGTCAGTTGCAGACTTTCTGTGAGAAAAAGAGCACCATGACACAATTCACTTTACCAGAAATTTGGAAATGGCATGCTGTACTGCTTGGCATTCATGTCGGAATCTCCAATACAAACATTTCAGAGTGTTTGGGTGTCAATCTGAGGACAGTGCACAGTATTTGAAAAGAGTTGGAGGAGTCTAATAGTGAATACAAAGGTATGGCACCTCAGAAAACTCACTCTGATCGTTCTGATAAGAAAAGAACTCTTGAATTTGTTGGTGAGATCTAGGCCGTGATCCCTCCAAGTCAATCAGATTTAACATGGAGGCCTACATCAAGTGGCTTGAGAAGTTAGTGCTGCCCTCGGTCAAGAGGGTGGCTGCTGGAAGACCCTATGTCTGGCAACAGGATTCTGCATCATGCCACACAAGCAGGAGAACAGTCATGGCTGTCAGACAATTTCTGCAATCACACCATCCCTTACATCTGGCCACCTAATTCCGCAGACTGCAAACCCCTTCATTATTATGTGTGGGGCACAGTTGAACAAGAGACCAACAAAACTCCTTGTAATACTAAAGATGAACTGGAGACAAGAATTATGACAGCATTCACCAACTTAAACAAGGAGACTGTCTAGAATAGTTGCAGGAGATTCTGAAGTCATCTGAAGGCCAAGGTTGATGCCAATGGCAATTTTATTGATTCAGTTTACTCTTTAGTATTTCGAGATATTTTGGTATATATATCTGTTAAAATGAGATGTCAATGTTATTTTCAATTTTGCATAATTTGGACCATTGCACCCTCTGTGTGTGTGTGTGTGTGTGTGTGTATATATATATATATATATATATATATATATATATATATATATATATATATATATATATATATATATATAAACAATAACTACTGAGTTCATGTCAGAAATAGAAATTTAACTGTGCCAAAAAAAAAACAGTTGAAAAACTAATACAGAATTTATCCATTTAAATGTCTCAGTCAGACGAAAGGCATGAGTCAAATTTTCATAATATAGGTTTAACTTAATTCACTACTATATTTCCATAATATTCACTCCCCCCTCTAACTCTTCAAATGTCAAAAGTATAACTAATTCTAATTTCTATATTTTCCCACTCTATAACCTCTTTACACTATATTAATTATAATTTATAAACTTTCTCCTACTTTAATATCTCCCCCCCCAACTCTCTTTCCATTAATCCCTTACATCCTTTTATCTATCTATTTGAAATTTACTTTTAAAACCTTTTTTATTCCTCTTTTTAATTTGAAATAATATTTCATTCTTTATATTACTCCAAATTAATGTCATAAGGTTAATATTTGTGTTTAATTTTATAAAAATTCTTCCCTTTAAGACAAATACCTTCCACCCTCCCCTGTCTCATGCCTTTCGTCTGACTTTTACCTTTCACAGTTAAATTCTATTTCCTGCCCCCCCCCCCAACTGTATAGACACAAACTCAGTCCATACCAGGGATGATAAGACAGACGACTAATATCTTTACTCTAATTGCTATTCCCCACACGAGGTGATTTTGGATTTTACTGGTTATTAATTATATTGCTCTGTATTAATAAATACATTGAGCTCTTTCTTGTGGATCAGTTTTAATATTTTATATTACTAGGATCCACTTGGATTATATACCAATGGATTTGTTACCTTTACTATATATATATATATATATATATTTGTCATTGTAAGAAAACTCAAAGCGTTTAAATTCATATGGTCACTTAAAATCACAGTAAAATAATAGCAGTGTTGTTCAGCTACCATTTTAGCATATTTTTATTATTCTGTATAATTCCTTCCTTCTTTTGTCCTTTTCTTCTTCTCAGCTTTCATTTGTTGTCATCTCAATGGAAAGCTTCATTTCATTTGCAGCAATTGTGCTTATACCCTTTTATTGTTTTTTATTTTATTTTTAATCTTCCATACTTGTATAAAATCTATTTAGAATTGAACATTTCCTATTCATGAACAAGCTCTTTTCATTGATCTGTTCTGTCAGAAAAGGTTTTAAAAAGTGAGACCAATTCTATTAGCACTCAAACTCTTCTTAGTCGATTGTCTGCAATCACCAAATGTACCTTTGGAAAGATTCAAAATCGTCACCCTAATTTCACCAGTTTTATAATCCTTACCCTTATTTTGAAAGTTTAATAATTCTCACCCTTATTTTTAAAATTCCATTATTATGTAGCATCTAATGACTTTTTAGGTGAATTTAAAAAACAAAAAAATCACTGAATTTTTTGACATTAAAGACAATTTCATGAAGAAACTAATCATCTCTTTGTATGCATTTTATTTAGAATTTGATTTTGTATCATCTTTTTCATTTTGTAAGTTTTTAAATCTACATCAATACAGATGATATGAAAAGGTTTCAACAATAAATATTTATCGATACACATTATTGAAATATTTCTGCTTCTAAGAAAGTCTCCATCAGATGATGACCTTTGGGTCAAGCATGGTTTGAGAGCTGAAACATTATACTTGCTGATGCTTCTTCAGGAATTTCTCACTTTTATGAGACTTATCAGGTAAAAAGTTTCAATCATGTCACTTGTGACATGCTTGCCACACCCAATTAAATGCAGTCTCTACACAATTTTTTAATATTGTAATATATTTCTTTTTGTAGTTGAGGTATTCATTCCTGGAAGCATAAAATACTTTATACTTAGAGAAAACCAAACTAGTGATATTTAACAAGTGAACCTGAATTTTGCCTATTACAATGAACAGGTGTTTTCTCAAATAGGCCCCTGTGCTTTGAACACCTATTGGGACTTAAGCTCAACCCAAACCTCTGTTGGAATTCATGCATACAATTGATCACTAAAGATGCTGGAAAAATAGTCATTTCCTTGTACTACTATAGTTAGTACCTGACTCCTACAGTTATCCTCTACCTTTACAAGAGCCAGATCAGGCTGAAAATGGGGTAGTGATGCCATATATGGGCAGGAGCTGTCCAGTCTTCACTTTCCAGTCTTGATAGCTTTGTGAGTGATGAATTATTTTCCACCATACATCCTCTTTCCCACAGAGGAAACATTACAAGCTTCTTGCTAATCTATTTCCATGGAGGTTGTTTCGACAAACTACTTTCCATGGTTCCACCAGTTTTAACCTTCACAGCTAAGACCCACCATTCCAGGTACACCCCCTTACTTCTTACTCTGTAACCCTCTACCTTGATTGGCTCTTGGGCCTTGTACAGGTGAAAATCATTTAAAATATATATATATATATATTTTATTACTTAAACATTATTTTTTTAGTGGATACTCATATTTGAGTAGACTCACCATTAGACAGTATATTTATTTTCATCTACCAGCCTAAACAGAGTGCCTACTCAAATATGGGTATCTTCTAAAAAAATTTAAGTAATAAAATCTGTCATATTAATAAATACAAATCCATCACTTCTTTAGAAATTGTTTAGTTTATGTTAGGATACAAAACTGAGCAGTTATGTGTATTTCAAGAGTCTGGGAGAGATTTGCATTTAAAGGGGCACTATTCAACTTTATTTCATCATTGGTGCACTTCATGACCAAGTGGTCGAAAGCGCATCAGATCTAACAACAGTTTTCCCTGCCCAGGGGGATGCAGATTTGAATCCTGTCAAAGAGCACATATTATTAGATTTTTCAAATATTCAAGATGAAAATAAATAAATATACAGTTTAATAAATAAATGGGGCATCTACTCAAAAAAAAAATGGTTAAATAATAAAATCTCTCAGATAAATAAATACAAATCCATCACTTCTTTAGATATATATTTGCATTACCCTGACGATCTGTTTAGGTGAGACCTAGGTAGGTTTGCCTGGCTCCTTAGGTTTATCTTAGGTTTGCTCTATTTCATGTATTGAGCACTTTATGTAGTTGGCTTTACTCGTTTTGGAGGTTTTTTTCTTTGGACTCTGAGCTTGAACTTTGGACAATTATTTTTACCGCAGTTTCATGTTCTTTCTTTTTTTTTATTCCTCATTTTTCCTTGTGTACTGGTTTGTTCTACTACAAGCTGAAATACCCACGTTTTTTCCAAGCGAGTACTACCATTTATTTATTTATATATATATATATATATATATATATATGACAATAAAATTACAACATATTGCACATATAGTGCAGGTGTTAATGAAACAGTGCTCAATGTAATTAAACAAAGTAAAAATATAGAGTTGTGTTAGACATGTGAGGTGGTATATATATATATATATATATATATATATAAGCGCAACACCCAACCTTGATGGGAAATTTCCTACTTTTTCTAGTGTTTACTCATCAGCCTATTAGAGATTATCTCCCCCAAAAAAACTTTTAGCTGCATAGTTACTTTTGAATTTTATGACCAGGTAACTAAATCTGGAAGTTTTCCTTTGAACTAAAGATAAGGCAAATAACACAATTAAATGAATGCTATTTTGCAAATACTACAAATGCAGGAACTGCAATAAACTTACTAAAAGACAGAAATATTACACCAAGAATAATCTGGAAAATATTGAAAAACGCAACTGCCTACACCAATATTACAAAGAAATACCTACTTTGCCTACACAAAAGGCTAGCAATAATTTCTCATACCCAACAAAAGAATTTACTAAACATAAGATCAGAAATAATTTCTAAATGCAGACATGAAAACAAATAACTATTATCAGAATTTATACCAAACAGATAAAAAAAAGAAAAAAACACTAACCAGCACTACTACATGAACCACCATTGACCCTATGAACATAAGAGAAACCATTGACACTATAACACCATCAATTATTTTCTAGTTCAAACTACCATCATAATAATTATAATTATTGTTGTTATCATTCCACCACCATTACTATGATCACTTCTACTACTTTACAATAACTATTTGCTGTTACAATTATTATAATCATCACCTGCTCCCCCCACCATTACTACCACATCACAATTATCATTTCCACATTAGTCCATAATTACTACAGCACCACAATTGCCGTTGCCGTATCAGTCCACAATTATACTTACTTCTCCCTCCCCCAGCAAAATTAATACCACAGCATAAATACTAATAAGTATTACAAATTGGAGTTTCTGCCATTTACATATGCGCAATCGCCCAAAACAAGCAAATAACTGGCTTTAAAATAATAGCAAACCAGCCTTAAAAAATTTTAAATAATAGCAATTTTTACCTACCATAGTCTTACACAAACTCCATCATACGTATATATACATGCGTGCGAGAAAACATTATTCAGCAAACAAAATAGAATAACGGTCTGCACACTGACAGCGCAATAGACACAAAAAATATTAACTACACAATCCAACATTAAGCGTCCAAATGCATATGTATGTATGCAACTGCACATGGATGCGCATATATGCCCAGTCCCACACTGCTCACATATGTTTCTGTGAGCTCCAGTTAGTGAGCATGTGTGTGTGTGTGTCTGCATACATCAATGAGTGTATGTGCATGTATGCATAAGTATAAGTGACGTTTCGATAACAATTTTTCTTCCCACTTCCATAAAAACACTGAGATACGTAACCATACATAAATCCCAAATTTTAAAAAATTAATCAGTTTGTCTGATGATCGTAAATAGTGTGAAACCCAGGGTCACAAACTCATATCAATCCAACTAAATATACATATATATATATGTATACCCATATATATATATATATATATGTATATGCAAGTTTCATTAAAAACGACAGACAAGGTACTACGGTTAAGTTTTTTATTTAATTTTTCTTGTGTATGAACAAGAGCTTTCTTTGCTGGACAAAGGGTGTGTAAGAACTGTCCAAATGTTTTATTTTTCCGAGCGCTTTCGGCTATACCTTTAGCCATTATCAAGGCTGATTTGATTTTTCAGCTTAATTGAGTGTGTGCATTATGTATATGTCTTAGTGTGTAGTAGGGGTGTTTTAATTTCCAAATATGGTTAGCACATTGTGGCTTTGTTCGTAGTTAATATTGTTGAGGGTAGGCTTTTTCTTTTTTATTATTAAAGCCTCCATTATTTTTAACCTTTTTTTACAGGTGGAAGCAATTAATATATTTGTGTTTTCTACTAGTATATTTCTAATGGAGTCTGGTAAATTTTTGTGTGTGTTTAAATGGATTCTAATGGACCTGTGATCGGCTAGGTGTAATGTAAGACGTCTGGATAAGCATGTGGTTGTGTAACCAATGTAATTATTTATGAGTCCGGTTTTGTTAGGAACGCAGTTCCTTAAGGGGCATGCTTATCCAAATAATGGGTTAAAGTCCTCAATATCAGGGAGAGAGTGTATGTAAATATAAAAGTGAACATTGAAGTCAGAAGCAACAGTCTATTTCATGCTAAACACAATTTTCATGGTCTGACAATTGCGTATAAGCATGAAACTGACTAATCACTAGCTAAGGTTATACCTGACCAAAATTTAATGAAAATCAATTGAAAAAAATGTCTTGGCATTATATGTGTATATATACATACATATATAATCTCAAGACATTTTTTCAATTAATTCTCATTAAATTTGTCATGTATAACCTTTAAATGCATAAAAGCTGAAAATAGTAAAAATATTTTAAAAAAAGAAATTTTACAAGCTTTGAATTCCTTGAAAAGTCAGATTTTATCTGTTTTCAATATTTTTTCATATTTCTGTTGTATTTGCATATCTGTTCTTTCAAAGTGCAAAAGTATTTTACTAAAAGAGAAAACAAAATGACTAACCTTGATTTTTAAGCTTGAGTTTGACTGAAGAAAAATACCCCGTACTAAAAATAATTTGCTGAATATGGTTGTGAAATGTCTAAATTTACATTTGCTATATCTGACTTCAGAAAACCTCGCGAACCATTTTCTCAAAAAGAAATCAAACCAAAAGAATTGTAATAAAGATATCAACAACATTAATCGGTGTTTAATTCCCATGTTTGTTCAGTGCTGAAAGTATGATCTCATTTCTATGGAATCAAAGAGTTGGCTCATTCGATGTTAATCTGTGAGTTTTTAGTCTCATTTTAAACAGGATTTTTCTCTTTTATTGTCTTTTGGAATGTTGACCTTTTGTGTGCTTTTATTTAAACAATCTTTGCTAATTATTCATAAACTGCCTTGAGAACCTCTTTATTTTTCAACATTTCTGGATATTACTGAATATGATTAATAAATAAATACGACAATATTGCTCTAAACTACAGGAATGTCAATAACATGATAAATAATCTCAACTTGAAAGAGACAGGTATAAAAGAAATAACACTGAAGAGGCAATATAAGAATTTAAATGAATATTAAGAACACACAAGAATTAGACATAATTATGATACTGAAATATAATAATGATAATAATAATAATATACATGACAATGAAATGGACAAAGCCCGACAATTATTTTAAAACATTTTTATGTTTATACATTCTTTTTATAGATACAAATATTTAAATAAATGCTCTGTTTATAATAAACAGTATCAATAACATTTACCAGCCTGAATGTCCAAGAAATTTTCATAGAAAATATTCGTCCTCCGACAGGAATCGAACCTGCATCCTATACGGAACCGTCATATAGCCTGATGTGCCTTAACCGACTGAGCTACTGAGGATCGATTGGTTAGCAAGGTTGATTTTACTGCTTTTAAACTACAGTCTTCCATGAATCTCTCACGTACATTCATATTTTGAATACGCATTGCACAGATATGAATTAACTCAAGCTAAATCAATGGTGTCTCGTTCAAGTTCTTCGTAAAAAATTTGTTTTAAAAGCAAACTCACTTGGTATAAAAGAAAAAATATCTCATTTCCATGAGTGGCACCATATAGTGAACTTTGCTGCTTGGAAGTTCTATACAGAATGTCGACTTTCCTTAAAATGATATAAACACTTTTATTTATGCTGGGTGCTGAAAAGTTCTCAACTTCTCTTTTTAAAAAAATTTGACCAGACAGATTTTTTTAAATTTTTTATTGAGGGTATCTGTACTGAGCCAATAACTTTTCAGCAACCCACTCATGATTAGGTTATCCTTGTAAAAAACAAAAAAAAAACAAAATTATAGATCATATATTTTTTTTATATATGTTTCTTATATTGTCTTAAATTAAAGGCAAGTGTTAATATCATGATAACCAAAGAGACAGATAAGAAGTTAGGGTCACTTTTTATAATTCCTATCAAATGAAAGTTGTCTTGAATGGCCACTCTTCTACATCCTTTCATACTAACATGGTTGTCCTCCTGGGCTCCATCCTTGATCCAACATTGTTTTTAATCTTCATTAGCAACCTTCTTGATGACATCAGCTCTCAATTTGGCATCTACACTGATGATACTATCATTTACTCCTGCTTTGATAGTACGGCTAATCATTTTGACAAGGTAGTTAATTCTGTGTAGAACTTCCAAGCAGCAAAGTTCACTATATGGTGCCACTCATGGAAATGAGATATTTTTTATTTTTTACCAAGTGAGTTTACCTGTGTCCAGTCTCATCATTCCTTTTAAAATAAATTTTTTACAAAGAACAACCTCAAGACCATTGTGAACTGGAGCAAAAGGTGGCTTGTCAATTTTAATACCTTCAAAACTAAACTTCTATCCATTAATCATCTGAAGGATCCCTCTCTGCCTTCCATCAACATGGCTGATGCTATCCTCCAGGAAAGTGACTCATTTTGCCTTCTCAGGCTAACATTCTCAACTGACATGAAGTTGAAAGACTATATTGAATCTATTGCTAGGTCGATTGCTAAAAAAGTCAGTTCACTGTGTCAGGTGAGACAATTTTTCTCTCTGGAATCTATCTTGCATGTCTATAAGTCTACCATTCATCCATACTTAGAATATTGCTGCCATATATGGTCAGGTGCCCCTGCTATTTACCTAGAGTGCCTTGATAAGATCAAAAGAAGAATTAGCAATATTATTGGTCCTGATCTGGTGGCTCCACTTCAGTAACTTTTCCATCATCATAAGATTACCTCTCTGCTCTTTTTCTATAAATACAGTGTAACCCAGATATAAGAGAAATTTTCTCTGGTCCCAAATTAGAGCCATACTTACCTAAACAAAATAGACGAAACCCGGATATAAGAGAAACCCGGATATAAGATACTTCTTCTCCGGTCCCGACAACTCTCTTTTATCTGGGTTACACTGTACTTTCATGGTAATTGTTTGGGTGAGCTCTTTGCTATTTTGTTTAGATTCTTGTATATAATTTTGTTCATTTTTGTAAATTTCATTGGAGTTTAGATTTTAAATTGTCATTTTATTCCCCACCCCACCCCACAGACAATGAATTGTACATAAGGGGACTAGTTAGGACTTTTGTGGAGACATTGTGGTATTATGGTGGATGTGGTAAGAAAGGTAAGTAAGAATGCATTGTTGTGGTGTAAGGAATATTGTTGTATACTTGGGTCAGTGTTTGTGGCTAGCTAAGTTTAATGTTAAGACAGAAAACCATCCTTTTTTCCATTCTCCATTTTGGCCTTGTGCCATATTTTGTAAATAAATTACAAATATTGTTCTTTGCTATGATACATAGACTGTATGAATTTAAGCACAATACTAGACTGGCATCAAGATCTCATCAATTCACAGTTGAGCTGGCTAGATGTAACCAAAAATTCTATGCTAATAGTTTCTTTTCTCGTACTTCTCGCTTGTGGAACTCCCTTCAGACTCTTTGCTTTCCAGCCAACTTTAATTTTCAGAAATTTAAATGTAATGTCAGTTGCTATCTACTATCCTTCTGATTGCTCTTTTCTCTTCCTCCTCATTACTAATGTTTCTGTGTTTCTGTTCCAAATCCCTCCACACCCTCTAACCCCTTGCATACTAGTGGCTGTACTGCCTTGCTTGGGGTGATACCAATTACAAAAAAATCAAAATAAAAAAAGAAAGAATTTTAGAGAAAAATCAAATCAAATTTCACCATTTCTATAATTACTTTTTTAAAATTGCGATAAATTCTGCAGTTTGAAATTAAAAAAATACTTCAAGAATGGCAACTGAATAATGATTCGTGTGCCTCAAATTGCCGAACCCTTACCAAGAGCCTGATGAGTAGTATATTCAAACTACCCAGAAAATAAAAGATAAATTGAAATTAGATTGGCAGAAAGAATGCAGCAGTGTTTTTGAAAGTCATAATCTATAATAAGAACGATTACAGGAAAAGTATAATTGTTAACAGAAAAAAGGAAAACAAACAGAAAAGAGATGATGATAATATTAATAATAATATTCTCTTTGTTTGAAGAGACAAACTGAAACTAATAAGCAATGAATAGAAACACTAATAAAATATAAAAGTAATAATAATGATAATAATAATAATAATATTGTGATTAATAGAAAATGAAAGGAAGAGAAATGGTGATAAAAAATAATACTCATATTCATGACACTAATTGAAAACTCACAATTCAAATAATAATGAGTTTAATGAAATCCTGTAAAAAGAAAACCAGGTATTATTCATGTTGGGAAGACATTTTTACAGGAGAGAGAGAAAACAAAAGGAGAAAAAAAGCTTAATATAACAATTATATAATTCGCAGAAGGATTTGTTATTACTTGAGCTGCAAAAGTGTTTGGCTTTATATTAATGTTTTAATTAACTTATTATCCTTGTTGACATGGAACAGATTAGAAGAAGAAAAAATTGAAGAATCCAAACAGAATGAAAATATCCCCGAACTAGATATGAAAAGAACAATTTTTCAAGCCTTTCTGTGTAGAGACCA
The DNA here is from genome assembly GCA_964036315.1 of Acanthosepion esculentum. Classification (NCBI taxonomy): domain Eukaryota; kingdom Metazoa; phylum Mollusca; class Cephalopoda; order Sepiida; family Sepiidae; genus Acanthosepion; species Acanthosepion esculentum. The sequence goes on along the minus strand of OZ038493.1, from coordinate 36,351,561 downwards.
AAACACAGAAAAGCCCATGCCTACAGAGAGAAAGATTGAACACTTTGAAAAAAAACAAAAAAACAAACAAAACAAAAACAACTAACTGGCAAAATCTAACGGGACTCCTTCAAATTATCCATGTAAGTGTTTATCATCTCTGACAAAATACCCTCCGTATCAATTGTTCATTTATTTTATCAAACTAAAGAAAAAAAATAGTTAATCTGAAAAATAATGGAGATTTGTTGTTTGTCATTTAAAGAATCTGTATTTTTTCCTATCTTTATTAAAAGGAGAATTATTATATTTCAGACATGTCTCTGAAGGAAAAAACACACACACACACACAAAAAAAAACAAAAGTTTGTGTTTTCATATGCAAAAATCATAAATTGTATGAACATTGTTATTTATTAAGAATTTTGTTTTTCAAATATTGATGCTGACAACTAAATTCTTTGAATGGGAAATATTAAAAAAAAACAAACAATATCAAAGGAAAATATACAACCTCAAGCAAATATGAACAAGGGTTAAAAAATATTTAATGCAATTTCTTTTTGATGTGGTCTTGATGTTGTTGCATAGTAATTTTAAATGTGTTTATGCTATTATTGTTATGGCCAATCTTTCAGAGTACACAGTTCCATCAACATTCTCTGCATGTCTGTTCATGACTCGGAAGTTCATGTTTCAGACCAAATACCAGTAAGCTCAGTACCTGTTGACAGCCCCCCAAATTACTGTAACTTCGGATATCATAAGTTGGATATATTAAACAAGTAGGTAAAAAAATGATATTCACTGTAATCATTAAGACTATGCTAGGGATATTTTTGCCCAACACTCCAAAGAGCTACAAAACTAAAACGCTAACCTAAAAACTCAAATCATATTCTTCACCTTGTCAGATCAATACTTTCATATGGATATCATGGATGGTGCCAAACCCATTCAGAAATTTCTAAACTCCTAGCCGTATACAGCCACATTTTCAAATGAATAGTAAAAATGGCTTCAAATGAATGAAGTCTATATAAGGACCATCCTTCTTCAAACCTCGTGAATTGGTGCTACAGAATCACAAACAAAGAACTGTACCAAATAACAGAAACCATGTCACTTGAGGACTTTCAACAGCAACAACAGCAACAACAAATAACACATGTAACTGGAAGAGAAAATAATGACATAATCAAGATGTTGATGTTTCATATGACTTCAAATCAAATTTAGGAAGGAAAGAGCAATAAGAGTTAATGGATTTAAGAAACCTCTTTTCCTGAAAACTGCCATTATTTTATAAGTTTCAACTGGAATTAGAACTGGTAGGTTGGTCAATGAATGCCAAATGTTTCCTTATCAGGAAATGGCTAATATTACTATTAGAGATGAGGAGAACAGATATTACACTTTGATCCCAGCTTGATGGCCAGGGAGTGAACAAATTTGAGAGTAGCACTTGCTACAATATTTATTCTTGTTAAAATATCAGGAATATGGCATTTTTAGGGATTGAGGAAGTCTGGTCATCGTCTGTCATACTTTTTGACTTAGCTAGACACAATCACTGACCCAAACATACTATAATTTTTCCTATACCAAAAAAGCACTTCCTTACTTACCATTCTTACTACATTCACCATAATACCACAATTCCTTTATGAAGTTGTAACTAGAACCCATATGTATAGTTTGTCTATAGAAGAGGAGGGAAGTACCAACTTTAAAAATGTAATACTCCTTGGCTGCTCAGTTAATGAATGCTCAATGTTTTCTTATAAGGAAACAACTAATATTCCCATCAGAGATCTGGAAAACAGATACTACACTTTGAACCATGTCCAGTGCACTGTGAGTTAGAAAAAGTTCAACTCAAATAGTACTGACTGTTCCATCAGTGTTTTCTTATAATGAAATTACCATTAGAGATGAGGAAAACAGACACTACAGTTTGATCCGAATCTGATGACCAGGAATGGGGGCCCAGAAATGCCTAACTTACATAGCATTGGCTGCTTAGTTAATGAATACCAAATGTTTCCTTATAAGGAAATAGTTAATATTACTCTTACATATTTAATGACACAAGATATTTTTGTAGTTAAGAATGTCTTGAACACCAACATTATTTGAACCCATGATATAGGCAAAGGTTAGGGTTTTCTTAATGCAGATCATGAACTTGATCACTGTTCAATCCCTTCACTATTTAAACTGATTCATTTTCTCCACTTAGAAATATTTCCGACAATAAAGGAAGCTTCGATGATTCAGTACTGCATCTTGTAATTTTTAACCTTAATTTTCATCTTATTAGATTTTCTCTCACAGTCTGTATGTTATCAGAAAGAAATTAATCCAAGTGTTACTGAGAGAAAAGGACTGTTTATAATGAGAATTTGGCTTCACTTGGCTTTTTATTAGAGATTAGTATCAACTTGTTTGCAAAGTCTATCCATTTAGTCCTGCAGATGATTTTGAAAATGGTGATAATTTATTATGTCTTTCATTTCTATTACTTTGTGGCAAGTGTGTTCACATAAGATAAGTAATATTACTAGGATTTTCTTTACTGGAACTTTGTAATGAAATGAACTGACTCAAGACTTTAAAATAAATAATATATTTTTATTTATTTTCTTTAGAGTGTTAAATGAGTCCTTTGGTATTCAGAATATAAAAAAGTTTGTTAATAAGGTGGATATTAGTAGAAGTCTGGAGAAATGTCCGTTTCGGCAATTTGAAGTCAGACTATGATAGGAATAATTGTAATCTGAGAAATTCAGGTCAGTGTCACTCTACGGCGTTTTTCTTGGCCCTGAGCAGGGCGGAAATATCAGTAGCAATTATATATTTTATTTTAATCAGTACTTACTACAAATTTTACCCTGCTGAGTATTCTTCAGTCAAAAATGATTGAAAGTCAATGTAAAACCTGAAAATACTTGTAAGAGATTTTAGAAAAATTAATATTTTTTAGATTTTTTACTGTCGGCAGTCTGCAAATTTTAATGATGGACTGACACATTTGTAAATTTGCAATTTTTGTTCCAACTCAAACTATATCTAGACTGTATAATATAGTGTATATATTTATCCCCAACTCTTTTTTGATTGATCCTTACAAACGTGTCAGTCCATCAATAAAATTTCAAAATACATAACACAATGACTTATTCTGAAAAGTGACATTTCAATGTGTCTTTCTATATGATTGTTAATTTTAAATGTTTTTACATTGAAAGTGAAAATGATGAAAAATAAGATGAATTTTTATCATTTGATGCTCTTTTATTTCCAGAAATTAAAAAACACTAGACAAACAGCAAAAAGAATGTGTGTCATTTACTGAGATCGTGCCATAACTGAGAGCATTGTTCAAAAGTAGTTCACTAGGTTCCAAAGTGAAAATTTTCATGTAGAAAGCTGAGAATGTTCTAGAAGGCCTGCAGTCATTGATGATGGCCAAATCAAAACACTGATTAAAAATAACATGGGTCATATAACCAGAGACATCAGAGAGATACTCCTCATATCTCATATAAGCCTAATGATATTTGAAAACACTTGGATACGTTAATCCCTATGATGTTTGGATGCCTCATAATTTAATAGAAAACAAAATTTCATAGACAGCATTTCCATTTATGACTTTCTGCTGAAACAACAAATATTTTTGGAAAGATCACAGGCAATGAAAAATGGAATGCTTACAACAATGTGGATTAAAAAGCTACTGGAGAAAACAAAATGAGGCACCATTAACCACCCTAAAAATCAGTCTGCACATAAAGTAGGTGATGCTGTCTATCTGGTGAAATTAGAAGAGCATTGTGTATTACAAGCTTTTGCTGTAAAATCAGATAAATACTGTTAATATAAGCAGAACATTTCACTCAGCTTTTTCGAGGAACTGCTACTTTGTGGAAAAAACTCCCATATGGATGCTTCTTGAAAAAAGTTACCTTCATCTCTTCAAGTCAAAAGTCAATTATTATCTTCCCTTTCTCCAACTTCCACTTTCATTCATATCACATATCTCATCATTATCACTTTGATTCCTCTACCTTGTGTGGCTCTTGAGCTTTGTATTGAGTGAACTAAAAAATTAAAATAAAACCTGTAAAAGCCACTGAAACTAGTTCATCATGCAGAAAGATATCAGATTCTGAAAGCATGGTATCATATATATTGATATTATTGTCAGATTCTGAAAGCATGGTATCATGACACTGCCTCAAATGTAGTGGGACAAAATAGCACATATAAATCAATGAATAAGTATATGTACAAATAGCTAAATATTGACCTTAAGAATTTGATTAGGTTTTTTTTACAACTCAATAGAATTGTCTGGTATTGTAAAAATACCAGAATAAGTTCAATTTATGTGGCCAATATGCAAACTTGCCTGGATTGAACTCAAATAATATGGCTGCAACACAACCTTGTTAACCATTACTCTTTAGCAAGCGCCCACTTAGTCTCATTTTATACAATTATCACATCATAATTTTTTGCGTTTTTTTTTCATCACCTTCTGCCACAGAAAAAAAATACATATAGAAAATGATTAAAAAACTAATGAAATTACTTTGTTATAGAATTCAAATTAAGAAAGCAATTATCACCCGGTTTTGATATCTTGCAAAGATTCACTCTCAAGAGGGCTCGTAGCTAAATACACACAATGGAGATATGTAAAATTTTCTGCTATTGCAAGGATACTTGAGAATAAAAACAATTAGACAATAGCATCTGATAGTCACTGAAAAAATTATATAAATATATATGAGGAATTGTTTTAAGTGGATATTGTTAAACAAAGTCTCTATGTATCTAAAGTACTGTAGGAATGTTTAAAATATACCTTAGTCTGGCACAAGGCTATAATGGTGAAGCATAAAATGATAAAATTCAATACATGAGCAAACGGTCTGCAAGACAAGCTTTTAGACATTGCTCTGCATCATGCACCCTTTAGAATAGAATAGATTCAATTTAGCATTACATGTCTGCCATTTCTTCTCATCTCTAATCAGGATTCAGTTTTAGAGAGTTCAAAACTGAATATATATATATATAGTACATTATATATATATATATATATATAATGTTATTATGTAGAATTAACTATTATTGCATGGATGCTCAAATACAGTCTAGTTTAGCACAAAGTCATAGCTGTTGGGATCTTGATGATCCAGCAAATTTATAAAAATAAGGAAAAAAAAAACAATTTTATTTAATGCAATATCTGTGAATGCAAACAAAATATTCTCTAGAGTAAGTTAGAATTTTGTCAATAACAAGAGAGTGAAATTATTCACCAAAATTCATGTATGGAATTCATCAAATAATGATTTCTAACAATGTGTCCTATATAATGGAATGGTAATGGTAATATTAGCTGTTTCCCTAAAAGAAAATATTTGGAATTCATTGATCAAACAACCAGTACTGCTTATGGTTGAGATTCATAAAATCTTTCTCTGAAAACAATTTTTTAGGAAAACAGGTTTCTCAAGTCCAGTAGCTGTTATGTTAACCCTCTTTCCATTGTTGGAATCTTTTTTTGGAAGTTGTGTGGAATTTCAACATCTTGGGAAGCTGAATATTACATTGCTTATAAGAAACACTCTTGATAATTTTTTTCTTCTCAAAATTTAGCTGGACAAACAGCAGTGGGTCTTGGATAGAAAAGATGGTTAATAACCAAATACCATTTTATCCTGACTTGAAATGAATTTAATAATTGAATTAAAATCAAATTTACTTGTAGTTAACTTCAACAAAACATTAATATTCATAAATATGACATCTTTTGGTATTTACTAAAGTTATTTCATTTAGACAGTAACTTTATTTACTAAAGTTATTTCATTTAGACAGAGAAATTGTTTGGTTGATATTGTCTAAAAAAGAATGTAAAATGTTTACAAACAAAAAAGAATATAAAATAAATTCATAAAAACCTTTCACTTTGTTTTTTTTTCTCTCAGGTACGCTCAACAAGTCTTACTTACTTGACTGAGATGTTTGAACTCGCTGACTTGATAGTCATATGTTTACTAACTTAACTATCATTATCTTAAGTTGAAACTATTCCATATTTGACTAAGTGTGAACTAGATTTTAACATTAGATTATATTAGTACAATATATATATATATATATAGTACATTATATATATATATAATGTTATTATGTAGAATTAACTATTATTGCATGGATGCTCAAATACAGTCTAGTTTAGCACAAAGTCATAGCTGTTGGGATCTTGATGATCCAGCAAATTTATAAAAATAAGGAAAAAAAAAAATTTTATTTAATGCAGTATCTGTGAATGCAAACAAAATATTCTCTAGAGTAAGTTAGAATTTTGTCAATAACCAAAATTCATGTATGGAATTCATCAACAAGTCTTACTTACTTCACTGAGATGTTTGAACTTATTGATTTGATAGTCATATGTTTACTAACTTAACTATCATTATCTTAAGTTGAAACTATTCCGTATTTGACTAAGTGTGAACTAGACTTTAACATTAGATTATATTAGTACAAGTTGGCATGTCTGTAAGTTTTATTACTATATCTTAGTATATGCAGTTGATACTAACAGTTTTACAGGTGCACTTCCCAAATTATGCAAGCAACTCATCTCTCCTCTGATGTTACCCGGGTGGATCAATGGGGAAAGTAAAATTGTAAATTTCACTACAACCAAAACCAAACTAGTAATGTTCCACTACCATCAAGCATACCCTGAACATTCAACTATCATGATGGGTGTATTTTCTCTTAAGGAGGCTCCTTGTCTTGAAAGTCTATTGGGACTCAGCTCTCCCCAGACCTCAAGTGGAAATCATATACAGTGTAACCTGGATATAAGAGAGTTTTCGGGACCGGAGAAGAAGTATCTTATATCCGGGTTTGGTCTATTATATATACATTAACACAGGCTCTAATTTGGGACCAGAGAAAATATATCTTATATCCGGGTTTCTCTTATATCCGGGTTACACTGTATATGATCTATTGGTGAAGATGCTGGTAAAAATGGTCAATGTACTGTTCCAATAAGTATCTGATTCCCACCTGCTATATGCTCTCTTTATAAGAGCCAGATCAAACCAGAAATGGAGTATTGCTGCTATATCTGTGCTAGAGCTGCTCATTCTTCACTTGCCTGTTTATGATAGAGTTCAAAAGAGTCTATATGGACTTGTGGGTGATTAATTATTTTCCACCCTACAGCCCCTTTCCCATAGATGAAACATTGTGATTCTCTTGCTGCTCTCTCGCTATTTCTATGACATTTGTCCTCACAAGTTACATTTCTTAATTCCACCACCGGTAAACTTTACAATTGGGACCCACCATGACCTGTACAAAAGTGTGAATCATCCCCATTTGCTTCATATTCCATTAATAAGGAGTAAGTTCCACTTTGACAACTTCTTCACAGGAACTCCTGCTTTGTGGAACAGACTTCCAACTGAACTTTGTTCAAATCATTACAATCTTGACTTTTTCTTCAATTGTAGGGTTAACTATTATCTTTCTTGCATAGCCCAATGAACTTCATTTCTTGCTTCACACAACACCAAACAGTAACTCTCTACCTTGAGTGGCTCTTGGGCCTTGTATTGAGTGAACATTAGTATAAAAAGAAAATATTTGTACGTATTGATATTAGCAACTGGGGATTGGAATAGCATTCCAATCACCAAAATCCACTGTAATTTCCCCCCATTTTTTGGCCACTTTATTTACTTCTTTTTTTTTGTTGTTGGTACATGTTGTAGTGATTGTAAGGAAAACTCTCTCCGGTTGATGACACTGTCATTTGAACTCCTGTGGGACAAATTTCAGCTGCCTGTGGCTACCATAACACCAGACAAAGTGGTATTGGTACTATGGGTAGGGTAAAGAAAAAGAAAATGTACCAACTGGTTGGAAGTGAATCTAAGTAAAAGAAAAATATTCAGTAAGATTCAGAAATATGAACTAAAAGGAGAAGTTTTGTAAAGTAGGACTCAACATATTTCCTACTCTTCCCTACTACTGTGACAATGGACTGCTCCTACTTATAAATATGGCAAGTAGCCACACTAGAGTAGGATTTGAGTAGTATTTGATTTACTCAAATTTTTCAGCTCTCTGCATCAATATTTAATAAACCTCTTCTTCTTTGTTTTTCCTACCTAGTTTTCTGTTCCTTCAATACTCTCTCTAACTACAGCCTTCCCAATTCTCAGCTATTTTGAAAAGAGACAATATTACAACACTAAGTTTAATATGTTGTTACCAAGTGTAAATGAGGACAAAAGGGCCAAGATTTTTTGACAGTAAAATATTAGTAGTATCTGCAGTTTTATCAGTGGTAGTAGTATTCACTTTGAGAGCAATGCAGGCAACATGACTTTGGCCTGTTTGAATATGAAAAAAGATTTTCCTTAGATTTAACTTTTTATAGATTTGCAGAAGTGTTTGTAGATACACAAATTAACTTGACTAAAAATGTATTATCACATGAATGTTATGTTGGTTTCAATCCCCATGGGAATGACTGCAAAACACTTGCCCCTCCCCTTTTATAGACAGAAGCACACAAATGCAGGCTTGGATTTTTTTGCCAATAAAATAGGCTGGTTCTCGGTTTCAGCTCACTCAGCTTTGGTCTGTCTTGATGCCAGGACATTTGCTTTCATGCATCAACCCCAATTCTTAGTTTGTGAACTTTTTTGCCATATTACTGTTCCTTTGCCTTATTACTCTTAATTTGCCTTGCATATATTTTTTGCTTGCCTTATATTATTTTTTGCTCTGTGCTTTTCTTTTTCTCATTATTGCTTATTTTGTTTGTAGGGCAGTTCTGCCATTCATTTATTTCATATTTTCCATGTCTACTCACTCCACAAGTTAATATTCAAACAGAATGGTCCCTGTTCTAATACTTGCACAAGATTTAAGGTTTGCTTCTTCCAAGCTGAAGAATTCTATGCTTTTTATCATAGTTACTTGTCTACAAGAACTTGAGAAGTAAATGCAAGATAATTTTTTCTTTATACTCTTAACACATCCAGTCTTAACTACTAGGTCTTTTCTATACTCCTAAATGTAATAACACAAGATGGTTGGGATTTGGAAAATATACAAAAATAAATAAAAATACATTTTTAAATTCCATTTATAAGTAGAATTTTATCAAATTTAAAAATAGACATGTACAAGTCGACTTGGTGCTCCATCATGCAGACTTAACAGTAAGCACACCATGTGACCTTTCTCGACCAATGGAAACACAACAAAAAAAAATATTAAATCTTGGTTTTTATTTGGAGCCAATCTCCAGCTTATGAAAGAATGCACCAAAAGCAACTCTGACAAATGAACACAGACATTTTTTGTTTTAAAGTTAAATACATTCTTCTTGATAAGTGAAATGATTTGTGTTTTGAGAGGTTAAGTAGTAAACCTAACAGTTATGATACAACAAACTCTTTCTCACAACATTTACTCACATAAAACAATGATTACTGAATCGAAATTCGCTTAATTCACCGAAAGATGATTCACATAGATGTCTGTATGAGAGAATATTATGTATTAATCAGATAGCTGTGAAGACGAGATTTCACCATTTACATTAAGTTGATCATTCCCACTCCCCACCAAATTTCTTTGTAAAATATATTCTTAATTATTTGTGAGCTGTTGTCATTCAAATTTTTAAGTGGGAGGAAAATTCTCCCTAACACAGCTTTTTATAAATTTTTACAATGACTCATGCTGATTTATCAGAAAATCGTATCATATTGTATTTCTATCTGCTAAAAGTGACGCCACAAACTCAACACTTAGAATGGATTTTTAATTTTATTTCATTTCTCTCCTCTTTAAATATATAATTGTGTAAGTGCATGTTTATGCATGTATGTGTGTACATGTATACATATTAAATTATTAGCTTGTCATTAAAATTCTCCGAATGAATTTTAGCTTGGCATAACAACCAAGCAAATTAGCATAACAACCCATTTAGTTGTCAGTGTGCCACAACATCACATTTCTTTTTTTTTTCTGATAAAACTGATGCTCGAAATTTATCATTTAGAATTTTTTTCTTCATTTCAACGTGATTACTTCATTTCCTTTGTAAATGTGTATTTTTTTCTTTATAATAATGTGCTACTGTCATTGAAATTCTGAGTGAGGGGAAAATCTTTTTGGTTTTTTTATAGGTAAATTGGCATCATCACCATTACCAAATACTACTCCCCACTCTCCTCGGCAACATGGATCCTTGATAAGTTAAACTTTAACCCATCTACTTTTGTAGTAAAGCATAATTAGAGAGCAAAAAAGAGTAATAATTTCTTTCTTCTTCATTTCTTACACGACTGTTTCATTTGAATAAAAAGGTAGATGCATTTTTAAATAAAGACTATTCAATGTGAAAATAAGACACGAAAAGTGTGAGTAAGGGAATTAAAAAAAAAAATAAGATAAAATTTTGAAAAAAATGAGAAAAGAATAAACAGGAAACTAAAATAAAAATTAATGATAAAAATAATAAGAGGAATGATTTGGTTAAATCTAAAATCAGATTGAATATTTAGCATTCATTTGGCTGTCCTTTTTATGGAAAAAAAGATGTCTGCCTGTTTTTGTGTTCTTCTTCATTGATGTCTTTTGTTCTCTGTTGTTGTTGTTTTTTTTCTTTTTCCCTTGCATTTCGATTTTGTACTTTTTGTTTCTTTTGTGCCATTCTTATTAATTCATTTCATATTCAAATAGAAACTTTGTCAATTTATTCGTGCATCTGGTGATTGGAGGCTTTTTTTATATGCTTTATTTCTTAGCATTGCGTATGGGGGAGAATGTCAGAAATGTTCGACCATCTCTCACAGTCATTTTCTTTTAAGAAGGGTTCTATAAGCACTTTTAGAAGTTTATTTTATTTGGACAGTTACACTCATCCTTTGTACAAACCATTATCAAAAAAAAAAAAAAAAAAATAGAAAAACAGAATGCCATAAGGGCTTTAACTGTGTAGCTATAAAACTCAAGTACCCAGACTCTTGTAAGTGTTCATTTATATTCGACGAGAAAAGAAGTAATAATCCACCCACCTATTCCACAGGATTATCAAAAGACGAAAAAGAATAATTTTGTTTACAAAAATAAAAAACAAATCTTAAGCTCAGTATTTAAAAACTTTGCCATTACAAAAGGAAGTCATACTATGACCCATATAGATGTTTGTTTGCCAAAACATCCAGTTATATAAGAAGTTTGAGGAGATAAGAAAAATAAATTGCTTTATTTAATTTCAACTGTTTTTCAATTAATATTTGCTTTAAAAAATGAAGCTTGATTTTACACGAGTCAGGTAATTATTGGCAGATGAAAATGTTTGTTTAAAATCATTTGTCTCAAGAAACATGCGCAATACTTTATAAAAACCAACAACACTACAATCTTAAATCAATATAAATCATTGTAAAATCAAAATAACACTTAATGTTACATGACGACACAGTCATAGGTAGGAAAATTTTACAAGATATTAATTCCGAGACGAATAATAGGACTTGGATCTAAATAGAATATATTGATGTAAATATATTTCCAATAATTGTGCTTTCTTCTTTCATCGTATTCTCTCAGGTTTTCATTAAATGTTTTCAGAATTGCATATAATTTGGTTTTACAATTTCAGTCTAATTTAGTCATTAAAAAAATTGGATGGCAAAAGATTGAAACAATTACTACGAGTTACAAAATTTAATTACCACATATTAATGTAGTAAATGTTTTATTTATTTTGAATATTATATTTCATGTATCCTCTTTGTCTCTAAAGTGATAATGAAGAATGATTATAGGCAGTGCCAAATATATTATGATTACTTATAATTTTCAGATCTTAAAACCTTCCATCTTAAACTCTATCTTTTTTGTAAACAGGTTTATTTTTATGTATTTATTTATATTAAAATCTTTTGGGATAATATTTTGAATTTCTGAAGAGATTCTTTGTGGGTGAAAAATGTTTCTGATTATTAGTTTTGGGTTTGAGACCACATCAAAGACAGCTGAGAACTGGGAATCATTATTTCACACAAAATTTCTGCAAAAAGCAAATAATCAGAGCATTACCTGTCTGTTGAACTTTTTAAATGCTCCATTGACCTTAGATCATTTATCATGTAGGGACAAACGTAAGTGCTTAACTTTAATATCCAAAATTCCTGTGGTTGTTTTTGATAAAAATGATGAAGAAATTTAATCAAATGATGAGTAATAGGTATTTTTTTACGAACCTATTCTTAGGTTGTCCAATGTTTTTAGATTAAGAATCTTCATTATTAATTTTGACTGGTTGATCTTATTGTTGCTTCATAAGTAAACAAACAATATGGCAAAGAGAAAATTGGATTAAGTAGCAGATAGCTATATGCTTAAATCTGAATTCTGTCTTCTGGTGGTCACATGAAGTCAAATTCGTAAAGCATATATCATGTCAGATCGCTTCCCAACTAAATAGCATGCTGCTAGAGATGTAAATCACTTTATTTACTTAATGGCATACAAGTATAAAAGAAAACATTAAAAAAATTATTGATACACATATGTTCATTTCTATATACACTCCAGCTCAAAAGTTTGAAGCCACCCCCAGAATTAGCTTGGGATGAACTTGACAGAATAGTGAAAAAAAAATGACAAGAGATCTTAGAGTTATTGAAAAAAGAATGGAATCAATTATCAAACTTATACTTTGAGAAAATTTTGCAACAAATGCCAAAGATTTGTCTGCAGTAATCAAGGCTAAAGGAGGATATTTTGACAAGAGCAAAATTTATTTATAAAATGCTTTTTTTCTTTTTGTCATAATAAAATTTTAAAAAAAATTAATGTCTCTCTTATTTAACCATGTTATTTAAAGTACAAAACAACTGCTCTTTGGGCCAGTTTAAAAAATTACCAAGGGTGGTCTCAAACTATTGAACTGTAGTGTATTTGAATGTAAATGGATACAAAGAATTCTATAAGGATTGCTTGATAAACCAAGTTTGGAGATTTTTGTCAACTAGTTTGTCTTAAGAGCAGTGACAAATACCTTCTTGAAATTGTGAGTACTTGAAAGAGAGGTCGGATAAGAAAATCAATAAGATTTTATGTTCATGACATCTTAAAACATAAAAATAGGCTATTGGTTCTCAGAAAAGAGACTTGAAGCAGACTCCACATTGGTATTTATTTTTCACTCCAAGCAAGGCAATAAAGCCACTAAAACACAATGAGTTACTGAAAATGAAAGAATTGGAGAAAGACTTTATTGCAGAAAGAGAGGACAATAAAAGAACGGGATTACATTTAAATTTTTGAAGAAACACTAGAGTTACTAGAGAAGCAGTGACACTAGAGTTACTAGAGAAGGAAAGACACTAGTCACATTGAGACACTAGAGAAGCAGTGACACTAGAGACTAGAGAAGCAAATATACTAGAGAAGCAGAGTTACTAAAGAGACTAGAGAAGTTGTGAGACTAGAGTTACTTGAGAAGCAGACACTAGAGACACTGTAGGAACAGAGACACTAGAGTCACTAAAGACACTAGAGAGGTAGAAACATTAGAGAAGCAGACACTAGAGACACTAAAGACACTAGAGAGGTAGAAACATTAGAGAAGCAGAGACACTAAAGACATTAGAGAGAAAGAGACACTAGAGAAGCAGTAACAATAGAAACACTCAAGAAGTAGAGATCCTAGAGACACTTGTGAAGCAGAGACACTTTTGACAATAGAGAAGCAGTGACACTAGAGGCACTTGAGATGAAGAGACACTAAATGCACTGTAGAAACAGAGACACTAGATTCACTGAGACACTAGAGAAGCAGTGACATTAGAGGCACTAGAGAAGCAGAGACACTAGTGAAGCAGAGACACTAGAGAATACTGTCCTTACACTTTTTCCTTGTGTCATGTGTGTTTAGTTTTTTAATAAAACAGTCATTTTTTTTCTGTATATATTTACTTCAGTTTTTACTAACAAATAAGAAAGAGAAATTTTTTTATACCCACAAACATTTGTCACTTGTCCCTCACATGTAACCAGGCCATCATTTCATAACAGATGGTTTTTATTCAATCCAGTTTATAGCTGTCTTAGGATGATTCTATCATGGTAACTATATCTAATGTTTCAATCTACATAATGGAAAATTAATAAGGATTGTTTCTATTTGTAATTAGGTTAATGCTAGAGAGTCTCTTCATGGATGAAGAAGAGACTTAATGCAATGGAGATGTGGTTCTACCAATGATAAGAATACCATAGACAAGAAAGTCTGAAGTAAAATAGAAAATGCAAGGAAACATACTTTCTGGGACACATAATGAGGAAAGAGGGTCTAGAGAATCTAACATTCACAGGACATACTGAAGGTAAAAAAAGCCAGATGTTTAAGTGAATGAATGACAGACCAAGAACAAAATGGATGGTAAAGATACAAAAGTTAGTTATAGCAACAAAAAGATGTAGAGAGCCATTATTGCTTATGCTTTGAAAGAAAATGGCACGGGAAAAAAGTTATTTAAGCCGTTATGAGTTGTCTCCCTTACCAGATGTGAGACCATATTACAAGGGGGTGTGAAAAAAATTCTTGACTTTGTCTAGAAGGCATTCCTGTCAAAATTTCTGTTTGGTAATGTTTAAGCACCCCGTTGTATATAAACATTCATGCATTGATTTTCCAGCAAGTAGGAATTGTTCGTTTCATACGTTGTGAACTGAACTATTCAATTGGATTCTCAGTATTGATGGATTACTTTGGACCGAAAAAAGAATAAAATATAACTTGGTTTTTATTTACTGTGATTTTTCATTAAAATAAAAATTGAAACATTTTTTTGGAATAGGGGCAAATAGAAACAATATTTGGGAAAAGAGGTAAAATAGGAACAATGTTATAAAAAAAGGGGCAAATAGGAGCAATATTTGAGAAAGGTGAGCAAATTAGGATTAGAAACAATATTTGGGAAAGGTGGGCAAATAGAAACAATATCTGGGAAAAGGGGGCAAATAGGATCAATATTATGGAATTAGGAACAATATTTGAGAAAGGTGGGCAAATTGGAACAATATTTGTGTAAGTTGAGCAAATAAGAACAATATCTGGGAAAAGGGGGCAAATAAGAACAATATCTGGGAAAAGGGGGCAAATAGGATCAATATTATGGAAAAGGGGGCAAATAGGAAACATTATTTTCCATCTTCAATCTGTAGTTCATCATTTTTTAACTTTTATAATGTTCATTGCTACAGAGATTACATATATCTATCTGGCGTTGAGATATTCAAGAAGCAATGTCCGCAAATAAAATACCATGAAAAAAAAAACTAAAAAAAGGGTGATAACATCAAAAGCATTTAAAAAAAAAATCACTTCAGTTAATAGCCTCTTTTCTGTCATTATTTTTTTGATAGTTTATACTTCTTATATGATTACAGTATTACAGTTGATGTGCCTATTGGTTTTTAAAGCCATAAGTCTGCCCACTTTTTGTATGAAGAAGAGAGACGTGTAAGTAGATTTTGCTTAGCCAGAAAATGGCACAAAATCTTGAAGAGGCTGTCCTCTTCCTTAGATGTTAGATATGAATTTAAAGCCAGTATTATTAGAGAGGCATGAACACACACGCGCACACACATATATATATAATAAGTTCCTATCTATCTGGCACCACTTATCTAGTCGTAAGTAGGTAAGTATCTCTTTTGTACACCTGTATATCTATGTCTATGTACATAAGCATATACATATGTATATCACTGTGATGATGTTTTTAAGTATGGATATATTATTTTGTAAATTAACTTTTATGGCAAGAGTCTCCTTTTTGAAAATACATGATAGGTATGGATATAAAAATTTGTCATTCGTACAGAGAAATGTTTATTAAGATAAAAAATATACAGACGCAAATTTATTTGCATCCACATAAAAAAATTAAAATGTTTTCAACTTAATGAAAAATATTTTCATATTAATGCATTTATATACAATAACGAAATTTTTTTTTGAATTTCTGGGATGAGGAGTTATCATTATTTACACTATTCAGACGATTTTCCTCATCTTTGTTGTTGTTGTTGTTATCACAGTGTTTCAGCTGTTGTGCCCTCTGGCCTTCATCAGGTGTATATCAATCTGGGTAACCTACAGGGAATTCTGAACTGAAACCATTATTTAATCTATGGGGGCTGACTGTTATCTTTCCACTACTCAAGTCTAGGGATATTGTGAGCAGTGGAAAGAAAACAGTCTACCCTGTAGATTAAATAAATTTTTCACTTTGGAATTTACTGTAGGTTACCCAGATAAATGTGCCCAATGGCTGAACTGTGATAAAAACAACAAAGATGAGGACAATAGTCTGAATATAAATAGTGTAAATAATGAGAAAAAAATTATTTGTAAATATCTGTGCACAGGACACTTACACTCAGCATCAGAAAGTTGAGATTGACAAGTAAGTTGAGATGACAAATAATTAGGATAGATGGCTTGAAGAATTTGGCACTCACAGGACATATTGAATGCAAAAGATACAAAGGAAGGCAGTGGGTAACTTACCTAACAAGCTTGTGTAAAAAGATGGCAGAACAGGAATTAGGACAGATAGAAAAAAAAAAAACCTTACTAATAGCTATAAGGGATAGGAAATTGTGGAGAGCCATGATCACCTACATTTGAAGGAACAATAATAACATTTACAAATATAATACATATATAGAGGTTTATAGATATATACATATTCAAAATGATTATTTACTGGCTTTATCTGCAAAAAGAATATTTTCTTATAACTTCTTTTATATATGATAGGTTGCAGAAAAGTTATCAGTCTAACCAAAAAGAGAATGACCTAAGCCCATGCTATTCCATATATTCTTCCTACAATTGGCACACTGTTTCTCAAGTTTTGTAAACCCTTCCAAAAAAAATTCTGAGATTTCATCATTAAAATATTACTCTGCTTTCATCACCTCTGAATCATTTTTTTAAAATATCATCCCTTTCAATGTTTCTTTTAAGTTTTGCAGATATCAAAAAAAATTGATGAAACAAGATATATTGAGCAAGGTGGATAATCAATAATAATCAATGCTCTTAAAACCCAAATTCACTGTCTTACTTGTCCTATAGGCAGGTGCATTATCCTGCAAAATGAGAATACCTTTCCACCACTTCCCTTGGTGCACCCCCTTTAATTTTTTGATATAATGTTCATCCAATACAAATACAAAGACTTCAAAGAGATGTTTTTAATTTTATGAGAATGTTATACATTTGTCTATATTTCTGAGACGAGGTATTGTAACTATTTACACTAGTTACATAACTTGAAATATTGTCATCATCTTTATTGCCATATTTACAATGTTTTCCCAGTGGATAAAAGTGTTGGTTGAAGTAATCCAGTGACTTGACCCAAAGAGTTGTGAGTTGATTACCTGGACACAGCAGCAGTGATCAAAAACTTGGAGAGTTGAGTTTTTTTTTTTTTTTTTTTAAGCGTATCACCCCAAGCAAGGCTGGAGGCCACTATCACGCATGGGGTTACAGAAGGGATGGAGGAAGAGCAGATAGGAGTGGTAAAGGAGAGGATGTGGAGAAAGAGAAAGACGGAGGGTCGATCAAGGCAAGGGGGTTACAGAAGATTTGGAGCGAGAGCAGATAGGAATGAAAGATGAAAGGATTTACACTATTTACATAACTTGAAATATTGTCATCATCTTTATTGCCATATTTACAATGTTTGCCCAGTGGATAAAAGTGTTGGTTGAAGTAATCCAGTGACTTGACCCAAAGAGTTGTGAGTTCAATACCTGGCCACAGCAATAGTGATCAAAAACTTGGAGTGTTGAGTTATTAAAGGAAATAAAATAATAATAATCATCTATCAGTCTATGTTTCTGAGATGAGGTATTGTAACTATTTACACTATTTACATAATTTGAAATATTGTCATCATCTTTATTGCCATATTTACAATGTTTGCCCAGTGGATAAAAGTGTTGGTTGAAGTAATCCAGTGACTTGACCCAAAGAGTTTTGAGTTCAATACCTGGACACAGCAGCAGTGATCAAAAACTTGGAGAGTTGAGTTAGTAAAGGGAGATAACTGAAACTGAAATATCTGGAAAATACATGGAACTAGAACAATCTACTCCAGTAGACTAAATAAAGGGTTTGGCTCATGATGATGGAACAGTTGCTGATAGTATAGCAACCCATAAATGTTTCTGTTTTGTTATAGATAGCAAATAAACAGAAGTTTGACATGAAAGTGCATACAAAGCAAGTATTCTTTAGTGTAGAAAAGATTGTACCCATTGAAATTCATCAAAATTTGTTGTATATTTATAGACCAAACAGTTAGGTAGTGATTAATGTCATTTAGGAATTGAAAACCTTCTCTTATACAATAATGTTATTATCTGGTAGAATATCCATGGAAATAAAACCTTTCCAAAATAGAAACCGTGATCTGGAATCGGAATGAAAGCAGTAATGACATGTACCCTGAATCCATCCTAAAAATTCAGGATATGGATTTAATAAATATCAAACACTTCAAATACTTCATCATATTAATCTGTAATAAGAAACTAAGTCTAGGGGATAAGGAAATTGAACATAGAAAAGGCTTCGTCTGAGGTAGTTTCACCCAAAACCACAAATTGCTACAAAGCCAAAACATTAACCTGAAAACTCGAATGATGTTCTTAAATAGGCCTCATCAGATCGACTTTCATATGGATGCCATGATTGGCACCAAAGCTGTCCAGAAATATCTAAACTGTCAGATGTATGCAACTGCTTTTTAAAATCAAGTGTTAAAAAATGGCTTTGAGGTAGTCAAGTCTATCAGTCTTGGTGAAGAATACACTTCTCCCAACATTATGGATTGGCATTCACAAACACAATGAACTGTACCAAATAGCAGAAACCACATCACTTAAGAACTTTCAACAACAGCCAGAACTAAAATGGTTATCACAAGTAACTCAAAGAGAAAATAATAATATAATCAAGATGGTGATATTCCATACTACTTTAAATAAAAAGGTTAGGGAGAAAACCCTCATCAATACTGGAAAAAGCCATAACTGTTACTGCACTTGAGAAACCTATTTTCCTGAAAAATTGTTTTACAAGAAAGATTTTATAAATTTCAGCTGACATTAACACTGGCTGCTTGGTCAACAAATGCAAAATGTTTCCTGATAAGCAAACATCTAATATTACCATTTATGTTCAGAACATTGCTTGTTTATACATGCACAAAGCATAGAAATAGCAACTGGCTTCTTTAATTTGCTTGAGTATAAAAATAAGAATATTTTTAAGAAAGCAGACTGATTTTGTTGTGCTGCATGTGTTGGGATTTATGCATATGCAGGATGATTGAAAAGTAACCCCATTTTAAAATACTTATAATTTATTTATTAACTATAATTTTTACAAGAAAGATATAAGAGGAAAGCGTTTAGCATGAGGTCTTATTTAAAATTCGATATGAGCATCAAATTTCGCTACCAGCTTCTCGAACTGCCTTCTCAACTGATTTCCCCAGGAATGCTTGTGAGATGGAAGGCATTCACCCTTCAAGTTCTTTCAAAGTCTTGGTCTGGTATAGAAGACTTGCTCCTTTAAACAAAACCAAAGAAAAAAGTCACAGGATGTTAACTCAGGACTCCTGGCTGGTCACTCATATATAAAATAAGGAGTTACTTTTCAATCAATCTGTATATTTGAAAAACAAAATATTTGATAAGATCCAAAGAAGAATCTGCAATGTTATCAGTCCTGACCTGGCATCTCTGCTTCAGTCACTTTCCTCTGACTTTTCCATATATATTTTTATGGTAATTGTTCTGATGAGCTTTCCTCTATGGTATCTCAATTTTGTGAATTTAAGCATAATACTAGATTGATAACTAGGCCTTTAACAGTTAAAATAGATAGAGGTAACATTACGTTCTATGCTAACAAATTTTTCTCTCGCACTTCTCATTTGTGGATCTCTCTTCTGGCCTCTTGCTTTCCCGTCAACTTTGACCGTCAAAAATTTAAAGGCATTATCAGTCATTATTTTCTGTCTTCTTAATTAATGTGCATTTGTTGTTTACTCTCCTTAATAATGTTTTTCTTTTTCTTATATTCTTCCTCTTAATAACCCCTTATGTCTCAGTCACTTTATTGACTTGCTAGGGGTGAAATTATGTATATACAGGGTGTGATGGGTAAATTGTCACCATTTTATATTTTAATTTTGCACATGTGTGTTGTTTGTTTTTGATTTTGTCAACTGCATACTATAATTAGTTGAGTACCATCTGTGAAGAAAAGAGGACCCTGATGTAATTCTCTCCACCAGAAAATTGGAAATGACATTTCTGTACTAGTCATTCATGTCAGAAGCTTCAATACAAATATTTCAGAGTGTTTGGGTGTCACTCTGAGGACAGTGAAGAGGATTCAGTAGATGAGTCTAATGGTGATTACAATGGCAGCTGTGAAAACACACTCAGATCGTTCTGATAAGAAAAGAACACCCAAATTTGTTGGTGAGGGCCTCAAACTCAACATGGAGGCCAAAATCAAGTGCCTTGAGGAAGTAGTGCTGCTGTGGGTCAGGAGGGAAGACACTTTGTCTGGCAACAGGACTCTGCATCATGTCAGACAATTTATGCGACCACATCACTCATTACATCTGGCCACCTAACTCCACAGACTGCAACCACTTTGATTATTATGTGTGGGGTGCAGTTGAGAGAGAGACCAAAAAATTCCTAGTAAAACCAAAGATGAACTGAAAGCAAGGATTATGGCAGCATTCACCAACTTCAACAAGGAGTCCGTCCAGAAGAGAAGCAGGAGACTCCAAAGTTATCTGGAGGTCATGGTTGAACCCATTGGCAATTTTATTGAATAAATTTACTTTTTAGTATTTCAAGATATTTTAGTAAATATATCTGTAAAATGAGATGTTAGTGTTATTTCCATTTTCACGTAATTTACATGACAATGTATCCAACACACCTCATATATATATATATATATATATATTAGGATATCACACTGAAAACATGTCAAAGTCACAATACAATTGCAGTTGTGCATCATTGCATCTCATCAGGTGGTTGTAAATTGTAAAGTGAATGATTTATTTAGATTTAAAAGAAAAATACAACCTTTTTTTATGAAAAAAAAGTGGGGTTATAAGGTTTGTGGGCTTTACTTTGATCTACCAATCAAATATGACTTACGTTAAATTTAAACAAAGAAGCCAAACTTAAATTATTTTTTATAAATGGGTCATGACCTGTAGATTGGCAGCTAATGGCAACCAGACATAAACTAGAGTGGATACAAATGGTTACATAAATCATACAAACTAGACGATGCCGTTTCCTAAGAAATAAAAATGGGGTGGAGAGGTAATTTAACAAAATGCTAAACAAGTTACATGCTTTGTGAATTACATACATAAAATTTTTTCATAGTTGATAAATAGCTTCTTTAAGAAACTAGTAAATAATTTAAATGTATAGAATTATTTGGCAAATTAATATGCAAATGTTGAATGAAGATTCTTCATATGAGATGTTAATAATAATAACCAATCAATGTAAAATGTCAAAAATACCAACCAAATACCAATACATCTGTACAAGATGTTACTAATATTACCAGGAGATTAACACAAAATTGTTAAATACAAATAAAAAGTTAAGCCATATATGGTGCAACACAGTACAACTAAAATATAAGAAAAAAACATAATCAAATTCCAAAGTTTAACTAAATTCTAAGGTAAAAGGTAAACTATGTTTACAATTTACTGTTAATTAATTTCTTTGATTTAATAAGGAATTTTTATGAATCTGATAATTTCCAATTTTTCCATGTAAGCACAGAAAGCAGAGTTCATATAAAGATCTACATGTCCTTGCCATTTTAAAAATTTTTCATTTCACCTTAGGAATTTCATTATCATCTTTTAAACTCCAAAAATATTTAGAAAGTGATGTTTTATTTCTGTAAGTACTATTGGTGAAGGACAAGATATGTTGATACCACCTAGTCTTTAAAGAATTTTTAGTACTACCAATATAGAATTTTTCAACTGTCAGATTCTCTGTTGTAGAGAATGTACAATGATAAACAAAAGTTTTACTTAAATATTTGTTTGGCAATGGGCATTGGTCAGAATTTCTACAATTACATTGGCCAGTATCATTAATAATATTTTTCTTGGAACATGTATTATGATCCGGATTATTATTGATTAATTTGTTTTTATGGCTTATCACCTTTGCAGATAATCTTTTGGGATTGTAAGGATATTTTAGAGATAATAATTTACTGATAAAAGGCTTACTATTTTACCCATAGCTGTGAGGAGAACAGATGGATTCATACTTTTCCCAAGAGTATTTGTGCATAAGTGAATATAACAAATGCAACTGGAATTAGAACTCTGCTCTCCAATTGGCATTTCTGAACCATTACTCATTACACCTGCCACACATCCAACCTTACAGCACCTAGTATTCCTAAGCAGTCACCCCTCAAACTACTGACCAATCTTGATGTTCCTTAACTTTGGTGATCATATAAGAACCAGTGTTTCAATGTGATATGGCCATGAACCCATATATATATATATATATATATATATATATGTAATAATAATAATAATATAAATATAAGTAATTATACTCGTCTGGAAAAACCTTAGGTGTTTTGGCTTGTAAATGGACAAACCAATACCCAAGGAAAAATAAGGGATAAAAAAAGAAAGAACTAAGAACATGTAATTGAGGTGAAAACAATCGTCCAGAATCCAAGCTCAGAGTTCAGGGCCAGTGTACCCTGACGATCCACGTAGGTGAAACCTAGGTAGGTTTGCCTGGCTCTTTAGGTTCACAGTTATATATATATATATATATATATAAACGATGAGAGGAAGTTAACTGCTACAGTTTTTCTTTTGGGATAGAGTTAAAGGTTACTTTAAAATCTTTGTTTTTGATTAAAACACCTGAAATCACATTGCTATGCATTTGCTTTTGATAAAAAAAAGTGATGATAGATGCACAAAAATATTTATGCATAGATAAAAACTTTTCAAAACTTGTGCCTGTGGGCAAGAGACTGGTTATATGTACTGGTCTACATACAAGTATACACAGAGATATTTTTATAAAAATATATTTCACACACACACACACACACACATCAATGAACATTGAAGGCTTTATCTTGATATATAACTAGTGGTATGCATATTCTCACATACACACACCATAAGATGAGAATGAATCTGTATTTCTTACTAAGTGGCTTCTGGGATACTTTTTTAAGATGCCAATTTTTCCCACGCTCCCAAAAATACCTGACTAATTTTTACAAGAGCTTCTTAAACTCAGTTACGGCTTAGGAGTGTAAGAAGGTAAACATGACACCTTGGAAAGCTGTAGTTTTGTTATTTTTTTTCTCTTGATGCTTGGTTGGAGATAAATGCATCTGAAGGTTGAATTTTTTTTTTTTCCTAAGCTTGCCTTACTCCACAAAAGTTTTTAATTAAAAGCAACATCTATTAATATGAATTACTATCTATTAGAGAGAATGTTAAATTTGGTACAATGATCTTTCAGTATATTTATTTAGAGGGCTTTTAGTTAAGATTTCTCATTTTAAGTTAGAACCAAACAAAATGTTAGTAAAAAAATCTTCCCCAACCAATAAACACTGGAAAGAGCAATAACAGCTACTGGACTTTACTAAACCTATTTTCTTGAAAAATTGTTTTTAATAGAAAGATTTTAGAAATTCCAACTGACATTAGTACTGACTGCTCGGTCAGTAAATGTCGAATGTTTCCTCATGAGGAAATAGCTAATATAACTATAATCCTAAACAGATACTACATTTTGATCCCAGCCTAATGGCCAGGTAGTAAAGAAAATTATAAGTTGCACTGGTGCTTGGTCAGTGAATGCAGAATGATTTCTTATAAGGAAACAGTTAATATGATAATTACCATTTCCATTTTGTAGGCCTTGCCGAAGTAAAGATTGATGTGCACATGGGCAGCAAGTAAAGACATGGGTTGGGTATAAATTTCTGTTTCCTGTCAAACTATCTGATATATGAGTTAATGCAATGTCTTTTATCCACACTGGCCATTACCTTACCTTGCTACCTTGTTCTTCTGGCCATCACACAGCAAAGGGCCACAATTTTCTTTCATTTAGATCACAGAGCCTGAAACCAGTTGTTCTTTAACTGTAGGATGACCTCTTGGTCTTTTGCAGCCTTGAGGCATTTAGTTTGCAGCATCTTTGGCTGGCCACCCATCAGTCACAGGATATGGCTAACAATCTGTGTCTTCCTATCTACCACCATTATACTAAGGTTTCTAGAAGTTGCACATTTTAGCTCTTCCTCATTCCTGATTCTCTCTTTCTAAGACGTTTTCAGGATTTTGTGAAGGCATCTTAAATGAAACACTTCTAAGAGTTAGATAATATAGACGTTTGGCATGTAGAAATTCAGTCATTGAAAATCATCTGCTATTTGCTTCTATTTGTTTTCAGTTGAAATGTTGAAAATCAGTTCATAATTGCTGTTTGCACTTATGGATTATGTCAATTTATTTTCCTTTTTTTTTTTCTACAAAATCTAGTCATTTCTCATATGGACATTCAGGGTAGCATAACCAAGGTGGAAAATTAAATTAGTACATTGCATTCAAATTTCAACCCTGGCTTACTTATATTTGATTTATACTAAATGTCCTTGTAAAAGTCATGAATCCACTTCTCCCTAAGCTCTTTCTGATTGCTAGATATTTTGATAAAGTGTAACTATCAAGTCATAATGATTGATGGTGAAGAATGAATGAGTATGCACTTGGGTAAACCACTCTCCTTTAATTACCTTAACTGCTTAAGCAGTAGCAGTAAAAAACTGTTATCCCTGTAGTCAGCCTTGACAGGATCTAATAATATATGTGCCTGACTATTTTAGTTCTAGCAAAATCATGTTCCATACACAGGTATTGATGACTATAAATGCATTCACACAGATTGACCCACACACGATTCAAATAAATAAATACAGATATACATCTGTTTATTTAAAATGTCTAACAAAGTAATTCTCAAGGACACATGGTGCGGTGGATAAAGGCGTTGGTTAGATCCAGTAACAGACCCAAAGAGTGTGAGTACAATACCCGGTTTAGGCAGTGGAGAACTTTCAGAGGGAAAATTACCAGGAGATAACTGATAACTGACACCCATCAAACATGGCTCGTGGAACTAGAACAGTCTACCCCAGCGATCGAAATAAAGGGTTCGGTTTGAAATTCCAACCACCTGAAGAAGGCCGGAGCGTACAACGGCCGAAACGTTGTGACAAATATGGCGACAAAGATGAGGACAATAGTCCGAATAATGTAAATACTGTACATAATACCTCATCTCAGAAATATAGACAGACTCCAAAGTAATTCTGTTAAAATTATTTTATTGTATTTTTCATATACTAATGAAAGATTTTTTTTTGAATTAAGTGAATGTCAACATTGTCCCAATGATTTTTCATTCCAATTCCTTTTGACTAATCTGCGAGCCATTTTCAAAGATTTTGGTTGCATTATTGCAAACAGTGTGTAATTTGCTGAAATGTAGACATATTCTGAATATGGCCAGTACCTGGTGGCTGTGTTCATAGTCGATGTTATTAAGGGCAGTTTTTGTTTTTTTATGATAAGGACATCACATATTTTTAGATACTTTTTGCAATTTCTTGTTTCCATTTTTTTTTTTATAGTAATCTTTATCCTATAAAAGGCATGGGAGCCACTTGAGGTAAAGTAAGGGGCACAGTTTATGTGAATAGGTCGGGAAGGTAACCCTAGAATTGAACAGGTTTGAATTGTAGTGATCGGGAAAACATCCTCTTGAAAGTCAGTTCCACAGAAGTGGTTCGTAGGAAGAAGCTGCTTGAGTGGAACTGACTTCTCACCAATGCCATATGGAGGGAATGAGGGTGGTTCACTACAATGTGCATAACATGGCAGATCCTAGCCATGAAGGTTAGAACTGGTGGAAGTAAGGAGTGCAGGTCATTTGAGTATTTTCAATGGAAGTATAAATAGAGCAGTGAGAGGCTTGCTACGTCTTGTTGGTGAGAGAAGGGTGGCAGGGTGGAAAATAATTTATTACCCATAAGGATGTGGAGACGTTTCTGAACTCTATTGAGACTGGGAAATCAGAACAGTACTCCATTTTAGGCTTGATCTGGCTCTTGTAAAGGTAGAGGATAGCACAAGGAGTCAGGTACTCACTGGAGCGGTATAAGGAGCTGACCATTTTTCCTGCATCTTTAGGGGTGGATCATATGTGCAGAGTTCCACTTGAGGCTGAGGGTCAATCATTACTGAAGGTACGGAGTGTCCCTGAGGGAACATCCATCCATTGTGACCGGTGGCAGTTCAGGGTCCAATGGACGATGATGATGAAATGTAACTAGTTTGGTCTTTGAGTCATTGAATATGCAAGAAAAATAGAATAAAATCTTGGTAGTCATTTTAAATAAAACATGTATAAGAGAGATATTGCTGCCTAAATCCACAACTCTTAAAGTACAAATTTGAAGATGATTTGAATAAACATTGAATTATAAGAATAAACTATCACACACTTCTTTTTAAAACACTGAAAATCTACAGATATTTTGTAAATTTCTTTAATTTTTCTTATATGTGCCATTACCATTCAGAACATTGTCAATCATGGCTCTCCACAATTTCCTGTCCTTTATTGCTCCTAGTAAATTTTGACTTTTTACTATTGCTCCTCAACTTTATTCTGCTATCCATTTACACAAGCTCATTAGGTAGCTTATTTGCAGTTTTCCTCTGTCCTTCTTGCCTTCAATCTGTCCTGTGAGTGTCAAATTTTCTAAATCCTCTTTCTTCAATGTGTACCTTACAAATTTTAACTCTCTATTTCTGATATTAAGTATAGGTGTCCTTTTTTTGTTTCTATTTTCTCTAAAACTTTGTTGTTGTTCGCATGTTCAGTCTATGGTATCCTCAGCATCCTTCTGTAGAAACACATTTCTGTTGCTTCAAGTCTCTTCTTCATCTTTGAGGACATTGCCCAGCATTCGCTGCCATGTCAGATGGCCAATATTATATAACAATCCAGTATTGTTTACTTCCTCGGATAAAAGCACAAACATTGAAATTAATGAATCATGTAAAATAAGAAATAATTCATGTGCTTACATGTCAGTGACACTTGGTCAGCATTCAAGTTCTTCAGTTAAAAACTTTTTCTTAAAACATGATGACAATATTTGTTTTGGATTTTATAAGTACAATGCAACTTCAAAATTATCTTCCTTTTATCTTTGAGCTAAAAATAAACTTAGACATAGTATTTAATTTGTCACATTTAAAATAATAGAAAATTCTGTTCCCATTATATTATCCTAAGAGCCCCTCAAGATGGATGGACAGCTCACCTTTATATAGGGAACCCTTTCACTGTCATATAGTAGAGGACTGATATTACGTAACAGTGTGATATTCATTAAATGACCATTGGCAGATGTTTGTATCATTTATTGAGGAAAAAATTATATCCCATCAAATGTTATATATATAACCATATACATACACATACAGTTACACTTATATATGCATATATATTGCAGACACACATAATGATTTTGGTCTTTAGATCATCATCTTCTGTATGACATGATCCTTCAAGACATGGGTGATCATGATTTCCTGTCTTTTGTAGCTCTTAGTAAATTTTAGAAATTCTGTTTCCATGATGTTAGCCTAAGATTCTCTCTAGATCAGTGGTTCTCAACCTTTTTTACCCTTGGACCAGTTTTACTCTTAATTTCTTTTGGAGTATCCCCATAACCATTCAATGAAAAAAAATCTCATTTTATTTTTGACTAATAAATAAGTTTAGGAATTGTATTATAGAAATATTAAATTTATATGCTTTATTTTGTACTAAAAATAATTTAATGAAAATAAACTTGTATTCAACAACTAAATTCTATGGAACATTTATGTAAACTAGTAAAACAACCCATAATATAAACCATTTTAAAATATGTGAGTAATTAATAAATTAAAAAAATAGTATAGATTTATTCAATGAGATCCCTGTGGTTGATGCTGCTCTGCAAGGTTTTTTATATTCAGCTCCATCGATGTCAATGATAATAAAAGATCACATCTTTTCACAATGTTACATCTATTACTATATTAATTAATTCATATTAATATTTTTATTTTATTAATATTTAAAATAAATATTATTATTTATTATCAATATATTAAATTTATTTATATAATAAATTATAATATTTATATAATTTTCCTTTTTATATACATATATATAAAATCCTTCCTTTATATATACTTCTCAGTTTTTATTCAACTTTTACAGTAGAATAAACTAACTTACATCACTTGATCTCATTTTCAGCTCGTTTTAGAGTTGATTTTATATTTTTAGTAATTTAATATGGTATAGATTAATGTAGAAATTCTAATTATCAGTTGTAACAACTGTTCTGAAGTGAAATTACTCTATGGGCCACGCAAATATTATTGTGGTCCACCAGTAATGTTACATGGACCTGCTGGGTCCATATAGACCCTGGTTGAGAACCTCTTCTCTAGATGGTTGGACTGCCCATAGTTATATAGTTGACGCTTTTAGTGATGTATAATATGTTAAAGTAAAAAAAATAAACAAACTAGTTTTTACATATATGGATTCTTTAAGGTATAAATTAATTTCTTAAAACTTTTTTTTAGAATTAATATTCCAAAAGAATTGATTTTCTTGTTTGTTTATTTAATAGAATTTGATTAGAAAAATATTAGATCAACTGTTAGTATTTTCAGAATTATTTGTATTACTCTCTCATTTTACTATTTCAAACCTTCATGTCTCATACACTGATAATGCTTCCTCAGTTTTTATAAAACAAATCAATTTTACTCTGACTGTTTACCTTGCTATTTGGATAACAGGGCTAAAGATAAATTATGATCTGAAATAGGTATGAAATAGTAGTGTATGGATCAGTTATAACAAATTTAGTATAGGAGAAAAGGAAACTGAACACAGAATAGACTGCATTAGAATTAGTTTTGCTCAACACCACAAATTGGTACAAAACATTGAGTCATGTTCTTAAATAATCCTTGTCAGATCAAGACTTTCATATGAATATCATGCCTGGTGTCACAGTCGTTCACAAGCATCTAAACTGGCAGCCATATACAATCACTTTTTCAGATTGATGCTTAAAGGTGGCTTTAAGCAAATGAAACCTGTAGGTCTTGCTTAACAGCATCCTTGTTTGAAATTCATGGACTGGTGCTACAAAATTATAAACAAAGAACTGTATCAAATAATGAAAAACTGCATCATTTTAGGACTTTGAATAGCGTCAACAACTAAAATCGATAACACCTGTAACTCAAAGAGAAAATAAAGACATCATCAAGATGTTGACATTCCACACTACTTCAAACAAAATGTTAGGAAGGAAATCCCCATTAACACTGGAAAGATCAATAACAGTGGACTTGAAAAAATTATTTTCCTAAAAAAATTGTTTTAATAGAAAGATTTTGTAAATTTCAATTGAAAGTAGCTCTGGCTGTCCAGTCAATGGATTCCAAATGTTTCCTTATAAGGAAACAGCTAGTATTACCATGATCATTAGTTAATTTTTTTGGGAGGGAGGGGGCAATAATTTTTAAAGACTTAATTATTATCTATGTCATTTAATGTCAGCAAATTAGCCCCATTGTCTTTCAATAAGGCTTTCCTTGCTATTGTCAGTAGCTAAGCAGATAACTTTTCTTATTTTATTTGTGTTTTAGTCATTATTAGTATTTCAGATATATTTTTTATTATATTGTTTGCATGAGATATTTCAATGTTGTAAAAAATATTATAAAATAATTTAAATTAATATATTTTGAGGCATCATGGAGGGAATTTTCTAGGGACTTATCTGAATTACACTGGGGAATGTTTGGAGATCCTAGAACTGACATTCTCTAAATAGGAAGGAGATTGATTTTGTGGGTCAGGTGATGGAAATAATAAAATGCACCTTTCATGCCACTAAGTATAGTGCTTGAAATTAACATTGTGGTTTTCTTCGTTAACATTCTTTATGGATTATATTATTTAAAAAAAGGACATAAAGTTATTTGAACTAAATTATCTTTTTCATATGTTAATGTAAAAAATAATTGTACTATTTTATAACAAATTATTTATGGAACCATTAATAATCCTCATTAAATAAACAAAAAGGTTATTCATCTTATTCAGACCCAGTAAATAAGGTCCAACACCTTTCAGCAAAATGTGAATTGCTCCAACCAGTATTTAACCACAGACAATTGTTTCATTTTTTTTTACAACCAGAACATTGAAAGAGGTAGAACAGAAGTTGATAAGAGAAGAAAAACAAAATAGAAAAATATTTTTTCAAGGAACATTATCACTTGTGAAGTTTTGGCAGCAAGGTTTCATCATTTTACACTTGAAATAGCTAAGATGTAACTGACAATTCTATACTAACAGTTTCTTCTCTCATATTTTTCCCTTGTGGAACTCACTGCTGGCCTCTTGCTTTCCAGTCAACTTTGATCTTCAAAAATTTTCTATGCAATGTCAATTGTTATCTTTTGTCTTAATTTTTGTTCTTTTATTGTTCTCCCTCATTAATAAAGTTTTACTTTTTATCTTATTCTTTCACAATCAGTAACCCCTAGCGTCTTAGTGGCTTTATTATCTTGTTTAGGAATTAAATGATTTTAAGAAAAATGAATGATAATATTTTCTATCAAATATTATTGTTGGTTTCAATCCCTATTAAGAATGATTGCAAAACACTTTCCCTTCCTCACTTTATAGGCAGAAGCACACAATTGCATGATGGGATTTTTTCCGAGCCAATAAAATAGGCCGGTTCTCAGTTTCATCTGACTCAGTCCTCGTCTGTCTTGTCGTGAAATCAGAATGATATATTCACTTGTCCGAACTTGCTCGTGTTGACACTATTCTTGCCATATTACTGTTGCTTTATTACTGTTAATTTGCCTTGCATATATTGTTTGCTTGTTTTATATTATTTATTGCCCTGTTCTTTTCTGTTATTGCTTATTGCAAACTTTGTCTATTCTGTTTGTTACTCTCTTGCTATTTCCATGGCATGCGTTCTCATGAGCTACATTTCATAGACCCACCACCCGTAAACTTTACAACTGGGACCCGCCATGACCCATACAAAAGTGTGAGTCATCTCCATTTGTTTCATATTCCATTATTAAAGAGTAAGTTCTACTTGGACAATTCTTCGCAAGAACTCCTGTTTTGTGGAACAGTCTTCCTGCGGGATATTTTCCAAATCATTACAATCTTGACTTCTTCAATTGTATGGTTAACTATTATCTTTCCAGCATAGCTCAATGAACATCACTTCTTGCTTTATACAATATCAAACAGTAACTCTCTACCTTGAGTGACTCTTGGGCCTTAGTTGAACATTAGTGTAAAAAGAAAATATTTGCACTTATTAATTAAATAGGTAATGGAATAGGCTACCAATCACCAACATCCAGTTTAATTTCTTCCATTTTATTTACTTTTTTCTTGTTGGTATGTGTTGTAGTGATTGTAAGGAAAACTTTCCCCAGTTGATGACACTGTCATTCGAACTCTTGTGGGACAAATTTCAGCTCCCTGTGGCTACCATAACACCAGACAAAGTGATATTGGTACCATGGGTAGGGAAAAGAAAAAGAAAATCTCCCAGCTGGCTGGAGGTGAATCCAAGTAAACAAAGATGTTCAGTAAGATTCAGCAATATGAACTAAAAGGAAAGGTTTTGTAGAGTAGGACTTGGCATACTTCCTGTTCTTTCCTACTACTGTGACAATGGACTTCTCCTACTTATAAATATGGCAAGTAGCCACATTAGAGTAGGATTTGCGTAGTAGTTGATTTACTTAAGTATTTCCACTCTGTTTATAAGTATTTAATAAACCTTTCGTTTTTTTGTTTTCTCTACCTAGTCTTGTGTTTCTTTGATACTCTCTAACTATGGCTTTCCTAATTCTTTTCTATTTTGAACAAAGTCAACATGTTGCTACCAAGTAAAAATGAGAATAGAAGGACCAACCTTTTTTTGGAAGGTGCTAGATTGTCAGGACATCGAAATACTAGTAAAGTCTGCAGTTTTATCAGTGGTAGTAGTATTCAGTGCAGACTTTGGCCTGTTTGAAGATTTAACTTTTTATAGAAGTGTTTGTACAGACACAAACTAACTTAAAAATGTGTAATCACATGAAGATTATATTGATTTCAATCTCCATGTGCATGACTGCAAAACACTTGCCTCTCCCCTTTTTCTTGCAGAAGCAAATAAATGCATGGTTTGATTTTTTTCATAGCCAAATAAATAAGCTGGTTCTTGGTTTCATCTGACTCAGTGCCAGTCTGTCTTGTCTTGATGACTGAACGCTAAGTTCACTTCTCCAAATTTGCTTTTGTCTGTCAACCCCGATTCTTAGCTTGGGAACTTTTTTGCCATATTACTGTTGCTTTGCCTTATTACTCTTAATTTGCCTTGCATATATTGTTTGCTTGCTTTATATTATTTTTTGCTCTGTGCTTTTCTTTTCCTTGTCTATTGCTTTGTCAAATCTATTTGTTGAGCAGTTCTGCCATTCATTTATTTCACATTTATATATATGGCCACTCACTCAACAATTATAAATTCATAAGTGGATTCCATGTTTAAAGTATAAATTACTCAGAATTCTTAAATTACAAAGATGCATCATTGAATTTTTATGGGTCATGCCATCATGATATTAAAGGTTAACAAAATTGTATCATTGAACATTTTCATGTTTATCAAGAATTTCATCATAAATAAATTTTACTGATAAGACGTTAAATTGCATCCGCGTCCTGGGTAAGACGTTAAACTACGTCCAGTGGCAAAGCCTCTGATCAGGAGGTTTTGAGGAGCGTGGAACCACCTCTTAATTGTTGGTGTTCCCAGGTCCACCCTGACCCATGGTGGTAGCACCTGTTAGGGTCCCAGCTATGGGCAAATAGTTAACTATTACCAGCAATTCTTTTTTGAAACAAATTATTACCAGCAATACAATTTTGAAGGAAAGATATTACCAGAAACATATTTTTGATAAAACAAAATATTACCAGCAATAAAAAATTTTGTCAGCATTAAATAACCCATTGAGGTTGATATGCCGTAAAACAAAATAAACGAAACCAATCTAAACCAAAGAATACATATTCTATTCATACGAATCTATCCTAAAAATGTTGTCGGCATTAAATAACCCATTGAGTTTGATATGGTGTAAAACAAAATAAAACAAACCTTAACAATTTAACATCATGTTTATATACATAGCATGTTAAAAGTTCCTGGTTAAGATCTCAAAGCAACATATACATATATATATAATAAAAATCTGGACTTAAGGTATGTTATATTTATGGATAAAAGTACTCAATACCAGGGGCAGAGTGTATATAAATATAAAAGTAGATACTGAGATCAACACCGACTGGTGACAGTCTGCTTCCTACTTGCATGCAATCTTCAGTTGATGAAGTAATAAAAATGTCTAACTGAAAATAAATCCATTAATTCTTTAGAAATTTATATACAAGTGTATATTGAAGTCAACACCCAGAGGCGACAGTCTGTTTCATGCTAAATGCAGTTATCAGGCCATATGAGTTATAGTTTTGCTTGGCTTTTTATATATACAGATCAATAATGCATTATGGGTAGTCTATTGCTTGATTCTGAAGATTATTATGGTGGGTGTGGTTTGTTAATTTGTTTAACATTTATTTTGTATAAACTTATTTATTTACACTATTTACATTATTCGGACTATTGTCCTCATCTTTGTTGCCATATTTGTCACAATGTTTTGGCTGTTGTACACTCCGGCCTTCTTCAGGTGGTTGGAATGTCGAACTGAACCCTTTATTTCACTCGCTGGGGTAGACTGTTCTAGTTTCACGTGCCATGTTTAATGGATGTCAGTTATCAGTTATCTCCTGTTAATTTCCCTCTCCAAGTTCTCCACTGCCTTAACCAGGTATTGAACTCAGAACTCTTTGGGTCCTGTCACTGAATCTAACCAACACCTTTATCCACTGTGCCATGTGTCCTTAAGGACATCTGTGTTTTTGGCACATGGAACTAGAACAGTCTACCCCGGTGAGCAAAATAAAGGGTTCCGTTCAGCATTCCAACCACTTGAAGAAGGCCGGAGCGTACAACAGCCAAAACGTTGTAATAAATGTGGCGACAAAGATGAGGACAAAAGTTCGAATAATGTAAATAGTGTACATAATACCTCATCTCAGAAATATAGACAGAAACTTATTTATTTATTTGGATTAATTTATTTTACCTGTTTTTGTTTATTTATTTTATTTTATTTATTTATTTATATTTTAGATGAGTTCTGATTGATTATCTAGTTGTTTAAATAAATGATTGGAACTCATCTGCCAATGCAGACATTAAAACAGATTTTTGCTATGTGACTTAAAAATCGAAAACTGAAAACGAACAAGAATAAATAAAAATAAATAAACAAAAACAAGAAAAATTAAAAAAAAAAACAAATTAACAAACCACACCTACCAAAATAACCATTAGAATGATGCAATAGATGACCCACAATGTATCACAGAACTGTATATATAAAAAGTCAAGCAAAAACACAATGCACATGGCCTGATGATTGTGTTTAGCATGAAACATACTGTCACCTCTGAATGTTGACTTTAATGTCCAATGTTTTATACTTACATACACTCTATCCCTGATATTGAGCACTTTAACCCATAAACATAGTGTGCCTTAAAACTATATGTAATCATATATATGATCTGGTTGGAAAGAAATTTCACAAGGTCTCTAAATAAATTTAATATTCTACAAAGTGCAATAATTCTCCCCCCCACACACATATGCATTTATATATGAAATTTGTGCTTGCATGTGCACATGGACATTTGATTTATTTTAAATTCATTCATGGTAATTAATATTGCCTATTTTATTTACAAACAGAAAATAATGCTTTTATGTAAGTTGATGTGAAGAGAGAATAATTTGTGTGTGTAATATATATATATAAACATATTTTTTTCACATGTTTACATTAACATGTCTAGACATGAATATAGATGTGTTTATGCATGTATTTATACATTCTTGAATATGAGGCAATAATCAACATATGGCTAGTAATGTTTTTTTTATATGCGTTTAGCTGCAGCAGTAATATCTCAATATTCTTAATCTTAGGACAATAAAATGAGAATTCTTCCATGGCTGCTACAATAAAATAAAATAACTGAAACAACCATTTGGAGACAATCTGTAATTCTTTAAATGATATCATCTCTATAATCCAGACAAATGGAATGCATTAAACATCAGAGAATGTTGAATTGAATAAGACTTAATATTTTGTTGTTGTTTTTGTTTCTTTTATTTTTTATTCTATTTTTTTATTTATTTCTTTTTATGTAGATATATATATATATATATATATATATATATATATATATATATATATATATTCCAGTATTTCATTAAAAGCCAATCAAAAAAGAAAAAATGGTGATTTGTTAAGTGTTTGCTTTTAGTGGATATGTGATCTTTTTAGGAGTTAAGTATTTTTGTTGGTTTCTTTGCAGTAGCCATTTTCTATGACAGTCATGGCATGTACCTAGAGTAGGGAAGCCTGAAGACATTTAAGAATAGTTACCAATTGTAGCCTTTAAAATGCCTTCTTCTCTTGTGCTATTACCATATTGTGAAATGGTACTTAGCATAATTTTATTTTTAAATACCAAACATTTAGTAAAGTCTTTTGTAAGCAAATATTGACATATTTTCAGAGTTTTATATCAGAAACTATTCATCTGTTTACTCATTCATCGATTAAAGTGTATCAGAAGCATCTTTTCTTAAAATTTTCTTAAGAGCTTGAGAGCATGTTTTTTTTTTTTTAAGCTTATAGGATGCTGTATGGTATGTTTCAATGATCCTAACTCTTCTAAAAGTCAGGAATTACTTGTTCTCTTCTATCTTTCAGTTTTAAAGCATTATAGTTGATAACTGACAGATAAGCAGTTTTGGGTTTTATTTCAAGTCACCACAAATGATTTCAGTCAGTTTTAAACAGTATGGTCATAAACTGTAAGATTTCCTTTCATATCCGAAATTCTTCAGTGTTTTTGAGGTCCACTTTTAAATAAATACCTGACAATTCCCAGAATCTAAGTACTTAATAATCACTGTTATAATATCTGAAAAAAAAATTGGTATAAAAAGAAAGTATTGATAATGATATATGTGTGTGTGTAAAAAAATCAAATCTAAATAAAAAAAATGTATATGTAGAAAGACAACGTGAATAAAGACTAAAGGAAAACTATTCTTTATCGATGTGTTTCATCCCCTGAGGGACTTTATCAAGTCAATTGTAAGGATTTTATTTTGCAACATGTATTGAAAAAGAGAAGTAAAAACATTGTTGTTCTTCAAAAAACTTTTGAATTTAAGAATGCTCATAGTCTTCAGGCTAACTGTGAAAGTCAAGGTAAACTGTGGAGGGTGTTAAGTTACGTAATTTAATGCTTAATAAATAAAAGTGAGTAAATGTTGTTATTGTTGTTTCATATTTTTTCTTATTTTTATGTATATTTATTTATTATTAATGCAATTAATATTCAATATTTTATTTTATTCAATGAATTATTTTAAATAATAGGTTTCAATTTAACCATTTTCTTTTAATTTTAAAAATTTTTTTATGGTCACGTATGTTGGCTTAGGAAATGAGTATTTCTTTTAGGAAAGAGATTTGAAAAAATCTGGGGCAAAGATTTACATTTTGGCAAAATTCGATAGCATCACTTTCAAGAATTTTACATCAAAGTAAGTTATTTTCTCTTTTAATAAGTGTAGCATTCTTTAGATTTTCATATATATATATATATATATATACATACATACATATGAGAGAGAGAGAGGAAGTATTAGATA
Organism: Acanthosepion esculentum; assembly: GCA_964036315.1. Taxonomy (NCBI): domain Eukaryota; kingdom Metazoa; phylum Mollusca; class Cephalopoda; order Sepiida; family Sepiidae; genus Acanthosepion; species Acanthosepion esculentum. Next base: position 36,314,279 of record OZ038493.1, on the reverse strand, counting down.
TACTAGATTTTTAGATAGTCAAACACCTTTAGATAGACTGATTTCTTCATTTACACATCTGTCACTTAATCTATCCACTAATTTATCTATTGGTTTGTGTGGTTACATAATAAATTTATTGCACATATGCCAGTGTTTGTGATATATGTAATCTGGAATTTCAGAGATATGCTAAAATGTTTCAAGTGGAGAACAAATATTTTTTCTTGAATTCAAAATGTTTTTGTTGTACTCATTTTGAAAGTGAAAAAAAATGAAAGACAATGTTGATGAGGCTCAAAGATGACTGGATTTGACAGATGTGAAATGAAAGCTGGAGAATGAATCGGTCAAAACAACTAAACTGAAGTTAATTCTACCTAATTGTTTTTTCTTTTAATATTTGATGTTACATTATATTTCAGGCTATCAAAAATAATTACAACTACTCTTCATTTAAAAACCGGGTTCCATTACAACAAGTGGGTCATTAAGTGAAAAGTTATACCTTATCGTTATTTCAGGCATATTATTGGTGTAATGCATTTGTGTCAACCAGCTTCAGATAGCTTTAATATCATTCTGACACCATTTGTAACATTTTTAATTTATTTTTAAATCTTTATAGAGTGATGTACAAAAATTTGAAAATCAGCTCAATATTTCGTACATGACTTTGGTTTGCATACTGTAAATAGATGACCGTACCTTGTTTATGTGTTCATCCAGCCATCATACAACATAGGGCCACAATTTTCCTCCACTTAAACCAATCTTGGGTAAGTTGCAAAACCTGAAACCAGTTGGTATTTCTCTTTCTCTATTCTTCTTTAACTTTAATGCACCATGTCATTTTAGGAAGACCCCTTGATGGTCTTTTGCAGATTTGAAGTATCCAGTTTAGAGAAATGACTGATGAAATATATCCACCCAACTGCTACTATTATACTAAGGTTTCTAGAATTTGCACGTCTTAGGTCTTCCTTGTTCCTGATTCTATCTCTCCAAGACACCTTTAGGTTTTTGTGAAGGCAGCCTAAATGGAGCATGTCTAACAGTTGGATAACTTTTGTGTTGGAATTACAAGTTTTGCATGCATATAAGTCAGTTGAGAGGGCAAAAGATTTATATAATTTGAGCTTCACTTGGAGACTAATCTTAATTTAAGACCAGACTGTATGGAGTCTTTTAAGGACTCAAGTAGCTTTTCCAATGTGATTTTCCACTTCTTTGATTATGTCATCAGAATTAGATTGAATTCTTCTAAGGTAAGTGAAGATTATCAACTTTCTCAATGCTGTGTCCTAATGTCATCATCTTCAAGTTCTTTTGGATTTTTGTTTTTTCAGAACTTATCCTCAAACTTTGACCTAACTCCCATCAAATAGACTACAAGTGAATATTTATTCACATTTCACTTGATTTATTTTTAATATTTTTTTGGTTCATCTTTAACTGTGGTGTGCCATGTCATTTTATGACAACACCTCGGTTTCTTAGACTAACTTTAGCTGACTGGCTGACAGTCAGGTAATTTTAAGATATGTCCTGTGAACTGTATCTGCCTATTTACCACCATTACATTAAGGTTTCTAGAATGTGCTCAACTTAGCATTTTCTTGTTCCTGATTATATCATTCCTAGACACCCTTAGAATTTTGCAATGCATCTTAAATGGAACACATCTAAGCGTTGGATACCTTTTGTGGGGAATTTCCAAGTTTCGCATGTATATAAAGCAGTTGAAATATACTACGATTGAATATTTATTCACATTTCATATACAATATATAATTTATTTTTATTATTTTCTATTTTATGCAATCTTATAGCTGAGGATCATTAAGCAGATAAGTCATTAATTGATAAGTGTCTGTAATAATCTTTTTAACCCACACTCATACTAAAAGTAACAATTTAAGAAAACTGAGACAGGGATTGTATTACATGGAAATTTTCAAAACAGACTATTCTAGGATTGGCAAGATTTTACAGTCTAGCTAAATGTTTGAGTTACATTTATGTAAGATCCATTAATATTGATTTAAAATAACAGAAAATACAATAAGTTATTTTTCTCCTTTAGAATCAGTGTATGTTTATATCTGAGAGAGAAATGAGTCATTGATATTACTGTAGAATTTTGATCAATGAATCAAACACTACTGGAGTGGAGTTTCTTGTGTTGCCTCCAAAAATCTAAGTCAAAAATTTCTGGTCAAATAGGGATACAAACACCCATCACGGTATAATATACATTGACCCAACTTGATAAAAATTTTAAAATTTACATATCCACATTTGAATTAAGTTTGTTAATTGTTCTTATTTTCCAACTTTATTCAAACTGGGTGTGTGCACATGTGTGCATTTGAAGAAGTGGGTGGGAATAAATGGAACAGAATCTATTGATAATAAAACAATGAAAACACAACATGTGTGCAGAAAGTGTTTATGACTAAAATATTTCTCTGCCTGGCAGATGATATCGGAATGTTTTCCTTTTGAATGTAATGGTTTGTTGGCAAGGTTTAAAAAAATGATTATTTATTTATTTATTGAAAGAAAAAGTAAAAGCAAAAAAAGATGGCTTAAACTGAAAACCCAGCAGGCAAAGCAGCTGTATTGCTCAAGTGGGCACATTTCATGCTAATTATTTAAAAAATGAATTTAACAAATGAAGGCATATCAGAAAACAAGGACGACGTAGACATGTTGGCAAGGAAAGATGAGGTATATGAAAAATGGAGAAAGAAATTAGTCATTTTTACTTGCCAGACATACACAGAATAAAATACACAGACACAAAAGCTAAAATGCAAAGATGCATGATGAAACATGTGTTTATAAATTGAGTTAACAGATTTCAGATAAGTATTTATAAACTCATACATAGATATGTATACCATATACACATATTACAGTAGAAGAAGATGAAATAAAGATGTGTTAGCAAAGTGATTACAAGAGACATGTATGTATGTATGTATGTATGTATGTATATATGTTATGGGCATGTGGCTGAGTGGTTAGAATGTTCGCTTTCTGACCATTAGACTCTGGCTCGAATCTCATCATGGTCAATTTGTCAGATAGTTGACTTCTTGATGTTACCGGTCTAGCGGAGGCAATCCCAATGTGTAGCACATTTGGAAAGTGCCTGAAATCCATAGTGAAATTGGGTAGATAGAATTCTCTGCAAGCCATCGTTGGTTGTGCTAGCATGAAGCCACAAGTCATCGTGACTGAGGGTTTGAGCAGGCTGGCCTTGTTCAGACAGTTGTTCATGCCAGATAACACGTTTTTCCCAGAAACTGTAACTAAGGTAAGCTCAGCATAATTGCAGTATAAACCACAGGTGGTCTCTGTGGGTGTTGAACAAACACAAATGTATCTGAGCAGATGTCTGCAACAGGGATTGGCTAGTTGCCCTAGTAGATGGGCATCCTCGGATACAAGTGGTTAGCCATTATTATTATGCATTAATCTGTCTGTGTTCTCCAGTCACTGGTGTGTTTATCTAAAAATAAGTATGTCTAAATTCACCTTCTTCCCTGTCATGCGCCAATGGCTTAGGGGTAGACCCTCCGACTGATAAACAAATCAGTCGGGTTTTGATCCCGGTTTGAGGCAATCAGATGTCTAACCACACTGATTAGCTGTGAAACAGTCTGTCTGTGGATGACAATATATATATATGTATATATATATATATATATATATATATATAAAACAATGGTTAATCCTACAAAGTGGGAGGTTTGCTTGATTCATGCTGGAAAGCATATTTTCTTGAATATATAGGGCGATAGACATAATGCACACAGTTTAAAGTAAAAATAAAAATGGGGCATCTATTTCAAATACAAGTATCCACTAAGAAAATATGCTTTCTGACATGAATCAAGCAAACCTCCCACTTTGTAGGATTAACCATTGTTTGATCTGGTGTGCTTTACCGCTCGGTTACAATCTAATACTCATATTGCTTTAAACATTTTTATAGTGGGCTTTCAAGAAAAAATATCTTAGTGAAGAGGTGTTCCTTCCTTAAAAAGAAGCCTTGCTGAACTGTGATGCTCTTCAAAGCCAAGCAGAGATGTCAGCAAATATCTTTAGAAATAAAAGAAAAAATATACTCATATGTAAATTTATCAGCAAATATCTTTAGAAATAAAAGAAAAAATATACTCATATGTAAATTTATCAGCAAAACCCACTCCCAAAAATCCCAATCCTATTCAGAGATTTTCATCATTTACATCTCTAAATAATGGTTTGTGGGCTCATGGATGAGTGGTTAGAATCTTAGCATGATACTTGGGTTTGAATCTCAATGTGGTCAATTTGACAACAAGGTAATTTCTTGATAATATCTGCCTGGGGAGATGATCCTAGTGTGTGGCACCATTGGAAAGAAGCTTATGAATGAAACGGAGTAGACAAAACTGTTTCAAAGCCATTGCTGGTTCTGCTAGCATGAAATCCCAAGTCATCTTGCTTGAGGGTTAGAGCATACTGGCCTTATTCAAAATGGTGATGATATGAGCACGGTGGAGTAATGGATAGCGGTTAGGATTGAGGAACCGGAGAGCCGAGTTCAAATTCCAGTTGAATCCATTACATTCATTTACATGCTGAAATCCTTGGGAAAGGTATGACCCCTCCTCTTCTCTCCCCAACTATGGGTAAATAGCAGTGCATACCTGGTTCTATAGCCTTGGATGGCAACTGGTCTACCGCAGAAAGAAATGGCAACCTACTGCGGGAAAAAAATCTGCCTTGTCATGATTACCTTAGCGTGTATCACGCATGGCACATAACTGAACTGATGATATGAGATGATGTATTCTCTCCCAGAATTTTTAACTCAGCATAGTTGGAGTTTGCTCTGTGGGTGTTGAAGAAACACAAATGCGCCTGAGCAGGTGTCTGCAACAGGGATTATCTTGTCACCCTAGCAGACAGTTATACTCTTATAGCTGGCCACTTATTTCTGAGTCTGCAATACTATTAAGCTAGCCAATTGTTGTTGCAGATACATGCTCAGGCATATTTGACATGGCATGTGGCCAAGTGATAAGGATTTCTTACCAAAAAAATCTGGTTTGAATCTCACCATGGTGGATTTATCCTGGAGGTGATTTCTGGATGATATCAACCTTTTCGATGGAGTCAATTTTTTCATTACATCAGTAAGAAGTTTATAAGTAATTATGAAATTATTAATAATTGGATTCGAGATAAAACATTGTCAATTCTTATTAATTGTTGATTGGTAGTACTTTCATCTCAATTTCTGTTGCTTTTTATCACAAGTCCAAGGCCGTCATACTGTCATCATAAAGTAAGCAGCATGTATTGTAAATAAAGAATAAACCTCTGGCAAAATTTGAACTTGCGTCTTTGATTCTTGAGAATCATAGTGGTTTTCAAATTAAGCCCTGAAGACTAACCAGCAGGCGTCAGGCAAATTTACCCTTGAAGCAATATTCTTTGCTTTTTGAAATATCATATGCTGATGAAAACAAATTAAGATGAAAGAAATACTTGTCAAAGATTAATAATAATTGACGCTTGGAATTACAGCATCACTTGTGGAATTTTCCTTTGCATAATTTGTCTCTGATAAGCTAAGTTAGCAGATTAAATATAGCTGGATATATTAGCTTTTATGCCGTTTTTAGAGACATTAGTATCAAAAGGTACCAATTCTCAACCAGAATTTGAAACTCTTTTCCAAGTTCCATTCATTGTCAGCCTGAAAGCACTTTCCTTAAGATTATATTATAAACTTGTTATATTTTGTGGTTTTCAAGTTCATTTAAAATTAGTTAACTTGAAAATTCATTCAATGTAATATGTTTATGTATTGAGACATGGATTATGCATCAATGTGTTATAAAAAAACATTGGCAGTTCTATTAGAAACACACCTCTCCAGAAAATAATTTTTGGTTTTTAAAAATTTAATTTTATTGATTACACTCTCCAGATCACATACTCATACACACACACACACACACATATATATCATGTCATTCACAGACAGTACTGTTTCGCTGTATCACAGCTCCTCAGTGTGACTAGACATCCGAATGCCTCAAGCCAGGATTGAACCGATTAGGTGTCAGCCAGAGCTATCTTCACTCGGTAGAGTTACACAACTAAATCTAGCATATTGTTTTTATAAATGTAAACAAATGCCAATCAGCCAAAGTGCTCCATTCATTTTACTGAAGAGCTTTGCATTAGTGCAGGTGGCTGTTGTTTATAGAATTAGCCTATCACTCAACAGTGCTATATAAAGGGTGTTTCATTAAGACGGATAAAAGTCAGCAGTAAATAAATTAGTGTTATTGGTGAAAATTTATTTATTTCTATATTGGATCATGTTATTAAAGTCATGGCAATTATGTATGAAAAATAATATTGCCCAAATGTCTGCCAAGGTTCGGTGACACAACTCCACTCAATGGTCAAAATTTTTGATGATGTCTCTAGATAGTTGCTCCTCGATCTCACCAATCTGCCTTGTTATCTCATCCTTCAGCTGTTGAATTGGCTTGTTGGTATAGACCTTACTTTTGAGATAACTCCAAAGGAAGAAATCTAAAGGTGTCAAGTTGCATGATCATGGTGGCCAATTGACTTTGCTGTTTCGAGAGATGATGCAACTTGGGAACTTCTCATTTATTCCTATTTGAGCGTCCATTTTTGTAATAGGCTTCAATAACTTTAACACATTTGATTGTTAATCTTTCCATGCTTGAAATTGCCAGACTTAAGTTGTTAAATCTGAAAGAAAAAGAAAAAATCATTAGATGCTTAAACTTAATTCACAAAGTTATTGGAACACCCTTTATATGGAAAACATAACAAAAAGAAATACAACTAAACCAGTCAATAAAAAAAAACCTACCCTCCTCTGCCTTTTTTTCACTAATATTTGTGGTATCTGTTCCAACTTCTGCAGCCAATGGTAGCCAGATATCTTTGCCCACTCTAAAGCTAACTTAAATTCTTGCGACCAATGAATTCTTGGATCCAGGCTATCTCCCCCTTTCCTGAAAAGATTGCAGCATTCACATGCATTGTCTTGGTGTTTACATCCAGAATAATCTTCCAGTGGCCAAGGAATTGACTCTTGAGACCCCAGACTACTCCTTTATGAGCTTCCAACTTTTGTTACTAAACTCTGTTATTCATTTCTTTTTCCTTTATCACTTCTCCTCTTCCCAGGACTGCAGTATATTAGACATAATTTCTGACAGTATAGAAAAGGAACTTTCTCTTCAACCATGTGCAAATGTCTTTGTCTTCGGTGACTTTAATGCTCGCCATGACACATGGTTGATACATTCTAAATGTACTGACGTTGATGCTATTCAGATTTTAAATTTTTCCACTACCCAATCCCTGACTCAAATCACGGACTTCCTTACATGTTTCCTATGCAAAACCGTGCAACATGCTTCTCTACTTGTTTTATTTCTTACCTCCTCTCCTCACTCTTGTCGAGCTTTGCAACACTGTCCGCTTGGTAATTCTGACCACTCTGTGGTAGCTATTGATATTTTGTTCTGAGTCTCTATTAAACAGGAACCCCCTATCCACAAGACCTCTTTCCATTATCAGCATGCTGACTGGGACTCACTCCATCCATGATTTTCTCCATGACATCTTTAAACTCTCAATAGAAAAGTGTGCCACCGAGGAACCACTATTTTGGGCTATATCAGTGTGATGGCTCTCATCGCAACAGGTGCCTATTCATTACTGCTTTCGATAAATGTGAGTGAGTCATTGAAGGAGCAAAGTTCCTGTTTACCAAGAGAATGAGGCACTGCATTGCTTCTAACAACTTTGGTGCTCATGATTAATGGCAGCCTTGTAATAGGGCATTAAATAAATGTAAGGTTTTTATTCCTTCCCTATTCACTCAAATGAGGTGTTATCATCCTCCGCTGATAAAACTGAATGCTTGACCCACAAATTCTCCTCAAACTCTACTTTTGACTCATCCAGAATATCCCTGCCTAAGTTCCCTCCTAGAACTGAATCTTGAGTGATATGCATATAACCCTTTTCATGGCTTCTATCATCTCTAATCTATATCCCCACAAAGCATGTGGACCCAATGGGATCCTTGTAATAGTCAGTGTACTCTTGAACTGGCTCCTGTTCTCTCTAAACTGTATTATAAATGTCTCACTGCCTCCTGCTTCCCAACACTGCTGGAAATCATCATCTGTTGTTCCAGTTTTTAAGAACTCTGGTAAGCCATCCAATCCTCCCATTTATTGGCCTGTTAGTCTTCTACCTCTTAATCAATGCCGATCGCAGGGCCTTTTCTCAGACAAGCAATTTAGCTTTTGTTTCTCCAGGTCAGTTGCTGATGTACTGATGATAATTGCCGAAAGAGTCCCTCAGGCTCTAGATGAAAACAGTGAAGCCCAGGTGCTAGCATTGGATATCTTGAAAGCCTTTGACAAGGTCTGTCATTCAGGTCTTCTCCACAAGCTCAAAAGTTAGTGTCTCCGGACACTTTTTTGAACTGATCCAGTCTTTCCTGTCAAATCATGAAAGGAAAGTTATCTTGAATGGGTACTCAACTAGATCCTTTCATACTAACACAGGTGTCCCCCAGAGCTCCATCCTTGGTCCTACTCTGTTTTTAATTTTCATGAATGACGTTCCTGATGACATCAGCTCTCAACTTGGCATCTACGCTGATGACACAACAATTTACTCCTGCCTTGACAGTAAAGCTCCAAAATGACCTCGAGTCCATCATTAACTGAGGGAAAAGATGGTTTGTTAATTTCAATGCCTCTGAAACTAAATCCCTTTCTGCTCTCCATCAGCATTGCTGATGCTAACCTCCAGGAAAGTGAGTCATTGCACCTCCTTGAGCTCAGGTTCTCTGCTGATATGAAATGGAAAGACTATATTGAATCCATTGCGAGGTGAGCTACTAACAAAGTTGGTTCACTATGTTGTACAAGACACTTATTCTCTCCAGAATCTATCTTACATATCTATAAGTCTACCATTTTTCCATGCTTAGAATATTGCTGCTACATATGGTCCAGTGCCCTGCTATTTACCTTGAACTCCTTGATAAGATCCAAAGAAGAATCTGCAATATTATTGGTCCTGATCTGGCAGCTCAGTTTCAGTCACTTCCTTCACTGTTAGATTGCCTCTCTATATCTTTTCTATAAATACTTTCATGATAATTGATGTAATGAGCTCTTTGGAATTTAAGCGCGGCACTAGACTGACATCTAGATGTCATCAATTTACAGTTGAGCTGGCGAGATGTAGCTATAAATTCTATGCTAACAGTTTCTTCTCTCACACTTCTTGCTGGTGGTACTCTCTTCTGGCCCTATGCTTTCCAGCCAAATTTAATCTGCAAAAATTTAAATGCAACGTCAATTGCTATCTACTATCCACCTGATTACTCTCTTCTCTTTCTGCTCATCAATAATGTTTCTTCCACACACAGTAACTCTTTGTGTTTTTGTGTCATTAATGCCTTGCTTGGGGTTATACTGATTAAAAAAAAGAAATAATAAATAAAAAAATTTCAATATATATATATATTCTAACAGTTGAAATATAATCCTTGATAATGGCTAAATGTATAGCCGAAAGCGCTCGGAAAAGAACATTCGGACAATTTTTATATAATTTATCCTCTGAAAAGAAAAACTTTATTAGATCGCACGAGAAATTATATAAAAAACTAAATAAAAGCACCTTGTCAGTCGTTTTTAATGAAATGTGCTTGAAAGAAGGATTGCTGCCTAAATACACAAATATATATATATATATATATATATATATATAAATTTTTAATTTTCCAGATTTTAAAATTAGTGTTTAGTTGGCTATATAGATTCATTGTAAATTGATCTCCCTATGGTTTGGTTTGGTTTGGTTTGGTTTGTTTTACCGCATATCAACCTCCATCGGTTATTAATGCCAACAAGACATTTATTGCTGGCAATATTTTTTCTTCAAAAATGTATTGCTGATATTTATTTTCTTCAATAATGTATCGCTAGTAATAATTTTTCCTCAATAAAATTTATTGCCGGTATTAAAACCTATTTTTACACTTTCATAGTGTTTTGACCCCAGTTTTTTGGAGTTGTAACTATTTGCCCATAGTTGGGACCCTAGCAAGTGCTACCACTCCAGGTAAGGGTGGACCTGGGAACACCAGCAATTAAGAGGTGGTTCCATGCTCCTCAAAACCTCCTGATCAGAGGTCCTTGCTGTTGGACATAGTTTATCGTCTTACCCAGGATGCAATCTCCCTATATAAACCGAAAAATAAAAGGTAAGGTAAATAATTAAAATTAATAAAGGATATGCTTGAAATGGAGATTTCATGTCTGTTCTGAAATTTTTGTATGCAAGCATCATTTTACCACAGCACAAGTAAATGTAAGGCTGTGCTTTAAGTAATATAAATGTTACCCTTTTTTTTTTTATTTTAACTTGAAATTTTGATAAGAAAATGTTTTATCATGTGAGATAACCATTTTTTCTTGCTTTTTTTTTTTAGACCCGCTGAGAGGGATCCATTTATAATGAACTTATTTAGCAAACTGAATCTACTACATATACTCATGTATAGTGTGCGCTTTTATGATTACTTTTCTACGCCAAAAATATGGAGTTGCATTATACACAGGTTCATTTTTTTTTTTTGAAAAGTTAAAATTCATGCCCCAAAAGTTCAGGCAGGGGTCACAACATGCATGAAGTTGGCTTATACATGACTATATATAAGTATTAACTTCCAACCAAACAAATGTAATTTTTTACTTGTTCACTTCAGGAGATAAACAGATGATGCACTCTGATGTTTTAAGTACTGGGCTCATATCATTGCTAATTTCTATGTACTGTTCACTCTTCTGCAGCTGTGGATATATTAAAATATCTTTATGAAACTTATACTTTATGAACATTGGAATTTATATTCAATTTGTTCTCATTT
>OZ038493.1:36228280-36298280 GCA_964036315.1 Acanthosepion esculentum | reverse complement strand
TGGATCAATGTCATGTTCTTCATTGTCGGTTTGCTTGGTTGGTTTTGTTTAGTGGCATACCAAACTCTATGGGTTATTTAATGCCAAAATCTAAATATTTTGAATGCAATTGTATGCCTTCAACTACAGATAAAATTGATTATTTTACTATGAATAGGTATTGTTGTTAATTTTTTATATAAAAAACTATTGCTGGTATTTTTACTATAAAAAAGTATTTTTATACTTTTACAGCGTTTTGCTTTTCTTTGGGGGTTTTACTATTTGTCCATAGTTGGGACCCTAACAGGTTTTACCACCACGAGTCAGGGTGGACCTGGGAACAACTGCAATTAAGAAGTGGTTCCATATTTCTCAAAACCTACACTCTCCCGATCAGAGGACTTGCTGCCTGATGTAGTTGATCATGCCCAGGAGTAATTTCAATTCTCACCAGAAGCTCCTTCTTAAATCTAATGTAGAATATTCCACCAAGAATGCTAAAATAAAAATCATCAGTATGATGGAGAAAATTAGTTAAAAATTGAGGACGTCTTTATTGACTATTTGGGGGAAAAGGTATACATTTCAGTAACCACTGTGATAAAATATAGCATGATAGATTTTATCCTTTCACTGAACTTGAATGCCAGAAGTAAGTTTTGATGGAAGTGTAGGGAGATATTTAATGGTAATATTAGCTGTTTCCTTATAAAGAAATATTTAATGACATTCATTGTTCCTGATAGTCAGCACAACTTTTAGGTGAAATTTATAAAATCTTTGTATTAAAACAATTGTTCAGTAAAATAGTTTTTTTTCAAATCCACTAATTGTTATTGTTAATTCCAGTACTGATGGGAGGTTCTTTCCTAACCTTTTTGCTTGAAGTAGTGTGAAATTTCATTTTCTCTTTGAGGCCAATATGCTATCCATTTTAGTTGTTACTGTTGTTGAAAGTCCTCAAATGATGTTTCTTTTATTTGGTACAGTTCCTTGTTTGTGATTTTCTAGTGCCAGTTCATGAGATTCAAAGGAGGATTTTCCTTGCAAAGACCTACAAGCTTCATTCACTCAGTCATTTTTAATTCTTCATTTGAGAAAGTGGTTGTATACAGCTGATGGTTTAGATATTCCTGAGTGAGTTTGGTGCCATGTGTGATATCCATATGAAAATTTTGATCCAACAAGACTATTTATGAATGAGAATATTTAATATTCATATTCTTACATATTTGTTGATGTTATTTTGCTAATTTCAAATATTTTAAGAATATTTACAAATATGGTATTTTCTTGGAAATACAATGTGAAGATACAATCTTCTCCTTGGTTCATACCAGTCTGTTCAGCTACTATAACCCACAGGAATAACTTTTTCCAGCTGATCACAACATAGACTCTTTAGTATTCTCCAGCTTTTCTCTCTGTTTACAGTCACAATATTCTTTTGCTAGTCAATCCATTTTATTTTTCTTGCTTATTGGCCTTTTAATTTTTTTTCAGATCTTTTTTTTTTTGCAACATTCTTAAAACCAGCTTTTTCTTATTCATATCCTGCTAATATTCTCAATTGCTGATTTCCTCTCTTCAACTTAGTTGTAAAATTGTTTATGTATAAGTATAAAAGACGGACTAGTTTAAACATTTAAAGTTGACACATTAAACAAACTATTTAAAAATTTAAAACAGATTGCAGCAAACAAACTGAGCTTCTCTAATGGAAAAAAAAATAAACAAAAAAATCTATATCTCATATATATATATATATATATATATATATATATATATATATATATATATATATATACATACAAGGGTGAGTTTTTAGCCTAAGATAATGACAGGCAAAAATTGCTTTGGTGGACCCCTTAAAAAAGAGGGCACTGCAGCAATTACTAAGGTCACTGCAGCAATATTTTTAGAATTTGCCAAATTTATGTTTTTATTTGTAAAAAGTAATATTAACATAAAATCTTTAAAAAATTGATAAAAATAAACAAAAAGCTTTAAAATCAAATATTTTTGTTGACAAATAACATAAATTATGATGACTAGAATTATTACCAATGATACATTGCAGTGGAACATTTTCAAAAAAGAAATCAAACATTAAAAAAGCTCCAGAAGGAAATTTCCTTGCAGAGTGAAGTGGCCATACAGATGGGGTATTTTTGAATTTCATTTATATATAATATATATATTTTATTGCAATTCTAATCATTACTTTTTAGAACAATAAACATTGCCAAAAAGTGAAGGTAGTTAAAAAAGTGGTGTCATTGGAAAAACCATTCTTTTGAGATTACATTTTATTGTGGGCATGTTTTTGCAGGTTTGCTGAAAAAAGATTTTAAGATAACTTGCATAAATGAAGTGCCGCTTCCTCAATTTAACCAGATATAAAAATATAATAGCTTTTTTCAATAATCAATTAAAAAGTAATTTAATGGACACATTCTCAATGCAAATTTTCTAATGCAGAAAACAAAGCTGCTTCTTATAGATATGATTATCTTTTGTTACCTTTAGAATTAACCAGCAGCATTATTATTATTATCATTATCATAATCATTGTTGCAATTTCAATTCATTGGGAATGGTGTGTTTTTATGCTATGAGACAGGCAAGCTGACATTATTACATTAACGGAGTTAGGTTTCATATTTGCCTTGGGTACATTTTCATTTGCTGTCACATTATATTTGATGCCAGTAAGAAAGAGCAGGAGAAAAAAACAAAGTTTTAAGACAAAAATCTAGTAAAGAGACGAAAAGATGCGGACCAGTGAAATTAGTAATGTCTTTTATCACTACAGTTTCTTAATGAAAATTTTGATACTTGAGTACGAAAAGGCTAAGAGTAAAAAGAGCTGTATCCATGAAGGTCTTAAGAGGTCATGTTTCTCCACAGCTTCTTTTGCTTCCAGGAGAATCTGGTCTGTAGATGATTGTGCTTAAATTCAAATAAATTTGGACAGTTTTCTGTTGCATTCTATTTGGATTGCGGGTTCTCTCTCTGAGTCTGTATGTGTGTGTGACAGAGTAGTGGATAGTGGCTCAGATTGAGGAATCAGAGGGCTGAGTTCAAATTCTAATCGAATCCATTATATAAATTTGGGAAAGGTATGAATCCTCTTCTTCTCCCTCCAGCTATGGGTAAATTGCAGGACAGACTGGGTTCTATAGTCTTTGATGGCAACTGGCCTAGGAGAAGGACAACTCTGAATTCAAAACATGCAGAGGGTCATCTGGTGACCTTGTGGCAAATAGTGCACCCGGTCTCTGTATTTGGCCCTTTAAAAAGTGTGGTTGGTTCTGCACAAAGCCTTCAACACTATAATCAAATCATATGTGCTGGTTTTTTGTTGGTCTCTAGGAACTGAGCTGCTTGACCCTCATATGTTGAATATGATGGGAGAGTCCACCATATATATATATATATATATATATATATATATATATATATATATATAATATCTGGATAAAATAAATGAAACAAAATTGGGTGTTTTTTTTATGAAAGTATTTATTTCTGCGTTTTTGTATATATTTAATATTTCAGACCACCTCGGTCCTTCGTCAGAAATCAAATGAGATACTGTGTTTGTGTGTTTGTTTACAGCGTTTGTCGTGAGGCGTGGATGTCACGTGATGTGGAATATATATAATCACACATATACTGCATTTGTGCTTCAACTTACTCAAGTTAAAACATACAGGTAATATAGCTGAAATACAGTAAATATACACATCAGTACATGAAGACATTTCAAAATAAGAGCAGTACTCAAACCCCACATTAATATGCTATATATCCTCTTTGGGCATTAGTACAGTTACACATACATAAAAAGCATACAAATGGTGAATACTGCCCTGTTATAAATTATCCCATGCCCGTTGCACCTGTTCTTGCAAGATACCAAATGTTGTAGGTGGGCTAACTAAATGAGTTAGGTTTTGTCCCATCATGTCTTATACATGTTAATTGGGCGATAGATTTGGTAATTGTACCGCCAGGGAAGTTCATAAACATCCTATAGTGTATAGTGTGTAGTGGATATCATATAGGTGGTCATTATCCAGTTGGAACAGCACATCCTCTTGTTGCAAGAATGGTAACAGAACAGGCCGAGCTGGTCGATTGATTTTATGTTAACACTTGTTGAGTTATTTGATATTGAATGTTGTATGGGGAAATCAGTGAAGACTGAACTCTGTAGTAATAGTCAATCAAACTCAGCCTTACGTACCACAACCTCATGCCAAATCTCAGTCTGTATTAGTCTTGTACTGTTATCATCCCTGAGTTGCATCTCTCTCTTTGCACAGAGTGCAACTCAATTGTGTCTCTGTCTGTGGACAGTGTGCAAATGAAAAATTATTGTGGTGCCTGGTCCCGGGGAAACAGCTGGCCAAGAGAGTTCACCCTCATTTCATTAAAGTGGGGGAAAGGTAGTAATACCAATGCCAGCGTAACCGACAGTTGCTGGGGCTGGGCTATTTTTAGCCCTGGCCTGGGTATATGAACTCGGGTGTCCCACATGAAAGCAACTTTGTGTCACACCTTGTTACCGTGAGGAGACGAGTAAATACTATACCCTCTCACCAAGATGCCCAAGAACAGGTTGGGCACAGTTGTATATATATATATATATATATATATATATATATATATATATAGTATGCTGTTCAACACTACTTTCACAAAAAATGGCAAAGACAAGGGAGAGTTAGAAATTAGGATGATGTTTGGGCGTGGCTATGGATATCATGGGTGAATGCTCTACATTGCACACGCACAACTATCCATAACATGAAGGCAAAAACCTATTCTTAGCATAACAAAGCACCAGTCTCTTCTAATTGGTGACCTTCTCATGACACTCCTGAGAAATGTATGGTAATGTTAAATGGAAGTCTGGTTACAGGAATGCATACTCAGAGCTCTACTGTAAGTGATTCCCAACATTTCTGTGTTGACATTTCTGGAACCACATTTGCTTTAATCTATGTTGTGGAAGCCATTTGGTCAGTCAATGCTGACTTTACAATGTGTTGATTTTGTCAAGTATCTATATGACTGCCCAGAACCTGTTCTATGTGTGCAGGAATTTTCATTTGACTGCTTTTACCTACATCAAGGCACCAATGAGATGACATGACCATCATGTGCAGCAAATATACCATCCTGTGTCTGAAAGATGCATAATCTGACCACTGAAATGGCACAAACCTTCTTAAACAAGCTTGTGTGTGTGTCACTGATATGATATCTGCGTGCACTAAAATCTTTTTCTGTACTCAATTTTATTGTTGTTTGTTATTGTATAAAGCTTGGCTACAGATGGTGCACTGGTTTGATTGTTACTATATTGCAAGAAGGTTAATCCCTTTGAACATTCATCAGAACATGTACTCCATCTAATATGCACATACTGTATTCAGCTCAAAATCTGCATCTTCCTTCAGAGTGTTACAATTTTGTTTTTCCTTACTGTGTGTATATATACACACACACATACCATTATAAATTTGACCATAATTTTGATTTAAAACAAAACTACTCTAATAAAAATAGAAAGCAATTTACTAGGATGGAAATATATAGAAAGTGCTTTAATCTCTAGATCATCCACAGTAAATTTATGTCCAGCTTCTTACAAGTTTTCACCTTTCTTGTCAGATCTTCTATTATCACAATGTGGAATATTTAATAACAAAAGTGATGGAAACATAAACAAAGAGAAAAAGAGACTAGAAGAAATCAGCTACACTATATATCCAAAACATATATAGAAAAAAAAAAAATTTAATTCCAATTTAAAATTCTCAGCAACCCTTTTACTTTGTGTTGTTAAATCAGCATAAACATCATTTTAGTCCAATGAATTCCTAAAGGATGAAATGCATCACATAAAAACATTTTCCACTTTGTCATAAATTTGCCTAAAAGTGTTTCTTGATATATAAAAATTTATATATTGTTTTCTCATATACATACATACATACATACACACACACACACACACACACACACACACACACACACACATATATATATATATATATATATATATATATATATATATATATATATATATATATATATATATATATCACTTTTAAATTATCATAAATAAAAAAAAGAAAATACTTCCTTGATTGTCACCAGATAAATCTAAGCAGTAATCAAATGAAAAACTGAGTTCAAGTGAAGTCATACCGAAAGAGTTATCTTTAAGCACTGCTAAGATTTGAACTTGTGACTAAGCTACAGTTTTTTTTTCTCCATTCACTGCTGTGATTCTACATCACAAGAATCGCCCACTTACATTTGAATGCTGAATCATCAGGATTTGTTTGAAGAAATTCTGTATCTTACTCATACATTTAACATTTCCTTGTGTAACTCATGAACATTTTTTTTAAATTGGATTGTTAGGAAATAATTATATTTGTCATTTTTTATTGGGACATTTTTTCTTAAAATGTTGAGCAATGCTTTAAAATATAATATCTCCTTTTTCATAAAATCTCCAGATACAACTGAACAGCAGTGAATATTTGGTAAAACTTTGATCAAAAAGCATCTGATCCCGTTGAGCCAGCCAGAAATATTTTTTTGTAGTAATTTACTCTATATAGTGATTTTTCTAAGTGTAGTTTTGATGTGACACAAAACTGAATGAGAATTGAACTCACTACTCAGTCATCACTGATCGAGCAAGGCAACCTTGTTGCCGATTACACTATGTTGAAGTGCCCATAGTTTACTCTATATGACTTGTCAGTGAATTTCTTTGGGGATGTCAACCTTTGACATAGTATTTGAATCAATTACTTCATGTGTTTTAGGCAGGGGATCCATTCCCACCTGCCATCTCTTGAACATAGCACTCCCTTCTCTCTCAAATTTACTGACAGCCATTTAGTACCTTTTAGTACTTAATAACTTTGTAAAGTTATATGTACACATTTCTAAATCTTTGGTGACTTTCTGGCAAAGAGTGAATCTGTTTCTTTTTTTTTTTGTCATAAATTTGATAAGTTTCATAATGTCATGGAAAAAAGCAAAGAAAAGTTCATATTTTCTCTTGGTAAAAATCTGTCTACCATTTTCCTAATATCTTAACATAATAATCCAGATATTATGTCTTGTTGAAGCAAATTTAGCCTTGCTCTGAAATCTCTTCTCGCACCCACACACAGTCGCTTGTCATTAAAGGCAAACATTTTTCCCCTACATATTTCAGTTCCGACAATGAAAATGGACTTGAAGAGCAACTCATTATGTACATGTGTTGTTTACTTACCAGCCTGCCTGTGTTCTTGCAATGTTTGTTCTGCCTAATTCAACTGGAGTTTTGCCTAAACCATTTGTGATGCGTTCCTCTGCTCTAATGCGGATGCTGATTTGGGCATCAACTCAAACTTGTCTGTCATCATTTCAGATGATGGCACTTGCTTGAACTTTTCCTCGTCCAACCTTGCAAGTATTTGAACAAATCTTACAAATATTTGCTCTTTTCCCCCTGCAAGCAAAATCTCTTTGGCTGTATTTTAACTTTAAAAGAAATTGCCATAACAAGTAAAATATTGAAGTGTTTAATGGACTTGTACTCATGAAAACTAGGGCAGATTTAATTGGCTTTTAATAGGTTTATATTGATGAAAACTTGGACAAAAAAATTGGGACTATTTTTTAAGGCACTGACATTCAGAGAAATTAAAATGATTATTTGGTTACTTACTTTAGTGCATCATTTTACTTAGAATTATTGCCATGTGTCACAAACAATAATCAGCGCATTATTTAAACAAATTAGCCGTAAATAATCAACCGTGCCTATTTATAGCCATCTGTTACATTTATTGCCAACTAAGACAATTTTCACATTTACATAAGTAGTGAAGTAATTATTATAAGTAACACAGTTAATCAAAATTGATTTGTTTGTCCAATGACATATCAACTCCTTATGGGTCATATAATACTGAAATTCAATTTTCTTGAGAGCTTTGAAGTAATTTCATAATTTTACTTTCTTAATAAGTAATGAACTTGACAGGAACAATCACAGAGTAACAGTTAGCTTTTTGTCTATTAAGGAAGTACAATGTTAAAAATTCCATTAAATATTTTAACCAGCATTTTCTCCAGCCATTCTCAAACGGCTTCCATGATCAGTAACTTTTCTGAAATATCAAACAAGTTCCTTTATTTAATGAAAAGGAATATGCTGTTCACATTCCTGGACCAAGTTACATCAGGGAATTTTCAGAATGCTTATTAATTATCGCTTATAATGCCACGTCCTTTTTTTTTTTTTTTGATGACCTGACTTAAGGATTGAACTAAGCAGCTATACCTAACAAATACTTTTATCCTAGATGTTTTACTCTACATGATAAAGAAACTACTCTGAAATAATCAATGTATAATAGTAAAAAAAAATTAAAAAATCGAAATATGTTTAAAAAAAATTGTAACACTGTCATGTAAATTTTGTCAGTAATTTTGAGTTGAGTTGCAGGATTGAAATCAATATATTTAAATAGCTAATGTAGATAAACACATTATGAATATTTTCAAACGAATCTGTTTTCTTGACATATCAATAAAATGTGCTAATATACATAGATAATCTATTTAGGAAAACTATGAACTTAGTTGAAAATTTTTGAATGACTTCATCAAAAACAAATGTTCATTTTACAAAGATCTTTATTAAAAGATTAAGCCTGAAAATGAGCATCCTAGGTAAGACAATAAACAACATCCAGCAGCAAGGCCTCTGATCACAAGGTTTTGAGGAGCATGGAACCACCTCTTAAATGTTAGTGTTCCCAGGTTCACCCTGATCTGGGGTCGTAGCATCTGTTAGGGTCCCAACTATGGGCATATAGTTAACCCCCGAACTGGTGTCAAAACACTATGAAAGTGTAAAAATAGGTTTTAATACCAGCAATAAATTTTCAGAGGAAAAATTATTGCCAGCAATACATTTTTGAAGAAAATAAATATTACCAGCAATAAATATCTTGTCGGCTTTAAATAACCCATTGAGGTTGATATGCTGTAAAACAAATCAAACCAAACCAAACCTGAAAATGAAGTAAATGTTCTAATCTTTCTTTTTTATTCTTACTTTTAGGGATTAACAATCATTTGATACAAGTGAAGCCTTAAAATGAATAAAGGTAAGTTTTTTGTCTGTAATTTCAGTTTGGTGATACTTACATATCAGTTAAAACTTAGAAACAAAACAAACTTAGAAACAGTTGTCATGATAAGGAATTGAACTACTAAAATTATGAAAAAAATATTGTTTTTCAAAAAATTAAAGCCAGAATATTTAATGGTATCACATTTTTCATTTATACTTTTTTTGCTCTATTCAATGATCTAACTTTAGCATTTTATGATTTTGTGTAAAAAGTATTCTATTTTTGTTTAAAAAGAATATTTTTGTTGTAACCTAGGAAGGATTACTGAATGAGGAGTAACCAAAATGGAGGTTGGAAATGAAATGGTAATCTTTATAAGATCAACAAAATACAATAGTCAGCAGCGGCATAAAGTAGGTAAACCACTGCTAGTAGTGGACTACTTAGACAGCATATTACACCCACACTTACAATAGTGTCCAACGTATTCATGCGGATTGAGACATACCCATTAGTGTTCATAGGTAAGGTAGGTATTTAACAATTTTTGAGAATGATTTTGAAAAAATTAAGAATTAAAGTTTCATTTTTCCAAACTACAGTAGAAATCTTAATAGTACATACACACACATGCACGTTTCTGTATATGTGTATATATATATACACAAATATAGTCTTAAAGTGTGCTATATTTATGGGGTAAAGTGCTCAATATCAGAGATAGAGCGTGTGTAAATATAAAAGTGGACATGGAAGTCAGCACTTAGAGGCGACAATCTGTTTCATGCTAGTGCAATCGTCAGGCTGACGATTGCACTAGCATGAAACAGATTGTCGCCTCTAAGTGCTGACTTCCATGTCCACTTTTATATTTATATATATATATATATAGTTTTTAAGGTATATATTTATGAGAGAAAAGGGGAGCAATATAAAGACAGTATGTATATAAATAAATATAAACAAAATGGCAGCAGTTTGTTTCACTTATATATACATATAAAAAAATACATTGAAGCATTGGCTGCCCACTGTAACGAGACTGACCACAATTTTTTGCATAAAAAAATACTGCTCTGATCAAAGGAGAAAACAATTCACTAAGACAAAAATGTATGGAGAGTGCCTTGATTGCAAGGTTCTTCACAGTAAATTGTCACCCTGGCTCTTACAGCATTTCACCACTCCTGTTAGATTTTCTGTTAACACAGAGTAGGATATCTAATAACAAAAATGCTAAAAAGAATCTAAATGAAATTGGCTAGATTATATAACCCCCCCTATCCCTCATTCATGGACATGTGTAGTTGCACCAACATAAATAAATTTAGTCCAGTGAAGTCCTAAAGAACAAAATACATCACAAAAAAAACATTTTCTACTTTTGCATACATTTTTTCTCCATTATTGTTCCTAATTATCTTTTATATATATATATATATATATATATATATATATATATATATATATATATATATGTATATGTACTGAATAAAATAAAAATACTAAGTGCTAATACTAGCAAGTATTATTAAATTTTAAAATTGAATGTGTATAAAATTTAAGAGAATTTCTGCTAATAAACTGCTCAATATTAATGATAATTATTATTCTGTTAGAAGTAATAACATTTTATATTTTTCAAATGCCAACTCAGTTTCATAATCTTTTAATCATTCATCATAACTTTTGACAAGAATAATTCTTGTGGAGATGGGACTCTCCATGAATGAATGAAAAATTACGAAACTCTGAGTTGACATTTGATAAATATTGAAAATTATTACTTTTAATTTAATAATAATAATATATATATGAATTAATATACATGATATCCAACATTGATAGCACAAGTTGGATATTATGTATATTCATTAATATATACTTAATAGCTGTTGAGCACCGTCTTTATAATATCTGAGACAGAAATACATATGTATGTACATGCAAGTATATGTGTATATATGTATTTTTTATCATACCCATATCTATCGATCTACATATAAATGTGGATATGAACCAAATAACCTTTTTCTTTTACAATGGCCCTCTACCTACACTCTACATTTTGTATTTACACCCCAATAATATATTAAGTTTATATTAACTTTGAGCTTTGAATCAGTGTTTAATTTAGCGTTCCTCTCATGAGATCCTGTATTTTTTGTAAAAAGAAAATCAAAAGTAGTAATTCATGCCTGACGAGTTTGTAGAATCATGAAACTTTTAAGTTGCACTTCAAACAGAGGTATATGTTTATTTATTTATATATATATATATAATATATATATTGTTTATATTATATATATATATATATATATAGTTTATACTATATATATAATATATATATTTTATAGTTTATATATATATATATATATATATATAATAGTCATCCACAGACACTGTTTTGCAGCATCATGGCTTATCATTGGCTAGGCATGTGATTGCTTCAATCCAGGATCAAAACCCCACCAATGTGACATCAGTCAGAGACTTTCACCCTTAGGCCATTAGCTCACGCAGCAGAGAAAGGGAATTTTTCACACCTTATATACAAGATATAAGCATCACCGGCTATCAGACTGCACACTTCATAGCGAAGAGCTTTTAACGTTAATAGCAGCAGCTGACAAATTCCGTTTCTTCCAAAGGGCTCAACTTATGAGAGGGGGGTGGGGCGTATACACACACACACACACACATATATATATATATATATAAATATATATATATACACACACACACACATATATATATATATATATATATATATATATATACATACACATTTTGGCTGGACTAAAACTGATTATTACCCGCTTTTGGTGAGTGGTGATGTTCTTGGTATGAAATTAATGGTTTAATAAATAAAGAACCAAACCTACATCTAACTTCTTTTTCAGTGCTTGTGCAAACCAAATATATATCTACCTTTCTATTTTACCTCCTTTAGCCAAAACATGAAGAATGGACAGTGAAGATATCCAAAATAACTGGATGCTTTCCTGACTCTCCATAGAATTTCCAGGTGTTCTAATTCGTGCAGTGTAAATTGTTGATTTCCATTGATTTCAGCCCACCCACACATATTCAATGTTTTTCTTGTTGGAAGCCTTCCAGTACATGGATTCCCTTTCAATGGATTCTCAGCCAAGTTTGAAACACCAGTAGTAAAGATTTTATTGCAGATTTGCTCATTCAATCATCCCTGAAAGCCATCTTAATCATTAAAATTGTATATGTGGATTAATGTCAACATTTCTAGGCAAAAATTGATGTATGTTTGGTGGTGACACAGACGTACTCAATGGCGTCTCAATGCCAACTGTGTAATCCCACAAGAGAGTACCTGCTCATATATGTACAGTAATGTTGTTTCTGTTCAGTTACTAGGTTACATAAAGGCTCTGCACAACCAGTTTTTGAGCTAGATTATTTCTGTACAGATCTCAGATAATTTCAGGAAAAGAAATTTCTCTATGATAGAATTATGTACAATTAGCAGGTTTGTTAATAATTTATTTCTAATGAAGATATTTTATATTCTGATCGAACAGGATGTCTCTGAGAATTTTTAGAAGCTTTTTTGTAATAATATTTATTAATTTTTAACTTCATAAATGTTATAAAGTAATATTGTCACATGATAAAAAATACTGGAAAACTTGTTTCCTTCTCATCTCCCCAATGCTTAACTGTATTTTTGTCTCTATTTAATTTTCTTTTTTAGTTTTTATTATTGAGTGTTTTGTTATGAATAAAATCAGCCGTTCATCTCCCTTGGTATATATTGTCCTTTGAGTAACAAGAAGAAATGTTAAGTTTATGATCCATCCTATGTTTAAAACATGTTGCTTCTCATGTGAGATTGATTCCACAAAGCTTTGATTAAGCTTTCCATTTCTTGTCACTCACCCACACAACTGCAGAAAATGTTCTTGGGAGGGAAGATAGCATTGAGGTTTTATGCCAAAGAGATAGATAATGCCTGCCCCATGTCTGCCATTTCCCCTGCTTTTTACAGCTTTGTTATTCTCGAATGTCATGTACAAAACAATTTCTGTTGGTCATCATTTGAGCACTCAATTGGTGGGGGTAGGGGAAATTATCTTTTTGTTTCCTTTTTAGTCTTTTGTCTTCATCCCCATCACAGACACTTCCTTCTTCAACTGACCATTTTTCACCCCTTTTTTTTTGTATTGCTTCCTTTTTCTCATGTATATTGTTTCTTTCTATTTAGAGATTTACTGGTCTCCAAGTTATCAGAGCATTGAACTGTCTTTCTGTTGCCAATGTATACATGCATATATATATATATATATATATATATATATATATATATATATGTGTGTGTGTGTGTGTGAAATGGTAGGAACAGCTTTTCTTGACTGGATTTATAAGCATAAAAAAAGAAAATGGCCAATGTCATTACGGTTTCGTTCACTTTTGTGTAGAGATACATGTGTTGCTCATTTTTGTGCTGGACATTTTGAGGGGTCTGGGTAGGTAAGAGAGGCTTGGTAAAGAGATTGATCAAGAAAGAAAAGAATCGTCTTTTAGAGAGAGAGCACAAGATAGAAAGTCATACATTTGTCCTTATTTCTTTGCTTGGCTGAACGATACATGATCAGAGAAGTTTATGGTGATAGCGCGCAGTCTGCGGATACGAAAAGAACTTACCCTTTTCAGAATGGCAGTCTTGTGTATAGCGGAGGGTAGCAGTGGCCTTAGGGTAGGGAGAAGTTGGGATGGGTGATGAAAATCCTTAACACAGATAACAAGATGCTGGGGGTCGGGCAGGCCTCCAAATGTTTTCCGGACAATAAGTGAAAAACCTCTCATGTTTTGCTAAAATTTGGCTAAAGATGTTTGAATGGGAAAACTGTGTGCAGCCAACCCCTCAGCACCAAATGTGTGTCCACTATATGAAAATTGGCTTGAACCTGATTCCTCAGACAGAGTCTAAAGAAAACAAAAAAAAAATGTTAAGGAGTGGTAAAATGGTGGGAAGATTGTAAAATCTGGGGTTGGGGAATGGTGGACATTTTTTTTTGTTTCCTATTGACTTGTTATTTATTCCTGAGTTGTTTGGCTATAGTATTAAATTTATTCTTCTGCTTTCTTGCTCCCTCTCTCTTTCTCTCCCTCTCTATCCTAGCCTCTTTCTTTCTCTTTTTCTTCACTTACTCTCTTTCATCTCTCTGTCCCCCTTTCTTTAATTTCATCATTCTTCTTCCTCTCCATTCCCTTTTCTTTCTTACAAATCTCTGCATTGGCAGAACCAATTCTACTGCTTGTCTGACATCCTGATCTATCCACATTGACTTTTAAGACAAAACACACCTGTTGGTTTTTGCTTGTTTTTTAAAAAAATTCTTCTTCCCCTTATAATGTTTTTTTTTTTTTGTTTAGCATGATGGACATTGCTACCAGCAGTTGAATATGTTGCATTGAGGTGAAATATAGTTGTTTAACTTTAAAATTATATATAAATACATGCATCACATTCAGTGAGGTTTGAACTCCATATGCCAAGAGAGGGGCTGAAATATCATGGTTCCATCACTGAGCTGAAACTTGACTGTCTTTCAAATATCTTTTCTGCCTCTCCCTTGTTGACCCCCTTTTCACTTCTGTTGACCCAAAGACTCACCACACTACAATGATGACACCTCTTGTAACTTTTGTTTAACTGAAGACCAAAGATTTATAAATGATCAAGTTTTAGTGTCATCAGTGGATCAAGTTAAAGACCCAAATAGTTATGAATGACAAACAGAGTAAAATAGAAGTTAAGGCTCAAGTGAACAGATATTCATTGGTAAAATTTCCATCAAATAAATTTATAAGACTTCTGATGAAAATTTATAATGTTTAGTCACAGTTGGCAGTGAGATGCCATTGAATGAGCTTGTGTCACCACCAAACATACATCAAGTTTTGACTATTTTGAATATATGGCTTTTAGCTAAACTCAGTTCATTATAATATTCTATGCATACATAACACTTGACAACTAAAAGAACTAAAATTTGCATATATAACAACCTCTATCAAAACTGTTACAATGTTTACACTTCTTTGAATTATATTAAATATATATTTTTTAAGTTGTATGTTTTCTGTTACTTACAAAGAGAGAATTGAAATTTCTAATACATGTAATGGGAAAGTGGGCTTGAAGAATTTGATACTCACAAGACATATTGAAGACAAGAGGAACATAGGAAACCAGTGAATAACCTACCTAATGAGTTTGTGCAATTCGCTGGCAGAACAGGGATGAGGAGAGATAGCAAATGATAAAACTTACTAAGGGGTACAAAGGACAGGAAATTGTGGAGAGCCATAATCTCCCATGAGCTGAAGTGACAGGACAAACACAAGAAGTAATATGAGATGCAAGCTATAATGATTGAGTTTCACTGACCATGCATTTTACCACTTTAACTCTACCAGTTTAGACCTTTACAGCTAAGATATGGTATGCTACTTCCAAGGAATCAAATCACCCTCATTTCCCTCTGTATTCCAAATATAAAGAAGAATTATAAAGAGTTTGAAATTCTTCTCAAGAATTTCTATTATTTTTTTAAACAGACTATCATGTCTGTCTATATTTCTAAGATGAAGTATCGTAACTATTTGCACTATTTACATTGTTCAGACTGTTCCTCATCTTTATTGTCATATTCACAATGTTTCGGCTGTTGCACGTTCCAGCTTTCTTCAGGTGATATACATTGGAATTTTGAACCAAACCCTTTATTTCATCCACTGGGGTAGAAACAGAGGTGAACAAAGACTTGGAGAGTTGAGTTACTGAAGGGGAAATAACTGAAACTGAGATATGGTGCATAGGACTAGAACAGTCTACCCTGGTGAATGAAATAAAGGGTTCAATTTGAAATTTCAACGTGTCTCATCTGAAGATGGCCAGAGCATACAAGAGCTGAAATATTGTGAATATGACAATAAAGATGAGGACAACAGTGTAATGTAAATAGTGTAAATAGACTCTACTGTGTATGTGTTTCCCTAAGCACTATAGTATTAACTGCAAGTACAGGATGAATGGTTGTCCATTCTCCTTATCCTCATAATCTTTACTTCCTACCAACCTCCTCCTCTTTCATTCATATCACACACCTCATTCATCATTTTAACAGTAACCCCCTACACAATTTTAACCTCTTCATGTTAAGAGTTAATCATTGTCTATCCTTCTTAGTCTCAGTCTTCACTTCCTACAACAACCCATTTCATACACTTTGCATACCTTATTCATAATCATTTTGACAGTAACCCTCTTCCTTGAATGATTTTCAAGCCTGACGTGAATTGCAGTATTTCAATTAATATTTTCAGCAGTAAAACATGCCTGTGTGTGAACAGATTAATAAAAATTCATACTTTCATAACTTAAAGCAAAATAAAATAAAAAGATTTTTTTTCTTAGTTTGCTTTTTTTGTTGTTCTAAGTGTGCATCAGATAATAGGAATCACTGACTTGTTATCATTGACCAAAATTTTGGATTGTCTTGGGTGTGATGATAAACTACATCTGGCAACAAGGTATCTGATCAAGAGATTGAAGGTTTTGAGGAGTTTTCCTTGTCATCGATAAAGGTGTTAGTTAAGTATGGCTGCTTCCCAGCTCAGTCCTTAGGTCAGCTCATTCAAAAACATATGCTATCTGAGTAGAGGGAGAATGTGGCATTATAAGTGATAATTAAGAGGAGTTCTGAAAATTCTCTGCGAATACAGTCATCAGAATATTTAACGGAATTTTTACCATCATACTTCATTAAAAAAAAAAGAAATCGAACACCAATTGTTACTGTGATTCTAATTGTGCCAGTCAAATTTATGACTTATTAAGAAAGTCATATTTTTGCTTCATCATGTTTAATATATTTATTGGCTTTTCAGATATACATATTGAAAAAAAGGCAACAAATTATAAAGCAATTATTTTGATTAATTAGTCCTGGGTATGACAATAAACTACATCTGGCAGCAAGGCCTCTGATCAGGAGATTGGAGGTTTTTAGGAGTGTGGAACCACCTTTTAAGTACTGTTGTTTCCTGATCCACCCTGACCTGGGTCCTAGCTATGGAAAAATAGTGAACCTTCCAAACAAAAATCAACAGTAGATTTTTATAGTAAAATGACAATGCAGCACTAAAAATGTATAAAAATACATTTTTATAATAAAATTACCAACAATACATTTTTGTAGTAAAATTACCAGCAATGCTTTTAAAAAAAAATTATCAATAATACATTTTATAACCTACAAATTATATATCTAAAAAAGCATGCTTACTCTGAAAATATAAAATTATGTACACAATATCTGTTATTGAAAGCATAAAATTACTTAAAAAATATTTAGATTTGAGCATTAAATAACCCATAGAGGCTGATATGCCACTAAACAAAATCAGCAGCCAAGCCAAAATTTGGAATTGTATCTGCAACACTATCCTCTCTATATATAACTTCAATGAGGCATTATATTAAAAATATTATCTAAGGTTGGACAAAGAAGTGAGACAAAATACCTTGGGTTTTGTGGAAGGCAAAATCAGAGATAATTTCTCCCCTTAGCTTTTCAATAACCAAATTTTGTGATTTAATGT
The DNA here is from genome assembly GCA_964036315.1 of Acanthosepion esculentum. Lineage (NCBI taxonomy): Eukaryota > Metazoa > Mollusca > Cephalopoda > Sepiida > Sepiidae > Acanthosepion > Acanthosepion esculentum. The sequence continues at coordinate 36,280,482 of OZ038493.1, read as the reverse complement.
ACTTAATTTGATACTTACATCAATTACTGTTATTTAAGGTATAGATCACAAAGTTTTAAATTAGGAGTGAGTATCAAGTGTTGAAGCAACCAAACACTTAAGTTCTAGTTTGAATGTATTGATAAAATATCTATCATTTGAGTACAGGAAATGATCAATTTGACAGTTATAGTTCTATGGCTGAACTGTCAAGTTTTCAGGCAAGACTTATTTTTGGCTTTGTCAGGTATAAAACAAAAATTTTGGAGAAATTTTGATTTAAAAGAATATTAAACAAAAAACTAGCATTTTGAGGAAAGATTAATGTTAAATTGATGGTAACAATAAAACACCAATGAAATTATTGACATTTTGCTTTTAAATGCCAAATTTTGTTTTCTTAGTTCAGATTATATACATAAATATATATATATATATATATATATATATATATATATATATATATATATATATATATACATACATACATACATACATATATATATATATATATATATATATATATATATATATATATATATATATATATATATAAGTAAGGAAAGGCTAACAATATGTTAATGTCCTCAGAGAAAAATGTCAAGATTTATGCTCTTTGTTCCAAGTACGAAAGTCTTATCATAAGATATAACAGACAGAAAGGTTGACTGTATGGACAAATGATGAAAAACTAGCAATGCTCTGAAAATACAGACCCCGAATTCAGGTCCTTATGTATGGCTGGCTGGTCATACCCAAGTATGCTTGTCTGCTAATGTGGCTAGCTAAACTCTGTTGCAGATGCCTGTTCAGACACATTATCTGTTCAGGACCAACAGAGCCAGCCTGTCTCTTACCCTGCAACTATACTCAGAGGACCTGAGTTTTAGTTTAAAGAGATTGCAAAATCTGGTGTGATAAACAGTCTGAGCAATCCAAGTAGTATCAAGCCCACAATCATGATGATTATTGACTAACACAACCATCAATGACTTTCAAATAATTTTGCCTATCCAAATGAGATGGCACATCCCAATAATCTGGGTTCATGTCCCCTGGCTTTTTTTTAATACTAATGTTCACACAAGGGAGCAGGTTACTGTGTGGTGTTGTATAAGCATAAGAGTAGGACAGAAGTTGAGTTAATGGGACTATACAGGCAAGAGAATGGTTAACCCTAGACTTGAAGATTATACTCATTGGGAGTCTTAAAGAAGCAGTTCTTGGAAAGCTGCTGTCTGAATGGAACTTCTTATTAATGGAGTACAAATGGAACGAGGATGATTCCCCCATGGTGGATCCCAGTTGTAAAGATCAGGGGTGGTAGGACTAAAGAATGTAGCTCATGAGAACACATACCATGGAAGTAGTGACAGAGCACCGAGAGGTTTGCAATGTTTCCTCTGGTAAAGGTGTTGTAAGGAGGGAAATAAGTCATCACCCACAAGACCATGGAGATTCTTTTAATCTCTCTCAAGACAGGCAAGTGAGGATTGGGTAGTTCCAGCCCAGATATGTCAGCAATACTCCATTTTTGGTTTGATCTGGCTCTTGTAACAATAAAGTACAGCATTGGGAATCAGATACTTACAGGAATGGTACAATGATCTGACCATTTTTCCTGCATCTTTAGAAATAGATTGGATATATGAGTTCCATTTGAAGTCTGGGGAGAACTTCAGTCTCAGTAGACATTTAAGACAAAGAGCCTCCTTGAGAGAAGACCCATCCGTCATGATAGTTGAAAGTTTGGGGTCTGCTCAGTGGCTGACATTATAAAGATGTCACCTCCCTGACAAGTCGCTCATGGTGAGATTTGAACCTATGTTTCATGGTTGGAATGCTAAAATTTCTAACTTCTTAACCTCACATCCACTTAAGTTCTTATACTTAATAGCATATTTGGTATCATGAACTACACCAGAAATATATGCTCACTTATCCTCCAACATATTTAATTAGCTTAAGTGATAAAATGTAGACATGCAACATAATGTAAAGAGTACCATCACATAAGTTTACATAAGGGATGGGTATCGGGGTATGAATTTTGGCAGTGTGACAGGTGTGTGATTACCTGCAGATATCTGAAGTCAATGTTCAAGATCAGATTTTTAGAAAAATTATCAGGATTACAAGTTTCTACTTTTTAGGTAGACAGTCCCTATCTACTTGGAAGTTTGAGATAATAGAATATATTTTGTCCTATTTTCCTCCAATGTGCCCTTCTGCTATGTTAAACTGTGTCAGTTTTTGCTTTGTTTTATCCATAATCAGCCAAATTTAACTAAATCGTGATTTTTTTAAAAATCTGAATTATTGTTATTTTGTTTCATCTGAAGCAAAATAAAGCTACCAAGACACAAGGTGTGTTAGAGAATTTGCTGAAAAACTACTATTAAAGAGATTACAAAAAAAGAACCAAAATTAAGAAGACAGAAGATAAGGATTGACATTGCATTTAAATTTTGGAAGATCAGATTTTGCTGGAAAGCAAGAATCCAGAAGAGAGATCAACAAGTGAGAAGTGTGAGGGAAGAAACTGTTATCATAGAACTTAGAGTTACATCTAGCCAATTCAATTGTAAATTGATGAAACCTTGCCACCAATCTAGTACTGTGCTTAAATTCATAAAGTCCAGGTACCATAGAAGAAAATTCATTAGAACAATTGCCATGAAAGTATTAATAGAAAAGGTACAGGGAAGCTATGTTACAGTGAGGGGAAAGTGACTGATGCCAAGATGCCAAGATACCAGGTCAGGACTAATAACATTGCAGATTCTTCTTTGGATTTTATCAAAATTTCTCAATATATAGTAGGAGCACCAGACCATATTGTGGAGAAATTGATGGTTCAGGCAGGGGAAGGAATAATGTACTTACCTGGGTTGTTGGTTCTTGTTGACTAAAATCTGTTACCTTTTTCTAATTTTTTTATAGTTACAGGGTCTCATGACTTGTAAGCACATGATCCCTGAAGTGGTTATAAAGGAAATGTTTTTTCCACCTTTTTTTTTTCGCTCTTCTTGTAACTCAATGCAAGTTATCAGACGATTAAGCTATATTGCGGAAGGAAACATTTTTTCACAACTTAAGGTAAATACTTTCGCTCCTTTCCTCAGCCTGCACTGTCTCTGGACTTTTTTTGTGGGGTTGAGATTTTCTCGACAATATGTGGCTGCAATATTCAAAGCAAAGATGATTGGTTGACTTACAGATAGGTAAGATAGATCCTGGTAAGAAAAACTGTTTACGATGACATAGTGAACCAACTTTTCTAGCTGCAGAACTTAGCAATTTCATTTGTTTTGTTTAAAGCAATGAGACTGTAGAAACTTGAAGACCTCACTGCCTTCAGTTCTGTGCTCTAACCACTCTGACTGCTGAGCTTCCGTTGTTTATAGGCTTGGGGCAATTTGCCATATTGGAGATGTACTGTACTAGTTGCTTTTTGATAATCTCAGATTTACTTTTCATAGTTTGAGTGTTGACATAAAGAGAAAAAAAAAGAATGAAAAATGAATTGCTCTTCGTTTGCTACTTGGGATTTAATATAATTGGTAAAATGCTAGGGAAACTAGATGTGATTAAATCGGGTGAAGGGCAAGCAAACAAAAAAGACAAAGATGAGAATGTTAGTCGAAAGGAATTAATGAGGAGCAATTAGTTTGGCTTGGTTTCTATGATGTTTAATTAGCTTAAAAATATCACTAAATAATTGTGGACATTTTCGCTAGATGCACACATGCCATGACACTTTCCCATGTATGTTCCATGTGTGGGTCATATTTATAGATAGTGTATTTTGGTTGGGAATATTTAGGAGAAACTTTGATGCTCAAAAAAAATGGAGAGAGAAAAAAAGTTTGATTTAAAATTTTTAAAACTTCATTGTACAATAGATTGCATGTTTCCAGAGTTAACTCTGAAATTATCCTAATTTAAAGACAATTGCTAAATAAGTTGACAAACAAACAAGCAGCAAAAATTATAAAATTCTTAATGCATGTATGTATTAAGTATATCCAAAAATTATTTGTACCTCTTTTTTCAAAACGAGAGATTGAATGCATTGAAGAAAACTTTTTTTGAAAACACTGGAACCCTTTGAACACATCTCTAATATTTATGAATATGAAGAACATTCTTAAACTTTTGCTGCGATATTTTGTGAGTGGGACACAACTTATTAATGGGACCATATCAAAGAAGGCCGTAAAAAACCGTGGTCAGGTAATTTTTTTTTTCCATAGTCATATTGGCTAAAATTAATGGTAAGCCCTTGTATATTTAAAAGGGCATATCCAAAATAAGTATATATAAAAAATGGACCAAGCAAATTTCTGCATGATAATCCCACATTTATTTGTGTTAAATATTACTCTCACCACACAGAAACTCTGATTGAAAATAATTAAAACATAAAGAAGACTAAAGAAGGTCTCAAAATCAAGAATTTTCAGAGTTACATCACATTTTATGCCCAAATTTTCATCTCTTTTGATTTTTGGATAGTTTACCTCTCTTTTTTGATGTCTGATCCCAAAAAGAGAAATTGAGTTCTCCGGTCACTGGTGTGTTTGTCAAAAAATAAGTACGTCTAAATTCACCTTCATCCCTGCCATGCACCATTCGCTTAGGGGTAAAATCTCTGACTGATATCAAATCAGTTGGGTTTCGCTATACATCTGATTGCTTCAGGCAATTAGATGTCTAGACACACTGATGAGCTGTGAAACAGCGAAACAGTCTGTCTGTGGATAACTATATATATATATATATATATATATATATATATATATCCCAGCTATGGGTAAATAGCAGGACAGACTGGGTTCTATAGCCTTGGGTAGCAACTGGTCTTGGGGAAGGACAACTTTGAATTCAAAACATGTGAAGGATTGTTTGGGGAACTTGTGGCATGCTGTGCACCAGTTCTCTGTATTTGGATCTTCCAAAAAGTGTGGTTGATTCTTATGGCTATTGGTTCCTAAGAACTGAGTTGCTTGACCATCATACATTGAAATTGATGGGAGAATCCAGTATATATATATATATATATATATATATATATATATATATATATATATATGTATACACACACAGACGCACACACACCTAGTTCAAAACAAAACATATCACACAAAAAGTTTTTTGACTTTGTCATACATCTTTCCTCCAAAACTGTTATTGATATATAAAAATTTATATATCATTATCCAATATATATATATAGTTTCTAGACACTACAAAAAAGTGCTCAATGTCGTATATGAAATATACACAAAGACAGAGCAAATATAAAATATATAAGGAAAAAACAGTATAACTAACTTCTATTGTATTATTTTTTTATGTAATACTGTTACATATCCTCCTTGTAGAGGGGGGTCTTGGGTGACAGCATCGATTTGATCATAACGTTGCCTTCTTCTTTCACAGCTGGTTAGGAGATAAAATAACTTCAACAAAGGGAATTTTAAACTTAACTATTTTATTTATGTCGACGTATACATCTCTAACTATCCAGTGGGGTTGCTCTCTCACCCAACTGAGAAGCTGCTTCCAGACATGATGAAGAACATGTCTACATTGTTTGATGGTTTAGATTTAACACCCAGAAAACCTCTTTCTATTGCTCATTCTCATTCTTGCTCAGCCAAACAAAATCGACTTCCTTTTTTTTTCTTGTATCTGACCTTAAAGGTCAATCCCAGGAAGTTGTAGCAGCAATTCAGTTCTATAAATAATGGTCTGCTAAACTATTATTTAACAATACTAAGTGTGGGAGGACACTTTTTTGAATGAGTACCTTGACCCTTTCACTGCATGATGACTGTGTGACTGTAACATTGACCAACTGTACATCCATATGAAATGTCTTGTTCCATATAATAGTAAAAGTACTTTTTTTCCTTATATTATACTAGATAGGCAACTAGTTCTCATATTTTCTTCTCGCACTTCTTGCTTGTGAAACTGTGTTCTGGTTTCTTGCTTTCAAATTTAAGTACAGCGTCAATCATCATCTTCTGTTTTCTTAATTCATGTTCTTTTTGTTCTCTCTTTAATAATGCTTTTCTTTTTCTCATATTCTTTCACACACAGTAACCCCTTGCTTCTTAGTGACTTTATTGCCTTGCTTGGGGTGAAATGATCAATATATATATATATATATATATATATATGCACGAATTGATCAAAATTATTATGTCCCTATGATTGTATTTATGCATGAGACAGACTGTCACCATCCATTGATTATACCTATATCCACACTGTTATATGTGTGTTTGCATTTATAATATTAAAATCTTGTAATATTGAAATGTTGGCATCAAACCACTTGCAGCTTGTGCTCCATATACTTGGAAAAGGCATGAGTTCATTTCTCTCTTGACTACCTCATCACAAATATCTTGACAAACGGTCTCATCTTTGGCATTCTGTTATGGCTGATGGAGAAATAATTAGGTGAGCAAAAGTTCTTGTCCTGTGCAACTTCCCAAAATCTGACTAAAAGACCAACATTTAAAAAAAGTTTTGGTCAAGCTTTTCAGCACCCCTTTGTACCATGCCTGGATGATGAAGAATAACAAAATACTATATTACCTCTATAGCCATCATTAATCATTAAATAGTCATTATTTTTGGTATGTTTTATATTCTTAATATATATATATATTTGTAACTTTATGTAGCTATCTATAAATCTGTATATGATCTGATAAGGAAAAACATGTCTACGGTTAAAAGCATTATTAATCAGACTACCAATGTCCAAAGAGCAAATGTTTCGAAAATTGGTTGTAATGAGTTTTACCTGTACCATTGGTTTCATTCTTGATTGTGATTGAATTTCAAGAAAATTTTCAGAAAATGTAAGTTGCTAAACATCGAACATTAAAGAGAACATGGAAATTTAAATTGTTAAAAATAGTACTACTGCTTTATAATAGATTAATTAACTGCATTTCAAAAACATATGGCCTTCAATGTCAGAAACAATGTTAACAAATCCAATGGCCTCTTTTGATCACTAAGAAAAATCAATGTACATTACTTTTGGTCTTACTTCAAATATGATTTTGTTGATACTTTTTTCTTATTAGTTGAAAGTTGCAAACAGCTTTGTTTAGCTAGTGATTATAAAACTTTCTGACAACTAATTATCTATTTTACTCTCAAATTACAATAGCAGTTGTATATTATGACTGGGTATGTTTGAAATAAAGAGTAGATCTTTGCCAGCCAAGTGTAAAGAAAAAAGTAGCCAGAATATTTTTTTTTATTAAATGATTTCCCCCCCAAGCAAGGTCAATAATGTAAGAGGTTACCAAGAGTGAAAGAGAAGACATTAGTGAGGAAAAGGACAATAAAAGAGGTTTCAGGAAGACAGAAGATTGTGATTGATGTTGCATTTGAATTTTGGAAGATAGAAGGTGACAGAGATACAAGAAATTGAAAGAAAGTTCTACAGGTGAGAAATCTAAGAAAAGAACCTATTAGAGTAGAACTCATGTAGCTAACAATTAAATGATGAAACCTAATTACCAATCTAGTAGTACACTTAACTTCATGCAGTTCAGGTACTAAGAAGGAGAGCTTATTAGAACAACTGCCATAAAAATATTCATAAGAAAAGACAGAGGAAAGCCAAATGAGAGTGGTGAGAAAGTGATTGAAATCAAAATACCAGGTCAAGACCAAAAACATTACAGACCCTTTTTGGGATTTTGTCAAGAATCTTGAAATATACATATATATATATATATTAGATTAGATATATTAGATATGGCACTAGTATTCAATGAAGAGATGAAAGATACCTTTATAAATATGCAAAATGGATTCTAATGACATGACAGAGTGAGCCAACCTTGTTTGGTTTGTTAGTCTTAGTCTGATTTTTTGAGGTATTGATCACTTTTGTGTGTGTGTGTGTGTGTGTGTGTGTAGGTAGGCATCTGTCTTTTTTCTTTTTTTTCTTTGACTTTCATTTTTTTCTTCATTTTTGCTTGGTCGTTCATTTTTATTATCTTTTGTCTTCTCATGTTTTTTGTATATGCTGTCAATATATATATATATATATATATATATATATATATATATATATAGTGTTTATGTTGGCTGTTAAAAATATTAGGCGTATGAAAACACTAAAATAACAATCAACACATAAAATCATATCTAAATAAATTAAAAAATAATATTATATATACTATATAAACATATACTGTAAACATATATCATAAAATCATCAAAAAGAAAAAATTATCATCATAAAGTATGTTCAGAAGACATTCTTATCTTAAATTCCTGCTGACAGGTGGCACTCATGCTTTGTTTTCCACTCCAACATCGATTTTGAATTCAAACTTTTTTACATCTGTGCTCTGCCTTTGATCTTCTTTCAGTTACATTTCAGTTGTGATTTAAAATACATTTTTGCCCATGGTTCCAAAGAAAAGTCCCTGTGCAAGTGCTAATGCTAAGTGTAAGGTTATATTGCTGGAAGATAAGGTGGAAATTATTTCATTCAGAATACTGTATGTACATATCATAAATAATGTAATAGGCAATGAGAAGTGCTTATTTGTGGTTTATAGTGTGGTTATTTCAACTTAAGTCATTTTTCAACATAAGTCGTGACCTCTCTGTGTGTGTGTGTCTGTGTGTATATATATATATATATATATATATATATGATACGGTAAAATGGAGAAGTTTATAAATTATATATATAGATGATGTTTGTTGGGTTTGACTTCTTCAGGTCAAAATGAAATACAAAACTGTCTGTAAGAAAAATATGTTGGAATTTTTGAGGATAAGAGGGGCAATAAATTAAATTTCCTTATCAGATCCATAACCAAAAAAAATATTCTCAATCGAAGACCATCTTAGACCTCAGTTGAATGGGTTACTTGACCTGAACGTATTTCTAAATGGGCCCCACCTGCAGGAGCTGCTTTCCTCATAACTGGGCTTGATATGTACAATTATGTGTGTGGGGGGGGATGTGATAGAAACTTTTAAAAGCCTTAACCCTAATGTGTATTTACATTACACATATATTACTCTATCAGGTTTTTTTTTTGTTTAAAACATAAACGGTAACATTTAATTTGCATAAATTTTATTAGTCATATTTTAATAAATATTTCATTTGTCTTATTTATTTTTAATACAAATTTTAAAATGATCCCTTTAAGTCAATCAGGTCCACAGCCACAGGCACAAGAGTGTCTGAGTTTCTTATCAGGCAGATAGCACATGAAGACATTTGGTATTTCTCATACAAAATGAGAAAAGGCTAATTTTTATCCCAAGCTATGAAGGACAAAGAAAGGCTGCTACAAAGCTTTTGAACAAGCTCAAGCATCCCCTCCAACTGAATATGCTTTGTTTTTTCTCAGATGAGGAAAATTTTTGCCAGGATAAAATGGTGAACCTTTGGCTTGCTTTATCCCTAAAATATACTTTATCCCTAAAATATGTACCGAGTATGATGGAAACCAAATATCCAATCAACATCATGGTGATTGGAGTGATCACTAGTGATGATGATGTTATGCCTCCATTCATTTTCCCACAGGGTCTCAGACTCAGCATTGAGACCTACATCAAGTTCTTTGAGGAGGTAGTGCTCCTCTGGGTCAAGAGACAATTTCTGTGACCACATGAGCCCTTACATCTGACAACGTAACTCCCCAGACTGCAACCCCCTTGATTATTATGTGTGGGGTTGAGTGAGAGACCAACAAAACTTCAAATATATCACTGTGGGTATAGATATTATCCATGGATGGTGACAGTATAATTATTAGTAGAAAAAAATAATGAATTTGATCTATGAGTTTCATGGATAATTTTACATCCAGTAAGTTAAAGTTATTTAAGCACAGAGTTTTACTTTTTCCTTCTCAGAAAAAAAAAAATGATGTAAGATTATTTTAAAATTTTGTAAGTGATGTAAGATTAATGTTTGGCATAAAATGTTAAATTTATTCAGTTTTACTTAAATCATGTAAGATATACAGGTTAAATATTACCAGAACAATGATTTTACATATACTTAATCAATGTAGTGTATTTCACAATTTTTATAATATGCAACAATTCTGGAAATCAGTTCACATTATTAACTAATCTAATAATGTTTTTATCATTCAACAAGTCCAGGTTTACCTTTATAAAAAAAAGCCCCAAATCCCGACACACAACATACCCACAAAAATCAAATATATATGATATTTAAGACATATAAAACATTTTGATGGTTAATACAGTTCCATCATATTTGTATGTAGAGGAGGCATGGTGGAGTAATGGATAACGGCTCGGATTGAGGAATCGTAGAGCCGAGTTCGAATTCCAGTCGAATCCGTTACATTCACTTACGTGCTAACACCCTTGGGAAAGGTGTGAATCCTCTTCTTCTCCCTCCAACTATGGGTAAATAGCAGGACAGACTAGGTTCTATAGCCTTGGATGGCAACTGGTCTAGGAGAAGGTCAACTCTGAATTCAAAACCATTCGGCGTCTGCACCGGCATCCGGCGGCCTCTTGGTTACTTCTGGGTCTGTGGAAATTCTGCGGCAAGTAAGAGCATATTCCTCCCTCCACTGGGATAGCACGCGAGGTGTGGGGACCGCGTGTGAACTTCAAACTCCCTTGTTACTCCGTTTCAAGAATTCGCCGCCGTTGGAATCGGGAATGGCTGTCGCTCGTTTCAGCATTGGCGACGGATCACCGTGCTTCGTTCCGGATGCGGTGAATTCCTTGGAAGGAGCCGGCTTAACCGATCCAGGGTGAATGCTGCAACATACATACATACATCATATTTGTGAACATTCAGGGCCTATTCGATAGTGATTGGGAGCAGGTCATTGGTTCAAAACCTACATCAGGATTGTGGCCACTTTGATTTGAATATGCATTGATGGATGATGTAGGCAGGCCAGCAATCGTATCTGGAATTGGTCAACCATCAGATATGATTACCTCTGTTTTTGTTTATTAGGCCATGTTGTAGAACAAACTGTTGTTTTGTAAATGGCAAAAGGACTGTTGATGTTCATTGGTGTAGCATGTGAAGACGATCCTCTGGGAATAGAAAAAAGTGGCTAAAAGCTTCAGGTTGATTGATGATGATACGTTTGAGGTATCTTTGTCACATGCTGTCAGTTGCACCTTGATTTTTTATGCAGTTAATAAGATCTTTCACCTTTAGTATAGCATCACTTACTTGAAGTGTAAATTGTGCTATTTGAAGAAATTCACCCATCAGAGCAGAATATTTTGTGGCATGTAGATGCTGTTGTGTGGCATTCACATTATTTGAAACAGAAATGTATCATGTTTGTTGTAAAGATAAAAAGACAAATATTTTATTTTCAAATGATATGTTAAGATTTAGAAATGATGCATGTTGACCCGAATGCTCAAGCATCAAATCAAATTCTTAAGAATCAATATCCCGAAAAACTCTGCTGAATTCACTGCCATCATTTATCACACGTAAGTCATCAATAAATCTTTTCATCACATGAAAGTGTCTTGCTTTTCCTCGGTCATTAGGTATCAAGCTTCAAATATATTCTTACTCATAATAATGCAAGGACAGATTGGGCCAAAATGGAGCAGGGTCTTGATTCCTATTGGTAGACATATATCCTGGCTCAAAATAATGTTGCCAACTGTGAAGAAGCAATTTTCTAATAGATGAGTGATAGCTCTTTTCAATGCTGATTTTAAAAATGATAACACAGTTTTTTTTTGACCAGAAGTCTTAATTTTTCCTAGTTATTTGAATGAATTTTCGATTTCCAGCTTTCAAGACAAAATCTATTATCTTGCATAGTTGAATATCTGTCTATATCTATGAGATGAGGTATTATGATTATTTACATTATTTGTACAGTTATCCTTATCTTCATTGCCATATTCACAATGTTTTGGCCATTGTAAGCTTCAGCCTTCTTCAGGTGATTGGAATTGAGACATCTGGAAGAGGCATGGCACGTGAAACTAAAACTATCAACCCCGATGGACAAAATAAAGAGTTTGATTCAAAATTCCAATCACTTGAAGAAGGCTGGAGCATACAATGGCTGAAACATTGTGAATATGGCAATGAAGATGAGGATAACAGTCCAAATAATGTAAGTAATACATGAAACTGACTTTGCTCTTTTCTTATGATTAATGCTTTTTTTTCCAAAAGTGGGATCCGAATTTTGTAAAACTCAAAATTTGTTGTAATTGTTTATAAACTTTAATCTAACATGGAAGCTTTCCACTTGGTTGATAATTAATTTTGAAAGTGCTTGAAACAACTCTTGAACGTGCATTTGTTGAATATGTTTCTGGCAATCAGTTCAGAGTGTGTTTTGTGCATTTCTGGAAACCGGTACTTGATCGGGATCACCAAATCATCATTTTCTACATTGAGACCCAATTCCTTGGAATAATAAAGATTATCAGAGTTAATCCCATTACTACTTTTGTGAGTCTTTGAATATGTTTCTGGCAATCAGTTCAGAGTGTGTTTTGTGCATTTCTGGAAACCGGTACTTGATCGGGATCACCAAATCATCATTTTCTACATTGAGACCCAATTCCTTGGAATAATAAAGATTATCAGAGTTAATCCCATTACTACTTTTGTGAGTCTTTGAATATGTTTCTGGCAATCAGTTCAGAGTGTGTTTTGTGCATTTCTGGAAACCGGTACTTGATCGGGATCACCAAATCATCATTTTCTACATTGAGACCCAATTCCTTGGAATAATAAAGATTATCAGAGTTAATCTCATTACTACTTTTGTGAGTCTTTGAATATGTTTCTGGCAATCAGTTCAGAGTGTGTTTTGTGCATTTCTGGAAACCGGTACTTGATCGGGATCACCAAATCATCATTTTCTACAGTGAGACCCAATTCCTTGGAATAATAAAGATTATCAGAGTTAATCTCATTACTACTTTTGTGAGTCTTTGAATATGTTTCTGGCAATCAGTTCAGAGTGTGTTTTGTGCATTTCTGGAAACCGGTACTTGATCGGGATCACCAAATCATCATTTTCTACAGTGAGACCCAATTCCTTGGAATAATAAAGATTATCAGAGTTAATCTCATTACTACTTTTGTGAGTCTTTGAATATGTTTCTGGCAATCAGTTCAGAGTGTGTTTTGTGCATTTCTGGAAACCGGTACTTGATCGGGATCACCAAATCATCATTTTCTACAGTGAGACCCAATTCCTTGGAATAATAAAGATTATCAGAGTTAATCTCATTACTACTTTTGTGAGTCTTTGAATATGTTTCTGGCAATCAGTTCAGAGTGTGTTTTGTGCATTTCTGGAAACCGGTACTTGATCGGGATCACCAAATCATCATTTTCTACAGTGAGACCCAATTCCTTGGAATAATAAAGATTATCAGAGTTAATCTCATTACTACTTTCGTGAGCCTTTGAATATGTTTCACTTCCAAAATTTGGTGCCCTTGTTTCCCTTAAAATGACATATTTTTTGCAGATGATGGCAACATTGCTGCCTTATCAATTGCAAATAAAACATAGTACTTGTTCAGAATGTCAAGATATTCAACATCAAACTGTTTTAGAATTGGCTTAGTTTTTTTATGTTATAACTTTGTGTTTAAAAATAGAAATTTCAGCATTAACTTTTTGCATTATAATTTCTTTCCATGGTGCCATATCCTCTTCTTGGATGCAATGACAAAATATCTTTTTGTCTCTACACTTAATAAAACTCTCAGTAATATTTCCCTACATTTTCTTCAATAGATTGTCTTTGGTTCACAATAATTCAGTCCTTTACTGATCAATAGACGAATCTTATGTCAAATCACCCGTAACTATATGACCAAGGCTTTCATCCTTAAATTGCAATATAGAGAAAGTGTTAACACTTAAAACTTTTGTTTCAAATAATGAGTATTAAAAAGTATACTATGCTTGGAGTATCACTTTGTTGAAGAGCTATAAGTAGTTTGTATATCAAATCATTTTACTGCAGTATAGAACAAAGTTTAATGTGATCTAATCTTTTATTATGAAAAAGAAAATTGATAGGAGAATTTAAGGACCTTTCTTCTTTTCAGGAGGTTCCTTGTAAAATTTTGTTTAAAACACTGAAGAAGTTGATTCCACCTTTAATTTTGCTGGAGTGCTTTTTGGGTTTTTGATGCTAGTACTCTAAAGTCATAAGTGTATGTATGTATGTATGTATGTATGTATGTATGTATGTATGCCTTTAGGCATTTTTTTCTTTTTTTCAATTATATATATATATGTATGTATGTGTGTATATATAATTTTTGATAGTTGAGAAATAAATTTTCAAATATAATATGTTTTCCTTGTCAATAAATTCAATGCTTTTTATGTGTCATATGTTAATCTATCTAAGTAAATAAAATTGGCGCTTCAAATAAATTCCAAAGTAAGGAAAAGAATCTGCCAACAAAGAAATAAATAGAAAGTGAATCGTAGTAAAATAACGAAATCATTTAAAAAAGAAATTTGTAAAAAATTTGAAGATACAAAATTTTTCTTTTTTTCCATTAGGTAAAAAAACAAAAAATTGTTGATTAGACACATAACTGTAATGATTATCTGTGGATAGTAAAGAAACTTCTAGAACCGGTGACACTAAATAATAGAAACTTATAAGGTTACTGCCAAGTAAACATTTAACTTTTGAAAAGAATAAAGGTTAGAAATGTTTCATTTGCAGGTGAGTCATCATCTCCATATATTCACTATCCCCCCCCCCATCTCTCTCCACGAAACATATGTTAAGCAATTTTGGCAATGCATCAATATATTCCATTTTTGTTTTCTTATGTTTAACCTTATAACCTGAAGGCCTTCAAGTACTGGCTTCCTGAATCGAAAAAGGGAAGTGGGGAGGAAAAAAACAACACCCTTCTCTTCTTTGCTCCGGTCAATTGTTACAAAGTTTTACATAAGTCTTCATCATCACACCTAAATCCATCCCCTCCTCCACTCCATCTTCAGTTTACAAGCACTTAGAAAATGTTCACATAATTGAAGTAGCAATGTATTTTCAAAGTGTAAATTTATCCATCCATGTGAACAATGCCTTGAAATAATTTGTAGTTGAAGTTACTCTTTGTGCCGACCAGTGAAGAAATGATCAAAATGTTTAACTGGAAGCAGTATTGAGAAGCCTTTTCAAGCACATACTGTCTGAGGAAGACCCGTTTTTAATTACATTGTTTGCAATTCTTAAATAGTTAACTTTGGAGAGGAATATTTTACACAATGATGATCTGATTGATTCAGTTTAATGCTCGTCCAAAACTATCAGCAAGATACAATCGCTTGCGTAAATAAGCAAAATCTGAATCTTTTATTGTTTTTTTATGACACATGTATGACAATTAAAATGAGCAATTATTCCCTGGCAAGGATTTTAACAGAAAATTCATTTTCTTCCCTCTTAAGTTGCTTTTCTTTTTATTCAGTATGATTATAAAAGTAGAGTCCCTGTCAAACAAAGATAGCACAAGATATGCACATATATAACACAATGTTGATAGCACATGCAGAAAGGAAACTATTACAGAAGATAGTGAAGAAAAGCAAGAAGAAAGGACTAAACATGAATTACAAGAAAAGAGAATGCATGGTTCTTAGCAAAAGGAACAGCCTAGCATCCCAATTATAAATTGGAGATAACAAAATCAAAAAGGTACAACAATTTAAATATATGTGATGTGTTTTAACAGAGGACACAAAGTGTGATACTGAAATCCGAAGGAGTAGGGATAGCAAAAGCTGCCTTTCAAAAGCTAAGAAAAGTATTGAAAAACAGAAAATTGTTGTGAGAAAGAAAGAAAAGACTACTGAACTGTTATGCAATATCAGTCCTCCTATATGGCAGTGAATGCTGGACAATTTCTTCCAAAATGAACATATTTGTAGCAAAAGAAATGTGATTCTACAGAAGGATGCTGAGAATACAATGGACCAAACATATGATAAATGACAAAGTTTTAAAGAATATGTCAACAAAAAGGACACATACTTAACATCAGGAAGAGAGAGTTAAAATTTCTAGGGCATATAATAAGGAAAGAGGGCTTGGAAAATTTGATACTTACTGGATATACTCAAGGCATGAGGAGTAGAGGAAAAATGCATAACCTACCATATATTTATTCTATATAATATATAATATAATTCTACATAATATTTACACTATTTACATTGTTTGGACTGTTGTCCTTATCTTTATTGTCATATTCATAATGTTTCAGCCATTGTATGCTCCAGCCTTCTTCAGACGATATACATTGGAATTTTGAATTGAACCCTTCATTTCGTCCACCAGGGTAGATTGTTCTAGTTCCATGTACCATGCCTTTGCTGGATATATTAGTTTCAGTTATTTCCCTTTTAGTAACTCAACTCTCCAAGTTTTTATTCACCTCTGCTTCTAACCCAGTGGATGAAATAAACGGTTTGGTTAAAAATCCACCTGAAGACACTCTGAGTGTACAACAGCCGAAGCATTGTGAATATGACATTAAAGATGAGAAGCAGTCTGAACAAAGTAAACAGTGTATATAGGTACAATACCTCATCTCAGAAATATAGACAAACATGATAGTCTATTTTTAAAAAAAATAGCAATTCTTGAGAAGAATATCAAACTCCTTATATTTCTTCTATACATTTGGAATACAGAGGGAAATGAGGGTGATTTGATTCCTTGGAAGTAGCATGGCATAACTTAGCTGTAAAGGTCTGAACTACTGTGGCAGGAAATTGAACTCACAACTCATCAGGTCAAGTCACAGGATTACTTCAACCAATGCTTTTATCCACTGGGCCAACCTATATCAGCTGAAGAAGGCTGGAGTGTACAACAACCAAAACATTATGAATATGACAACAAAGATGAGGACAACAGTCTGAACAATGTAAATAGTTCAAATAGTTAAAATACCTCATCTCAGAAATATAGACAGTTTACACACATATATATATATATTATATTATATTATATTATATATATATATATATATATATATATAGGTTCTCAGTTCAACCCACTTCTGAAATTCTGACCAAAAGAATAAACATAAAATATTTTGGTTGTCTCCATTCATGGTCAAGCTGAGAACTTTTCAGTACCCTCACATACATATATATTATATTATATATATATATAATCATTTCACCTGATGAAAGGCAGTAAAGCCACTAAGACACAAGGGATTACTGAGTGGGAAAGAATAAGAAAAAAAGAGAGACATTATTAAGGAGCAAGAACAATAGAAGAGTAATTAAGAAGAATGATAACAACTGACATTGCATTTAAATTTTTGTAGATCAAAATTAGCTGGAAAGCATTGAGCCAGAAGAGAGTTCCATAAGCAAGATTCAACTGTAAATTGATGAGGCATTGCCGCCAATCTAGTACTGAGCTTAAATTCATAAAGTCTAGGTACCATAGTGAAGATTCATCTGAATTACCATGAATGTATTTATAGAAAAGGCACAGGGAAGCAACTTTACGGCAATGGGAAAGTGACTGAAGCCGAGACTCCCAGTCAGGACACATAATATTGCTGATTCTTCTTTGGATTTTATCAAGAATCTCTAAGTATATAGCAGATGCATTGGACGATATGTGGCAACAGTATTCAAAGCAAGGTTGAATGGTCGACTTATATATATATATATATATATAAGATAGTTTCTGGAGAGAAAAACTGTCTAGCATGATACAGTGAACCAACTTTCTTAGAAATAGACCTAGCAATGGATTCAGTATAACCTTTCCAATGTCTAATGTCTTTCTCCATTTCCCCTTTTTTCTCTGATTAGTGTAGTTGGTTTGGCTAGCTAAGCCCATCCACGGAAGCAGGTGGAGCTCAACGCTTATTTTGTCCATGGAGCAACAGGTATGTTATGTTATTGGGTATAAATGCTAGATCCCTCCCTCCTTTCATCTACATTCTAGTCACCTGAAGGTTGTGAGAGTGGGAATGATGAGTCATGACTCAGGCTGTCCTTTGAGTGTTGATGCTCTGAAGCATTTTTTGCTCTGTCTAAGAGCATGTTCATTTACTGCATAGGTAGGTGTTTGCCTTTTGGTCTTTTCTTTTTTTTTTCCTTGTCTTGTCCAGAATTTTTTCTTGTCTAATGTTTTAGATCTTTCGGTAAGCTGTCTGTTGGCTGATGATTGCATTTAGCATGAAACAGTCTGTTGCCTCTGAGTGTTGACTTCAGTGTTCGCTTATATATATATATACATATATATATATATATATATATATATATATATATATACACACACACACATACACACACACACACAGTGTGTCCATAAAGTCTCTTTCCAATTTGAAAAATTTATTAAAAAAGCAAATGAACAGACAAATATATAGAAATTGTTGCAAAATGAGGAGTAGATATTTAAATTTTTTTTAACTAATTTAATACACCTTTATATGGGCACCATTAGTTGCATGAAGCATATCAAGACAGTACTCAATTTCTTGCCATGTCCACTGTAGCATAGTCTCATCAATGGTGGCAATGGCATCACTGATCCTTTGCTTTAGATCAGTGATGTCTCATATCTTCAATACATACCTTAAACATAACACCACAGAAAGACGTTCTGTAGTTTTGCTGAGTCTGCATATCCAATTTTGTTTCAATAAACCATGACACACATTGTGACGTTTCTTGAGGATGAGCCATTTTTTAGGGACTCATTTATCAGTACCTCTTTCATCATCAGGATACCTGAAATACATAAATGTAATGTGTTTAAAAACTTTGATAACTACTGAGTACCTACAACAAATCTGATTAAGATATCTCATCAGTTGCCTTTGTAATATATTTTTAAATTGTAAAGAGATTGTAATATATATATATATATATATATATATATAGTGGTGGTGGTGGTGTAGACTCTCCCATTTAAAACTTTTTAAAAGTCAGTAAAAAAAAAAAGAACTTTTGATAAGACACTAAAGTCGTCAGATGTTCATCAAATGTTCTTTTTTTTTTTACTGACTTTTAAAAAGTTTTAACCCATGGAGAGTATTCTTGACCCTTTCTTAAGACCTGGATTCAGTCACATGACCATTACCCAGAAAGCTTTTGACTAGTTCATATGTGGAGCAAAAAGGAGCAACTGGCAAAGTCTAATTTTTGTGACTAAAAGGTAAGTTTTCATCTATTTCAATGCCTTAAGATTTAATTTTACATGTTCAAAAGCATTTTTTTATATTCATGTAAAAAAAAATTCTTGATAATATTGTATATTATTTCATTAAATATGTTAAATTTTGCTGAAGTACGTTTTAAAAAATTCACTGCAAAATTAGCTAAATTTAAAATTAACTTAGAAGTATTTAAATTCAAATTTCATGTATTAATGTTATTTTAAATAAGAAAATATGAACTTTATGCTAAAAGTGGTAATTAAACAATTCAAATTAAAACAATATTAATTTAGTTTACAACAAAATTACAAATTTTCACTTCCCCAGTCATCACTCAATGCCCTTTTCTGACAACTGTCATCAAGCCATAAGGAACTTAGTTAAACATTTAAAAAAATTAAAATAAAAATGTCTGTCTTGTTAAAATAGAAACTGTTAATTTGATGAAATGTGAACAAGACTAAATCAAAATTACTTACTTTTTTTTTCTTAAAAAGCAGTGAAAAAAAAAACATTTTTGGTGAGCAGGGGGGCATTTTCCTCTCCACCTTGGCGACGAGTCTACATAATGGACTGCATGCCCTGGTTCCAAAGTCACCCTTTGCCACTGATATATATACATACATACACACACACACAAAACTTTTATACACATATATATATATATATATATATATATATATATATATATATATATATATATGATGATGATGATCATGTACTCCCTGTTGTCTCCCCGTATAAGAGCTCAGTTCTTAGAACCGAACAGGCAGACTACTCGCACAATAGGATTTAATTATAGTGGTGTAAGGCATGTGCAAAACCAACCACATTTTTAGGAAGAAGTAAATACAGAGAACTGGTTCAAAGTGTGCCACCAGGTCCTCAGGTCCCCAAATGCACTTTCACAGGTTTTCATTTCAGAATTGTCTGTGTCCTAGACTAGTTACCAGCCAGGGCTTAAGAGCCCTGTCTGCCTTACTATTTAATCCATAGCTGTAGGGAAACCATGAAATGGATTCATAACTTTCCAAAGAGTATTTGTGCATAAGTGAATGTAATGAGTTCAACTAGAATTTGAACCTGGTTCACTAATTTCTTATTTTGAGCCATTATCCATACACCAACGACATCCCCCCATATATATATATATATATATATATATATATAGCTTTCTTTTAAATGTGGGTCTAACACCAAGAAAGATCTTTGATGAGTATGGATGGTAGAATTTTAAAAAATATTACCTCAGTTTAGGTATGGCCTGCATGTATTTAGAATGTTTAAAACATTTTCTATCAAGTTGTGTATAAAAGTTACATCTTGATTCGTTATTTTAAATTACTATAGTGTAAAAGACAATTGATCCTCCTGAGATAAAAGCTTTATTTTTACCTGAAAGATACAAACAATAACAAAAGTGAAATATCCAACTTGAGGATAAAACCAAATGTCAATAATTTAAAAATAATAAAAGACTCATGAATGAGAGCTTTCTTTAGAATTCAGCTGAATTCATTTGACGGCAAAAGATTTAATAAAACTGCCATAAAACATAGAATTTGTTTTTGTCATCTTGAATATTACCATTTACATATGTATCTTGGAATGTTTTTATTGATGCTAGAAAGTTGACCACCAATATAAAAAAGTAATAATAATGATAAACTTATCAGTTTAGGTCAATCTGTTAATATTGCTTTGATTGTCCAGAGGCAAAAATTTCCAACAGATTGCAATTGATTTTTAGTAATGGACTCAAAATCTGTAGTTAAAAATTCAAAAACTAATTGAGTTAATTAAACTGCCATGATCAATCAATTACTGCATTTCCTATCACTGAACAGGTGCTGGTATTCTGAATTAAAAATGTCCTAATTAAAGATGAGTTAAGTGCACCTGCTGTTTTTTTTTATTCATTGTTAAACAAAAGTAAGGAAAATATACAAGCCTTTAATAATACTGATGCATATAAAATATAAAAAAGAATTATTTCATTGAGATGGAAAGAATTTAGAGTTTCTTCGAAGTGGAGGTAAAAATGGAAGGAAGAGACAAAAATGCCTGAGTTGCTCTTTACAATTGCAGGATGAAGTATTCTCATCAGAATTTTGTTCATCACAAACATGTTTTATTGCCTTTTTAAAAAACAAAAAGTGAGCTAAAAAGGCAATGTAAAGCTATCAATAATTATCATATAGGTCTTTGTATAGTCTGAAATATTTTGCATGTTATAAACTAACAAATACTGGCTTTTGAAAGTTTTGAGTATTGGGAAATAAAATGGGATTTCCTTAAGTTTTTATCATTTTTATTTCTGAATATATAGCCAGAACTTCCCAAATTATGGATGATTCTAATATTTTCTTAAAGTAAGAAGATAAGAATAAAAACGTATCTTTGTTATCAAATCTGTTTAAAATATCAGTCATTAGAAGTATACACAGAAACAAATCCATGTATATGCTTCTATACACACACATACACACACACACACACACACACACATATTTTATATATCATGAATAGTATTGGGGAAATTGTATGACAAAGTGAAAAAAAGTTTACTTGTGATGCATTTTGTTCTTCAGGACTTCCTAACAAAATTAGTCCAATGAAATCCTTAAGGACAAAATGCGTCACAAACTTTTGTCACTTTGACTTAAAATTTTCCCTATATATATATATATATATATATATATATATATATATATATATATATATATATATATAGATGCATGTTTCATTAAATAATATAGACAAGTTTTGTCTATTTATTTCAAGCAAATTCCTTTCATATCGTCTGAAACATGCTGCCTAAATACACACAATATATATATATATATAATCAATTCACCACAAACAAGGTGTTAATACCACTAAAATGCAACAAATTACTGGGAATGAAAGAGAAAGAAAAGACTTTAGAAGCAACTGGAAATTCAGTCCTGAACAGGAAACAAGGGACAACCTCCTACTCCTATTCAAAAGACTGGGGAAGAGTGTGAACCAGGCTATGATGAAACCCATCTACTCCTATTTATATAGTTTCTCATGAATAAGGCATTTAGTGAGTGAATAAAACAAACAGGTGACCATTATTCAACAATGGTCACTTGGTGTAAAATAATGGTCAGCAGGTGAGTCTCACAGACACACATACACACACTTAACAGGTGTACAGAAAAGTCCTCAAGCCAACCAGAGCCAAAAGGCCCTTCCAAAAAGATTTGACTTTGACATGCTGGTTAAGCTGCAGAATGCTCAGTATGCCTTCATATAATACCTGTTTTAATTTCTAGTCTGAGGAGTTATCGACATACACCTGGTAAGGGCTGGTGGGCATAAGGGCTGAAACATTGGGATAACAACAACAACAACAACAACAACAAAGATGGGAAGTCTGCATGTAAATAGTGTCAATAAATGATAACGCTGGGTTACTCAGATTGACATAGATCTAATGAAGACAGGAGGGCACAATGGCCAAAATGTGAGAACAACAACAACAGAAACAAGGACAACAGTCTACTTGTAAATAACCTCTCTCTCTCTCTCTCTCTCTCTCTCTCTCTATATATATATATATATATATACAAAAAAAATTTTATCTGGCAATATACATATTTATTTATACTCGATAAGAAAAAATAATTTTACATACTGTAAGTAATTCTAATACATTTACTTGGTTTTAAAAAAGAAGTATAGTATATTAAATATTAAAAATAAATTTTTTAGAAATGTGGTTAAAACATATTCTAGCCAAAACAGTCCCTCAAAATCTTTAGATATACAAATAGAAAAAGTACCGTAAGAATTTTTGCCGTTAGGAAAAAAACCAAAAAAAAAAACAGATGACCTGAATTTAGCGGATGTCAGAATTTGTTGAAAGATACATCCCTACCCGGATCTCTAAACATAACCCTGCTTTAGAATGTAACTATTAACTGATACAACGAAAATTAAAATTTGAACCCCCTACCACCCCTTGTCTATATGAATGGATTTATCGGTATCCTTGGAAACCCTCAATTATGAATCTTTGCCGTGCGTTTAACAACCGTAAATTTTTAAAAATAAGTTACTCCAAAATTCGCTTGACGAGGAAATGGAACTAATGTCTTTGGTTTAATAACAAAATTAAATTCAGGGGCTTTAGCTTCCATTTCTGAAACATGGTATCACTGTGTAGCGAAAAAAACATATTTTAAATCAATTAATTTATAATATTAATGCTCTGTAAATTTACATTGAGCACTATTGTGTAAAAATAAAAATATCTATAAGAACACCGGATTTTATATCTTACTGTTCTTTCTTTTTATTTATATATATATATATATATATACATATATAGGGGAGTGTAACAGTTATCAGTGCAGAAAGTGGAATTGTTAAGATGAATTCAAATTTTGGCCAATACTGTTTCATTCAGAAATCACTTTCTGCAGCTGTAGGTTAAGTAGCAGGCCAGACAGCACTCCCTTGCCTTTGGTGGTAGCCAGTCTAGGAGAAGGAAACTCTGAATTCACTCCTGATGAGGAATTTTTAGAGATTTCCTAGCACACAGTCCTATTTTTCTCTTATCAGTCTTTCTGTAAGGTGTGGCTGCTTCTACACAATCCTTCACAACTTGAATTAAAATCCTGTGTATGGATAGCCGAGTGTTTAATTTTTAAACTAATCTGTTGGCTCCTCATAAAGCAGTGGGAGAGTCATACCTCTCTCTCTCTCTATTATATATATATATATATATATATATATATATATATATATAAAAAACATTGTAGAATATCCATGTATGTGCTTTTTATGTTAAGCTTTCACATAACAAAACAACTAATGTGAGGATAATAGAGCAAACAAAAACAATAGTGTTTAAACTTTAAGCTTATGAACAATTATTCAGGATGAGGTTAATTTTTTTTTCTTCTATGTCTTTTATAATTTGCATATTATAAGTAAATTTAATAATCATAAGTATATACTTCATTTGAAGAGGAAGTCAAGAGTTTGGTAAACTCTTCAGTTGTGGTAACATTGAGAAAGAATTCCTCTGTGATTATAAATAATCAATTTTCATAGCATGCCCATTTTTCAAATTTGAGTTTTATATCAATTACGAACAAAAAATAATTTTCATTTCTTATATTTTGGTATAAATTTCTATATATTTAGCTTGATACTTTAGAAATTAAGAAATGTAACATTGTTGACATTATATAAATACAAAACCGTTTCACACGATTATTGGTTAAATATTTATTACTACTTTATATAAATTGGTATGACAGGTAGGATTTATTAAATATATCAGAATTTATTCACCACATAATGACATGTAGTAACAACAAATAGTGAAAATATAAATAGGAACTTACTATTTATTTATTTTTGCTCAATAGGTGTAGATAGGTCCACCTATCATCCAGTCCACACTCCTTTCCTGCATTTTGAACAGGAGTAGTGGTTTATTCTTTATTCCCTATTGAGGATTGGGTTTCTGGTTCCTTCTAAAGTCTTTTCCTTCTCTTTCACTTCTAGTGGCCTCTTGCATCTTAGTGGCATTATTACCTTGCTTGGGGTGAATTGATTAAAAAGAAATATATATTTGATATGGGTTTTTGCATGTCTGTTTATTTGATTTTTTTTAGTTATTTAGTGGCTGAGGGTTAAGCAATAACTATTTTTTTTTAAGCATTTCACCCCAAGCAAGGCGGGAAGCCACTAGCACACAAGGGGTTACAGAGAGTTGGAGCGAGAGCAAATAGGAGTGATAGAGGAAATGATGAAGAGGAGGATAGGGGATGGATCAGGGTATCTGGAGACGTTGATTGACATTACATTTGAATAGTTGGAGATTATAGCTATCAGGGAAACAGGAAAAGGCAAGGGAGTTCCACAGGCAAGAGGTGTGAAGACATGAAGCTATTGGAGTAGAAGAGATGGCTACATTTAACAGTTTTGACAGTGAAAGGGTGTGAGCGAGATGCCAGCCTAGTAGAACGCTTGAATTCATGAAGTCTGGGAACCAGCGAAAGCAGTTACCATGAAAGTATTTGTAAAAAAGGCAGAGGGAGGCGATGATACGTCTGTGAGAGAGCGATGACATGTCTGTGAGAGAGCAACTGCAGACAAGATGCCAGATCAGGGCCAATTACATTGCATATCCGTCTCTGGATCTTATCAAGAACCTTGAGACAAACAGAAGGGGCACCGGACCATATATGGCAGCAATACTCCGTGCAAGGGTGAATGGTTGATCTGTAGATTTGAAGGATCAACTCTGGTGAGAAAAATTTCCTGGTACGGCACAGGGAGCCAACTTTCCTTGTGGTGGACGAAGTTATTGATTCAATGTATTTGTTCCATCTCAGGTCAGCAGACAATGTGAGACTGAGTAGTCGCAAAGAAGAGGTCTCGGGAAGTTGAGCGTCAGACATTCTAAATGTGGGCAGGGAAGGTTCTCTGTGATGAGCAGTTTTGTTTTTGTACTGAAGTGTCTATGAAGTGTATACAAAAGTTTTCAGTGAGAAACTGTTTTGCAACTGTGTATTCAGTCTATAGTTTGTTTTATTTAAAAAAAATAAAAAAAAATGCTAGGAACTATTGAATGCACCCCATAAAATTTTGTTGATTTTGAACAGAGAGGCAGATAAAAATCACTTCTCTGTCTTTTCAATAACTTAATAAACAAGAAAATATATTTGTTTTCACAATATCTATCAGCAAAACATAAACTAGAATGTCTGGCGCTTAATGACCCTTATAATTGTTGATGTGTCAGAAAAGCATATTCATAGAAACTTTTACATGGCAGACTGAGTGAACAATTTTACACCTGGTGAAACATCGAAGGGAGACAGGATGGTGGTGGTGGTGGTACATGCTTCTTCCTCCCAATCTACATTGGGCCTTGAAGCTGTGTGTATATATCTTGTCTCAGCATGCCTTGTCTTTGAGTTGTCAATGATACTGAAGTTGTTTGAAACATCTGTCAATATTATTGAGAGAACAACGTATTGACTCCCTCTATTAATAACTAACACTGGGTGAATGACTCGTGATATCCCCCCCACACACACACACACATGCAGACACAGCATAGCTGGGAACACCAGAAACTGACTGTTCCTCACTCAGAAAAGTGTTTTTGTGAACGAGTTTGTTCTTTTGCCAATATGAACTTACAGACATTCCTCAAAGTTTTCTTTGATTAAAGTTTTGATAGGTTGTAGGTAAGCACATGGAAGTGTATTTTTATGCAAGTGGCACATAGAATAAGCAACCCCCCCCCCAAAATAAAATAAATAAAATAAAAAATAAAAAATCTAAATAAAGAAACAAATGAAGTAAATAATAAACAAATTAACGAACTACAAATAAATACAAATAAATGTAATAATTAACAACAAATAATTAAATAATAATAAATAATGAGTAAAAAGTTAACAATTCTTTTTACGCAACAGCCATTAGAATAATTTGAAACAACTGTTACTGTCTACCCATCGTAATACAATTGATCTGACTAACCATAATGCACCACTGACCAGCATATATAAATAGTTGTGCTAAAACACAACACACATGGCCTGAAGATTGCATTGAAGCATGAAACAGGCTGTTACCACTTGGTGTTGACCTCAGTGTTCACTTTTATGTTTAAACACACTCTCTGAAATTAATCACTTTTAGCCATAAATATAGCGTAGCTTAAAACCATATTTTTATCATGTATGAGTGAGTGCTGAAAATTTTGTAGCCTGACTGACTTCCCAAATCTAACCTAATGACCAAACATGAGATATTTTTTTGGAAAAGCTTCTTAGGATGAAAACTTTTCAGCATGTCAGCATCTCCTTGAGCATGTGTTTATGCCTGCTTTTTCTCTTGAAGTTTTATTAATAATATTATTGATTTTAATAATCAGGTTTAATAACATGTTTTTCTGTGTGTGTCTATGAAACTTTCATAATTTCTTTCTTTTTATACAGTTGATAATATTGTTCCTCATTTTTGTCTCATCATGTTATCCTGAAACATTGTTTTCAAATTTTGTTCCTCCCCCCCACATAAATTTAGAATATTTTAATTACTATTTTTAATACGTCAAAAATCTACACTTAAATAAGAATATTGGATTAGAGATGAGGTTAATAACATTTACTCTGATTCCTGGAGAGTTTTTAAAAGTACCAAGCCATCAAATCTGTAATATCCTGTATGAAAATTGGAAGAAATGTTTATGAAAACCACCATACTGTAATTCCCCATGTATAATATGCATTTTTTTCTAAAAAAAATAATAAGCAAAATTAGGGGTGCGTATTATGCACAGCTAAAAAAAAATCTTCAAAAAATTGTGATTCCATAGGTTGATTTCAGTTACAAAATGAATACTCACTTTAAACATAGGACAATTTGACACTAACATTTGGCGATTGTGACCCTATAAGGATGTCAAATACAATCATATGTATCTAACAATACAAATGTAAAATAAAATAAGAATTATCACAAAACAAAATTAGAATAATATTATTCTATGTCTAAAACCATTTTTTTTGTGAAAAACTACATACAGATCTAGTAGGTTGCACATTTTATCGAACAAAAACAGGTTAATGAGTCTGTGCAGTAGGCACAATATAGGTATTTCCGTTTCCTTTTAGAATCATGATGATTGGAAATTTTGATAACTATCTTCAATTACAACTTGAATAAAAGTAAGGAATGCTGGCTGTAATGAAATTGTGTGCGTACAATTTATAGGGTTTGATTACCAAACAAGGGGTGCATACTATGCGTGAGTAGAAGCATTTTCCCACACTTTCAGCACAATTTTAGAGGTGCATATTAGGGAAGCGTATTAACAGCTGACTCAAAGTGTGATACGGAAATCTGAAGGCACATTGGGATAGAGAAAGATGCCTACCAAAAGCTGAGTAAAGTATTAAGAAACAGAAAAATATTGTCAGAATCAAAGAAAAGAGTACTGAATTGTTATGTAGTTTCAGTCCACCTCAATGGCAGCCAATGCTGTATATATTACATAATAGTTCAGTACTCTTTTCTTTGTTTCCAATCAAATTATACTTTACATAATTTTATTCACTGCAAATTTCCAAAATACGTACAATATATATGTGATCATTATTCAGTGATTCATTTACTTCCTGTTGCATACTTTCTTAAATGCACCAAAAATCTTGCTTTGGAATTGGTCTGAAGAAAGTCATGAATGGTGATGCCATTTAGAAGGGAAGTAATAACTTTATGTTTAGAGAGTAATATTTGATTCCTGCAGTTTCCATAAAGAGAAGAAAAATTCATAGATTTTTAGTAATCATGGTTTTGCCAGCAATTGTTATGAAACTCATATTACAAATGGTAGCCTTGCTAACAAGAAAGATTCATTCATTTCTTGTGTGTTTGTGATGAAACGATATTTTGTATTTAAAATAAACAGAGATTAATGTTCTTATTTAAAAATTTTGTATTTAAAATAAATGTACCTATAAAAAACTATTCAGACATATATACAAATAGGTAAAAAAAAACTAATCAGAGCTAATGGAAAGGCATTCTTATAAAAAATAAAAAAAATAATCATGTGATGTCTATGTATATATAAATATATATATATATATATATATAGAGAGAGAGAGAGAGAGATTTGGTCATTTTGTCAGATTTTTGGAAGTTAGTCTCAGCACTCTTTTGTGTTTGAGCATACATACATACATACATACATACACACACACACACACGCGCGCGCATATCTCTCTCTCTCTCTATATATATATATATATATGATGGACTCTCCCGTCGAATGGAGACGCCGAATGGTTTTGAATTCAGAGTTGACCTTCTCCTAGACCAGTTGCCATCCAAGGCTATAGAACCCAGTCTGTCCTGCTATTTACCCATAGTTGGAGGGAGAAGAAGAGGATTCACACCTTTCCCAAGGGTATTAGCACGTGAGTGAATGTAATAGATTCGACTGGAATTCGAACTCGGCTCTCCGATTCCTCAATCCAAGCCGTTATCCATTACTCCACCGTGCTATATATAGGATATCTCTCTCTCTCTCTCTCTCTCTCTCTCTCTCTATATATATATATATATATATATATATATATATATATATAATGACTTTTAAGTTTTAAGGCATGCTATATTTATGAGTAAAAGTACTTAATACCAGAGATAGAGCATATGTAAATATAAAATTGGACACTGAGGTCAACACCAAATGTCGACAGTCGGTTTCATGCTTCAGTGCAATCTAATGGTTTTAACTGAAATTATTCTTGAGGCTATTAACTAGAAATAATTGTTGATCTGAATGCGGTATTTTATTAACTTTCTATTCATTATTTATTGATTAATTATTTATTGTTAATTATTATTATTACATTTACTTGTGTTTGTGTTCATTTGTAGGTTTTTAATTTGTTTATTATTTACGTAATTTGTTTATTTATTTACAGGGTGAAAAAATGAATGCAAGTTTTAAAACGATTATAATGCAAAGTAAACAATTGTGAAAACAACAAGATATATTTTGAAACAAATGGGTATGAAATGGGGTTTATGAAATTACAACAAATTTTCATTTGTTCCTCCATTTTGTTGTATAACCAAGGTTGCACGTTGGATCAAATTATTGACAAACTATCTATAACTTGAGGTGTGTGCTCAACTTGTAAGGAATTTCTTCCACTTAAGGAATATCATGCAGTGTCTTTGTGGTTTCAAACTTTTCTATCAGATAATTGTTGATAGAGCAAAAGGATCCTGTTTGAAATTATTCCCTGTTTTATAAGCTCTACTCATGTTCATTTATTTTCATCCTGTATATACTTTCGATATACATAAACAGTAACCCAAAATTAATGTCCTCCATATTCCTGTCTCTAAACATTTTGGTTATCAGAATGCAGCAGCAATGATAAGAGCTTATAAAACAAGGAACGATTTAAAACAATGTTTTGATTTATTGTTGTAGGCTGATGCTGTTCTCCTTCTTTTCCATGATAATTTTGTGTCATTTGGTTTTTGTTTTTAATTTCCCATACATATTTAGAAAGCCTTGTGCTTTTTGCTTATTTACTTAAAGGATGTTTTGTGTGCATAATTTCTCTGTTTCCAGAGTTCTTCAGTATATATATTTTTTCCTCTTTATACAAATATATATAAAATGTGTATGTGTAAGGAATTAAGGGACTTTTTTATTTTTAATCCAGCAATTCCTTAAAAGGGTAAATGAACTTTACTGAGCAGTGGGGGTCTCTCTGAATAAGCACACTGGATCAGACAGTGGTTTCTTCCTACTACAAAGGTGGATGCATGTTCAAACATTGCCGGATAGCACATTTTTTTTTAAGAATCTCAAATGCACAAGTCAGTAGATGAAATTCAAACAGTTTACAAAAAACGGGGCATCTACCCAAACACGTTTATCCACTCAAATATAACATTTAAGTAATGGAATAACTATGAGAGAGAAAGAAAAAAAATCACGTGAATTTGGTACGAGTCTAATTAGACTGAATGGAAAATCATTTAACTCTAAATTAGTACAATTAAATTTAACTGACACTTTAGTCATAATATGTACTTAAACATATTCTTAAACTTGGTCTGTCTTCACCTTCAACAAAACAAATACTCAATGACCTCTGTACCAATTTTTAGTATAAATGAAGATTAGACTGTATTTGTAAAATTAGTAAAACTAATTTTAGAAATATTGATTTTCCACCCTTTGATAGCTGTAAAAATTGAGATTAAGATTTGAATTTTGTTGATAATTATATACATACATTTATATATTTATATATCAAATACACTGTCATGTTTTCTATACAGTAATGTTGGTGCAGACAAGAATTGATATTTGCAAGTGAGAAAACATTAAAGATGAAATTCACTGAACAATTTGTATTTTTAACTAATCAATATTTGATTTAAAAACGACTGAAGTTGATTTTGATATGACACTGCAAATAATTGATTTGATATTTCAATGTAAATAATTACTTGTTAAGGGGGCCTCCCCTTTTCACACAGATGGACTCACCCAAGGTATGCATATACTACT
Organism: Acanthosepion esculentum; assembly: GCA_964036315.1. Classification (NCBI taxonomy): domain Eukaryota; kingdom Metazoa; phylum Mollusca; class Cephalopoda; order Sepiida; family Sepiidae; genus Acanthosepion; species Acanthosepion esculentum. Next base: position 36,249,140 of record OZ038493.1, on the reverse strand, counting down.
ACCAGTAATACCCGAGGAGAGTCGTGGTACGTTGAGTCAAGGAGTCGAGACGGAGGAAGAGTAGAAGAGTGTCACACACACAGGTGGCGGCAAGCATCACAGTTAGTGAGCACGTAGACTCAGTAAGGAGCCATACCATGATACTTCAATACCAAGACTGTATATATATTATTGCTACTAACCTGCATTCCTGGATCTACTAACCCGTATTACCAGTTTGTATTATTACGTTAATACATTTATTTTCCTTATCCATTCCTGGCGTTTGTTATTCATTGATATCGGATTCATCCCGGAATCCACAACATTACTAAATCAGTATTCTCAAGTTAATTTTTAAGAAACATAGAAATGTCAAAAAAAAAAACAACCATTTATTCTTTTGAACAAAGAAGTATCTGCAATGTTATTGGTCCTGACCTGGCATCAGCTTCAATCACTTTCCCACCACCATAAATAACATAGCTTTCCTCTGCCTTTTCTATAAATATTTTCATGGTATTTGTTCTGATGAGCTTTCCTCTTTGCTAGGGTATGTATGATCATTTGGCCCCTTTTATTTCTGCCCCTATTTTTTTTAAGTTTAATTCCCCATCCCCTCCCTCGTTAGGTGGTTATTGATGTCAGTTCGCAGGTAGGATGCGGGGCGCCTTTCGTTTCGCGTGAGTGTTTTCGTATTTGTTGTTGTGTCTGAATGAGTGCGTGTCAGTGTGTGTGCTTGGGATGGATGAATGTTCTATAATATTATAGTCCCGCATTGATTTTGGCCAGCGAACTGGTATTTCTGCCACATTTAGTTATTGTGGGGGGTTTTATTTACTAATAATATTTTCTTTAGTTTCTTGTAAATATTTTGTATTCATTTGTATATACTCATTGGGGTTAATATTTAAAATTGTTATTTTATTCCCCTCCCCCCACAGACATTGAATTGTTCATATGGGGAAGAGTTGTAAGAATGGTATGTATGAATGTGCTGTTTTGGTGTAAGGAATATTGTTCGTACGATTGGGTCAGTGTTTGCGGCTAGCTAAGTTATAGTTAAGACAGATGAAGACCGTCCTATTTTCCCCAATCCCCCCTTTGGCCATGTGCCACATTTCTGTATATCCTACAGAATAAATATCGCTTTCCTCTTTGGTAGCTAGACTTTATGAATTTACATGTACTACTGTATTAGTTGCAAAGTCTTATCACACTGTTGAAATAGCTAAGATGTAACTGTAAATTCTCTGCAAGAAGTTTCTTCTCTTACACTCCTCACTTGTTGAACTCATTTCCAGCTTCTCCCTTTGCAGTCAACGTTGATCTTTAAAAGCTTCACTGCAGTGTCAATAGTTATCATCTCCCTCCTTGATTCCTATTCTTTCATTGTTCTCTCTCCTTTTTCTTATATTCTTTCACACTCACTAACCTCTTGTGTCTTAGTAGCTTTATTGGCCTGCTTGGGGTGAAATGATTAAAAAAATATTAAATTAGAATTAGTTAAATAATTTTTGTTATGAAATCGTCTGACAGGCCAGATCTATTATGCATGCCTGTGGTTACAGATCAATGCCAAGAATGGCAGCATTCAATGATTCTATGAATGGTTTAAAAAAGATGAAAGAGGATAGAATTTATTCTCATAGGATTTTATTTGACTGGAGACAATTATCATTGCAAGTCTACAAATTTGAAGCCTGTTTTTATATCTTTTATGATATTTGAACAACAATATTTGCCAAATTGAAAATTATGGGTTAAGTTAATACAGCATGAGTCATAATGAAATGGATTAGTCATAAACATATTACTTTTAGTCAAGATAACAATTTTATAAATAAAAATATTGATACTCATAAATGTGATTTCTACTGAATAAGAACTGATGCAATATTCAAAGTGTAATTCAACAAAAAAAAAAAATCTAAAAGAGTTTAAAAGTTAGTGTAATTCAATTGGTATCGACATTAGCATTCATTTCTGCTTATTAACATGAAATGTTAACTCAAAATTAAAGACAAACTGAACTGTAAAAACCTCTGAAATCCTGATACACTATACATACATTTATATATCTTGTGTATGTGTGTGTGCGCAAAGCCAGTTTCTCTTTCACCCAGTTTCTATGTTTATTGTTGTAAAACAAGTATATATATATAAAGAGAAAGAACAGCAAGATTTATAATCCAGTGTTCTTATTAATTATTTTTATTTTCAAAAAACAGTGCTCAATACAATTCTGCAGAGCATAAATATTATAAATTTACTAATTTAAAAATATGGTTCCATCGCTACAGAGGAATTACCATGTTTCAAAAACAGAAACTAAAAACTTCAAATTTAATTATAGAATTAAATTAAAATCCCTAGTACTGTTTCATTTTCAAGCGAATTTTGAAGTTATTCCAAAATTCACTTGAAATTTAAACAGTACTGGGATTTTAATTTAATTCTATAGAGAGAAAACACATTGGCTAAAACTCCACACCGTTTTTATATTGTCTTTTTTCCTTTATATATAGTCTTTTTTTTTTACAGATTTATTCTGAGAATTTTTTACACACTTACACACACACACACATATATATATATATATATATACCAGTATATTTGGGGGCTACACACTGGATTTCAAAGAATCATCTAAAAATTGAAGGTTGTGTGTCTTTTTCAAAACTAATTTCCAAGCTCACTTTGAGCCAGAGGGGCTTTCTCTGCTTGAAGTGTTTTATCCAATATTCATTAGTAATAATAATAATAATAATAACAATGAAACTAATCCATAAATGCATGAAGTTTCCTTAAAATTTTAGCCCTATTTCTTAATCTTACCTAATGGTAATCTTAAGGCTGATGGATTTAAAATTTTAGGTAACTCCTCTTTAAAAATCTAGATGCCATGCATTTGTAATAGGGTTTGGCTTAGTAATCCTGGCAGACAGGTATGCTCACAAACAAGTCGTAGCTGTCCATTCTAGCTGTGAGAGGATTGGAATCAATCATGATAATTAGAATTGTAATTTGTAAAATACTATGTCTATCAATATTAATTTTGTTGCTGTTACGGTAATGATTATTAGTGCTGTTACAGTACAAAAGAATTATGATAATGATTTTAACAAGAATGATGATATTGATTAGTATTAATTAGTATTGATTCCATTTAATTTAGCTATTATGATTAAAATAAATGAATTTGTGCAATGATTTCCTAATTAGTTTATGTTTATTCCCCTTGGGAATACCGAAAAGAAAAATAAATAAATGCAGATTTCAAATAGAGTAACAAATAACTGTGTTCAGAATAAAATCATTTTTTCTTTCTATATGATTGATTTGTTTTTATGGCTTATCAACACTTTGTTGATTATTTAAAGCCAAAACATATTTCAGATTATAGGAGCTTGCTTACAGTACCCATTGTTCCCAAGTACCCCAGCCCCAATTTAAGTACTGACCAGGTTCAACACTGTTTAACTTTTGGTGATCAAACAAGAATCAGTGTTTTCAGCATAAGCTTCTTTCTATACATTAAGAATTTAGTCTAAACTCTTTGATACAGGACATTCTATGACCCATACAGTTTCTATGACCCACACAGTTTGAAAATCAGCATTTAAATTCTTGGTTTTTATATCAGCAGGAAGAAGCCATTATTCCACCAACTATAAGATATTGTGTAACTCATCTTAATCTGATATAGGATGAAATAAAGAAGATTGTGCTGTGCCAGCCTTGAAAATCTGCATTTAAAATCATTTTCTTGTGTGTGTGTGTGTGTGTGTGTGTGTGTGTGTGTGTGTGTGTGTGTGTGTAGAGTGCACCAGATCAAAGGGAACAAATTATAAAGCATAACAAAGATATTCAAGACTAAAAATAATAGTATATTTTCAAAAATATTTGTACATGTTCAACTGAGAAAAAACAGTGAAGGCTCTTCAATTAAACTTTTCTCAATCTCAGGGATTTTTTTAATGAAAATATTCCCACAATATAAGGCACAAGAGCTACAAGGATGAAGGTTACAGCATAAGAGTAGAAAGTGAAGTTTATGAGGATATGGAGGATAGATAATTATTGACCCTAGACTTGAAGAGGTTATGATTGTAGTGTTCAGAAGGAAGCATCCACACAGGGGTCTGTTTCACAAAGTAGAGGTTCTTAGGAAGAATCCAAGTTAAACATCCTTCTTACAAATTGAACACACAGGGAATGAAGATGATGTAGCTTCAGAAGTGACTGCATATCTGGATCAGGTGGTTCTAATTCATGTTGGACAACACATTCACCATGGTAGCATTTAATGAGCCTTTGGTATTTGTGGGGCCACTGGTTGGTCTCACTCTTGACACTGCCACAAATGTAGCTATCTAGTCGGTTCAAATCAGGATAGCTTGAGAGGTTTACATCTTGCAAGTGACATATGAGCATAAAAATTCATAGCTAGCCATTCTGGGGACACATACACAATGTGGGAATTCCTGCTGGAACACACAGCCTTACTTTTGCCACTCACAGAATTCAAAGTTTGACCACCATATTCTGTATCTCACTGTGGGTGGTAGCATCCACTGTGAGGTTCTGTGGGAAGTAGTGGAGTATTATGATATGGCTGTTGTTACTCCCAACTCTGTGGAGCATCACAGATAAGAGGAACAGTTGACATTACTGTGGGTAAAACTGTGTAGTCCATGGAGAGCCAGTAGTTATTTTCTGGTCCAGGTTGACGTTCATCTACTCAGAGTGATTGAATTTGTTCACCAAGTGCATCAATCAGATCACAAGTTATCCTAGGTCTTGTCGAACATGAATTGCCGTCTCCTCATCATTCTGAAATTGTATAGAATGTCCTCATACACCACATATTATATACTTTACCCCCACTACCTTGATCTGTTTGGCAATAATCCTCAATGACTTCCTGGACCTGCTGGACAAATTTAGCCATTCTCACAATGTCTCAACTTTTAGAATATTTCTTTCTTTTGGCCACAGATCATATATCCAAGCCAAAGGTCTCTAGCTTGTTCTTAACCTTGGCCTCTTAAAAGATTCTCCAAGTTACTGTAGTAGACAGCTTATGGCATGTGTACAAGAAGTCTTTTTATTTCTGCCAGATTGAAAGCTGCCATGTTAATGCTCTTGATACATCTGAAAAAGAAATGAAAATGTTAAAATTTGGCACATGCCACGTAATATCATGTTAGGTTGTCTTCGACTGATGATTTATAGCCTGTTAAAGATGTTTTCAAATACTTAGCATGCTCTCTGTTGTGTATGTTGGCAAGCTGATATGGTCTAAAATTCAAAATCCATCCTCTTGTAAGTTTATAATAAAGAAATATGTAATAATGGAAGAGAATGAATAATAATTAGATATTTATTGGGCTAAGCCAACTTTAGCACAAGATCAGATTTGTTCCTGTAAAATCACTTTCTGCAGCACATGCTCACACAGTGGCTTCCCCACAAAAGATGCAGATATTAAAATTCATTGTAGAAGACATAACTGTTGTGGTAGGATCCACCTAATTTGCATAGTGGAGTACCGACGATATAGATATGGTTGGTACCGGGAAGACAGGGAGGCGAATCAAGAGATTCACTAGAGACTCTGCCCGACTGCGACTTAGTCAACACATTCTCCAGGAACGGCCTTCCCAGGAATATACAAAAGACTATATGTAAATATTGTGTACACTTTCTTGTTTAAATACATTTTGTTCTAAGTACATTTTGTGTTGCATTATTATTCCATGCATTAGTCAAGTTTCAACAATTATGAAATTATCTGACTTATTTTTTACATAATTAAAATAAGATTGTATTCCTAAAGTGTGTTGCAGAGCCTGTAGTAGAAAAACAATTTACATATAGAGATAATAAATTAAAGCCAAATTTATACTATTATTAGAAAACATATATATGTAACTATATATCAATTTTTGTCAAGCTATATCACACGCATGTTGCACTCTACTCAAAACAAATTTTAAAACAAACACAAATATACCAGAGTGCTGGCCATTATTGATGTGACTCTCACTTGCTACAGATGTCTACAACTATGTCTATGCATTTCCCTTTTATAGGCTATAAAGAAAAACTGGGGAGAGAGCAGAGAGAGAGACTTCACGCACATAGGTGCTAAACGGAGCATGGCTCGGTGCCCATCCAACCATTAGGCTGTGAAAATGACCCCCTGTGAACACAGAAAGAGAACGGACTCTCCTATCAACGTGACAAGCCCAAACCAATAGCCAACAAGCAGTCAGCCAAATTTAAGCATCTTGTTTTTCATGCTCTCATTTCTAATCTTGTACAACATTCATTCAAATACTACACTATATAACTTACCAGAGACATTTTAAAGTCTTATCAGAATACATTACCACAGACAAGATTATTTAAATCTATCATTTTTAATTTATTATCACTTAGCTTGGTCTGGCACAAGGCCACACTAACATAAAATCAATTGATGAATTAAATTCACTTTCTTCACAAATTGGTCTCTGCAATATACTTGTTAATTATTGACTCTGTTAAAGCATCAGCATTTAGCTGTTTTAATAATCTATATTGTTTTAATTTATGAAATATTAGGTTTTATACTTTGTTTTCAATTCTGGCAATTAAAAAATAATTGAAAAAAAATCTAATAATATAGAAGAATTCATAGAAAAAAGACATAAATAGTAAAGATTTTGGAAAGAATAAATTTTAACTGACATAAATTAGAATTGAGAATTTTAAAAAAATCAAATTTGTAGAAGGATAATATTTTCTCCATTTATATGAAAGTTTAAACAAATCATATTTGACTGCAGTTTAATTTTTTTTTTTTTTTTTTTTTTTTTTTTGCAGTAGTGTTCATCCAGTATATAGCTCTGGGGGACACTCGAAGCAGAGGGTTAGAGAGTAGGAGGTACAGCTTATGCTGATATGTGTGTAAGATAGCAGTTAACCATAGACTTGAACAGGTTAAGATTGTAGAGATTGGGGAAACATCCTCTTGGGAGTTGGTTCCACAAGGCAGGGGTTTGTGGGAAGAAGCTGCTTGAGTGGAACTTACATCTCACCAAAAAAATACAAAGGGAATGAGGGTGGTTCATTACAATGTGCATAACATGAAGGTTAGAACTGGTAGAATTAAGGAGTTTAATACTTATGAGTCATGCTATCGGAAGAAAATATTTTCCTCTGTAATCATTGATAAGAGTCCAGCTCTTGTTTAAAATGTCAGTAGTTGCTCTTGGCAAGTCAAAGTTAAAATATTGTTTACCAGACCTCCCACGTGGTCCAGATGTGGCACAAGGCCGGTTTAATGTGGGAAAAGGGGGAAGTGGGGATAGGCCCGGGCGCTTCCACCCAGGCCACTGGTCATTAGCTGGTCTTAGCTTGTCCAAACCGGTCAAAGCTGGTCATAGCTAGACGTAGCCGTGATACTACCAGCGTAGGGATGAATCCCTGCGACTGGCCTGTATCAGTGTGCAATCCCTGCCTAAAGGCGATTGTCCAGCGAGTAATCTGCGAACAGATACTACACGGGATTTACTTGACCTCCCACAGGGCCAGGTTGTGACACAAGGTCGGAGTTTAACGTGGGAAGGGGAGGGGGAATGGACCCGAGTTTTCACCCGGGTCGCAGTGCTTTGGCTTTAGCTAGTCATAGCTGGTCTTGGCTGGTCTTAGCTGGTCATAGCTTGTCCAAGCTGGTCAGAGCTGGTCATAGCTAGTCAGACGTAGCCACGATACTACCAGCGCAGGGACGAATCCCTGCCGCCGGCCTGTATCGGAGAACGAATCCCGGCCCCATAGGCGATCATTCAGTGAGTAATCTGCGAACAGATACTACACTGTGATCTTAGCCTAAAGACCAAGAAAGCGTGATCAAGGCCCGGGAAAACCCGGGGCCAAGATCAAAGTTAAAATGCCACAAGAAAAATCACAACAGTTTAAATAGTATCTAATGGCCCAATACACTCTGGGCAGAAAGGGACACAAGTCTATGCTCCTGCTGCTGCCACTGCTTATAGGAACAGTCTATTAAATTGTGGCAGGGGCGATAACTGGTTATACCAGTTAGAATAAACAATAGTTAACAAACATAACTTATTTCTATACTCTTCATTTCAATATAATTGGTCTTGTAATAGGTATTTATGGATTTGAAATGAAGGAGTTATGGATTGTATCAATGTATGACGTTGTTTTTTCAATATTATATGATAATAAGAAAATTAATCCAACATTATCATTAGACAAACACAATTACTGAGAATTGATAATGTCCAATATTTAAATAACTGCTTATTTAATTTTATCATCTTTAATACATAATCTCTATTTACCATTATTATTGGCAATTACACTGGATTCTGATTAAATGGAATATTGGTAACAAGGAATAGTTGCTCATAGAACCAGTTATGAAAGAACAGAATTAGAAATTATGTAATATTTTGCCTTTTTTATGCAAATCTGTTTAAAATTGACAATTGGTTTTTGTGACCAAAATTTGTAGTCTGACAATGTCCTGCTTTGGCAGAATGTAGTTTTTGGGGTTTTTTTTTTACTTTCAACCAAATAAAACCAAAGAGAAAAATCCTTTTTGTTTGAATTTCATATCTTTGGTGTGCAGTGAAAAATTCTCTTTTCTGAATTGTCAGTTTGTTTTACTGTGTATAGGATTATAGAATGTCTATTTCTAAATCCTGATCTTTCTAAATTAATTTTGTTCATGCATCATAAAGGAATCAAATAGTCTACATGTAAAATCAACATAAATTGTGTCTTTTACTGAAGAAAGAAAATGACATAAATAAGATGACAAAATGTAAGAAAGGAATTGTGTTGATATGCAAAAACAAAAAGGAGACAAGATGATAATTTGTAAACAAAGCCTTAAAGCTAACAAAAACAAAAAAAAATTATAATGAATCACCTTTTGTTGAAAGGTCTGCTACAATTCCTGGAAGCTAAACTGTTCCAAGTGATGTCTTCTGGCAAGGGAAATGGAGACAGAAATAGACAATTTTGTTAAATTTTGACAGGAAATTTGTTAGAAAAAAAAAGAAGACATGTGGAAATGACATTAGGGCATTTATATCTTTCCAGGTGACAGGATGAAGTAAGAAAAACAAATTTGAAAAGCACAATAATTGAACTGATGTAACCATTAAAAGGAATGATTTTGAAATCTGCATTTAAATATGAATTTATATTTCGAAGAATGTACCCTCTCCCCCAGCACCTCCATAGAAACAAACGATAATTTAGAAAGGCTCCTCTTTTGTTCTCTAAGCTTTTATTGGTTAATTTGATGATAAAGGAAAATACAAAAACATTCATAAACACATTTGTATTTATTCTCAAGTTCTTTTGAGAAATCATTTGGAAACTGCAAGGATGAATGATATAATATCATTTCTCGAAAGAGTGGTTTTATACCAAATAATATAAACCTAACAGTTAAGAAAAGTGATATCTAAAACAACAAAGTAACTGATGCCATTTGATTGTGGAAAAAAATACCATAAGATTGCATAAAAATAAATAAGTAAATAAATAATTGATACCATATGACTGAGGGAAAAACAAAAAAAAAGTAATTTAAATTTGATAAAATATAAGACTGTCTCAGCTTTAAATGACCCGTGAGGGGTTGATAAGCCATAATAACAAAACACCTAACCAACTGACAATTTAACATATTTGTTATCTTACTTATGTTGCTACCACAGTGTTTCAACCAGTTCATTCTACAGCCTTCTTACGTTGTAAAATCTTTAATGAAAGAGAGGTTTTCTTTTTTTTTGTTCAGGATGAGACGTCGAACGGAAAATGGTAGCTAATAGACTAGCATGATTCTCAGCAGCATGAACTATGGAAACAATAACATTGTAGTAGTAGTAGTAGTAGTAGTAGTAATAATAATAATGATATCTCTTTTCAAGGAAACTGAATATTTTACTTTCACAGCCAACAGTCAGTTCATAGTATCATTTTGTATTTTTTGTGGTTAAAGAATGATATATTGGATGAAATAATGATGTTGGCCTCAAAAATTGATAAAATGCCATTTGAAAAGGCATGTATCCTCTACCTTGGTGTTCTATTTCATTACCAGATGTCTTCAAGGAGATCTTGTCACTGCTATGCGACAATGTTTGATAAAACACTGATGTCTATGATTTTTCCCTTCTATCATTACTTTGTTATTTCTGACAAGAACACATTCTGTAATTATGAATGATGGTTTTGAGATGACATCAGTTCATTTATAGATCAATCTATACTTATGTCCTTTAATTTTACTGGCAGAGCATGAGTTTCAGCATATTTTATAAACTTCTGGTTCATTTATTTTTAATCATTTCACGTGAAGCAAGGCAATAAAGCCACTAAAGACTCAATGGGTTACTGAGTGTGAGAGGATATAAAAAAATAAAAACATTTTTAAAGAGAGAGAACCATAAAAGAACAAGAATTAAGAAAATAGAAGATAATGATTGACATTGCATTTAAAATTTTGAAGATCAAAGTTGACTGTAAACCAAGAAGCTAGAAGAGAGTTCCACAAGTGAGAAGTGCAAAAGAAGAAACTATTAACATGGAACTTGTGGTTACATGTAGCCATTTCAACTGTAAAATGATGAGATCTTGTTGCCAATCTAGTAGTGTGCTTAAATTAATAAAATCAACATACCAAAGAGGAAAGTTCATCAGAACAATTACCAGGGAAATATTCATAGAAAAGGTACAGGTGGAAAAATGCTGAGATGCCAGATCAGGACCATTGACATTGCAGATGTTTTGTATTTTATCAAGAATCTGTAAACATATAGCAGAATCACAAGACCAGATGTGACAGCAATATTCAATGCATGGATGAGTGGTAGACTTATAAATATGTAATATTATGGTCGAGGGTGTTGATATGGGCAACACTGTGAATGAGAATTATGTTAGGTCTTAATTTTTACCAGGATTTTTGTTTATACAATACATAGTATGTATCTTGAAATTCTAGACTAAATTCTAAATTTATCCAACAAGAAGCTTGCAAGATACTTAAAACCAATGACACCACAAGTAAAGATAGAAATAATTAATAGATAAGTGCCAGCAAGTAATTCCTCATTGCCTCAAGTTGGCAAGAAGGACCCTGTATGATCTCTGAAGATTATGGGACCAAATAAATAACATTTCTTAATGATGAGAGATTTGAGCTACAAGGACTGTGATTTCTTTGTCCACTGTACTGCATCCTCTTTGATGTTTCTCTCTAGTTAGAAGGGCTCCCTACTTTAAGTAGATGTAGAGGCTGTTCTATATAAAAGTCATAACAACACTTAAGATGAAGCACTTATTAGAAGACAATTCTGCTACTAAAAGCACTTGGCCCATGGTGTTTATTCTCTCTTCCCCAAATCCAGACTGCTGAAATGCTCATGTTTCAAAAAAAAAAGTGCAAAATCCTTGTCATGTGAATCTGTTAACTTCTAACCACAAATGATAGATAATGCCAAAGTGTCTAAAACACTGTCAATTTATTTTAAACTGTGCTTTTTTCTCATCTGGAGTTAGTCAGCTTAGTCTGGCATCGTAACACATTAGTTGGATACTAAGTGAATATTGGACTTATTAAATAACCATCACTCTACACTTAGCATTCAAAGTTGTTTACAGAGTTGAATATAGCCTGACACAAAGCCATAATTGTAGAGCACCCAGTGAGAAACAAACTTACAACCAAATTGGCCTGCAACAGCAATATTAGCCATTTCCTTATAAAGAAACATTTGGCATTCATTGAGCAAGCAGCTATTTTAGGTTAAAATTTATAAAATTTTTCTATTCAAACAATTTTTCAGGAAAACAGATTTTTCAAATCTGCTTTTATTGCTCTTTCTAGTATTAATGATTGTAGAATATTGGTTAGCATGCAAGTGGTCTGACACACAAGTAGACTGGTGTCGTCAAGCTGAATTTAGCCCTGACTCATTTAATGGAGAGATATATGGGTGAATAGATTCCACTGATGCAAATGTGCTGGGCAGGTCCATTACAGCAAAGTGGACTAACCCACCTCTCCTATAAATGAGGTAGGATTTAGCTGGCTTGCCTCTACAAGAAGATACAAGAAAGCAGCCATGTTAGCAGGTAAGTCATTTGACTTCTACAATGATGGTTTCCTTCTGTTGTGAGGGAGAATATTTCCCTACATGTTTGGACCCGGTCGTCAGATGAAAGACATAAAAATACTCCTACATCAAGAGGAGTAGCAGGAGGAGCATTAGCTTTTGCGGAAAACGGTGATTCACGGCTAAACAGGCTAAACATTCTCTTCCTTAGTTTCTATTCTACATTATGATTCCTTGTACCGAAAGGTAATAAACCTGTTCTTAAACCAATTCCGGGTTTTCTGCTGTTGTCTTTGATAACTTACAACAATGTATAAGATGAAATGTGTCATCCTCATTTTCAGTCAATGTTGGTTCCAATCTGTATTGGAATGATTGACAAAAACATCCACCTTCCAAAATGTTTGTTTACAAACTCAGGTTATAAAAATAAAATGCATAATAATTATCTACATGTATGTTGTGAGGGAGAATATTTCTCTACAGGTTTGGACACGGTCGTTGGATGAAAGACATAAACATACTCCTACATCAAGAGGAGTAGCAGTAGCTTTTGCTGAAAATCATTAGTCATTCACGGCTAAACATTCTCCTGCCTAGTTTCTATTCTACATTATGTTTCCCTGTACCAAAAGGTAATGAACTTGTTCTTAAACCAATTACAGGTTTTCTTCTGTTATTTTTGATAATTCAGTTACAACACCTTCCTAACCTTTTGTTTGAAGTAGAGGGGAATATCAACATGTTATGTTATTATTTTCTCTTCAAGTTGCATGTGATATCCATTTTAATTGTTTCTGCTGAGATTTGTTTGCTGACCATTATTTCAACCAATGATTTTATTCACTGTGCCATTTTTTTTATTTTTTAAGTGTATCACCCCAAGCAAGGCTGGAGGCCACTATCACGCTAGTGGTTATAGAAGGGTTGGAGGAAGAGCAGTAGGAGTGGTAAAGGAGAGGATGTGGAGAAAGATAGTGGATCGATCAAGGCAAGGGGGTTACAGAAGATTTGGAGCGAGAGCAGATAGGAATGAAAGGTGAAAGGATGTGGAGAAGGGAAGTGGATAGATCAAGGCAACTGGAGATGTAGATTGACGCTACACTTAAACCGTTGGAGATTGTAATTGTCAGGGAAACAGTAATAGGGAAGGGAGTTCCATAGGCGAGGTGCGAGACATGAAGCTATTGGAGTAGAAGAGATGTCTGCATCTAACAGTTTCCACGGTGTAGGGGTGGGAGCGGGATGTCAGCCTTTTCCCAAAGAGTTGTGAGTTCAATACCTGGCTACTGCAATGGTGAACTTAGCTTTGTCTTGAACATGGACAGACTAGTGGAACCTGAGGCAAGGCAAGAACTCATTAAACTAAGAAATTAATTTGCAAGATCAGCTTGCTAATATTTGATCTAAGTAGACACACAAGGTTGTCTGCTAAGCCGAGTTTAGTCTGACACAGAGCCATAATAGTGGGAAGCCAGTGAAGATAGAATTCATTATAATGACAAATTGCCCTGTCAAAGAATGATGCATTTACGTACCCATATTAAGCTTTATGCATAAAAATGTTTGCTCATGAAGTATAGAGATATAGTGGTTATTTAACTTAAACAATTCATGCAGTTACAATCTCAAGAATTGCTACTCTGGAATGAACTCGCTGAATAATTTTAATCTTGACCTCTCCAAGTCAAGGGTCAGTCATTATCTGTCCATTTATTCTCATAACTCCCACTTCTTACAACTTTCTCTTTTACCCACTCATCATTACCTATTCAACTATAACCCTCAACTTTGAGTGCTTCTTTAGCATTATTTCAGTTGATAGTAAAAAAAAAAATTTTTTTAAACTAATAATGTCGAAGAATTCATAGAAAAATGACATAAATAATAAAGATTTTGGAAAAGTTAAATTTTATCTGATATGGCATAAATTAGAATTGGGGGATTTTTAAAAATCTCATATTTGTATCTGGATGATAAAGGGTGTTTCATTAAGACAGATTATATATAAGGGTGTTTCATTAATATGGATCAAAGCAATAAATAAATCAGTGTTATTGATGAAAATTTATTCATTTCTCTATTGGATGATGTTATTTAAGTCATCGCAATTATGTATGAAAAATAATATCGCCCAATTGTCTGCCAAATCTGAAAGAAAAAAAATCATTAGACGCTTAAACTTAATTCACATTTAAAATCGGTCCAAGTTATTGGAACACCCTTTATTTTCTCTGTTTATATGAAAAATGAAACAAATCATACTTGACTTCAGCCTAATTTTTTTATGATTTTCAAGACATAGTGACCACTCTAGGTAGAGGGTTGCTGGGTAGGAAGTACAGCTTCTGCTGATATATGTGTAACAGTTAACCGCAGATTAAGAATGTAGGGATTAGGGAAGCATCCTATTTGGATTCAGTTCCACAAAGCAGTGGTTTGCAGGAAGAAGCTGCTTGAGTAGAATGTGTCTAATATTTAAGAATCAAGCATGGTGAGTCTTAGCCTTGAATGTTATGACTGGCAGAACTATGGAGTTTAATATTGATGAAGCAAGCTATCAAAAGAAAGTGTTTTTTCTGTACAAACATAACTTATTTCTATACTCTTCATTTCAATCTGAATGGACTTCTACTAGGTATTTATGAATTTGAAATGAAGGTATTACAGATTGTGTAAATGTATGACTTTGTTTGGTTTTTCTGTATTATAAAATAATAACAAAATGAATCCAGCATTATCATGAGGCAAACACAATTGCCAAGTATTGATAATGCTCATTATTTAAATATTCAATGTAATTCCTGTCAGTAATGGTCAGTTACTCATTTACTGACCTTCAGCATTGTCCACCGCATGGCAAGCCAATTTTATTTCGGCATACCTCTCCCTCCTTTAATGCCTTTAAGCATCCTATTCTAACCCAACCCCAACTGTTAATATGATCACAGTTTTTAGTTTTTGGCTAAAGATAACCTGTACAGTTTTCTTCATCACACTGTAAAACTTGCTTGATGAATATTTGACAGATTGGTAGAAAGAAATATTGTCTATTATTACTTCTTTAATGAAAACACAAATTGTCTGTCAATGAGTAAAAAATACCCAGAAAAGAAAATTTACTCACATAGGCTTTTTGATTAGTTTCACTTGTAATTTTTAATATCAGTGGATGCTGAGAGAGTAGGAAATCAAATTGTATCTTGACAATTTGTTTTCTTTTCTTGTTTTACTCATGCTGAAAACTTGTAACCTGTGTAGTAGTTCTTATTATTCATCTATGTGTCATGAGTCACTGGATACAACCAATGCTTTTATTCACTGGACCATGTGTCCTACATTTGTCCTACACATGGCCCATTGGATAAAAGTGTTGGCTGGATCCAATGAATTGACCCAAAGAGTTGTGAGTTCAATACCTAGCTACTGCAGTGGAACTAGAACAGTCTATCCTGGTGGATGAAATAAAGGGTTCAGTTTGAAATTTCAATCACCTGAAGAAGGCTGGAGCATACAACGGCTGAAACGTCATGAATATGACAATAAAGATGAGGACAACAGTTCGAACAATGTAAATAATGTAAATAATTACAATACCTCCTCTCAGAAATATAGACAGATAATATTATTCTGCTGCAACATTCTATCTTCTTCAATTGTTAAAAATGGCCTCAAAAGAATTAATCCCATGTATCCTGAAGAAGACTGTCATTTATCTTGTCTTATAGACAAACACTGCAAAATTACAAAAATTTTTGGTTAGGTCAGGCTTAGGCCTGCTACTGGTAACATGTAACTCAATACAACCTGCCACATGGATGGGTGGTTGCTGTTTGAACCAGTTCCTCCACTAACTTTTCTTCTGGTCAAGAGGATGACATTTCACCCCACAAGACAAAAAACAAGACCTGTCAAAGGGTTCATGAGCTTCTTATAGGAGCCTATACACACACACACACACACACACACACAGACACACACACACACACACACATATATATATATATATATATATATATATACATACATACATACACACACACACACACATATATATATATATATACACACACATACATTTACATATATATATATATACATACATACATACACACACACATATATATATATATATACACATACATACACACACACACACATATATATATATATATATATATATAAAGAAGTAATGATTTTTTATTTATTAATCCAAAAGATTTTATCACTTAAATGTTATTTTTAGTGGATACTCGTATCTGAATAGATGCACCGTTTTTTTATTAAACAGTATATTTATTTTTATCTACTGGCCTGAATATTCAAGAAATCCTATTAAAGAAAATATGTGCCCCATGGACGGATTCAAACCTGCATCCCCCTTGGCAGGTGAAGCCGTTGTTAGATCCGATGTGTTTATACTGACTCAGCCATGAAGGACATTTGCTGATCAAGCAAGGTTGAATAATGGTAACTCACTGCGACATTGAAAGGCAGACACTGCATCGTAGTAAATCGCTTTTTTTGTTCCTAAGAACATTTTTTTAATCATAAGGCTTTTTCTCTTTTGAAAAAAAATGTTTTGTTTAGTTAAGAAAATGCTCTACTTTCAGAATACTGTTAGCTTCTAGTGCAAAAATATTCAGAAGTGAAGACATTTCTAACTGGGAGAGTCACAAACAAAACCAGTAAAATTGAAGAAAAGAAATTGCTTTGGATAATGGTATCTGATTTTAAAATGACCATGAAAAGTAGATATTACTGAGAGTCATGTTGAAGTAATTTTCTTTTTTTTTAATTTCCCAAGATTTTGTTATTTTTAACACAATCAACACAAATATATATATATATATATATATATATATATATATATATATATATATATATATATAAGTTTGACACAAAGACATTATATTGAGGCACAAGCTTGCTAACCTTTGAGCTATCATAAATGGATAAGATTTACAATTTAAAAGATCATGTTGATCTGTGTAAGAAGCACATCTTACTGGCCATTGCTAGTTAAAGTTAATTTACATTTTCTATTATATGCAACATGCAGCATTACATTTTCTGTTCTAAACAACATGAAGCATACCATTTTCTATTATATACAACATGCAGCATAACAGTTTCTTATAAAACTTGAGAACAAAATATGAAATTTTCCATGTCATGTTAATAAAGACGTATAATACACTCACTCTTGTGAGTTAAACGTAATCTTCATCTTGGGTATCAATGAATAATCTGTGTCGATATTGCTGAATCATGGCTTTATCATTGCTGCTTTTTTAAAAGGTTCATATAAATCTTGACGAACACACACACACACACACACACTCTCTCTACCACTAAATGAAAACTGAAACATACATAAATTAACAATTTTATAGACTTATAAAGTTTTTATAATGTTTAGCAATAGCTATACATTTGGGCATATTGGGTTTTGTTCAAACTGCTGATCACACCAAAGACAAACTTGCCACCCAAGCATACAGATGTACTGAGAAAAATGAATAACCAACCATTTCATCTATCTATCTATCCTATGAAGTAAAGAAGAAGATCCACATAAATGCATATAAAATGATTCACTGGTCAAATGCATATCAGCACCTGGTGGGGTGTACTCAGTTGGTCATGGAAATCATGATATGCAATGTGTCCATTTAATTATATTATGTTACCAAAAGTGAGGAACATATGTATATTTATTTGTAGTATAAATTTTAGCTGTGTTATTTTACATGAAGCACTGTTTTGTTACCACCAGCACTCACTGTGTGCTATTTTATATTTCTCTGTCTCTAGAGGGAGAAAGACACTGTGAATGTAGGGGCCA
Organism: Acanthosepion esculentum; assembly: GCA_964036315.1. NCBI lineage: Eukaryota > Metazoa > Mollusca > Cephalopoda > Sepiida > Sepiidae > Acanthosepion > Acanthosepion esculentum. The sequence goes on along the minus strand of OZ038493.1, from coordinate 36,231,158 downwards.
GAACTGCCTGGGGATATTCAGACCAATTCCAAAGAGACTTCATCTGATGATTGCATCAAAGATTGAACTTGACAGTCACCATACAGTGTGAATCCCTGTTGATATGTGCACTCTTCTAAAAATATAGCAAGTTTTAATTATGTTGCCGGCTTATTAAAGTTTCCTAGGATTTTGTACTGACTTCCAGCTGAATTGTGGAAGCCATAATAAAAGAATGGTTCCAGTTTATATCTGATAAATACTTTGTGAAATTTATCTATAACTTTGACCTGTCGAAACTACTGACTGAACATGGAGTGAAACAAGTGACAAATCTAGAGACTACACTCCATATGGAGAAATGGTGACATAGAGAAAATCCCTGGTTGATTGCCTTGACCCAGAATTTGTTTTCTGTTCGAAATAAGCCAATTGCTCACTGTAGCATTGTGCACCACCAAATTGTGCAAATTGTAACTAATTTCCCAAGTGGAATCTTTTGAGGTTGTTCTTTATCTCTCCATAATTTTGTTTTTGTCTGAATTTCTGGGTTTAGAAGTGTAGTGGATATAAACAATTTAGCTCCTAGTACATTTGACCCCCTAAGTTCTTGGTGGATTTGTGTAAGGCCAAAGGAAAAATAAGACAGAATTTGAACAAAGAAATTGATAGGACATTTTACAAAAGAAGAAATGAAATGTAAAAAGTTCAAAGGAACCTTCAGTGTCTGTAGCTGATTACTCACATTCTGCAGGAGTGAAAAGAATACGTCTTTTTGCTAGGAAAAGTCATTAAGAAAAAGATTGATTCTTTCAAATCTCATGCTGCCTGCAATTATTGTCATGGGGTGGGAATCCAAAAATCTTGTCACCTGTGATTATCATCAGTGGGCAGTAATCCAACAGAAGTTACAATTATTTACACTATTTATATTCGGACTATTGTCCTCATCTTTGTTGTTTCTATCACAACATTTTGGTCATTGTATCCTCCGGCCTTGGTTAGGCCCACATGTCACATGTATAAATTCTCCTGGAGTCTGTGTGTGTGTCTGTGTGTGTGTGTGTGTGTGTGTGTATGTATATATATACCGGGTGTAACAGCAAAATTGTCCAAATCGTGTTAACAGCCAAATTGTTCAATTGTGAGATTAAGCTTTAAACTGTTGTATCTTAGAAATGATTAAAGATATCTTACTGGAATTCTCTGAGGTTTTTATAAAACTATTGGACACTTCTTTGAACAATGAGAATGTATTTAGCTCTAAGTTGAAATGATGATCCTTCTTGCTGTTGTAACCTCCTGATCCAGTTTTCCTCTCTACTGTTACCTCTTTTTTAAATTTAGTCACCATTCTCTTGATGGTTCTCTAATGGACTTTGAAGATGGAAGCCAGAGTATGAATGTTGGTACTATTACTGAAGGATGGAATGATCTTTTTCCTCTCACCATTGCTCAGTTGGAAAGACATGGTGGGGTTGACACAAAATGATTTCAACCTTTTCTCTTTCTAACTGAAAAATTCAAATGGTTTTTCAGTGATTCTTATGACAAATATTGTCAAGATGGCTAAATATCTTATCTGAAAACTTGGAAAAAAGAAACTCAATTAGTTTCGTGGTTTTTTTAGATATTAAACATTTTGTGGGATGGACAATTATCCCATGCTGTTGCACGATTTGAACAATTGTGTTGTAACACTGGGTGTATTTCAGCAAAATGTATTAAATTGAATTGGCAGGGTTATAACAGATCATAATTTGGAATAAAATGTCCAAATATCATGTTTTTATTCTGTTTTTGCTTGAGTATTATTATCAGCAAGCTTGGTCATTAATAAGATCTGAATGTCAGTGTTCTTTACCAGGTGAAACCTAATTTTAAACAGAAGTAGAGGGCCTGGTGGAGTAAGGGATAGTGGCTCGGATTGAGGAATCAGAGAGACAAATTAAAATTCCAGTCGAATTCATTACATTCACTTACATGCTAATACACTTGGGAAAAGTATGAATCTTCTTCTTCTCCCACCAGCTATAGGTAAATAGCAGGACAGACCCAGTTCTATAGCCTTGGTCTACCGCAGAAAGAAATGGCAACCTACTGCGGGAGAAAATCTGCCTTGTTAGTCATGTATCAAAAGATACATGATCGCCTAAGCATGTATCACGCATGGCACATGACTGACTGAGAAAGCAATTGCTAATATAATTTGCTTATACAAATAACTTAATGTTGGCAATAGATACCTGACATATCATTTACTATAAAATGTTTAAAACAGCTAAATATTATCAATATCTTAGGACCTTGAAAATCCTCCCTTATGTAAAAAATCAATGTTGTTTATGAATTCGTATATCCTTTCAAGATTGCATCTCGAATACCAATGATCAGAAAACAGTATTCAGCTAAGACACGCCAATCCCATATAAGCGGTGGTCTGGGTAAATTTTATTCAGTGGCCCAAGTGTATGCGCTCGGGTTCTCCACTTTAAAAACTGATGTTGTGTCCCACTCTAACCCCATGAGGTGGGGGTTCTGTGGTAAATAGCGAACACAAAACAACATTAAATTCTTACATTAGTCCTACAAGCCCAATGTTCTCTTGAAAGTTAATTAATCAGTGATCAAAACTTAATACAATTGATCCTCATAAAACAACCAAAATGCAACTGCAAAAAAGCCTTAAAATGCACAAAGCTGTTATTATACAAAATGAATTTCACATTAAATATTTTCCACTGCAGAAGATGCCATTTTAAAATGTGTGTAAATATAAAATTGCCATTTCAAATCTTCTTTTTGAAACTGTTCTACATAACATTACTTATACAATCTGCATATATTTAAATCTCAACTATAACATTCTAAAAAGTGCCATCTTGTTGTTAACAGACTC
>OZ038493.1:36215780-36225780 GCA_964036315.1 Acanthosepion esculentum | reverse complement strand
ACACACACACATATATACATATATGCACCCATTACTACTATTTATGAAGATAGTTCACATTTTTCAAGTGATATTAATGCCTTGAGGATATAAACAAAACATGGTAGTTTTTCTTTTCTTAAGCATTATTTTTCCCTAAAAGACTTTGTTTTCACAGCTCATTTTTCTCAGTGATGTGTGTGTGTTTTATCAAAAGAAACATAAATATTTATTAATTGAAACAAACTAAAGAATTTCAACAAAATTGACATTTAAATATATTTTTTGTTTATTTCTCTATCTTTCTTAAATCCATTCCTTTTTTGTAACATTAAATATCTGACTGCGTTTTTTTAAATAAATTGTCATGGCAAAAACTGTGTTTCTCTTACACCTTACTTTACTGAGATTAATTTTCACTATCAAAGTGATTAAAAAAAATGTAAATAATTATTTTGAAAATAATGTCTTTAAAAAAATTAATCACGAAAGTAACTACCCTTGGACCTCATTGGAAGACTAATTGAAAACCTACTTTATATTGACGTTTTTTTTTTAATTGATTTCGCACCAAGCAAGGCAATAAAGCCACTAAGATACAAGGAGTTACTGAGTGTGGAAGAATTAGGAACAGAAACATTATTAATGAGCAGGAAGGGAAAAGAGAAATCAGGAGGAGAGTAGATAGTGATCGACATTGCTTTTAAATTTTTGGTTTTTATTGCTCTTAATGTGATTTGTTTGATCCTGCAAGCTCCGCAGACATACAATAATTTTGATAAAAAATACCGCTGTCTTCTGTACTTGAGAAGTATTTTCTGTTAGAGTTGATATTACAGAGATATTGAAATAATTCAAACTGATATCAGGTAAGATTGATCTGAAATTTTCATGAGTTGATGTTAATGAGGTTTTAAAATGCAATGATTAGCAAAATCATTAAGTCCAGTCTGATTCTTACATTAATACAAAAATAAAGATTGCTAGCCATTGTCAAAGAAGTATGTTGCATTTTAGAAAAATAAGAATTTCTTCTGTTGTGACTGATAATCATAAATAAGCTACACCTAATTGGTAGCATTATTTGAACGAGCTCCTCAACATTGTCCTGATCTATCACTAGACAATCACTGTAAGGAAATAAGTATTGATGCAGTAAGACAAGTGTGAATTATAATAGTCATGTGAAAATGAATTTGCTTGGACAGTGCACTGAACCCCAAGACAAATATCAAAGGCATTACTTGCTATCGGATAACATTTGAAGGTATCAGGTGTTAATTAGATACAAATAAGACTTTCCCTGAGGTGTCAGTTCTTGTCAAGGGATTATGATATTGTAATGTTGTCGGACACCTTTGTGGGGAACTTGTCACCACGGTATGATTGATAAGACATTGAATTCAGCTGTATGACAGGACAATCATATTATAACAACCATGATGGCTGACTGCGTCCGCAGGTGGTGCTTCTCATCAACTGGAGAAGGCATGTTGCTGCAGGTCTTGGACTGAATCAATGTTTTGCAAATAGATTAAGTAGACTGTTTGATTTGAATCTGTTGTCGTCATTTGAAACTCTTGATCTTTTCAAAGAAGAAATTCAATAAAATAAAAAGAAAGAAACAATTGTATAATTTTAAAAAATATATGTGGTGGACTCTCCCGTCAAATTCAACGTATGAGGGTCAAGCAGCTCAGTTCCTAGGAACTGACAGCCAGACACCAGCACATATGATCTGATTATAGTGGTGAAGGCTTTGTGCAGAACCAACGACACTTTTCGAAAGGCCGAAACAGAAACCTGGTGCACTATGTGCCACAAGGTCCTCAAATGACCCTCCGCAGGTTTTGAATTCAGAGTTGTCCTTCTCCTAGACCAGTTACCATTCAAGGCTATAAAACCCAGTTTGTCCTGCTGTTTACTCATAGCTGGAGGGAAAAGCAGAGGATTAATACCTTTCCCAAGGGTATTAGCATGTAGGTGAATGTAATGGATTTGATTGGAATTTGAACTCGGCACTCCGATTCCTCAATCCAAGCCACTATCCACTACTCCACTGTGTATAATTTAAAAAAATATATGTGCACTCATTAAAATCTATATGAATCTTTATTATCTTATCATAAGTGCTATATTTCTTTCACATCAAGTCTCGAAAGAATATTATTTTTACATGTAATGTGTATCCTTTTATTCTTTTACTAGCTGTGATAGCCAACACAATGCAAGCCAAGTCCCCTGACTTTAATTTTCATCACTTTGCAGTTATTTCTTGTTCTCTGCCAGGAAATGATATTAACAAAATTGCCATCATCATTTTTTTAACTAAGTTACTTAGTTATTCAAATAAAGACATTTTATTACTGAAAATGGTAACCACTTTAGCATTTAGATTACAACTTGCGAATAAAAAGTAAGCAATTTTAAAATTGTTTTTAATAGTATATAAAATAAACAACTGAAACCATTCAGTAGGCTTAAAAACTTTTTTAATGCTTGTTTATTTCTGCAAAAATGAACAAAAGGATCGGATATTTATAATGGCCATAAAAAGACCAGATTGGAAATGATTAAAAACATATTTTTAAAATTTGATATATAAAGTTGAATATGCAAATTATCCCCATCAAACAAAAATCACTAAATTAAATCATATATACTGGTAGATATCAATGATACTCAAATTTATTGGATCTTGCAAGTTTCTATATTTGCACATCCAGACACACTGAAAATGGATTATATATATATATATATATATATATATATATATATATATATATATATATGTATAATTTGATAACTTCCAATTAGACATATATAGCCACTTTGAGTTTTATATAATAAACAAAGAGGACATTTATACTTAACAGAGGGTTTTGAAAATTTGATACTCACAGGATACTGAAGGCAAGAGGGACTGAGGAAAACAACGCATAACCTACCAAGTGAGCTTGAGTAAATGGATCACGGAACAGTATTAAGGACAAATAATGAAAAGACAACATTTATTAAGCGCTACAAAAGTCATTAAATCATGGACAGCGATGATCGGCAACATCCTCCACAGCACGTAGAAGTTAAATTTTAAATATATATATATATATATATATATATGAAAACATTTCTTTTTTTCATTTACGTTTACTTTGGAATTTCGTGACTCTATAGATTATATAACCACTTGTCAGAGAAGAGTTAAACAAAACCTGCTTTCTTTAAATGCCTCCTTATCAATAAAGCATTGAAAAAAGCAGCAATTTTGACTTCAAAAACAGTATTTTAAATTAACACACACACACACACATATATATATATATTATTTTGTATGTGGAGTACTTAGTGGAAAGTGCTCAATATCAGTGATAGAGCTAACATATTCAGTTGTATGGATATGAGTTTGTGACCACTTTTGTGATCATCAGACAAACTGGTTTTTTAAAATTGGATCTATTTATGCTTGTTTGACTATATTTGGTCATGGGTGGGGGAAATTGTGTGAACTAAAATGTGTACACCTGTATGTGTGTGATAGTGCCATCCTGCACAGGCTTGGAGGGGAATTCCCCCTCCAACCACCAAAACATAGTCAAACTAGCATAAATAGATCCGGTGTTAAAAAAAGAAACCAGTTTGTCCTGAAAACCCAGGGTCACAAACTCATACCCATACAACTGAATACATACATATATATATATATATATACATATATATATATATATATATATATATATATATATATATGAAACAGAAAGCTAGTTAAAAGCATTTTGAACCCAAAAGATTTTTTGTGTTTTAAATAAAAAAAAGTTATCTTCCTCATCCTTTTCAGAAAATCAAGTTCAATGTAAAGAAATCTGATAAATTGTTTGAACTTGGTGCAAACATCCAGTAATGAAATCTTCATGCTTCTCATCATTAATGAATTCCTTAACTATTTTTTACATTTAAATTCACATTTCATTGTCAAGATTCTAACTAAAGTCTTCCTCCAGTCATCATATCACAATATGGATTTGCTGGAAAGTTCTCAGCCCAAACCACTTCGCAAAATCTGAACAGTTTTTTTTTTTTGAGCAAGCAAAATGATAATGCCACTCATAATGAAAATGTAAGAGAATGAGTAAAAGGAACTGGAAACCCAATCCTAACCAGGAAACAAGGGATAAACCTCTACTCCTGTTCAAAAGACTGTGTAGGAGTGTGAACAGGACAATAGATAAACCTATCTATGTGTTTTGGAATCTTTCTTGATCAGGCTGAGAACTTTGAAGCAATCCCTAATATCAACAAAATAAAAGGATCCTTTATGAAATAAATCTATCCAAGAAAAAAAAATAAGTAAGCAGATACCCCTCTATTTCATAATAAAAAGGTCAGAGATAAAAGGTACTGAATATGATTCTCTGTACTGGAACCAATTATACAAAGCAACTGATAGCTATGATTATATTTGCATATATATATATATATATATATATATATATATCCCTGATGAGTATCGCTTGGGTAGCAAACGTATATTTTATAACAAGCGATTTTTGATAGATAAGCAAAATTCTTTCCAAATATTTTACTTTTTGGAGCATTAGAAAATAGTCATATACCTTTATCTAACTAATAAGCTCAGTCAGTACTTGGATGGGGGACTGCTCTAACTCCTTAGCATTCGACCTGCCACAAAAATATTGGCTCTCAAGGTTCAGCCTGCACTAATCTGCCCCATGTATACTCTGCCATAATATATAACAACATCATTGCAAACAACACAAGAAGAGATGCAAACAGTGAGATATTGACCAGAAACAGTGAGACTTTGAGAACCAATATTTGGTGGGGGTGAGTATGTTGAATGCTAAAGGGTTAAATAACTGACAAGGTACAAATTGATAAATTATTTAATTAATCTCTAGCCGACATGCATCAGCTCTGTCAAATTCATAATGCATTGGATCTGGCAATGATTGGTGATAATTAAGGATACTTGTTAAACTCCAAATTTTTCAAAAAGGCAGTTTATTCTATTATTAATATTATTATTTTAAATTAATCATGACTGGTATCAATTGTGTTTGATTCCATTTTAGAGATCATAAGGGCTGATCTCGACCCAGACTCAGAATGGCAAGCTTGTTAAATATGCTCAAATTCTTCAAAATATGAGGTTATTAATTATTTATGACCAGTATTTTTTTACCTAATTCTGATTATTTTTTTAATCATTTCACCCCAAGCAAGGTGATAATACCACTAGGAGGTTGAGGGGGGGGTAAAAGGAGTAAAAAGCATGGGAAGACTAATGAGACGTAAAGAAAGGACAATAAAGGAATTTTGTTCAGAAAGACAGAAGATGATAATTGATGTTTGTTTTTAAATTTTTGGAGATTGTAGGTGGCAGTGAGCAAGAAATTGGAAAGGAGTTCCACATGTGAGAAGTGTGAGAAAAGAAACTATTACAATAGAAGTAGTGGTTGTATCTAGCTAGTTCAACAGTAAAACAGTGAGACTTAGTTGCCGATGTAGAAGCACTCTTAAATTCATGTAGTCAAGGCACTTAGGTAAACAGCTCATCAGAACAGTTGCCATGAAAATATTTGTAGAAAAGACAGAGGGAAGCCAAGTCAAGTTGGTGAGAAATTGACTGCAGTTGAGATGCCAGATCAGATATCAGGTACCTTACGGACCCTTCTTTGAATTTTATCAAGAATCTTGAAATATACAACGGGAGCAATAGACCCGATATAATAGCAGTATTCAATGCATAGATGAATAATAGATTCCTAAATGTGTAAGATGAATATTGACAAGGTAATTTTCAGGCATGACACAGGGAACCAACTGTTGTAACCATCATTTTATAGTCATTAACAAAAACAGCATGGATCAGAAATAAAAAAAATAAAAAGATTTAAAAAAGCCTTTGGTGAATTTTGAGCTCTGTCTGTCCAAGACTTTACCAATTAGTTCACAAAGCTAACCAGTTGCAGAATCTGAATTCTAACTATTATAGCTTTCAATCTTATGGCCATATCACATTGAAACACTGATTCTCATCCGATCACTGAAGTTAAGCAACATCGAACATGGTCTAGATAGGTGACTGCTTGGGAATACCAGGTGCTGTAAGCTTGGATGTGTGGGTGGCATAATAGATAATGGCTAGAAATTGGAGAGCCAAGTTTGAATCCATTTATTTCCAAAATAATCCAAGAATGTTTCTATTTTAAATAAACTTAAAAAGGTTGATAAACAATAAAAACAAATCAATCCATCTTTCATCTCTGAGGCTGTCATTCTATAGTCATCAGTAACAAGTATTAATTGGAAAAAAATAGCTGTTTTATTTACTAATGTCTTTTGTACTAATCTCAACTCAAATCAATGTGTAAGTATATGTACATATCAAAGCCTGGTGTAAGGTATTTTATGAGTTAAAAAATCTCTGTCTATATTTCTTAGATGAAGTATTGTAACTATTTACATAGCCTAGTGGATAAAAGCATTGGTTGAAGTAATCCAGTGACTTGACCCAAAGAGTTGTGAGTTCAATACTTGACCATAGTAGAGGTGAACAAAAACTTGGTGAGTTACTAAAGGGAAATAACTGAAACTGAGATATCCAGAAGAGCTATGGCATGTGGAACTAGAACAATATACTCCAGTAAACTATATAAAGGCTTTGGTTTGAAATTCCAAATTATATAACCTGAAGAAGTTCAGAGCTCACAGTGGTCAAATCATGAATATGGCAATAAAGATGAAGACAAGACTCTGAACAATGTAAATAGTGTAAAGGGTTAAGAAATGGCCAATTTTGTAGTGAGTTTTTCTTTTTTATAACCAAATAACGGTTTATGCTTTCATTCACTTGGGTTTCTGATGGGGTTCATAGAAAGAAGGTAACAGATTTAAATCAGATGGAAGGCATTGCCTTACACATTAGATGAACATGAAATAGATGGTCACATTATCAATTAATCATGAATTATTTGCGTTATTCCTAAAGAAAACAATTTTAAGTGTATTTAAGACTCTGAACATTATTGATCTTGTTTAAGATTATTTTGAAATTAGAAATTGACTTTGAGTTTATCAGCTTTTTGTTTTTACGCATGTGCTGTGTTTAAAGTTTTCTCCATTAATATTTGTGATGGAATTCTATTTTTTAAAAAATCACCATCAAAATTTGGCTTGTTTCTTTCTTTCTTTTTTTTTTTTTTTTGTTACATATCTTTAAACTTGAAAGGTGAGAGAAAACTTTAACCAAAAGGCTATTCATCTCTGAGTGTGTGTATGTGTGTGTTTTTTTTTTTTTTCTTCTCTTATACCATTTATTTTAATTTCTTTTTAGAATTGCTTTTTTGGGAATATTTGGTTAAATCACCAGTCAGAAAAATTAGGGAGAAAGCAAAAACCCAAAAAATCACATCCACCTTGTAAAGTCTCTGTCAGGTGATCACTTGCATTTATTTTCTCTTTTTACCCATTGTGCCTCTTCTCACATTTCTCAACGCATCACTCTGCTCTCATTGTTCATTGGCTGTGGTCTTTTTTCTTTCTGCTTACCTATGACAATTAATTAAAATTCAATCACTGACTTAAAAAAAAACAGGTTTTATTTATTGCTGTCAACTTTGAAGAGTATATTCAGCAATGCTTTGTTATAAAGTCAACTTCAATTTATATAAATTATTCTCCTCCCCGCCAACTCCCAAAATGTCCGTCATTTTCCAAAGATTGTCAGTGGTTCATTCCCACTCCCAACACTCCCACTAAAAAGGCTGACACTGTCCAATTGTTAGGCCCTCATTACAGTATTGTAACATCTTGGATATTCCTTTTGTCATGGATTGATATTTTGATCAATACATTTCTTTGTCCTTTTTTTTTCTTTCGATTTTTCATTTTTAGTTCTTTCTGTTCTTGTTGTGTCTTTTCCGCCTTGCAGCATTACTCCTATCTCTGTCCACTTAGGTAATTGAGACATATTTAGGCCTGAATGATTTGAAAAGAAAGAAAAAAAATTGGCCAGGAATTCCAGTCAGATGCTAACTCGTTAGGAAATTATTATTTCTTCCTCTTTGTTTAATTACAGTTTGACAATTACAATTAATCTGCAAAATAGCTATTTCCTTGCTGCCTTATGCTACCACAAATGTAATAAAATTTCATCATAGACTTCTACATGGACAATGTAGACGGTTATTGAAATATTCAGATGGATGTGTGTCTATCTTGGTGTAAAGATATGTTGAGGAATATACATGAAAGTGAATGTTTTTTATTCCATTCATACGCACACAGTCACTTAGCATTTTAATGTATGTATCTTTCTGATAGAGTTTATAAAATTATGGATTTTTTAATATGCACATACATGTGAATATATACAAGAATGTGGAATTTGTTGTTTCTTTGTGTGCATGTGTACTATGTGTGTGTGTGTGCGGATTTGTTTCTTTGTGGATGTCCACACACACACACACACACACATTGTAATTTCCCCAGCATTGCTTAGATGTGGCACAATGCCGAAAGCAGGGGGCACCCAGTGAGGATTGAACTCACTACTCAGTCGTAATTGTTCTAATGAGACAAGCTTGCTAACCATTACACCGCCTCAGGGTACCCCCACACACATATGTGTGTGTGTGTGTGTTAGTAATCCATATAAGTGTGTGTGTGTATGTATGTATGTATATATATATATATATATATATCGTGTATTTTGGTAGCAATCCCTCCTTTTACAAGTTTCATTAAAGACAACTGACAAGGCACTGCCTGCAATTCAGCTTAGTATTTAATTTTACTTCTATTCCTAAAAGGGTTTACTTTTCTGGACATAAAATGTGTAAAAACTGTCCAAAAGTTGTGCATATCGGAGCACTTTCAGCTATTCATTTAGCCATTATCAAGGGCTATTTCTATTTTTTATTTTTAACCTTGTGTGTGATTTTCTTTTTAATGTATGTATCTGAAGTTATCGGAATGTTTTATTTTATAAACATGGTAATCATGTTTTAGCCATGTTCATAGTTAATGTTATTGAGTGTGGGCTTTTTTTTTTAGACCTTCCATTATTTTTTATCCTTTATTATCTATTACATGTGGATGAGGCTATTATAATTGTATTTTCTAATATTTTCTTGCAGATGGGGTTCTGGAAGTTTCCTTGTGTTTAAATGAGTCCTAAGTGAGCTATGGTCAGATACGTGTAACATGAGTGATCCAGATAGGCATGTAGTGGTATGACCAATATAATTTTTTATGAGTTTGGTTTGAACAAAAACATGGATCCTTAAGGGACATAAATACATACATACACACACACACACACATATATATAATTGTATGACAATATCGTGCATATGTGTGGTCCAACTAACATAACAAATTTAGTCCAATGAAGACTGAAGGACAAAACGAGTCAGAAGAAAACTTTTCCACTTTGTCATACAATTTTCCCTAATATATATTATCTCATACATACATACCTACATATACATATAATATATATATATATATATATATATATATATATATATATATATATACTCATACATATGTGAATATATATATATATATATATATATAAAAGAGATACTCATACATACGTGAATATATATATATATATATATATATTTAGTTTACGAAAAACTAGGTAATCCGTATGGGTAGACCCAATGAGGATAAGATCCAGAGAGCTCAATGTAAATCAGAGCTAATAATTTAAATAAAAACAGATTACTTTAAGGTTCCATATAATAAATTATTTCACCACAGCCCTTTTAAATGACAGTGGATCATCAGATTTATTTCCAAATAAGGTTTGGAAATAAATCTGATGATCCACTGTCCTTTAAAAGGGCTGTGGTGAAATAATTTATTATATGGAACCTTAAAGTAATCTGTTTTTATTTAAAATATATATATATATATATATATATATATATATATATATATATATATATGAAAGGCAGGATGTGTTTGTAACGAATGCACGGCCGCAATTTTC
>OZ038493.1:36113280-36213280 GCA_964036315.1 Acanthosepion esculentum | reverse complement strand
ATTTATAATATTTATGCACTGTAAATTTACATTGAGCACTATTTTGTAAAAATAAAAAATATCAATAAGAACACTGGATTATATATCTTACTGTTCTTTCTTTTTATATATATATATATATATATATATATATATATACAAAAAGTAAATTTTACATATAATATATTGGTAGATGTTAAAGTTTGCTTCCATCAACATAAGGCCATATGTGATTGAAGAAGGTGAAGATGAATGGGTTCCACTAATATACCAAATGGAAAAATCCTGCTTTCTTTGAAAATCAGCATTTAAAATAAGATGATTTTGTTCTTTTACCTAGTCTTGAACACTCATTGCTGGAGTCAGTGGGAAGTATTTAACAACCATAGCTACCACAGCAGGTGTGTGTGTGTGTGTGTGTTTTATACCTATGTACATATTTTTGTATTAATACAGTGTGTGTGCAAATAAATATTTTTCTAAATCTTGAAGAATAAACAATTGCATAAAATGCAATAGAAATCTCCCAAAATAGACAAAGCTTGTCAGGTGCACAAGACAAAATAATTGTGGCAGATTACTTCAGAATTTAGCCCAAAAGATGAAATATAACATCAGGAAATTAGAGTGAAATAAAGAACATTCTTATAGTTTAATGGTAAATTAAGGCACATTCATTCATGTAGTTTTTTCTCTCACTCATATATATAGACACACACACACACACACTACACACACATATATATATATATATATATATATATATATATATATATATAATAGCGGGCCACTCTTATTCAAGGATACCTATCTACTAGGGCAGCTAACCAATCACTATTGCAGACACTGGCTCAGGCACATTTGTGTTTACTGTGGTTTATGCTGCAACTATGCAGTTTCTGGGAGAGTGCATGTTATCTAGCATGGTCTACAATTTGAACAAGGCCACGATGACATGTGGCTTTGTGCTAGTACAGCTATTGATGGCCATCAAGAGTTCCATCTACCCAATTTCACTCACAAGGCTTGAATCATCTCGTGGTATGGTTTTTAGACACTTTACAAAGGTGCCACATGCTGGGATTGACCGCGATCCATTCCGATAACATCAGGAAGTCTCCTTCCTAACAAATCAACCATTGTGAGATTCAAACCTAGATCTCATGGTCAGAAAGCGAACATTGTGACCACTCAGACACATATCCATATATATATATATATATATATATATATATATATATATGAAGAATAATACAATTCAGATGCAACAAGGAAGGTCTTCAGTGATGCACTGTCTTCATAGCCGATTTCGGGTTTCGCATCATATCGGCTCCAACAGCAACCCCGACCTAATTCCACAAGATTCAGGCCGCCTCCTTGATAGCGTTTTGCTATGCACTTCGACATTGCAAAAAAGATAAATAAAATATGGCTAGGATTCCGACCGTTCTTATTGACATACGTCAGTCAACATCAGCCAATGAAATAAGGACTTTCCCCCCTTCCCTCCTATATAGTCTTGTATTTTGCTACATCCGGTTTCGATCTATTTCCTGGGATTCGTAACGAGGTAAGCTGGACTCGTTCTTGCAAGGTTCAATCCAATGTTTTACATTTCATTAAATACTAATTCAATAACTTAACTCTACCACTTACATTACCCCCCGCCAAAAAAAAAAAAAAAAATATACAAAAAAAACCCCCCTCAATAATTCTTACTATTCTATAACAATCTCTAAGTCTAACCCTATATGAAACCGTTCATTACAAAGTTATCTTGTACTATTTATTTTAAAATTTCTTACTAGTTTTGTAACCTATCAATTAAAACAGAACAATGGCCTAATCTAAGCAAGGAAAAATAATAATAAAAATATTACTTTCAAACCTAAAAAGCTAAGGTAATTTAGACTAATTTACGAAACAGTTCATTGCAAACTTGTCTCGTCTTACTATCTATTGAGATATATATATATATATCCGATGTGATGAGAATGAAAGTAATATACAAATTCTAACGTTCATAGCATTAATCCAAAAGAGTGCTCGATACCGATAGTAGAGTGATAATTATTTATTTATTATAATTTTATCATGTAGACAAAGTAAAATGGTTTTATCTATATGATAAAATTATAATAAATAAATATATATATATGTTCATCTATGGATAACATGCAAAAAGTTGTACATAATTTTTGAGTTGTTTTCGGAAAATCATTTTGATTCCAACCATTGTTTAGACAACTGACCACATTCTTATAAATGTTGTTTTCTTACAGTTTATCTCTTCCATGTATAATCCCCCTGCCATGACCTGAAATAAAACAACCCTATATTGATTCAACACTTGAGGAAGGCCCAAGAAGGAATCAACCAAAATGTTATAATACCAACCAAAACAACAATAAAAAAAAAGAGAGATCAATAGTTGAAACATGACAATAACATGATGGAATGACAATAACTCAACTGAAAAATATAGAAGGCTGTAGAATGGATCAACCAAAATGTGGTACTAATCAAAACAACATAAGATGTTGAGAGTTCAAACAAAATATATAAAATCTTTCTTTTGTAAGGGATTCACACACAAAGGTAAATTTGGGTAGACACTCATATACATATATAGATAGACTAGCACACTGAATGACGTACACACATTATCAAGATATGTATAAAGTACATTTAGATAAATATAAAAACAAATTGTTTTTCTACATATACATTTCTGAATTATATATGAAAATGTATTTGCACTTGTTTTCGTGACTCTGAAATACCTACATATATATATATATATATATATAGTATTTAGTTCATGACATATTTTTATTTGGTTTGTACTTCGTGTATAGCCATGGGATCTATATTGAAAGATGAAAAAAAGGAGAAAAAAAAAAAAACTCCTTTCCCCACCATACTACACGAAAATATAACAACAACAATAAGAAAAAGGTAGAAAAAAAGACTTGAAAACCCCAAGCAAGTCAAGCCTATTATGTTATTACAGTATCTTTCTTAAAAAATGCCTGGCCATCATTTCTCGTGAGCATTTGCACCTTAAGGGCAGCCAGTAGGAAGTGGTCCATGTCCATTGAAGTATTAAATCTGGACCTGGTACCACATCTGCAGAAACGGGCTGCACACTGAGTGTTTAGCTAATGGAATCCCCAAGTATTTCTATCCAGAAGGAAGGACGTTCGTGATCTAATGCAAGGTGCTTGTTCCAACGTCATTGATAATACGTATTTTTCTTTTTTCCTTTTTCTTGCGAGTGGGTAGAAAGAGGTGTCATGGTGGTTTCTGAGGCCTTTTTAGTTGACACCAGGGAAATGAAAACACAGTAGCATATCATGCAGAACCAAACCAACCAAACAGGACCAGCTGCAGCTGGGTGTCAGGCCACAAGACCTGGGGATATTCAACATTCTGTCCCTCATCTTAACAAATTGTTTTCTTTCCTTCGTATTACTGTCAACAGAACTTTTCCATTGTTTTATTTGTTTTTAGGAATTTCTACTAAATTGACAACAACATTTGTTAAACCCTATAAAAATTAAATGATACATTATAAAATATGAATGAAATAAGTTCTAATCATAATGGTAATTAATTAACAATATTGAAACACCAGTTAAAAGATTCAAGCTGTTTTCAAAAGGTACCATTTACAAATGCTGAAAAACTTAACAAAGTGGATAATAGATTGTTGATTTTCATACCTCCCATAATGTTACCAATCAAAAAATATTTCTATTTGAGACTAACAGTATATTACTTGATTCGGTAAAAGTAAAACTGTATAACATACTATAAAACAAATTCCAAATAAATGCTAATATATTTAATGATTTCAGTCCAAGCAAGGCAATAAAGCCACTAAGATGCAAGGTAACTTAGTGTTAGACAGTATGATTATTAATACTATTAAGGAGAGAGAACATAATAAAAGAGCAAAAATCAAGAAGACAAGATAACTATTGACATTGCATTTAAATTTTTGAAGATCAATGTTGACTGAGAAGCAAGAAGCCGGAAAAGAGTTCTACGATTGAGAAGTGTGAGAGAAGAAACTGCTAGCATAGAATTTACAGTTACAACGAGCCATTTCAAATGTAAGATGATGAGACCTTGCTGCCAATCTAATACTGCACTTGAATTCATAAAGTCTTGGTATCATAGAGGAAAACTCATTAGAACAATTACCATGACAATATTTATAGAAAAAGGCACGGGGAAATTTCATTACAGCAGTGGAAAGTGAGTGAAGGCGTGATACCAAGTTAGGAGCAATACACACACACACACACACACATATATATATATATATATATATATATATATGTATTTTAATTTCTGTTGTTCCCAGTTCCACCCTGACCCGGGGTGGTATCCCCTGTTAGGGTTCGAGCTATGGGGAAAACAGTTAACCCCCAAACTGGGGTCAAAACACTGTGAAAATATAAAAATAGATTTTTATAGTAAAAATACCAGCAATACATATGTTACAATATATATATATATATATATATATATATATATATATATATATATATATATATATATTACCAGCAATACATTTGACTCTTGACAAAACCCTCTTTACAAAAATACGTCAATGAAACCTGATCAACAAAATGATTTCTTACAAAGAATACATATTCTATTCATATGAACATATCCTAAAAAACTTGTCAGCATTCAATAACCCATTGAAGTGTTGATATACTGTAAAACAAAATAAACATAAACATAAATACTTATTGATGTTTTAACCTGACATTATAAACATTATATTTTGTGTGTATGCATGTTTGAATAGGCATCACTACTTTTTTTTTTAAATTAATGTCTACAAGTCTAGACATCAAAAGTGTCAGTAAACAGAATGTGCTTCCTGACAGGAATCAAAGCTGTCCCCTTTTACCCTGGGAAACCACTTTCAAAACAAGTGTACTTAACCATTGAGCCATGGGAAGACATCATAGCAAAGCAAAGCTCAGTTACTCTATTAAAAAAAAAAATGTTATATTAGAAAAATTCATTGTTCAGAAAATTACTTTAATCCAGGTACCAAAATAAATTTTGCAGATACCAAAAAAAAGAGTTTTAAAAAGTCTTTATCAGAAATCTGTGTGACCAAACTTTTCAAAGAGCTCATGCTCATATATATATATATATATATATATATATATATATATATATATATATAAGCATTAGCTCATCAGAAAAAAAACATAAGAAGTTTGGTCATATATATATATATATATATATATATATATATATATATATTGCCATGGAAATGCCCAGACCTATATCAGTTGTGCTTTGACATTTGGGGAGTCAGTGTAAATACCAGATAGGCTGTTCATGGCAAGACAATTTAAATTATCAGAGTTCAAATGAGGCAAGATAGTGGATGCCAGATGAAAGAGACATTCTATTTCTAAAATTGTGGGAACATTTGACATCCATTGATCTGCAGTGTCACAGGTGTACCAGGAATATCTGATGGATGGTATTACTGACCACAGGTCCTTAATTATCATGACCAAAGGCATTTGGCTAGAATTGTCTGTGGTAACAGACACGTGACACTGGCTCAAATTACATCTGCATTTAATGCTGGAAGATAAAGATGCACATCTAGCTGGGCAGTCCAGTGTTCTTTGATTTTCATGAGATATGGAAACAGAAGATCCATCAGGGTGCTCCTGTTAACATCACAATACTTCAGACACGGCTTTACTTTGCCTTGTGATATTACTAATTGGAATCTGGAAGACTGACAGAGTTTGATGATTCTTGGTTACAGTTTTTTTTTTTGGTGGGGTGTGGAGTAGTCTATTAATAGGGTTTGGATCTGACAAAATCCCATAAGGTTATAGACCCCAGTTGTCTTTAAATTATCCTCATAAACTTTACTTCTAACACCTCCTCTTACACTCATATCACACAATAACCATTTAAACAGGAATCCTTGTGTCCTGTATTTGGCGAACATTATAATAGAAAAGGGTCCTTGCAGACTGGCAATGGCTCCATAATTCTGTTAGACATGTTGGTATGAGTCGGGTTAACTGAACTCCCTGAGCATATCATTAACCAGTAATCATTCGTGGCCAATCCTTGTACCCACAAAATAATGGATTATTTCAGTACTATGTCACTGGGCCCAAATTACTCAAAATTAATACTGGGTGCATTCTGGAGATTTCTGATGAATGTAGGGGCTAACACATTTTCCCAATATGAACCCAATTGAGCATTTACAGGATTTGATGGCGAGGTCAGTTCCTGCACAAAATCCTGCACCTTTAAATAGATGGATAGCTATTAAGACTATAGGACTTAACATCTCTCCAGACGTATTCTAAGCATTTGTGGAATCAATGTCATGTCAGATTTGCTAGGCTAGAGGGGCTTGTACATAAGACAGGGCACCTATCCTATGACTTATGGTACATTAGCATGCATTTCTATACTTACATACACATGTTTTTAATCATTTCATGCCAAATGGAACAATAAAGACACAAGAGGTGACTTAGTGTAAGAGAATATGATTAAAAGAAAATGCTATTAAGGAGAGTGAACAATGAAAGAACAGACATTAAAAGATGGAAGATAACAGTTAACATTACATTTAAATTTTTGAAGATGAATGTCAACTGGGAACGCAAGAATCCAGAATAAATTTCCACAAGAAAATGTTAGCATAGAACTTAGGATTACACCTAGCTATTTCAACTATAAAATGATGAGACCTTTTTGTTAATCTAGTACTACACTTAAATTATATATGTAATTATGTGACCCATATGTGTGTCTATATTTTGTAATCATGTAACGTGTGTATAAATTATAGTCAAGATATATATATATTAGTCTATTAGGTCTTGTCTCCCAATATGTATCTATGCAAGACCAGACCTAGATAAAAACAACACAGAATTCACCAAAGATGTCATTCAAGGAATAATCACTGCCAATATAAAAACTAACAATTAAATAATTAAAAATTAAACTTTACCACAGAGACACTTAAAGGCACTAAGAAATAAAGCAATCCACATTACTTCCATGGACAAGGGGGGGGGGGTGTTATTTTGAATAAGAACACACACAATGATAAAATGTATTTACTACTCAATGATACCAACACATATGCAAAAGTAAATGAATAGAAAATAATTAATGAAATACAAAAATTTAATGAGGTGATTAGGAAACCAATTAAAAATGAAAACAAATCATGGTATAGACTAATAGAATAACACCTGAAAACACCCAAACTTCATGGTCCACAAAGCAGGCATCCCAATGTGCCCCGTTATTTCAGGTATTGGTAGTGCACCCCACAAACCGACAAAAAACATAACAAAAAATTTAACACCTCTCCTTGGAATAATCAACCCATCACATATGAAAAATTTAGACAACTGAGTTGAAAATCTAAGGGAAACAAATATGACTTACACTCTAGATATAAAATCCCTTTACACCAACTTTCCAGTTAATAAATGCTTAAATCTTTCAAAAAAGCATTGAACACAATCAAAGATAAACTTCTCCCTACCAATGGCTAAAATAATAAAACTCTCCCGTCTCATCACCAATCAATGTTATTTCACAATAATTTTTATAAACAAAAGTTTGAATTACCAATCTGATCACTTGTAAGCGGAGTGATGGCCTGTATTTTCTTAGAATTTCTTGAATCTGATCCTTTGTAAAATATTTTACCGACACAATAAACATAGTTTCAATATATTGATGATGCTCTGTTAATAAATCCTCATGATACTCTGATTTAGTTGATCTTGTACATAAACTAAAGAAAGTCGAATATACAATAGAATTTACATATGAAATGGAAGAAAACAATACTTTACCTTTCCTAAATATCATGCAACATTACGTCAATAGTAGCTTAAAAATTAGTGTTCACTGAAAATCAGCTAATAAAAATGATATAAATTTCTATTCTCATCATAACAATAAAATAAAATTTGGAATAATCATTTGATTCTATTTAAGAGCACTCAGAATTTACAAGAACAGGAGAAATACATTGAAAATACTTTCAAGCTCCTCCAATACCCTATTTCATATTCAATGTGAAACAAAAGGCTCTTAAAATATTTAAAAATAGAAAAGCATTCCTTCTTAACAAAGACAACAAATCAAAATATATTTTTCTACCCACCAACTCTCTCACAACTAGAATTGAAAAGAATTTATCTAAAACTAAACTAAACATAAAATTTATAAAAACTATGTCTTAAACAATAAAATACTGAATACAAAACAAAATAATAAGCTAAAACTTGAAAGAGAAATTTACTCTGTTACCTGTAATAATTGCCACAAGGAATACATCAAAATAAAATCCTTGCATTTGCCTTGATAAAGTCCCTTTGAGAATGTAACACACCACCTAAGATAATTTTCCTTTTGTCTTTATCTATAATATATATATATATATATATATATATATATATATATATATATATATATATATGTGTGTGTGTGTGATAGGAAAAAGAACAAATAAGAAATGTTTATAAATCTAGCATGTTTCACTTTCATTACAGCTTCATCAGAGAATGGGCTAGAAAGATAAAAGAAATTCTGGTATTTTTATTTTTGTATTGTTTGATTTGCATTGGTTGAGCAGGCTTCACTTGCATTGGATTTGTTAAGCAGTGTTAGTATAATTTATGTCACTTTGAACTCAAGGAGAGATGATGCATCCTTTTGAAGCTCCCCACAAAATTAATGTATTTCAAACCTAACCCCAAAAAACATAAATATTGCTTTATATATGTATCATAATTCTAGTTTGCCTACTTGGGATATGGATGATAATACATATTTGTAAGTATGATCGTGATTGTCTGCATGTTGATTTGATCCCAATTCATATATATATATATATATATATATATATATATGACATCAGCTTTTTTATAGTATGAAATACAATTTCAGGAAAATGTCCTGTTCAAGTCCTATATTTCTCCTTTTGAATACAAATCATGTATATTTTGATTCTCAATATTATTACATGCAGAAGAAATAAATCTTTGCTGTATTGTACTTTCTACAATAGTTAATTACAAATAAAGAAAAGGGAGATTCTTTCAATCTAAAAATAGTTTCTGGCTTTAAATAACCTGCAAAGGGTTGATAAGCTGTACAAAACAAATCAATCAATAAAAAATGTTCTTTTATAGAATGGTGTAATCTCCTTTTGGAAATATTCAATAATGAATCAAATAAATCTGTGGATAGTTCAAGGAAAAAGATGTTGTTAAGAAACATCGAAAACTGAATAAAATAAACACAAACAAGACTTTTGTAACAGTAAGTTGTTGAGATTCAGTTAGTATCACTACTTGGATATTGACTACTAAAATCAATATAGTTAAATTCCCAGATCAACTCTGTGGACAAGACATATTGGTATAAAATGACAATTGGAAAAATCTTAGATCTTGCCGACATGGAGAAAAAAAAAAAAAAAAATCTCTTACTATAAATGTAATTTACATTAACCAGAAAAAAAAGGCTTGGACAGAAGCGTCTATGTTTTTAAATTTGGATTTTAATGTAACTATAACTACAGAGATATTTCGATTTCATTTTTGCCTTGAAAAAGTCAGAAGACGAAACGCGTCGGCAAGATCTAAGATTTTTCCAATTGTCATTTTTATACCAATAAAAACAATATGTATATATATACCTTGACAACAAACCCAGTGTTAATTTATTTTTTTAGGTAAGTAAATTTCAGATATAATTAAAAAATTAACATATAAGTTATAAATAACTATAAAACATATATATATATATATAATTTATTTCTCTTGTAAGATGTTTAGAATTAATTATCTCTATCATTTCTTAAACAGATGGACTGTCATTGCATTTGATACCTTTATTCAGAATCATTTGTCATGGCACTTTTTTATTTCTCTTATAGCAATCTTTTGTATTATCTCTAATGTATTTTCTTATTTTTTGGTTTTTAATCAGATGGAGATTAGTTTATCCTTTTATTTGGGGGTGAGGAGTAACATTTTTCTTGAAATATTTTTCAAAATCTTCATTAAATACGTTCACACTAAATATTCATTTTTTTGTTTGTTAATTTTTTTAAAATATTTTCCTCAATGCTTTTTCTCCCTTTTCACACCCTCTCAGTTTCTCCCATAAAATGTTATCATTAGAATCTTGTGACATGAAAGAATTTAAGTGATAATTTTATATTTTGAGAGGAATTTATGCCAAAGTTTTGCTTCTTGCTCACTTCTGTTTGGTTTCAATCATTCTAGTTCATCTGTGACAAAAGATCGGACAAAAAAAAGTTTCATTTAAAAAAATGTGTTATGCCTTAAAGGACACACAACAAATAATATTTTTTTTACATTTCATGTTTTTTAATGTAAATAAACTGAGATACACATACACGCACACATATATATAGACATATATATGTTTGTGTGTTTGTATTATAGTTTGGTGTGTATATCAAATAGATTCATGATAGATATCTTTATATATCATATGGAGCATATATATATATATATATAGAGAGAGAGAGAGAGAGAGAGATGTGTGTATATATGTGTGTATACAGAATTACTCTATATGCAAGAATCTCTATATGCAATTTCTTCATATTCAAAATATCGTGTGAGTATTTTGAAAGGATCTTATGAATTAATTATTTCTATAATTTTAACATTTGTTGAACATGGACAAGAGAATTATGCATATTTTAAAAAATCACAAACGTGTCCATAAAAAAAAAACAAACATAGATAATAGATAAATTCACTGTCATCATCATGTTACATATTCAGTGAGCAGTGCGACTGCAGTAAAATCAAACCTGAATCAAAATACAGGCAACAACAACAACAAAAATAAAAGCAAATGAAGCATCAGGCAATAAACAGAAAAAGAAAACTGAAAGGGAAAAATGTTTAAATAGAAACTTAGACAGAAAGATTTTGAGTTTTATCGCTGAAGGCAGATGTGTTCACATGGTATTCACTTTTATCTGTATTAGCAGAAAGACAATATTGGAAATATGATTCTTTCTCTGATTATATAAACATTCAAACGAAAGAGATATTTATTCTATTTTCAGCTTTTATTTTTGTTTAGTGAATTTAATTTCTTATAAAGAGCTGATAACATTCAATGTCTTTTCTGTGATTGTAACTTGATCAAAATTCCACTGGAAAAATATTGTAATGTTATTCTTCTGCCAACTTGGGGACTTTAGGGTTTTTTTTTTTTTGTGTTTATGTGAGAAGATTTGCAAGTCAAAGAGTAAGATGCATAAATGTGAAGTGGACATCCGCTTATTTTTCTTTCTTTCTTTTTTTTCTTTTGCCTTCCCTTCTCCAAAAAGAATCCAAGATGAAGGGTTTTGTGAATAATCTGTTATAAACCTTTGGGCGTTGTCTATGAGTTTCTTTAAGAATAGCCTCTGGACACTCTTTGACATCTCAAATTTTGCACATTCACTCTTTTAGACAACATACTCCTCATTAGATTATATTAGAGAAAAAAGAAATGACCATTGTTATTTTAGCTTCAATAAATGGAAATATTCTTTTTAGGCTTATTGCTGCATTACGTTAAAACACCACTTCCTCTACAATCACAGAAGTTAAGCAGTGTCAAGTCTGGTCAGTACCAAATGGGTGACCACTTGGGAATACTAGCTGCTGGAAGCTTTGATGTGCAGTTGGTGTAATGGATAATGGTTCGAAATTATTAATTGGAGAGCCAAGTTCCAATTCCAGTTCAGTTTGTTATATTCACTTATGCACAAATACCCTTGGAAAATGTATGAATCCACCTCTTCTCCTCCCAGCTATGGGTTAATTAGTAAGTCTTGTGTTGCTAAACCATAAATATCTCCAAATAAAAAAAACCTGCAAAGGGTTGATAAGCTGTACAAAACAAATCAATCAATAAAAAATGTTCTTTTATAGATCGGTGTAATCTACTTTTGGAAATATTCAATAATGAAGCAAATAAATATGTGGAAAGTCCAAAGAGAAGGATGTTGTCAAGAAACCTCCAAAAACTGAAGAAAATAAACACAAACAAAACTTTTTGTAACAGTAAGTTGTTGAGATTCAGTTAGTATCAGGACTTGGATATTGACTACTAAAATAAATATATATACCTTGACAACAAACACAATGTTACTTGTTTTAACCATAATTTATTTTTTTACATTAGTAAATTTTGGATGAAATTAAAAATTAACATATAAGTTATAAATTCATGATAAAACCTTCAATAACAGAAGTCTCTGTTATTTGTAATTATAATAAAACTATAAATTCATAATGAAAGAGATTTATAGTTTTTGTTGTGATAACAAAAAACAGTATTGTTGTTGTTGAAGGTTTTATCATGGATTTATAATTTTCGTTATGATGACAAGAAAACAAGATTACAAAAGCTAAAAGTGTTAAATTGGCTGAGAAAATAGACAAACAAGAGATTGAAACAAAAATGAGATAGAAATATTTATTCTATCAGGAACATTTTTTGTGGAGAGAAATTTTCGAAAAGATGATTCTGAAAGAAAGTGCAAATTCCAGGAATGTTGTTAAGAGTGTCTCTGTAAAAAGAATGAAGAAAAAGTTGAACTTAGTCTGTTGGTGAGTTAGAGAGCAAGTGATGTGCATAATTTAAGCCATGTGCAATTACTGCTTGGAGCGCTAATTTTAGCATCCTATCTCGATTTCGGTCCGAACTAAAAAAGAGATAGCCTCTTGGAATTTACAGTATGCGTGCTCCCAGTTTTTTTTTTCTTTTTACACATGACCAAAAACTGAAAAGTGGTTACTTCTACTTATAGCGTTATTGACGCATGTATGTCTAGTGAAATGTTTTAACATCTGCTAGACTATCATAAAATTTGACATAATGTAAATACAAAATGATCCTACTTTATCTATGGTTTCAGTTAACTACAGTCAACTCAAAGATAAAACAATGTTTTATATGTTTTTATTTAATAATAGAACTGAAGCACAGTACTGCATGCAATTTGGATATGCCAAAGAGAATCCATAAAGTGTTTGACTCAATATGGAAAGAAAGAAGCCATATACCAAATTGGCTAAAATTGATTCTAAGAACCAATCTTTTATCTATGACATAATGTCTATTATAGTATCTTGTTGTAATTGTTCTATTTTATTATGATATATTATATTGAATCTCTTATCGTGCTTGATTTATGAAATTAACATTAGCTTAGGTATGCATAACAAAAAAGTGTGGTAGAACCTGAATTTGTTTATTAGGTTTTATTCAGTAAGGAACATGGTGGCAGACATGACAGTAATCAATGTAGGCTTCCTGTATAAAGCAAAGTCCACCAGCCTGCCACAAGAAAACAGTAAAGTATATAGAAATTTTTGTCAGCCATGATTTTAGTAATACTCTGCTGGATATCTGAATGTGTCATTACAATGTGGAAGAGTGCATAACAAATAATAAACAAAATTGCAAGATATTCCTCTGCCAAATAAAATTATCAGCATGAAATTAAAAAAAAAAGGAAGAGAAAACCTCAGCTTAGTATCTACAATGAATAAGCCAAGTACAGCAATACATCATGAAACTCATTCACTTACATGGTTAGGTGGCTTGTTTATAGACTCAGATTGGCGTAATGGAGCCTAATTATCAAGACAATGAGTATCCCTTGTGGTTGAAGAATCAATGACACACCCACAGGAGCAATAGATTCAACTCCATTTTGCACTGCACTTTGGTTTGAAAACTCATCATAACAGATATTGTTTTGTGATGCATTCTCGTTGTCAAGAGTTTGGACTTGGTTTCGGAATTTCAGACAGGCTATTTTTTTTTAAATGATCTGCTTGGGATAAATCTCTGAATGACATCATTTCCTTGCCATGATGAAAACAAATATAGCTATAAAGAAAATTTAACTCAAACAGTTCTGCTTCTTCAGCAATTGGGTCATACTTTGATTGTCAGACGTAACACCTGAAAAGGACAGCTCCAGATGTGGAAAACTATGTCAGAATAAGGTATCTAGTAGTTGATCAGTTTTGGAAATTGTTCTTGTGGAACAGCGGAGTGTATATTAAATGATTTATCCTTGAGGACAAACTCTGGGTTCTTGACAAGCATGGTAATTTGAGAGTAAGGTTTAGTGCTTGCTATATAATTCCATTATACTGTTCTCACAGCCTGGGGGATTATAATAAGTGATCCAGATAATGTAAATTCCATGTTTACACAGTTTCTACTTTCTGATGACATGAATAAAGTAACTCTCTTCAAATGGGTTACTCGGACAACAAATAATTGGCTGAAACACTGAATCACAGTTCAAGATGTTATATCTGGACAAGCAAAATCAAGACAAGAAAACTGATCTATTATGTTAAGTAAGTATTAGTTGAAAGACATATCGGTAGTGTAATGGTTATTGGTGCAGAAAATCAAATTGGTGAGCCAGGTTCAAATTCTTGGTTTGTCTGTTATGTTCACTTTTGCTCAAATGCTCTTGTGAAAGTATGAACCAGTCTCTTACCCCCAGCTTGGTCAGCTGTAATAAACTATGTCAATGAAATTGTGGTTTGCACTCAGCAGTAATAGGGCACAGGCTCAAAACTCTCTCAACAGAGAATGATAGTAACTTTGTTCTAAAAAAGTGTATTATATATGTTGTCATGGAATGTCCCACTCTCCTTATTGCCTATTGTGGAGTGACTATATCAGTAGATATATATAGTGAGCACAGAATATACCTAGGGGCTTGCTTCAGGAATTACTAGCCTGCTCCCCGTTTCCCTCTCTTTCAGTAGTGTATTCTCTTTTACAATAAACCTTTCTTCTTTCATCTATGCGCATGTTGCTGTTCCTTCACTTGAGTACCACCTTTGTCTGTTTGTAACCTCTTTAAGGATACAACAGTATAAAACATGGATGACAAACAGTTGAGCAATTTAACAAACAGCAGAAGAAAATGCCAAATAATAATAGTAATATTAGCCGTTTCCCTATAAGGAAACATTTGGCATTCACTGACCAAACAGCCAGTACTGCTTTCAGTTGAAATTTATAAAATTATTCTTAGAACAATTTTTCAAGAAAATAGGTTTCTCAAGTAACTAACTGTTATTGCTCTTTCCAGTACTAATGGAGACTTCCTTTCTAACATTTTGTTTGAAGTAGTGTGGAACTATTGATTATCACCTTATTTTCTCTTTGAGGGATATGTACTATCCATTTTAGTTGTTACTGCTGTTGAAAGTCCTCAAGTAATGTGGTGTCTGTTATTTGGTACGGTGATTCTGTAGTGTTTTTCCATGAGGTTCAAAGCAAGATGATCCTTGCTAAAACCTACAGGTTTCATCTACTTGAAGCCATTTTTAATCATTAACCTATTTGGGAATTCTATTTAGGAATATGGCTCATGTCTTCAGGTTAATGTTTTATTTTTTATTTTTTTAGCAATTTGTGCTCTAGTGCAGGCTATTCTATATTAAATTTCTTTATCTCCTATATTAAATTTGTTATATACTGGTGTATTTGAAGTGTTTAGTATTTACTAATTCCATATCTTGAACTTTTATGATGGATTCATGGTATTTAACTGCTTTCATTCCAATTCTGTCTCAGAGAGGTTTTCAACACTTGGTAGAGGATGTTGATTTTTGTTCAAGGTCATTCTTATACCAACTATGAATACCAATGCCATTGGCATAAACCCAAGAAAAAAAAAAGATCTGCAGTAATGTTTAACCTCCCAAGGATGGTACTTTATGTCAAAGCTGTAGCAAGCAGGCTCAAACCTCCATCTTGAAATTTTTTTATTCTGAATTTTTCTAGACTGCTCTGTATCAAATCAGAAAGCCACTAATTCCTGATCTGTTAGAAGGATAAACTTGTGTCTCTACTTGTGCAGAGCTCCCAATGCAGGATATATGCCTGTTCTTGTTGTCGAGTGTTTTTGTTCAGTAGCATTTAAAGTCCTTGAAAAGAAAGCAACTGGTTTACCAGCTTGATTTAAGACAATAGCAATAGCATAAGACGCATCCATCTTGATAAAGAGAATTGTTTCATCATTTTCTTCCTGAACTTTCAACCACTGAAATGACTTTTCAGTCATCTT
Source organism: Acanthosepion esculentum (assembly GCA_964036315.1). Classification (NCBI taxonomy): domain Eukaryota; kingdom Metazoa; phylum Mollusca; class Cephalopoda; order Sepiida; family Sepiidae; genus Acanthosepion; species Acanthosepion esculentum. Next base: position 36,197,100 of record OZ038493.1, on the reverse strand, counting down.
CAGTCATGAAAATGTCTTAACATGTGTGAATAGAGAAATCTTTTGAAAGTAATTTATGATCCAATGGAAACAGTATAAAAGCATACCTATAACATGACAAAATGAATTCACATCCTGAGGAAATGGAAGTTGTTTCTGTGGCTAAAGTCGTTCAAGGTAATGTTTAATTTTACTCTCCAGAATAGTATTATTCAGGAGGTTCACAGTCCAGGTTGTAATGTTCTTCTTTACCTTTCCTACAAATAATCATGCTATTCCAGGTAAGCAGTTATATATCAGAAACTTATCAATGATAAATCTGCTGTCTCTACTGTGTTGAAAGCAGGCAACTCCAATACAATCTATCAGAATTGGTGTAGCTGACCACAGACTTCAAAAGCAGTATAAGACATGATTTCGTCAAGGATTGAGACTTCTTGGTAGACAGATTTTAAGTCAGTTGTACTAAAGAATCGATATTGTGCCATCATGTTTGCCATTTTGGCAATCCTTTGTATAGGGTAAGCATCTGACAGAGTGAAATGATTCACAATCTGAAAGAGATGACTACTGTTATTTTATTATTCATTAGTGGTTACTATCATCAAACATTAGTTTCTTCACTTCAGTTGCAATACAGTATAAGTTCAAGGAACTTTATTTCCTTGATTTCATAGCTTTGGGGCTATAATCATTGGTAAATATTAACAACAAAGTAAGGAAGAGAAGCAAACATTTAATGGGGCTTTCTCCTCAACTGACATTTACAGATATTCTGATGTTGCTTTACCAAATCTTGTTCAAGAATTACAATGAGTTTCATATCGGACGTCTTCACATTCTGGTGTTGACATCCTTTTAACTATCATCATCATCATCAGTTTCATGACGGCATCGTCACAGAGTTGTAGCATAGCTGAGAACCTGAGCCATTCCCTTCACATATCTGGGTTGAAAGCAAGAAAGGTATTCATTCATGTGTAAGCATATCTTCTCCAGGTATGCATTGAAGAGCTTGTCCCTTTACTGGTTAAACTACAACCAATGTTGTCCAACTTGAAGGCTGACCTTAGTCATGGATATATAACTGTTGATTCCATTGATAGAACCCTCCACCCTAGTTTTTGACTTTAGTCTTGAAAGTCTTTGACCCAACAATGCAGTGTCATTATTGCACTGGCACATACCTAGCCATGGATTGCAGTGTACTTCACTTTGCTAGGTAGTTGTGAACTCCTATAAAAAGGTTCATTCACCCTTTAAATCCTGCTAACCATCCCCATCACCAGAAAAGCCTGGTTGGAGAACTGGTTTAGTTGCTGATGATCTGACCATGTAGGACATCCAACTCTTCAGCTCTAGATTCACTGAAATAAATGCTATAAATACAGCATTAGAACCTCAAATGTAATTTCCAAACAGTACAATCAAAGTCTATAAATAAATCCCCTGATCTTGCCACTTCTTTTCATCCAGGTAAACTGAAATGGAAGTGGCCCTGATACTCACAGATTGAGGTACAGTGAGATTTAATAAACGGATGGCATAACAGGGTTTAGGAGAAATAGCAAAAAGACAAAATTTATTAAGAGCTACAAGGGACAGGAAGTTGTGGAGGGTCATGATCACATATGCCCTGAGGGGACATGACACACAACATTTAAGTAACATTTCTGAAGTAACTGCCATCCAACTAAAGGTTATGACTACAAATAACCTAAAGTATTAATTCTAAACAAAAGAACTGGGCATGGCTAATTTCTTCCACTTCAGTTAATCCTCCCAGTGGCCTATATATTGTAAGGAGTAGTGACACATGGTCTGAAGATCACTTGAGGCATGAAAAACTGACAATCACCATGCAGTGTTGTTTGTATCTCCAAATGCTTCATTTCTGGTATTCAACATTCTTCAACTATAAATACAGCAAATTTTAAACACACACATTTTACTATAAAATAGCCACATGTTGGTTTAGAATTATTGCTAAACAATAGGCTTTAGAATAATTTTGAAATATTAGAGAGGCAGGAATGGTTATATCTGTTAGGTTAACAATAACTCAGAAATACCTGACCTAGCTATCCATATTGCCCATTGACCAGCAGACACACATACACACACATATATGTAGTCAAGCTACCATCCAACACACATTGCATAAAACTGAAGTGTTGACTGAAGTGTGTCCATTCTTATATTTGCACATGCTCTATCCTGTAAATATAGCATACCTTAAAACTATATTTTTTTATCATTATATAAAAGTAATGCACACAGATGGATACAGAAAGTGATGCCCAGAGGCTGCAATGGATTCAAGGTGCATAATGTCTTCCTGATAGGGGAAAAAAATACAAGGAGACAAGGAGAACACTGGATAACTTGATAAATGAAGAGACTGGACATTCTTTTCAAATTCCCTGTGAAATTTAGATGACTCATTAATATCTATCTATCTATCTATCTATATATATATATAGCTGGGAGTTTTTTTTCCAATTGTCATTTTTAATCCATATGTGTGCGCATATATATGTATGTATGAGTGTATATGTTTGTGTATGTATTTATATGTATATATGTGTGTATGCAAATATGTATAGGTATGTGCAACACATATTTTACTTTTTCCCTGTTTTTTTGTTTTTTATTTACACACACACACACACACACATATATATATATAATGATAATGTTTTAGATAAGATGATGATGAGGATATAAATTTGATTTATTTTAAATGTATTTCACTAGCTGTAACTTTCTATTTCCTCTACCTGCTCTGCTCGTTGGGTTGACACTTTCGTTTTTCTCCTCTTATCTCTTCAAGGATTTTTGTAGATCATATCTTTTATTCATTTCTTCTGGTAATTTTTTATAAATTGTCTGGATGATTTAAACCATTTTATGCCTCTGGTCTGATGAGGCAGTTGTCTGTATGAAATAAATTATTACCAAACTCTTTAATGATGTAGTAAGTTTTACCTTATATATATATATATATATATATATATATATATATATATAAAATCCCTCGCCAATAGCATGACTATACACACGCACACACACACAGATATATATATATATATATATAAAACAAAGACATACATGTGTGTGTATATGTACATGTCAAGTATCTAAAAATATTTGCATTTGCTGGTCTTATGTGAAAGACATTTCACTAATAGAATTTATAGTCATTCACATCTCTCGGTCTGTTTATACATAAACCTAGCATTTTGCTACATGTAAAGAGTCTTTGCAGTAAGTCTTTTGGCATTTTTGTTTGTTGATCAAAATGTAGATGGTTTACCTAACCTGAATAGATGCAAAAGGTTTATCAGTTGGAGAAAATCTTTTCTTTTTTTACTTGTTTTTCTTTCTTGATTTATTTATTCTTATCAAAATATTTAGCTGATTTCTTTCCTTTCTAAAAGAAGTTGAACAAACCTGCTCACCTTCTATTATTGCTTACCTGTCAAAGATGGTGGGGTTGGCAGTGAAGAGAAGATAGACAAGGTTGGGGTAGAGATGTTTGGCCCGGCAGGAATCTCCCCAAATCTCCTGATTCTAAACTCCTTACATCGTCCACTCCTCCAATCACAGTCCCCACCTACCCGGCCATAGTTGTTCCATCAATTCACTAATTTTGGCCAAAGATGAAAAGCTCACTTCATAAGTGTGAAGAAATGATCCATTGTTTTTACTTAAAAATAAATAAAAAGGAGAAAAAAAACGACAACGAATAAAAATAGGTTAAAAGAAAACCGCGACAAGTAAGAATTCTCTGTGATTCTTATTTGCTCTTTGAGCAGTGTCTTCACAGTCGGTCTGATGCTAAAAACCTTTCGGGAAGGGATGCAGTGGAGATTGACACTTCTGTAGAGTTCCTTGTGACTTGCATCAACCGTTGTTCTGATTCTACTGCTGGTAGGGATGGAGGTGTAGGAGAGAGTGGCACTCCAAGACAGACCTCATACCACATTATGGCCATTCCTATGACAGGTTTGATTTATTTACACACTAAGGATATGTTCAGTGCTGCTGCTTCACTTGCCATTCTCAATGTCCTGGCATGAGGAATTTTTGTGATGTCCTCAGATCTTGAAGGTTTTATTCTTGTTTTTTCTTTTTCTTTTGTTTTTTGTTTTGTTTTGCGATAACAGATGCCAGCGCCTTGTCCAAAGTTTCCAAAGGACCATCCTCTTGTCTTTCAAAATCCTACTTTCACATTTGTCTGTAACTTCTTTTTTGCACTTTTTATTTTTTTTATTTTATTATTTTCCGTTCTTAATTTTTATTTCTTTTGAGTCTTTTATTGCTTGCATGTTCTGGCTGGTCTGAAGGAAAATAACTACAAAGAATTTTCAGTATTCTTGTGGATCTCTTGTATTGTTTTGTTCCCTGGGTAAGTGTAGTGGGGGACGTTAGTGTGAGGAAAAGATCCTGATAAAAATTTGACATCTATCATATAAAAAAATAAAACATATTAGCTATGAGCAAATGCTACAGAAGCTTTTTCCCCCCTTTTTTTAACTTGTATTTTTAGAATATTTTCTGTTTCAAAATGACTGGTAAAAATCAAAGTGAACATTCTATCTTTATGGCAGTACATAATAATTCATTAGATTATGAATAATAATAATTATATTAATAGAATTTTTGCAAGACAATTTTTCTCACGAGGATCTATCTTACATATTTATAAATCTACCATTCATTGAATATTGCTGCCATATCTAGTTTTGTGCTTTGGCTATATATTTAAAGATTCTTGATAAAATAAAAAGAATCTGCAATGTTATTAGTCCTGTCCTGGCATCTCAGCTTCAGTCAGTTTTCCCATAGCTTCCCTGTGCCTTTTCTATAAATGTTTTTTATAGTAATTGTTCCAATGAGCTTTCTTTTTTGGTACCTAGACTAGACTATGAATTTTAAGTGCAGTACTAGATTATAGTTTTAAAGTTATTTTTTGGTTTTGGTATATCTTTTAATTTTGTTTTGAATCCACTATTTCATAATGCTATTGCATTTTCTTCTCTTACTTCATTAAATGTTCTTTGAGTAATTCTTTGACTTATTCAAATTATTTTTGGTAAAATTTTTATTAAATATTTGATATGTTTTATATATATATATATATATATATATATATATAGGGTTAGGTAAATTAAATAACTAGATATTAGCAACTGTATACTTGTGTGCTTCCCATGAACATCTGTATATTTTTTTAAATAAACAACAAGCTATATCTTGTGCACGATGAGTTGGGTAACGAACAAAACTTGAGTCGTACACCAAACATAGGTATATATATATATATATATATATATATATATTCTTTTTTTATATGGTTTGTGTTTATTTTTCACTAAGTTTATATCATATGTGAAAAATTAACTTCTTTTCTTTTTATGTTAATTTCAAATCCTATAACTTTATACTTTCTAATTATTGCTTCCTTTAGTTTATCTAAAACCATTCATATTTTTTACAATTATTAATCCATCATCTCTATATAGATTCATGCGTCTTTTCTCTATTATTTCAGATAATTTTTTTAGTAAATAAATTCCAACTTATTTACATGTCTTCAATCCATCATGACACTCCACAGTAACATCAAACATATTTTTCACCCGTGATTCACTTTTTGTTGAATAATATTGATTTTTTTTTCTTCATATTCATCTATCTGCATATGTTCTTTCACTATATTCAATGCATTATTAAATATTTTTCTGTATTACATGGATAGGAATCCTTTATATCGAATTGTATAAAATTATATTCTTTTTTTCTCTTTCATATTTTTAAACCAATTTATAATATCTTTTGTGCTTTCTGATGGCTTTATAACCCATTATTAGTTTCTGTTTTATTTTATCCAGTATTTTTTTTTTTTTTGCTTATCTTTCTAATTTCATTCTTAACTGAGTTTATTAGTCTGCATCGGTACTTAGTTTTAAATTTACCCTTCTCGTCTTTAGAAGGTACTTATCTGTGCGCTCTGCTAAGGACCAAATTGTTGCTTCTCATTGCTTCTGCATAGGAGCAGAAGGTACTATTTGTGTGTTCTCTGCAAAGTGTTAGACTGCCTATCCATTTCTACATCAACAGTGAAATGGGGAAAAATGAAGGGACAAAGATGGTATGGAGGAAAGAAGACTGAGTGAAAGATGATAAAAAAAATACAAGTTTCAAATAAAAAGAGAAGGGTTGGAGACAAAAAAGACTTGTCATTTTTTCTTTTTAATCAATCCATCCAAAGCAAGGAAATAATGTCACCAAGATGCAAGCAATGAATTGAAAATGAGAATATTTTAGAAGGAACCAGAAGCCCAATCCTAAACAGGAAACAAGGGATAAACCTCTACTCCTGTCCAAAAGATGAGGGGAGAATGTGAACTGGAGGATAGGCAAACATACCTATTGTTAATGAGGAAAAAATAGTAAATAAAATTTCAGAGTTCGGGCAGAGATGTTAGAAGTATAGGGTTGAAGTACGCTTTAGAAGAAACCAGAAAACCAATCCTAAACAAGAAAAAAGGGATAAACCTCTACTCCTGTTCAAAAGACCAGGAAGTAATGTGAACCAGATGATAAGTGACTTGAGATTTCATACTCCTTTACCCCTTTGATTTTTTAAAGTGGGTGAAGATTTATATAATATTTCTTGTTTTGAAGCTGTAGTTTAGTTTTACTGACTCACAGGAAGTAGTATGTGCTCAACTGCCTCATGGATAATAGCTGTAGCTATTTATAGTTTTTGTGACTTCATATGTTTATGAGTTACCTCATCTCCCTGTACTGAAGAGGTTTTATCCTCTTATTTTCCCTGGTACTTCTTCTAGGAGCTTTTGTTTCTTCCTCCCTCACCCTAAGAGATTGTCTAGGTATGGGAGATCTTGATCTTCTTTTTTCATAGGAGTATTCCTCTACTGATTGTCCTTGTTCATCTTCAGAGTCTATATTACTCTTGATTTTACTGTCTAGTTCGTCTTGACTTGACGTGACACTTTCACCTTCATTACTTTCAGGCTCACTATACATTTCTTCGATTCACTATTCTTTTATACCATAGTTTTTTATTTGTAGCCAAGGACATGGTCAATGGGACTCTAATTTGTCTCTCCTTGAAAGAGGGTTGGTATTTCAATCTTCCAGCATGTGATATTGCCCTATAACTTAGAAACATTTCTTCCTAGATTGTTGCTATCTTTTCTTTCCATTGTACACATATTTTCAATCTGTTTTTTATAGTTTGCATCATCCTTTCTAATAATCTGTTTTATTGCAGATGGGGCGTGGGGGGGGGAGGAGTTATGCATCCAATTTTGTTCAACCATTGGCATAGTTCCTTGTCACAGAACTCTGGAGTGTTGTCAGATTCTAGTGTTTTCAGAATTCCATTTCTTCAAAATATGATCCTTAATGCTTGTTTCACAGTGAAACTTCTTTTGTTGCAGACCCCGTATTACTTCTGGCTAACCTGAATACGAATCTACCAGTATTAATAATAATCCCATTCCATTAACATGGGCATGATCAATGGGTATTCTGTATGTGTTTTTGTTTGTTTAAATTTTCTTCTGTCCTTGCACATTTTACATGTTTTTACTTATTCTTCTACATCTGTAGAATAGCTTGGCCACCATCCCTCTAGCTTTAATCTCCTTTATGTAGACGTTATTCTGCAATGAACATTGTCATGTATACTTTTTATAATTTTGCTCTTTTGCGTTGCTGGTTGAACCACTATGTCTCCATTACAAATTACACCCTTTTCTGCAGTTAACTTGTGTTTAACCTCACTGTTTGCCTTTCTGCCCATAAGCAGTTTTTTTCACTTAGTATTTTTTTTATCCTGAACCATATACTATACATATTATGGCCAACAGTTCTTTCTCAATATTTGAGTAGTTCAATTCGGATTTTGACAATTTTTTCAAAAGATACATAATAGGATGACCATCTTGAGTTAATATTCCTGAAACTGAGTGTTCTGCATCAGTTGTTACTTCCTTTTCCTTTCTAGAGTTGAATATTTTTACTACTGTCTTCTTTGCCAGAACAGCTCTTAAATTTTCAAATGCTGCTTGTTCTTCTTTTGTCCAAATAAATTCCAGATTCTTTTTTTCTTAAAGCAGCAAAAGGTTCTGTTAATTCAGAGTATTGCTCTACATATCTGTAGAAATTTACAAGTCCGAAGAAAGATTCCAATTCTTTTTTGTTCTTAGGTACTTCAACTTTTAATATTTTGTCAATTAACGAATGGTCTGGTGATATGCCTTCATTAGATATAGAATATCACAAAAAATTCTTATCCTTCTTTTCAGTTTTTCCACAACTATTAGTAGTAGATGGACTGGCACTTTTCATACTTCAAAATATAAGAGGGGGGACATTTTCCTTTAGTCTTAACTTTGCTTCATAGTTTTTTAACTTTCCTGTTTCTTTTGCTTTGACTTTATTGACTAATTTCATCAAATTTATATTCAATACATCATTTCCTATAGGACCCTGATTCTTTTCACAGTTTGCAATGATAATTGGTAATACATCAAACTTATTTTTTAGTTCCATGTAGGCTTCAAAATAGCCTAGCGTTTTTATCACATCAAACTGATTCACTTGGGCAAGTCTTTACTTTAATCTTGGTTTTTCTAATTTCTTCCGGGAATTTCTGGGGATCAGCGTCTTGTTACCTCCTGTATCTAGTTGCATGTCCAATAAATTGATTTGAATTTTTAATAACCCTTTTTCATTTTCTTTTTTTCAATGAAAAGACATTCATACTTATTTCCTCTTCAATCTGTTGGACCGTCTCTATGTTTTTCTTTTTGGACTTATGCATACGTTTAAAAATGATTCATTTAGAAACATTTTTCACATTTTTTTTTATAAGCCAGACATTTTTGTTTTTCTCTTTGATGTTGATATCCACAAAAAGTACACATTTTAGCTTTTTTCTTTGTGTATGCGTCCAGATCCATAACTTTGGCTTTATTAAATTTTCCAATTAATTCTTGTTGCTGAACAAATTCAACACACTGTCCTTGTGACTTTTCCAATTGTAAATGCATTAGAGTTATTTGCCGATACTCCTCATTCTAAAGGCCATTTACCAATGTCATTTGGATCAAATCCTCTTTGATTGACTTGTTTTCTGATCCCAGTTTCATAAATTCACAATATTTAGCGGCCTGTTTTAAATGAAGAACATATATGTTAAGTGGTTCATACACTTTTTGAGAAATATTCATAATCTTAGCTCTTTCTGGATTAACTAGTTTCTTAGGTGTTATATTTTTCAATCATCAAACATCATTTCTCCCAACTGTCTTGGGTGTGCAATTGCTGATAATATTTATAATGGCCTCACAACCAGCAGTTGCTAACAAGAGATCAGTTATTTGGTTTTCTCCTCTAATTGATTTTGAATCCTTTAGCTTTTTTGTTCTAGTTTTAGCTGCCAGTACCCTAAAGCTATGCTTGTGCATATTCATGATAATCAAGTGATAATTGTTTGTTCAGTTCATTAGATATCGGTGATACCATTGTAGTGTAGTGTAACTGACTCATTGGAAGTAGTATGCACTCAACTGCCTAATGGGTAACAGTTGTAGCCTCTCTCAGGAGCATTATGAAAACTTTACATAGGAATATAGGTAAATAATACAGTATTAATATATAGATTGTTCAAGTAATAATCTTGTTTTTGTAATCTAGATACACATTTGAAATTTAATATTTAAGTAAAAATTATTATGGAAAAGAAGCTGATTACTTGGCTATTGCTTTTTTATTTAGTTATCATTGGTAACAGCAAGGAATTTAATAACAGTTAACTCTTCTATTTTTACAAATGACAGCAGATAAATTTTACTACTGATAGATTTAAGAAGATGAAATGTCGATTTGGTGTTGTCATCATTGAGCGACAGGTGTGTGCGGCTTATAGTATGACATTCAGCCATTATATCCTCTGGATTTTCATGCAGCAAGTACTTTTCAATTAACTTTTTTGTTTTCTTTCTGCTAAGAGTCTCAGTTGTCAAATGAATTGTGAGTTGTCAAAGGATGATATGATTATCTGAGCACAGGTGAAAGAATTGTTGCTGGATTTGTTTTTGTATAAACCTCTTGAAATTCTTTTTAAAATATTGATCCACAAATACATTTATAGATTTCTAGAAAGAGATTTTTTTTATTTTTTTATTCAGTATCACCCCATGCAAGGCAGTAAAGTCACTAAGACACAAGAGGTTACAGGGTGTGGAAGAATTAGGAAGAGATACATTAATAATGAGCTGGAAAAGAAAAGAGTAATCAGGAGGACAGTAGATAGCAATTAACATTGCACTTAAATTTTTACAGATTAAAGTTGGCTGGAAAGCATGGAGCCAGAAGGGAGTTCTACAAGTGAGAAGTACAAGAAAAGAAACTGTTAGCGGAGAACTTACGGTTACATCTAGTCAGCTCAACTGTAAATCGATGAGATTTAGGTGCTAGTCTAGTACTGCACTTAAATTCAAAAAGTCTAGGCACCATAGTGAAGAGCTCATCTGAACAATTATCATGAAAGTATTTATAGAAAAGACACAGAGCGGCAACTTTACAGTGGTGGGCAAGTGACTGAAGCCAAGCCACTAGATCAGGGCCAGTAATATATGAACTGGATGTATGTATGGACTCTGGCAGATAAAATTTATTCATGTGCATCTATCTATCGATAACACTGAATGCTTTTATATTGAATTGAGGTTTTACTTTGGTATCATTAGTTCTTTTTTCTCTTTTTCTTTTCTTTTTTTTCTCTTTTTCTTTCTTTTCTTTTCTTTTTTCTTCTTTCTCTTTTCTTTTCTTTGGATTACACAAATGACCTTAGCCATTAAATTGAAGTGGAGAGGGAGAGATTCAAAACTATATTTTAAATGGGAATTACGTTTTACAATAATGTTCACCATGTACAAGGCCAAAGAGCCACTTGAGGTAGAGGGTTACAGAATAAGTGGGAAGGGGGCACAGTTTATGGGGATATGTACAGAAGACAACTATTAACCCTAAATTTGAACGAGTTAAGATTGTAGTGATTTAGGAAAGCAGTTCCACAAAGTAGAGTATAAGAAAGGAATGAGGGTGGTTTGCTATAACATGCATGCCATGGTAAGTCTTTACTATGAAAGTTAGAATGGGTGAAATTAAGTAATGTAGTTCATCATTACCATATTTCGTCTGTGAGAAAAGGGTTGTAGGGTGGAAAATAATTCATCACCCAAGATGCTTTTGGACTCTATTGAAACTTGGAAGGGAAGTCTGAACAGTTCCTGCCCATATGTGGTGGTAGTAATCCATTTTCAGCCTGATTTGGCTCTTGTAAAGGTAGCAAATAGCAGGAGTCAGGTACTTGCTGGAATGGTACAAAGAACCAATCATTTTTCCAGCATCTTCAATGATGGACCATATGTATGAGTTTCACTTGTGGTCTGGTTTGAGCTTAAGTCCCAATAGGCCCTCAAGCCATGAGGCCCCTCCCTGAGAGGACACCCGTTCATCTCAATAGGCAAAAATTCTGTTGTTTTTATTTTATCAATTAGATTTGATTCATTGCAAAAAAAAAAAAAAAGACACAAATTCCATAAAGTGCTTAATCAGATAAAAGGGATTGATACAGTCCACAGTTTTTGTGGCAGGGACAAAGAGAGATCAGTTTTAATTTCTTGTACTGTAAACTTTTATCAATTGATTGCTAACCATTCATCCCCAGTGAGACATTCAAACTGGATTCATTATTCAGCACCTTCTTTGATTATCTGGACACAGGTTAAAAAAAGTATGTCCAGATAATTTGGGTAAACTCCAGATAATTGAATACCTAAATTATCAAAAAAGAAAAAAAATATGTCATATTTGGAAATAAATCTTTTATATCATCAAATAACATTTTCAAAATCTTTGTTCAAGATTTTCTCCAGTTTAATTTTTATTAAATGAAATGCGAAATTCAGACACCTTTAAAAAGGGAGAATTATATTTACCTGGCTTTGCCATCAAGGCTGGCTGTGACACAAGTTCGTTTTAATGTTGGGGAGTGCCATACGCATACATATACATATACATATAGGCCAAGGACAAAAATTGTGGTTTTTACCCAGCCCCTGCTGTTACACTGACTGACCTCTCTTCATGCAATAGGATAGCTGTTGCCGCAGGGTTGAAATCCTTAGGGCTGAGCAACTTCTCCCATCTAAAATGAAGAGAAACATAGTTCCACTTACAGAACAAGAACAATAACCACACCTCAGTAAAACCTCATTGGTTAATAATGGTTAATGGCGGGGGTGCAGTAACTGGAAATACTTTTTCTTGAAATCATAAAATATAAAGTACTATCAACTTTGCTTTGTTGAACATAGATGTGAATATTCCCAACTTACGTACGCTTCGTTCATTTCAAAATCTTAAAACTTCACTCACTTTTCAAATATCGCTGACTGTATTTCCCCATATTTATATTTCGACATTATCTCAGTTTTGGAGATTTTTCTCTGCAGCGTGTCACAAACATTTAAATTTCTCCTGAACAGATAACATTACCCTTTTTTTTTTGTTTTTTTATCATTCGAATTGGAGGCCTTTTCAGTTTCAAAATAGCATAAGTTCAGCAAGTACAAAGACGAGACTTGTGTTATAAATAAAACCACAAAAAAATGAGTTGTCTAGTCAGTCATTCAAAATGTTCATTTCATGACCCGGATATTGTTATGTATATTTGGATATAACTTGTAAGGATATATCATTGTTAATGTCATATTCTTAGTTTTTGAAATTTAAAAAGAAAAAAAAAAAGAAAGAAGAGAAACAAACAGTTAATTATTTAACTATTTGTTTTTTTTTTTTTGTTTTTTTTTTGTCGCTAATTCCCGAAGCTGGATTCACAAGTCGCTGTATATTATTTGTTTGTGCACTAGCCTTTTTAGTTCTGTTATCATTCGAATTCAAAACCATTTCAACCCCTAAGAAATCAGACGAGATACGTGTTGAACAATAAGAGCACAGAATGAACTGGAAACATTACTAACGATGTTTATTTCACGTCCGGAAAATCAAGGTATGGTTTAAGAAGAAGAAAGTGAATCAAAGAACTACCGCTGTATTTTTACTGAAAATAATTTATAATACTCAAGCACTGATTGATTTTCTTTAACTATTCACCTATGTAGGTAGGCTCGACATAAGATCACAATATTGTGGAATCTTCCACATTAGCCTTTAACCCCCTTCAGAAAAATGTATTGTTCTCAGAAAAGCTTTTAACTAATCATCATCTCGTTTTTGCAAAACCAATCTTTTTATTGGTTAATAAGCACCAAAATGTAGCAAAATTCAAAACGAATCCTATTTCCCGCCAAGCTCTTTTGAGCCGATTTCGCTGCACTTTGGTGTTTATTAACCAATAAAAAATTGGATTTGCAAAAACGAGATGATGATTGGTTAAAGGCTTTTCAGAGAACAATACATTTTTCTGAAGGGGTTAAAGGCTAATTTGGAACCGGCTGGGTACTTGGTACCCCTTGACACTAAGGAAATGGATTGATCCGCTTAGTATATACTAATGGTCAATAGCCATTTTGTTTTTTCTAAAGTACTCCCCTTCCCGAAAGATTGAGTGTAGAAGAACAGATGAATCGAAATTGCAAGTATTTTTTGTTGTTTTTAGTTAGACATTGTTTTGGATATTTTTGCAAAATAAACATTCGAGGTAATTTTTTTTAAATAACTTATTGAAAATTATACCTGGCAACTTTTGAATATAGGTAGCAACTAACCTTGTCCACTTTCTCCAATCTTGTTTTTTTTTATACCGCTCTTCCAGTTCGTAACTAGCGTTCTGCCGCTTATTAATTTAAGCGTTGGTCTTGTAGTTACATTACAAATAAAAATAATAAAATATCATAAGTAAAACTAAAACAAAACAAATGACATTATTAAAACATTGTTTAAAATAAATAAAACCAAAAAAATAATGAAAGTTTTCCCAGCATGCAATGGAAAAGTTTCCTGTCTGGGAAAAGGATTCTTCGCGCCAAAAAACTCACTCACTTCGCATCAAGACGTCCATTTCCCCTCCACGGTACCTTGTTTGTCATACGACGAAGTGACTTTCTTCCTCTCACATGAAACCGTAAAAAAAACATATAACTAAAACACACACACACACAAGTACGTAGAAATAAATAAAATGATATGATTTTAAATTTACAATTTAACACGTTTTTCGTGTTATTTCTTTGTACGTTGTTATTCCCGTGAAGAACACGACGCTATCCCTGCTGGTAGGATGTGAGTGCCCACCACCTAGTTGGTTAGTTTTTAAAAGATTCTTCTTGCAAATAAATTGTTCAGTTTTCTCCACTAAAAGGACTGTCGGGTCAAAATACGCCATATTCAGTCAACCTGTACAATTTTGAAAACGTTTTCAACTGTTCGGTTATTTAATTTTTCGATAACAGAATTACTAAACTGGGGTTTGTTCACAAGTACAACATTGGCCTGAAATGAATTTACTTCCTTTGGGAATAATTGCCGTGCAATCTGACATTTTGGTTAACATTTTGAGGCTGGTTTTGAAATATTTATTTCTCTTTTTGTTTTTGTTTTGGTAAAATCTCCGTTTTTCTGAAGTTAGTTCTAAATCTCTAGGTTGGCAAGTCTAACAGTAAAATATTAATATTTCAACTGTAAGTATTGAATAGATTTTTTCGTGTGATGTCTCTTTTGCTAAAATGGTCAGAACTGTCTCCATTTTAAAAAGGGCGCCAACTGTTCATTTCTCTGTGTTTTGGGTGACTAAAGGATACCTGCTATTCGTCTATTTAGAGATTTTCACATCCAATTTTTCAGTGTGATAATCAGCAGCTGAAACATTGTGTTATTTTGGGTTATTTCATTGAGTTAAGTGGTTAATAGCAGCAGACAAGTACCTGGGTGTTAATTAGTTGTTCCTCATCAATAATGTACTTCTGTTCAATCTTTGTTAATTAATTGATTGGAGTCATCATTATCTCAAAAAGAGTGACAGTTATTCATCTTTCATTATGCTCTCACGTTCTGATTTGTACCTATTTGTGTGTGTTGATTTTTTCTCCCCTTTTCTTTCCATTTACTTTTGTCACCTATATTTTTCAAGTAGTGAACAGCCAACCATTTTTATCTCCTGCTATCTTTAAATATTTTGCTTTCTTGTCGATACTCCACAACCCATCTTCTATTTCTTTTCCTTGTAAGCACTTATAAAACGTTCCTTTGCTTCTTCTGCTGTATGCCATGTCCCTTCAGGACTGAGGCAATGATGGCTTTCCACAACTCCCTATCCCTTATGGCTCTTAGCCGTTTTTCTCACATTGCTAAGGACCCCACCTCAGTTCCATCATCCATTTACACAAGCTCATCAGGTAAGTGGCTCATTGCCTTCCCTTATCTCTTTTGCTTTCAATATGCCCCCCTTCCCTGTGAGGGTTAAATTTTCCAAGCCCTAGTTCATGCTCTTGTAAGAATATTTATTCCTTCTTTACTCTCTCTGATGACCTTAAGTTTCTCTCACTCCAAACTCCTTTGTTTCTCTCTTCTCTGATGCTTTTGGATGGTTCCTATTTTTTTGAGGGGCTCATTTTTTTTTTAATTGAGTTCATTGCAATGAAATTTTTAACATTTCATCCTCAATCTTGATTTGTCTCTTTTTCATTGTCTTGAAAATTTTAATTTCTTTGCTCTCACTGTTTAAGCCTCTCCATTACTTTGCCCTCTCACTCTCTATCAATTCCTCTCCTTTCTTTCCACTGTCTGGGGAATTTCCCCATTTCTTTACCCTCTTGTTGTCTATTGAAACTTCTGCTTACTTTACCCTCTTGGTCTCTGTTGAAGCCTTCCCTTCCTTTGCTCTCTCGAACTTTAACCCTAAAACACTAACCATAGGTATATAGTACCCAGCACAAATTTTCCTATTTTTAATTACAATTTTCAGTACCTGATTTTCTTACCTAAATAATTATTTTCAGTTCCTATTAATGTTAACTCAAAGTACAAAGTTTGAAGTGCCTGCAGGTAAAATATTTCAAATAAAGATTTATATTTAATATTTTCTTTTGATATTTTCAAAATCGGGTATGATATACCCATGGTTAGTAGTGGCGTAACTTTAATTGATGATTAGTGTTCTAGGGTTAAGCATCCCCTTTTTTGCATTCTCACTTTAAATCCTCATTTTACTTGCTCTCTTGCTCGTTATATCTCCCCATTTCTATGTGCACTCAATCTTTAAGCATCCCCTGTCTTTGCACTGTGGCTCTGATGAATTCTACCCTTTCTTTGCTCTCTCACTATCTGTCGAATCTGACCCTTTCTTTGCCCCTCGCTCTGTCAAAGTCCTCCCCTTTTTCTTGTCAAAGCTTTCCTTTTTCCTTGCCTCCCTCAACTCTCTTGTTGAAGTTGTCCTATCCCTTTTCCTCCCTCGGCTTTCGCTGAAGTCATCCCATCTCTTTTCTAGCCCCCCCCTCGCCAAAGTTGTCCCTTCTCTTTGACACCCCCCGACCCCTTTGTCAAAGTCGTCCCTTCCCGTTGACCCCCCCGCTCCCTTGTCAAAGTCGCCCCTTCTCTGCCCCCCTCACCAAAGTCGTCCCCTTTCTTTGCCCCCTCTTCTTTGTGCCCTCACTCTCTGTTGAATCTGTTATTAAAAAATAAGTGCTTGATAACTTTGAAACTTATCCCCCCCTTACACACACACACACACACACACACACACACACACACACACCTGTATAACGAGTGGATGCTTTCATTGTCTTTGATACTCACTTGACATTACCTGATAGTCTCCTTCTCTTTCACTCTGGCTTTTCAAATCTTTTTGTCCTTTTTGTTTTAATCTCGTAATCATTTTCTTCTTTCGTTTTCTTTGCTTCTTTATTTTGCCCAAATACCAGACGTCACCTACAAAGCATTGATTGAATCCAACCTAAACAAGAAGTATTTTTGAAATGTGGAAGAGTTATAGCACCTGGTGGGGACGTTAAACATTAGATAAAATTTTTACCTGTACCTTTAGAAACTTAGATGATTTTTGTCAGTATCAGAAGATTCCAGAAACTGATCTGTTATCTTGTTAATGAAAACTTGTCTGAAGCTATAATCTGATAGTTTTCTTTGTTTTATTGTTATAAAAATCCAAACAAGTATAATTTCCTGTCATTTCCTGATATAAAACTGATCTTTGTTAAGATGATAGTCAATTGTTTTGTCTCTTGGCAATGCAATTCACAATACTTTTTGTGGCTGATCAAGTGAGTAAATACATTATAGAGGCGTTCAAGAGAACTGAATAAGTATGCAACAAGTATCATACCAAGAGCACAAAACCCGCAAACTGGAATATAGTTAGAAGAGGCCCCACAAGACTGAGCACTTAATATAAGCCACCCTAAAGAGTTTAAATTTACAACCCAAATGTCAAAAAAAAGTATTGTTTATAAACATGTTGGAAATATTACAAATATTCTCATACCCAGAATTTCCCAGTTCTGGGTCATCTTTAAGCAATGTGTAATGTACAAATTCTAATAGTATTAATACTATTTAATAGTTGTTATTGTGAGTATTAATTTCTTTGCCTTGTTGATTTACTTTTGACTGTTATATTTCCCATCAGTCAGAGTGTAACAGAGAATCGGGTGGGGCCCGATAAAAGACACAGAGTTGGTTGTATGTGGTGCTGTAAAGCACCAAGTGTTGCGTCTTCTTCCACAATAGGCTGTTGAGAGAAGACCTTCGATTTAGAGTAGGTGGCGCAGACTATTTCATATAAACGATACTAGGCAGGTATTAGCCAACAGTCAGCGTGGGTCTGGGACTGAGATAGCTGTATAACACCAGTGTTTTTTTTTTTTTCAGTTGAGAGAAGTGCTCCCAATGTGTGAATACCAGACAAGACGAACACACAGAGCCAATGGCTTTTACTGAGCACTAAATGATAGCAATTCTTAAAGCATTCTTGCCAGTTTTACCCATTACCTGGAGAGCTTTTAGTTGTTCAGATTTCCAATTCTTACAGTTGTCTTTCAAAGTATTCCAAGTGCTCTAATAATTATGGGTACCACTGTGAACTTTATAGTGATTTTCCAAGTGTAGCTTAGATGTAGCACAAGGCTAAAAAATTATGGGGCATCCGGTGAGGATCAAACTCACTACTCGGTTGTAATCATTCTATAAAGACAAGCTTGCTAACCATTACACTGCCTCGAGGTGCCCTTCTGTGAACTTTATATTCTGCAATAAAAATGACTTGCAGGCAGATCCTGATATTTATTCAATGTTTAGTTTGTAGTCTTCTGAAGTGGCTGTTAATAAAAGTTCTCATTCTTTTCTTTTTTTCGATTAATGCAATTATTAACAAGGCACAAGGGCCACTTAAGGTAGAGTACTATTTTTGTAATTGAAATGGAAGGAGAGATTAAGAATTGCACATTATGTGGACATATAGGACAGCTATCATTTGACCTTGGATTTAAGGAAACTTAGATTGTAGTTATCTGGGAAACATACTCTTGAGTATGTTCTCTGAAATAACTGTTCTGTAGAAGAAGCTGACTGAGTGGAATTTGCTCCTTATCAAAGGGACACAAAGAGAATGAGGATACCAGAGGGCCTAACTGTGAAATCTTGAGTTGGTGGAACTGAGGAATGTAACTCCTTCAAACATCTGGAATAATGATAGTGATAGTAGTGAAAGGTTAGCAATATTTATCTGTAGGATAAGAGTTGTAGGCTGGAGAAAAACTAATCACCCACAAGGCTGTGCAATTACTTTTGTACACTGTTGAGGCTAGACAGTGAGGACTGGTTAGCTCCAGGCCAGATATGAGTCTTGTCAAAAGAGAGCATAGCAGCAGGAGTGACGTATTTTCTGGACTGAGACAAGGAACCGACAATTATTCCAGTATCTTTTGTGATGGCATAAATTCCGTTAGAGGTCAGGCGTGAACTTCAGACCTAATAGGTGATTTGAGGTCAAGAGCCTCTTTGCAGGTATGATCACTCATCAGGTTTAAGGTCTGTTTGGTGATGAAATGGTACTAGTTTAATTTTGGGGGTATTCAATGATACCAGTCAATCTTTCCTCCATTGAGCTGTGAGAGAGAGATCAGAGAAGAGATCAGCTGTCAAGCACTGGTCATCTGGATATTTGGATGTGTACCTATACACTGTGAGGCTAAGTTCAAATTCTGCTTGAGGCTATTGTAGCTAATTTAGTATAAAGTACTTGGGAAAGGCATGAATCCATTGTTCTCTACCAATGCCCAACTAGGGGTAAAACATCAAGGTAGACTGAATTCTCTGTGAGGAGAAGAGTGACTCTAAATTTAAAACCATGGAGAAGGCTAAAGGGGGAAACATTTTATTACATTTCTCAAGAACAGTGATGCTCATTAAAAAATACTGATATGAAAGTAGAAAAAGGAAGTTGTACAGTGCCATGATCACCTACATACTAAAGGATCAAGTTTCTTTTTTGCTTTTTCCTTTTTCTTTCTTTCTCTTTGTTCGTTCTTTCTCTTTGTTCGTTCTTTCTCTTTGTTCGTTCTTTCTCTTTGTTCGTTCTTTCTCTTTGTTCGTTCTTTCTCTTTGTTCGTTCTTTCTCTTTGTTCGTTCTTTCTCTTTGTTCGTTCTTTCTCTTTGTTCGTTCTTTCTCTTTGTTCGTTCTTTCTCTTTGTTCGTTCTTTCTCTTTGTTCGTTCTTTCTCTTTGTTCGTTCTTTCTCTTTGTTCGTTCTTTCTCTTTGTTCGTTCTTTCTCTTTGTTCGTTCTTTCTCTTTGTTCGTTCTTTCTCTTTGTTCGTTCTTTCTCTTTGTTCGTTCTTTCTCTTTGTTCGTTCTTTCTCTTTGTTCGTTCTTTCTCTTTGTTCGTTCTTTCTCTTTGTTCGTTCTTTCTCTTTGTTCGTTCTTTCTCTTTGTTCGTTCTTTCTCTTTGTTCTTTCTTTCTCTCGTCTCATCTCTTTTCATTGTCTCTCTCTCTCGTCTCGTCTCTTTTCATTGTCTCTCTCTCTCGTCTCGTCTCTTTTCATTGTCTCTCTCTCTCGTCTCGTCTCTTTTCATTGTCTCTCTCTCTCGTCTCGTCTCTTTTCATTGTCTCTCTCTCTCGTCTCGTCTCTTTTCATTGTCTCTCTCTCTCGTCTCGTCTCTTTTCACTGTCTCTCTCTCTCGTCTCGTCTCTTTTCACTGTCTCTCTCTCTCTCGTCTCGTCTCTTTTCACTGTCTCTCTCTCTCGTCTCGTCTCTTTTCACTGTCTCTCTCTCTCGTCTCGTCTCTTTTCACTGTCTCTCTCTCTCGTCTCGTCTCTTTTCACTGTCTCTCTCTCTCGTCTCGTCTCTTTTCACTGTCTCTCTCTCTCGTCTCGTCTCTTTTCACTGTCTCTCTCTCTCGTCTCGTCTCTTTTCACTGTCTCTCTCTCTCGTCTCGTCTCTTTTCACTGTCTCTCTCTCTCGTCTCGTCTCTTTTCACTGTCTCTCTCTCTCGTCTCGTCTCTTTTCACTGTCTCTCTCTCTCGTCTCGTCTCTTTTCACTGTCTCTCTCTCTCTCGTCTCGTCTCTTTTCACTGTCTCTCTCTCACTCGTCTCGTCTCTTTTCACTGTCTCTCTCTCTCGTCTCGTCTCTTTTCATTGTCTCTCTCTCTCGTCTCGTCTCTTTTCATTGTCTCTCTCTCTCGTCTCGTCTCTTTTCATTGTCTCTCTCTCTCGTCTCGTCTCTTTTCATTGTCTCTCTCTCGTCTCGTCTCTTTTCATTGTCTCTCTCGTCTCGTCTCTTTTCATTGTCTCTCTCTCTCGTCTCTTTTCATTGTCTCTCTCTCTCGTCTCTTTTCATTGTCTCTCTCTCTCGTCTCTTTTCATTGTCTCTCTCTCTCGTCTCTTTTCATTGTCTCTCTCTCTCGTCTCTTTTCATTGTCTCTCTCTCTCGTCTCTTTTCATTGTCTCTCTCTCTCTCGTCTCTTTTCATTGTCTGTCTCTCTCTCTCGTCTCGTCTCTTTTCATTGTCTCTCTCTCTCGTCTCGTCTCTTTTCATTGTCTCTCTCTCTCGTCTCTTTTCATTGTCTCTCTCTCTCGTCTCTTTTCATTGTCTCTCTCTCTCGTCTCTTTTCATTGTCTCTCTCTCTCGTCTCTTTTCATTGTCTCTCTCTCTCTCGTCTCTTTTCATTGTCTCTCTCTCTCTCGTCTCTTTTCATTGTCTCTCTCTCTCTCGTCTCTTTTCATTGTCTCTCTCTCTCTCGTCTCTTTTCATTGTCTCTCTCTCTCTCTCGTCTCTTTTCATTGTCTCTCTCTCTCTCTCGTCTCTTTTCATTGTCTCTCTCTCTCTCTCGTCTCTTTTCATTGTCTCTCTCGTCTCCTCTCTTTTCATTGTCTCTCTCGTCTCTCGTCCGTCTCTTTGTTCTTTTTTGCTTAAGCTAAGTTTTGCAAGTAAAGGTGCTTAACATGGTGCAAGAGTTTACAAGCTTGTAAGTCTCATTGTGATTGTAGCAAACTCAAACCTCATAGGCCTCCCACTACAGTAGCCTTGTGCCTGACTAATCCCTGCATCATAAATAATGACAGATGTTTATACTTTGGCTAGAGTCACTTTGTTACTCCCAGGCAGGTTCTTTTGGGTGTTAGCTTGTCTAACTGCATTTCCAGCTTGTATTTGGTGTATGTAATTGGTGTCATACTTCTTCATCAAAACAACATCCTTTTTATCACACCATCATTCAGTCTTTGGGACTTTCTCAACATGATTATTTACACTGTTCTCTTGCACAGAATGTGTATACTTTTTACCTTCTCTGTAAAAAAACGAATGTCAACCGCATAACCCATTATCTAAAAAGTCAGGCTATGTTTACCAGATCTTGCCCCACCTGGCAACCTCTGTCTCTCTCTCTCTCTCACACACACACACACAGTTCAGTTATTGTTGATATCAAAGTAACTGTGTATACTTGAAGAGTGAAATTTAAG
Source organism: Acanthosepion esculentum (assembly GCA_964036315.1). Taxonomy (NCBI): domain Eukaryota; kingdom Metazoa; phylum Mollusca; class Cephalopoda; order Sepiida; family Sepiidae; genus Acanthosepion; species Acanthosepion esculentum. The sequence continues at coordinate 36,175,075 of OZ038493.1, read as the reverse complement.
GGAAAGACTAAAATTTTCTCATTGCATAGACCCTATTCTAAACCCTAAATAAAGCATTTTTGATGACAAGTATCTTATTTCCAGATATTCATTGTCATGATTTGCTCTAGCCATTTTCTCTTAGCATTTTCCTCCTCTGTGTTGGTGTCCTCCACTGTGTGTGTCTCTCTAGGTTTTTTCTTCTCTATGTGCATTTATCTCTCTCTCTCTAGCCTTTTTCTCTTCTGTGCATCTCTTTCTAGACTTTTTCTTTGTGAGAGTCTTGTCTGTCTCCCTCATAAGTCTTTTCTCATTTTCCCATTTCTCACTTTCTATCTCTCAATCAATTATCGATGTCAACAGACTGGCTTTCTCATCTCTTGCTCTCTCTAAACCAACTCACTTTCTCAATTTTCTCTCTCTCTCAGCTGACTTGCTTTCTTGTCTCTACCTCTCTCTCTCTCAGCCGGCTCGCTTTCTCTACCTCTCTCTCTCTCTCTCTCTACCAAGCCTTTTTCTTTAGTTTTAGTTGTCACTTAATTTTAAATATTCTCAATTTTCTTGTTTAACTTAAATCCTTTTGTCATGTAGCTATGAGGAAATAGAAGTTGAAATTAATTGAGATTAAATATTAGGTAATTATCTGGTGGGTATGATTTAAATATCTTAAGACACATTGAAACCAAGTTGATTCTAATCACTTTGTTGAAGCATTGTAATAAATATGGCGACAAAGATGAGTATCCTTAGTTCGAATAATGTAAATAGTGTACATAATACCTCATCTCAGAAATATAGACAAATACATTCAGATTCTTTAATTTTAAGGTTTAGCAAATTGTTGGACATTTATCATACAGTTTTTAAATTTAGAATTGTCTTCTCCTAGTCTGGTTGATAACCAAGGCTACAGAATTTAACTGCCCTTTTATTTAACATATAGCTTGGGGATATGAAGACATGGATTCATATATTTCTGAGGGGTATTTGCGCATAAGTGACAGTAACAAACCTGACAGGATTTCTCATTCAGTGTTTCTATTCATTACAGAACTCACACATCCACTAACTGAACAGAAGCGTTTCTGTTTTCCCTCTTTTCATTGTTACTGCAATTGATCCAGGTTGATAATGACTCATGACCACAATATTGCTGCTTCAACATCAAAAGATTTGACAAAATCAATGACAATGAGAACACCAACAAAAACAATTTGTGCAGTCAAAAGAGTGAGCCCCCCACCACCACCAGCCATAATTTAATCTATAATGATTTTAGTGTCATCCTTTTCTAATATTGTTAGCTGGTGCAGTTTGTGCACTCCTAATGGCATCACTGGTTACTTCTGTCATCAGTGCAAGACCAATCCTGTGCCAATTTTAATATCGGTTGTTTAAATTATGTTGGTTGACAATTGTCTGTATAATTGTTCTCTGGATACCACATATTTCTCAGCTCTTTAAAATTGTTGTCAATGTGCAAAATATCGATTTTATTATTTTTTTTCCCTCATTTTTCCATAAATATCTTTTTTCTTCTTTTTTTTTCTTCTTTTTTTTTTTTCTTTTTTTTTTCTTTTTTTTTTCTTTTTTTTTTTCTTTTTTTTTTTCTTTTTTTTTTCTTTTTTTTCCACTCATGTTTTTTTTTGGGGGGGCAGGGGCGTAACATAATTATTAATTGTCAACTTTTATTTAATAACTCTCAATAAGCAAATTTTAAACAAGTATCATGTGAAAACGGCCATGAAAGCATTTTCACCTCTTTATGCAAAAAAACACGATATTTGATAAGATTTTTGCCATGCTTGTGTGCTTCCGTTACGTCAGCTCTCTCGCCTTTTCTCCCAGTGATTCTATGTCTGAACATGATTAATGTCATTGTATGGTGGTTGGTCCTCTGATACTTGCTAAGCCATCGTTGTTGACTTTGATCTTTCTTCCCCTCAGCTACTTTTAACCATTCTTCTTGGGAAGATTTATGAAATGACTTCTTAATATTTATCATCACACCAAGTAAATTAGCCAAAATTACTCTGCGTATGCCTCACGTGTATGCTGGTGTGTAATGTTTGATATACACAATGTAAATACTGGAAAGTTAATTGTATTAAACTTTCAAAGAAGACTTCTTGTCGTGTATCATGTTACAAATCCAACTTATACAAAATATTCATTCTATGTCATTTGAAAAAGAAAAAGAAAGCTTGGTGGATTTTAATATTAAAAGCTGAAAACCTCTTAAAGTTTATCCATTACATTGGGCATGTTATCCATAAAATTCTTATTTATTACATATGTAGGTGTGTGTGTGTGTTTATATAGTGTCTTGATGTGTTTGAAATCTTGATTGAATATGCTTTCAGGCCTATATTTTATCAGGTATGATACTACAAATACAATTCATTTAAAACAGGATAACATTAACAATGTTTTTTTTTTTTTTGAGTCCATAGGAAAAGGTACAAAAGAATAAAAAAAAAAATGCAATTTGTAAATGTCTTTGAAATTTCCTTATGAAGCCATTTTCTATACTTGACAAAAGTAAGTTTTAGCACAAATGTAGTCACATGACAAACTTTTCATTTTCCTGTATTCTAAATTGACGTTCTCTCCTATTCAACTTAGGAAAGGAATATGACATTTGTTAAGAATTTTTGTATTTTGTTTGTTAGTCAAAATTCATCAATGGATTTTTTTATCATAATTCTCAAAAAACAACTTTTTAAAAATGTTATTCTTTCACTTTTCAGAATGCATTTTCAACATTTTTTTTTTCTGTGTGAAATGTCACATTTATCATGCCATCAAGAAATCATTATTACTATCTTGTTAGTGAAAATATCAAAATCAAATAATCCACGACCATTTGAAACGGTCTGATTTGTGGGAGCTATTTGAGATCTATTTCGTCAAACTTGAACTCTCTTTTAATATTTGGCACACACACATATCTCCAAATGAGATAAAGAACAGATGGAGTAAAAATCCACAACTCATAGCATTTATTTTTAAAAAAAGTGCTCAATACAAAGTAGAGCAAAATGTTATTTTTATTATAATAAATTACAGTAAAAGCATTTTACATCGCTACACAAAAACTTTCATCTTTCAGTACTAAGATGGTACCTCTTTAGGCAGTAGTAGATAACAAATGATAAAAATGATCTATTAGGGTTTTTTTTATAATTTTCTTATCATTAGTTATCTATTGTCGCCTGAAAAGGTAACATCTTAGTACTGAATCATGAAAGTTTTTGTGTAGCGATGTGAACTGTTTTTTATTGTAATTTGATTTATATATATATATATATATATATATGCTTAAGTTACATGGCTGAGAAGTTAAAAGGTGGTGTGTATACACACACACACACACACACATATATGAAAGTGGGCATTGAATTCAACACCCAGGGGTGACAGTCTGTTTCAAGCTAAACACAATTGTCCTAGCAAAGGTGCCTTCTAAATATGGAATCTCAAAAATTTTATGTCACTTTTCAATGAATGGATCAAATTTAGGGGCGACGATTCAATTTCAGCATGTACTTCAAAAAGAAGAGACATCCTGATATATATATATATATATATATATGTATATTATATTGCAGCAATAATACTCTAAGCAGAAAGGCATCATTCTATGTCTTGTGGTTTAACTCATGCTTATATTTTGAATTTTGATAAAGTACAAAGAGTACCTGATCCTGCAGGACAGTCAAAAAAAAAATGCAAATTTTAAATTTACTTACTGACATTTAATAAGAATTAAATATGAATTGTCACAGCAACTTAAATAATAAAGGGTCTTCAATCTTAGATAAAAAATGTAATCACTAGTAAGTTTTACTGTCTAAAATAAATTTCTCAAAACTAAAAAATTTAATTTCTAAAAAGAATCCATGAGTTTTTTTTTTTTGCTAAAAGAAACAAGTGCAATAACAAAAGCAATTTTAGTCAACTTTACAATAAATAAAAAAAAAATTAGGAAGTTGAAAGCTAAATGATGCTGATATCCAACTTGATCGTTTTATAAGGTATGAGATTCTCACCTGTTAGAAAGCATTAAAATAAAAATAAGATTAAAAATGATTAAAATCTTCATGAGGATGAGAACAATAATATGAAATTTTAAGAAATATATTTCATGGAAACAAATTTAGGTTTAATAAAAAGAATGTTTACTTTTTAATTCTCGGTTATTGAAAAGATTTATTTTTGTTTACGTATGCTATGTGAACAAAATTAAATCTTTTTTTTCAATAGCCGAGATTAAAAAATTATTTTATGAATTAAAACTATTATAAGAACCAATTGTTGTAATTTAACTGCCTCACCATGAGGACAATTTGTGACACAAGGTAAATTTTTTTATTAATTGTCCCATCAACTTATATATAATGTGTGTGTGTGTGTATATATATATATATATATATATATATACACAAGTATAGGATTGGTGTATACGAAATAAATTCCAATAACCAACAATTACTATTCTTAAAAGAGTGCTCAATACAGAGTAGAGCAAATATAATTATTTATTTGAAAATTATAACATAAATATGTTATAAAATCACTACAAAAATACATTTTGTTTCAACACTTCCGGTGTCTTATCAAGTGATGATGTTGAAGGTAGAATAAAGGGTTTTAAAAGATTCAAATTAATTAACCACCCTTCACAAGGGGAAATGCTATGACATAAGCTGGAATGACCAATCAAAATACAAGTATACGGGAATTCAAAAAACTTGACAATGAAGTAATTTTATAACTATTAAATGCTTTAAAGTTGGGGTTATACCAAAATAGAATTTATTCTAATTAATAAGTATTATACGATAAAATTTGAAATTAAAATTAAAAATTACCCATTTTAAAATCTAAATTTAATCTCTAAGTTTAAAATTATAAAATTACTAAGGAAAAAAGAAAAAATACATATGTTATTCTATTTATTTTGTTTTTATTGAAATTAAGTTGGAATAAACGTTAAGATCAACTGCTTTTAACTTTGACAACATGGATACATTTGAATTCTAAGCAGAAGCAGGGGATGATGACATCTTGCGAAAGACAATACATACACAATCAGATTATAATACATAAGCAGGCAGACATATTTAGATATATACACACAAAAAAAAGTGATGAGACAGGAAATATCTCCAAAACCCTTTACAATAAAAGAAAACCCCCCAAAAAACACATACATACACAATTAAATGTGCATGTAAGTTATCATACATATAGACACTGATAAAGACACGTACATACACCCACATACATTGACATAGGCACTCCGATACAACAACCAAGAAATATTCAAGATTGAAAGTGTTATTAAACGAATTCTAATCACTTATTAAAATATAACTTATACGGGCAAATATAGATAAATAAAAATGGTCTAATAGAACAGAGAAACCAACAATAGGGAAAGAAAGGACATTAAAACAGATAAATACATATAAAAATAACACTATCTAATATATAAAAACAAAAATTCCAAACACACAAATATATATAAAAATATATATTTCATATGTCTATATACGCTCTACTGTACATTAGGTGAAAGAAAATAAAAACTACCTACAGATATGTGTGTACAGTGTACACACATTCTTCACTACAGACAGAAGCACAGAAAAGCCTACCTATAGACAACACATATATACACATACATGCATACACACACATATATAATATATCTACACATATACACATACATATATGCATATATACACATACAGAAGCAAGCATAAATATATCAACCGACACAGCAACGTAAAAAAGTAAACAAACCAAATATAAATATACATACATATACATACACACACACACACACATATATATATATATATATATGAACTTAAACATGCATATATATAAAAAAAAACATACAGACTTAAACATACACACACACACACATATATATATATATATACACACACACACACACATATATATATATACACACACATATACATACATAAACCTACACATATTCTCACAATATTATCTCATTGATGATACAGTACAGTAAAATCCATAATAATTTTAAAATGTAACAAGACACAATTGTTAAGTGTATAAGCAATTAAAAAACCCTTATCAATCAAAAGTAGATTTTAGTTAGTATTGATGATACATTCCAAGACATTAAGATATACAAACATATACATATACGAAGACATACGAACATACATCCACATATACATATATATAATCATGTATAAATACCCATATCAACACATCCACATATACACATATAAAAGTATACTCACATCCAAGTATATATATATATATATATATATATATACACACACACACACACACACATACCCCCACACCTGTAGACCAAACCAAAGTTTGCATACCTACACATACACACAAATAAGCTCACATATGATAGGTGTCAACACACACACACGTATATCTGTATACATATATATATATATATATATATATATACATACATATAATTATAAGTACAGATATATATACACATAAACATATACACATTCAACCATATACATACATACACATGTATCCTTACATACATACATAAACATATCCATACATACAGAAGTACATGTAAATAGAAATATACATACACAATACATCTGGACACACACACACACACACACACACACACACACATATATATATATATATATATATATATATATATTAACCTCCTCTCCCTTTCTCCTCCTTTTTACCTTACTTTTTATAAAAAACAATTGCAGATATATATATATATATATATATATATATATATATATATATATATATATATATACACATACATCAGTACAAACACACACACATCCACATATACATACACACACACACATCAACAGGAGGACCATCAGGTAATAAAGGTAATAACTTATGAAATTTACAATGACATATCATTATCATTGAAAGTATTACAACCCCTATAAGTTAAATTTATAACAGTGTTTACAGTTAACGGTTAGTTCATATCTTTGATTTAAGAGATGGTTCTTATTTTTAAATCTAATTATTTCAAATTTTTTGTTAAGACATAGATAACATGGGGCATATAGGGAGTTACATGTCCGAGCTTTCTTGATTAATTTCCTTTTAACAGTAGGTGTTTTAATCTTTTCTTTTAGACTCCAAAAATACTTGGATAATGAAGTCATGTACTTATAATTACTGCTATTAAAAGAATGGATTCATGGTGCTACCAATGTAAAGAATTTTTATGTTTGGGTTTTCTAGTGTAGAGATTGTACTAAGACAAACTACAGAACTAGTAAAACAATTATTCTGTAGTGAACAATTATTTGGATTCCTACAATTGCACAAGTTGTTATTCATGTTATTATACTTAGTAGTGCTGCTTGCAACCTAGTGAGTAGTCAAGTTTTTTGAGTCCTCATACTTGTTAAAGACTCTGTTGTTATGTTTTTTAATTATTTTCTCTAGGTTATCCACACAACTATTGCTTAATTTCAGAGTATCAGGATTAAATATTTTACTAAGTGGGTTAGTTTCTGGGTTGGGGAAATGTTTCTTGATGAGGTTTAGAAATATGTCCTAATTTAGTTTTAACCATTATATTGAAAGGGGGAGTAAACCAAATGATCTTTCTAGATCTTCTTATTATGGTTGTAATTAACTGGGTTTCTATATTGAATAGTGGTATCTTTGTATCCACTATTTTTAAGGGCAGAATTGTAAAAATCATGGTGTTTATTAAAAACATCTTTGTTAGAAGAGTTAGTACTAATCCTAAATCCAATGGAGGAGGGTATGTGTTTGATAACTGAAGTGGGGTGGTTGGAATTTGGATGCACGTATGCTGGGTTGGAATTAACCTTCACATATGGTTGGAAAGTGTTGCTAGTAAGGTCTAGGGTGATGTCCAGAAAATCTACTTGTTTAACATTAGTTGTAACTATAGTCCTAAGACCTAAATCCTTAAATTCCCTATGGATCATTTTCCTAATACGGTCTACCTTAATTTTAGTAGTTTTTAACAACTAATAAGCCATCATCTCTATATAATCCTACACTATCAGAATCTAGACATTCAAAGGTACTTAAATTGTATAAAAGAAATAATCCAACCAAGTCAGAAGCTTCTGCAGAATCCAAAGAACCCATTGAAATGTCAACTTTAAAGTATTTAATAGTTATTATAGCCTTACTTCGTTGTCAAGTTTTTTGAATTCTCATATACTTGTATTTTGTTTGGTCATTCCAGCTTATGTAACAGCGTTTCCCCTTGCGAGGGGGTGGTTAATTAATTTGAATCTTTTAAAACCCTTTATTCTACATTCAACATCATCATGTGATAAGACACCAGAGGCGTTGAAACAAAATGGCTATTTTTGTAATGATTTTATAACATATTTGTTAGAATTTTCAAATAAATAATTATATATATTCTAAAGAAGTAAAGGAATTTTCATTTATTCATCCGACAGATTTTTATCACTTTAAATGTTATTTTTAATGGATACTCATATTTGAGTAGATGCTCCATTTATTTTATTTAAACAGTCTGTTTCTTTTCAAAAGTGCCTGAGTGGCTGTTTGCTTGGGTTAACAATTACTGCTGATTTGCCTTGTCTTATCTGCTAATTATAAATGAGCCCACACTTTTCCTATAAAAGCTATTAATAATTTGTTCATTAAAAGTTCAAAATTAATTTACCCCTAGAATCTATGCTGAGCAATTTCACAGCTGAAACAGAAAATATTTTCTTGTCTGCCATTATCAAAGTAGCTCTTAGAAGTTTCATTCAATTTGAATTTATATACTGCAATGTATAGTTGAAGAAAAGTCCACCTATTTTAAAAAATTAACTTGTAGAAAAATAAAGATATTTTGAATCGGTTTCATTCAACATAGATCATAAAATTATTTCAGATTAAATATTATATTCCAACAGTTTAATTCTGTGTAAAAGCCACCAGACATAACTTTGGTTTTGTGTGAATGACCATTAAAGAATTAAATTGAGAGCTTATCCAAACAGAATGTCCTTGTATTAAAATAATTAGGATATTTTTCACTTTTCATAAATCTACACAAAAATGAAATAAAACTTGAAAGATAAAGGTGACTGTATTTTGGAATAGAATTGTAATATAATAATATCCCAATTACAGTTCATCCCAGGTGTTACAATAAAGAACATCCAGCAGCAAGGCCTCTCATTGGGAGTTTTTGAGGAGTATAGAACCACCTCTTAATTACTGTTGTTCCCAGATCCACCCTGACCTGGGGTGGTAGCACCTGTTAAGGTCCCAGCTATGGGCAAATAGTTAACCCCTGAACTGGGGTCAAACACTATGAAAATATAAAAATAGATTTTTATAGTAAAAGTACCAGGAATACATTTTGGGGGGGAAAAAATGTTAATACATATTCTATTTGTATAAATCTATCATGAAAATTTTGTCTGCATTAAGTAGCCCATGGGGGTTGATATGATGTAAAACAAAATAAACCAAACCAATTATAGTTGGCAGATAATGTTTAGCTTAATCCAACTTTAGGCAATAGTTGTTGAGCATTAACTAAATATAAAAATCATCAGCAAGTGCCCAGGTATAATTTTAACCATTACGATTAAGGATAATATTATTTGTATATCATTAAATAGCGGTCAGTATTTTTTTCTTGCAAGAATAAGTTTTACTGAGCCATTTATAACAGGCTCTTTTCTTTCCCTTCTGATTTGACCAATGGATACTGGAGAATATTGATTCTTACCCAAAAGCCCTTGGTTATTGAATCTTTTTTTTATTTTTTTTATAGATCCAGAGATGAGCAAGATTTTGTCTGAAAATCAAGCTTTGGCTGAAGAACTCTCACAGTGTCAGGTCAGTCTATTATTTCATTATGTAATAGAAGATTGATATTTTGCTTTTTATTAACTTAGATTTTGCATTATATATTACTGGTTTATACAGGAATTTTTTATATTATTTTTATATTGTTACATAATTTTTTTTAATCTTTTATAAAAATTTGCTCCTTGAAGAAGTGTCTTTGAAGAGTTTGGATTAACTTCATTTTTGTTGTTGTTCGTACTGGAACATTTCACGTGATCCAGTTTTTGAACAGCTGAATTGCATTGTGTATAATTGAAAAAACATCTTTCATTGAATCATGATGCTGGATTTAGGCATTGTTTGGGGATATAAATATTGTTATCACTAACCTTGGGGTACCCTATCAATACCTCACAATATTTTTTTATTGCATTACATTGGAAATGCAATTTTCCTAAAGTTACATTATCTGCTTAATTTTGGAGTCTATCTGTATACTTCTTCACTTGTAAGTAAACATAAATTTTAGGTTGAATTGTTGTTAAAATCTAGACATTTGATTTTGTTAGGAAATATGTTATCCCTCCATATCTTAAAATCTATTTCATATTCACTTCTTATAAATTTAAATACTTTCTATTAATTTGATTTCTGTAACCACTTTTCATTAACATTGTTGTCATGAAAATAATTAATTTTCACTCCATTGTCTTCAGATTATTGAAAAGTAATTACTCCTTTTTATGTTTCATCCTGGGTATGACGATAAACTGCATCCGCGTCCTGGGTAAGACGATAAACTACATCCAACAGCAAGGCCTCTGATCAGGAGGTTTTGAGGAGCGTGGAACCACCTCTTAATTGTTGGTGTTCCCAGGTCCACCCTTACCTGGGGTGGTAGCACTTGTTAGGGTCCCAGCTATGGGCAAATAGTTAACCCCTGAACTGAGGTAAAAAAAGCATTATAAAAGGGTAAAAATAGGTTTTAATACCAGAAATACTTTGGAAAAATTATTACCAGCAATACATTTTTGAAAAAAATGATGTTACCAGTGGTGCGTTTCTGAAAGAAATAATATTACCAGCAATACGTTTTTGAAAAAATATATTACCAGCTATACATTTTTGAGGAAAAAGATATTAACAGAGGTGGATTTTTGACAAAACAAAAATATTACCAGGAAAAAAAAGTTGTCGGCATTAAGTGACCCATTGAGGTTGATGTGCCGTAAAACAAACCAAACCTTTTTATGTTGTTTCTATATAAAATGATTATGGCAGTCATAACAATTTTAAAACCAAAAAATCAAAGTATAGTAAGTATTTGATTTATATCATCTTTTAAATTTATTTTTACAAGCTTGAAAACAAGTTCATCAGAAATTGTAAAGAAGGAAAAAAATGAAAAAAAAAAGAAAAATGCTAACATTGAAAAATGCCGAGGAAACTGAAATTTGAAGACTTGTGACTTTCCTGATTTTGTTTACCAGAAATTGTTGCCAAAATTGATCAATGACCATTCTTTTGACTTGGCTAAGGCTTCAAAATGATAGAACTGTTTAATAAGGAAAATTGGCTATGTTGTTTTCTTTTAGTGTTTCTTTCTGATTTATATGTTGAACTTGAAAAGCTCATTTACGGCATGGAAGGAAAGAAAGATTTTGTCCAGCAGTGGGATGCAAAAATCAGTATCCCTTTTGTTTCATCATTATTTGTTGTTTCTTTAAATTTAAGAATTTTCTTCCCTAATTTGATTTTAATCTACTTGAAAAGAAAACCAGAAAAAGCAAAACTGCAGGAAACAGAATTATGCACACACACACACACGAGGATGTTGAGCAATTCTTGACCCACTTTCAGAATCAATATTTCAATGACTTCAGTATATTGATTCTGGAAAGTGGGTCAGGATGAGAACTTTCCAGCACCCTCATGAGATTTTTTTTTTGTGTGTGTGTGTATTTGTGTGTGCACACACATATTTTATATATATATATACACACACACACACACATTATGTTTGTAGGATGTATGATAGTATCTGAGACAAAATAGAAAAAGCTTCTTAATCCAACATGTCAGGCTTGGGAAACATGTCATTTAGAAGTTTATCTACTTTGTCTCATCATCTTTACATACACGCATACACACACACACACACACATATATATATATATATATATATATATATATATATATATATATATATATATATATATATATATATAATGTCAGGTAATGATCCTTAGTTAATGCAGACACAATTACAGTTCAAAGAGAAGGAAGTTTTTTTTTAATTATTTGATTCTTTTTGTTTACATTCAAGAGAATGAATTTGGTGAATACAGTCAGTCCCACATATTTGCTGGGGTTAGTGACCAGAATTGACTGCAAATAGTTAGAATCCGCGAATACTTGTAACCCCACCTAAAAGTGCTTTTAAGTACCTATTTTGATTCTGAAAACCGCATATGCCTTAAACTTTCATCCTAAACACTTTAGAAACATTTCAGACCCTATTTAAAACATTTTTGAAAAAAAGTATTGGTGACCATACACTTAGTGTAAATTTTCTTTCATACGTACAATAACCATTTTTAATTATGCATAGATCAATACAACCATTGAAAATACTGTATAAAATGTGTTTCAAGGCAAAATATAAAGTTTAAAACATTTTCTGAAAACATAAATGTGATGATGACCCCAGCTGCAGCCCAAGCACTACTCATGTTTTTGTGTTTGTTTTTTAACAATGAAGATGTACAATTCTGCTGATTTTTTTTTTTTTTTTTTTTTTTTTTTTTTTTTTTTTACCATAAAAATGGACTGTTATGTTTTAAGCCACTTAAATAACCGGAAAATAATACAAGAATATTTTAAATATGTTCTATGGAAAAAAATACGTGAATCGAGGGAGTTCTCAGTGAATAATTTGTACATATGTTCTTCAGAAAAACATGTGAATATTTGGGGTTTCTGCAAATAAGTACATAGGTTCTAAAGAAAAATCTGCAAATGTGTGAAGCCAGGAATGCTGAAAAGCGACTAGGCAAGGGCCAAATGTAAATATTTTCCAAATATTTTGTATCTAGCACTTGGTATCAAAATCAAAAATCATGGATGTTAGTTATTTGAGGGTTTCTTTTTTAATTTAATATTCAGCAGAGTAATGAGAAGTGACATACAAATGCACTTCTTCACTCAGCAAAATTATCTCTATCACTTGTTAAATATATTGGACAACCTCCCATTTTTTCAGACTTAAAATTTTACAGAACCTGTGATATTTTATATTATGCTAGGGCTACAAAATTTGAAAACTAAATTATTACTTTATAGAAATATTAACAAATAATAGGCATATACTAAAAAAAAAATGCCTTCTGCAGCAGCATTTCCTCATAAATATGAGAATGATTGGCACTTGAATGCACTAAACGACAAGTTAATCTTGAGGCAATTGTAGTTATATCATTATCATACTTACTATATAAATGAATTTAATGCTGAATTGTATACAATTTTGATCCACCAAAAATGGAAAAAACACATCCACATAAATTGTGCCTCCATAAACTCCTACCAAGAGTGGCTTTTAGGCCTTGTACAGAGTAACATTATTATAAAAATAAATATTATGATTTTAATTAACCTATCTGAAGAGCTTGTTTGGCAGAATAGGGATTAAGAGACATAGCAAAAAGACAAATTTTACGTAGAGCTACAAAGGATAGGAAATTGTAGGGAGACATGATTACCAGTGTCCTGAAGGGACATGGTACATAGAAGAATAATAATTCCAAAATATTAACTTTTTGCATTTAGAGTTTGGTTTATTTATTTACACTATTTACATTATTCAAACTGTTGTCCTCATCTTTATTGCCATATTCACGGCCTTTTGTCCATTGTAAACCTTGGCCTTAAAGTGATATTTATTGGAATTTTTGGTTTGAAATATATATATATATATATATATATATATAGTCAAAACCTAATGAGCCAGACAAACCTACCAAGGTTTCACTTAGGCAGATCATCAGGGTCAGCTGGCTCTTTAGTTAGTTAGTTGTTTACTCGTATCGGGATCTTTTCTTTGGGCCTTGAACCTGTATCTGTGCGATTATTTTCAACAGACTTTCCTGGCTCTTTCTTTTTTAAAACCTTTTTTTCCCTTCGAGATTGATTTGGCTATTGTTAAATCAAGAACTCGAAGGTTTTTCGACACGAATATGGTCACCTATATATATATATATATATATATATATATATATATATAGTCCAGAGAGCTCAATGTAAATAAAAACAGACCATGGAACCTTAAAGTGGTCTGTTTTTATTTAAAATATATATATATATATATATATATATAGTGTGGACACAATTGAATGCAATCTTCAGGCCATATTGGTTGGATTTATATTTAAATATATGTAAAATATATATATATATATATATATAGTCAAGCTACTATCCAACCCACATGGCTTGAAGATTGCATGAAACAGATTTGCCATTGTGTTGAACTCTGTGTCAACATTACTTGTATTTATATACTATCTCTATCTCAGATACTGAGCATTTCACTTTATAAATATAGCATACCTTAAAATTATATTTTATCACCTATATATTACTTGTAAACAGAGAGTATTGCATTTATGGTATTCACACTCAAGGAAAGTTAGACAAGATGCTCTCAGCAGAGTTTGTCTACGCCCCCTTTTATAGCTTTGAACTCTACCAGAGAGCACATTTCTTTGTACACAAGCCGGGTATAGAGAATACACACTATTAAAAAACATGTGACGTCTATTTTAAATATGTGCATCCACTAAAAATAATATTTCAAGTAATAAAAACGTTTGATTAATAATAAATCCATTAAATCTTTAGATGTGTGCATCCAGATAATCTTTTTATTATTTTATTTTATTCACTCCACATCCTTCTGGCATTAGTTTAAGCTAACACCTTGATTTCAGGTGAAAAATTGGAAAATTTCACTTTGCAAATTTTATAGATTACTTGAAATACCTGTGGAAATTTCATCGTCTTTCTATTTGAATATTATAATGCATCTTAATTCTTAAGTTAGTGATTGAATAAGCTCATGGCGAGTTCTACAACAATAAAATATCTGTAGAAATTCCCCCTATTGTAATGTTAAATGTTCAAGTTTAACAACTTCACCAAAATATTGCAATAACACTCCTAAATATGAATGCTGGTCATTATTTTAAGAAGTAAGGGGGTACAAATGAAATGGATGTTAAACACTTTTATCTTTCCTTCTTTCTTTCATTTTCTCACTGAAACCAAGTAGCATCTCTGATACCTCTTTTTGTTTTCCCACTCAATTAAAACGAAAGAGTATTGACTGGAAATGTTAAACTCATATCTTCCCTTTCTTTTTTCTTTACTTTTCTCACTGAGACCAAGTATCATCTCTGATATGTCTTTCGTCTTTCCATGTGATCAAAATGAAATAGTCCATTATTTAAGAGGTATTGGCAGGGTGTAATGGTTGTGCTAAGTGAGGGACAAGCAGAATTATAAGAAGATAATTTAGATATATGGTGTAAAAGGTGTCAGTTTAAACTGATGTCAGCAGGATATGAGTTGAAAAATAAATTCATATTTTCCTTTTAGAGAAGCTAGTACATCAGCCATGGAGATGTATGTGCCTTTTATGGCCAAGCTACTAAATTAATGGTTAGTCAATTTCACACATTTGATTGCAAAAGTGGGGAGGCTTTTACACATAGTGGAAAGTTTTTTTGTTTTTTTGTCTGAATTGAATAATTTAGATGTTCAGACTTCAAAGGCAATTTATACTGTGACAGCTTGAAACTATTAAGGAGAGGAGTATGTGTTCGAACTGAAATCTAAATTCAGACATTGTGTTGACAGCTTAGGCGATAATTATTTGAATATTGCATTTGTCGTATCCTGATAAAATGATGTCATTCCTGAATTTTGTTTATGGCTGTCATAATTCATTGTCATTTTATATGAAATACAATAGAAATAACTTCCTTTTATCTTAATGTACATTTTTAGTCTTTGACAAACGAGAATTTCATTTCTTTTTTTTCATCCATCGACATGTTCAATTAAATGTATTTAACTTGTCATTGTTCTGTGCTCTCAATAAATTGTCTTGTTAAATGCATCCTGTGGACTTTTTGATAGGTAATTTTATGTTGATACTTTCTAGTTCATATACTAATGCCTACCGAATGGGTTCATGTTGTTAATTGTATTATCTTTTACTCTATTGTCTGATTCCAAGGAGTTAAAATTTTATTGATTTAATTTGTTGAATTAGGTATTTTATTTTTATTGAAATTTTGTTGGAAATGTTAGATTTGGAACCATTAAATATATCAAGATCCACTTTAAGAAATGGGTGATTTCATTTGAAAATATATGATAAAAGTGTTATGTGATTGGATCAAAGAAAAACAAAGAAACCCTAATTGTGTTAACATGAAAAATATCATCTACCCAATGATATGAATACTATCTTGAAAACTAACTTCATGATGTTAATTATCTTAAATGCACTTTGTCATTGCTTGGATTGCCAGAGGATAGTAAATGCAGGGACTGTAAATTCCTGTAAAAATTCAAGAATAATTAGACATAACCTGGATCCAGTGTATAAGTTTTAATTAAAATATTTAGATTATTATTTTAAGTTATTTGCATTCACATGTCAAACTAATGTTTGAATCTTGTTTTTTTATATATATATATAAAAAGACATTTTTTATGTTTATACATTCTTTTTATAGATACAAATATTTAAGTAAATGCTCTGTTTATAATAAACAGCATTAATAACATTTACCGGCCTGAATGTTCGAGAAATTTTCATAGAAAATATGCATCCCCTGATAGGAATCGAACCTGTATCCTATATGGAACCATCATATAGCCTGACGTGCCTCAACTGATTGGGCCACAGAGGAGCATTCGGTTAGCAAGGTTGATTTTACTGTTTTTAAACAATTCTCTATGATTTTCTCTCATTCATTAATATCTGCTCAATGCGTATCAAAATGTAAACAAATGATGTCATACATTATGAAATGGACAAAATCCGACAATTATTTAAGACATTTTTTATGTTTATACATTCTTTTTATTATTACAATTATTATTTTATTTACAATTATTAAGACATTATTTTCTTTTCTTTTTGTCATTTGTCTCATCAGGCACTGTGAATATTATTTATTTCTTCCAGAACGCAGCTACTTGAACAGAGGTGGATTTGCATAATAGCCCCACACAAACCACAATAATGGCATAAATGCTTTCCAGCCAACTTTATTCTATAAACATTTAAATGCAATGTCATTTGCTGTCTCTTGTCCTCCTGATTAACCTTTCCCACTCATTAGTAATTTTTCTGTTCTTAATTCTTTCACACCCAGTAAAACCTTGTCTCTTTGAGGCTTTACTGTTTTGCTTTGGGTGAAATGGATCTAAAAAAAAATATTATTAAAATGTTGCCAAGGGTAAACAAACTAATTGTTTGATTGGCAAGGGCCTGGCATGTCTACAAAAATGACTTTTAAGGCCTGAGAGAAATTTACATACCTGATGAGAGATGGAACAGGTAAAGTTACCTGTTGAATTGTTAAGAAGTGCTGGCAGCTTGATGGATTTTATGTGATATTTTAAATCAACTGATTTATTGAAAGTTTACCACATTCCAAGCACATGTATTTGTTTTCAACAGTGTCCTGAATTAATTTTGTTTTTAATACTGTGTATCTTGAGGACATATTACCAATCATGGTTCTCCACAGATTTCTTGGTGAATTACAATGACTTCTTAGGAAACACAGAGTGGTTTCCCACTGCCTTCTGCATGGTTTTAAATTCAGAGTTATCCTTCTCAGTTGGTTGCCACCAAAGGCTAAAGAACCCAGCTTACCATACAGTGTAACTCATAATAGGGAAATATAAATTATCAAAAATAAAGTGAATAGTTCTTAAAATACAATAACTGATTTATTTAAAACAAGTTATTGTTGCTTTTGGTACAATTAGAATAAAATATATCAGCAATTTTCTTCACATTTCAAAATAATTAGTATGATTTTGAACTGCATTGATTAGAAGTCTTTGTAGAAAACTTCTAGTTTCATTTGGACGATGATCCTGCTTTTCCTACAAACACTAATGATGCTGATAACATGGGTATTCATAGTTGAGATAACAATTATTTTGAACAGAAAATCAACATCCTTTATCAAGTGTTCTCAAAGCTCTCCAAAACAGAAACTATGATCTGGAATTGGAATGAAAGCAGTGATGGCATGTACCCTGAATCCATCATCAACATGAAAACATCCTCTATCAAGTATTCCAAGAAATAGGACTCGAGATAAACCTTTCCAAAACAGAAACCATGATCTGGAATTGGAATGAAAGCAGTGATGGCATGTACCCTGAATCCATCATCAACATGAAAACATCCTCTATCAAGTATTCCAAGAAATAGGACTCAAGATAAACCTTTCCAAAACAGAAACTATGATCTGGAATTGGAATGAAAGCAGTGATGGCATGTACCCTGAATCCATCATCAAAATTCAGGATGTGAATTAATAAATACTCCAAATACATTGGCATAATGATCAGTTATAATAAAATGAGTACAAGAGATAAGGAAATTGAACATGGAATAGGCTGCACGAGAGGTAGCTTTGTCCATCACCACAAATTACTAAAAATCTAAAACATCAACTTGAAAACCTGAAATGTTCTTAAATAGTCCTGTCAGATTGAGATTTTCAGATGGATGTTATGCATGGTGCCAAATGTAATATAGGTACCCTTATATTATTAATATAGGTACCCTTATATTAATAATATAGGTACCCTTATATTATTAATATAGGTACTCTTATATTATTAATATAGGTACTCCTATATGGCAGTTAATGCTGGTCAATCTCATCACAGATGTAGAAGAGGTTGTCAACAGAAATGCGTTTCTACAGAAGGATGTTAAGAATTCTGTGAACTGAACATGTGAGCAATGACAGTTCTAAAGACAATGAAAATAAAAAGGTAACTTATATTTAGAATAAGTGTTGAAATTTCTAGGACACATCATGGAGAAAGAGGGCTTGAAAAATGTCGTACTCACTACGCATTGAAGGAGAGAGGAAAGCAGTGCATAACTTTCCTAACAAGCTTGTGTAAATGGTTGCCATTGACCAGGGATTAGGAGATATAGAAAAAAGACAAACTTTACTAAGTGCCCCAGAGAACAGGAAGCTGTGGAGAGCTATGATCACTCACATCTTGAAGGGATATGCCATAAATAACAATAACAAAGTTGTATTTTGCCATAAAATAAAACGGTCGATCAGGATATTTTGGGGAAAAATAACATTTTTAAGTCAAGCAGCCTTTGTAAATATAGGGTTTAGTATCAAGGGATCGAGCATTAGTAGTAGAATTTATTGTAAAAATTTATAATCAAGTCTGCTAAAGAATGGCTGTAATTTCTGTGAGTCTCGGAGACTAGATCAATGAACATGTAAATTTCTTTATTACTAAATTTCTAAATATGTATATAAATGTATTTGTATACATATATAAAGGTGTGCTTCTGTATGAGTATGTATATGCATATAATTGTCTATGTATTTGTGTATAAATGTTTGTAAATGCATATCTTTGTGTGTATAATATGCATGTACATTTAGTCATGCCTCTATGTTGGTATAATATATTTTGAAGCCAGGCTGAGAACTAAGAGTGTGAGTAAAGAAGGTTGGTATACCGTTGTTTATCCTTTAAATGACAGTGTTTAAAACTTATTCCCCCCTCTCCAAATGCTTTTTTTAAAAAGAAACTCACGAAACAAACCTTCAAGAAAAGTCTTGATTTTTTTTTCTTTTTACTGTTACCGTAATTTTGTGGTGAAGTTAGTGATTTGGGTCTGTCACGTATTCTGAGTCAGTTTTACAATAAATGTAACAGGACTGGTAATTTCTTTGAAATGGTGGATAAAATAAAAAAAAATATGGACAGCACAAACAAGTGCAGGTCTCTTCTATATAACACATCCATTCAGGAGATAGACAATCGTGGCTCTCCACAACTTCTTATCTCTTGTAGCTCTTAGCAGTTTTTCTTCCTTTGTTAAAACTTCCCCACTCCCTATCCATTCACACAACATTGCCAGTAAATGACTCCTTGCCTTCTCTCTGTGATCAGTATGCCCCATGAGGGTTAAGTTTACCAAGCCCTCTTTCCTCATAATTTGTCCAAGGAATCTCGACTGTTTCTTCCTGATTCAAAGTAGAATGATTCTGTTGCCATTTTCTTTAAGCCTTCTTCATTGCTTACTGACTTCATCCATGGAATTTTCAGTATCCTTCTATAGAAATGCATTTCTGCTCCCTCCAGGTTTCTCCTCATCTGTGGGGAGATTGCCATATAAGAGGATTGATATAACATTGCATCAAAATAGGAAGAATGTGGTACATTTTATGGTAATTTAGATGCGGATATGTAAATACAAGAAGGTTGGAGAAAGAGGTGATTTTCTTTTTCTGGAATTTGTCTTTAATATATCATTTCCTTTCAGGATGTGGGTGATCATGACTCTCCATAACTTCCTGTCTTGTTTGAAGTAACTTTTGACTCTTTACCATCTGTCTTTGTCCCTGTTCTGCCATTCATTCACACAAAATCATTAAATTGGCTTCTCATTATTTCTTCTTGCTTCTCTTATTTTCAATGTGTCCTGTGAGTGTAAAAAGTTTGAGATCCATTTCTTCATTATGTGTCCTAGAAATTTAAATTTTCTCCTACTGATTGTAAATAGAAATAGCTTTTTCGTTGGTATTTTAAGGCTTCCTCATTTTGCATATGTTCTGTCTTGTGTTTTCAGCATTTGTCAGTAGCAGCACATCTCTATTGCTTCATTTCTTCTTCTGTGAAGAAATGGTTCAGTATTCACTGCTATATAGGAGATTAGATATTACATAGCAGTTTAGTGCTCTTTTCAATGGTATTTTC
This sequence comes from Acanthosepion esculentum, assembly GCA_964036315.1. Taxonomy (NCBI): domain Eukaryota; kingdom Metazoa; phylum Mollusca; class Cephalopoda; order Sepiida; family Sepiidae; genus Acanthosepion; species Acanthosepion esculentum. The sequence goes on along the minus strand of OZ038493.1, from coordinate 36,154,207 downwards.
TTATGTCTTTATGCTTTGCTTAGATTTTGGAAGACCTCTTTCACTATTCCTATGTGCCTTTGGATTTTTATGTCACATTTTCTGTCAGCTACATGGAAGCAGAATAGAAGATCAAAGCCTGCTTTGCTTAATCTGACTTGGGTTTGATCACGAAAGTTTTTGTATGAATAACACAAATGCAAATTTTAGAGAATGACGACTCGGATATGATTGGTCAATCTTTGGTGCTAGTTACATGGAGTTCTTATACAAATTTATCATGGAGAACAAAACCTAGTTTTGAATTCCTGATTTTCTTCTTGCCGATATTGGCATATTTGTTGAAACGTTTTTATCAAAGAAGAAAAATGTTAGATTTGTGTTAAAAAGTTTTGGCTCAGAAGTTGATCTGGGATCAAAGAATTGAGCAGGAAATAATAAAATTTAGTGTTTTCTAAATGCTGGCTATTCTACTTGAAAATCTGCTTCTGCCTGTCTTCTTAAAAACATTAGCATGTCTATAACTGGGTTTTTACTGATGCAAATGTTCATATCAAGAAGGCTTGTCATGAGGAATTTGAATTGGTTTGTTTGAAAAATCCTGCTTCATGATACTCTCATTGGATAGAGCAATGAACTGAAAATTTTAAGCCTCACAGTTTATTCTGATGCTTACTTCTGTATTCATTTGGAAATTCATGGGGGGAAAAATCTATTTCAGTCATTGATAATGAGCTGCTTAATATTAAAAATCCTCTTAAATTCTTAGCTGTATTAACAGATACTCTTGATAATTTTTAGCCTTTTGAGTTAAAAATTGAATACATTAACCTATGAATCTCTTTATTTTAATATGGTAAGGTGGTCATATCCTGAATAGAACACTGAATTAGATACCAAAGTGTTTCAGGTTCAATTCTCATTGTTTAGTAGTGTTTCACAAACTATCTGATATGGCGGACCAGCATTTTTTTTTTCTCAATGTGTCACGTACCTGTAATATTTTGTGGTAATATTAATTTATACCAGAAATGATATATATATATAATAAAGGTTGACTATTTTTTATCTTCCATTTATTTTGCAAAAAATAATTCAATATCAAATCATAAAAAGTAATAAAAAAACAAAACATAAGCAGTTTATTAACACAAAAACAAAAATTATATAACCTTAATCGTTACTAGTGTGAAAGGTGAGCCTACTTCTTCTTTGCCAGTTTGTCCAGTCATTTGAAAGCAAAAAGTACCAAGTTTGGTATGAAAGTACAAATTCTGACAGCCTTGCCTCTGGTGCTGTACTGTTTGGCTGGCATCTACCAATGCTTCAAATGTTTCCTTAGCATGGCCTGGACTATGGCCGTGTACTGGTAGCTGATGGTTTGTGTACTGACCCCGGTCCGTGGACCACCCCTTTGAGTAGCACTAGTTTAGTAGACAATACTTTGATAATTATAATTTATCTAGGACATAAAAATAATTATTGTTAAAACAGGATCTTGCTCAATGAACTAAGTGATGGTACTTCACTGGACAATAGAAAAGTATTCATGGATGAGAAATTTTAGTAAATCCACTTTGGCGGAAAGTGGGGCAAGCCAACTTCTGCCACCACTTAGAACACGTACTTTAAGTGGAGGAGTGGGAGTCTAATATCTTCAGAAATTTGTAAGCCTAGGATGGGGAGTTCAATCCTTGGTAGGACCACAAGAGTCAGCATAGTTATTTATTAGATTTGGTGATTACAATACTTTTGATACTTGTTTTACTCCACTTTTCTTTTTATTGTGTAGTTAAAAAAAATAAAATAAAACATCCTGAAAGTAGAGGAAAAAGCAGGGTGACAAAATGACTACAGCTTCATACCTTGTGTGATCATCAAGGCTTCTATGATCTATGTGCTTCAGGTGACATAAATGAAAAATTGGTTTCAAGTTGTAGGATTTCAATTTAAGCCATATTGTTTGTTCTTTTCATGTTAATGATTGTATCTGCTAACATTTTTTTGTTGATTGTTTATTGAAGGAACAAATAAAAACCAGTGTGGAGGGGGAACTGTTCAAAATTAGAATGGAATAATAATCCTATGTGAAAGTGCTGGAATGTTGCTTTGGGATTTGATGTTTTAATATCTGCAGTTGAATCGGTGAAAGACTAATTTAGTGATTTTCTTTTAAACCATTTCACCCCCAAGCAAGGCGATAATGCTACTAGGATACAAGGAGTTACTGGGAGAAGAAAAAGAGTATGAGGAGATTTTAGTAAGGAGAAGTGAAAAGAAAGGACAATAAAAGAACAGGATTCAGGAAGAGAGAAGATGGCAATTGGCATAGCATTTAAATTGTAGGTGGCAGGAAATAAAAAAATCTGAAGGGAGTTCTACAGGCAAAAAGTGTGAGAAAAGTAACTATTAGAATAGAATAGTTGGTTACATCCAGTTATTTCAAGAGTAAAATGTTGAGACCTAGTTGCCAATCTAGTAGCACACTTAAATTCATGCAACCAAGGCACAAAGGAGGAAAGCTCATCAGAAAAGACAGTGGTAAGCCTCATATATTATATAGTGAACAGTTTGTGTATACTGCTTAAAAAAAGTATTGAATCTGAGCAAAATAAAAAAAAAAGTTCACACTTTCACTGGCTTTCTTAGTCTAATATTAGTCATTATTAATTTGAGACTTGAGGAACCAAATCTGTTCTATAGATTGGCATTGTGCATGAGTTTTAGTAGAAAATGGTGGAACTTACACATACTATCTTTGCTTTCATGTTGTATCCATCCTTGAGTTCAGATATATTTTATTTATTTTCACTTGTTAGCCCCAAAGCTATCAATCTCATTAAAATAATTTCAAACCAAAATTAGGTTGAAACTAAGATAATGTATATTATTTCACTAAATTTCAATATTCTTTAAGGTTTAAAGAGATCAGTCTGTTTATTATATTATTTATTCTTTATAGAACTTTTGTCGATCTTGATTCTTATAAAAAATGTACAGTGATCCCTCGCTAATTCATGGTTCTACTATCGTGGATTCACAAAATATATTTATATATGGAAAATATATCGCGGAGTTTCTGGAAAATTCTAGTAAAATCGCAATATATAAACACCTAAAATTTTTCATTAAATTCATTAAAATATTAATAATAAATATTATTTCTGAGTCTAGGAACAACAAAACAAGTGTAAAATAGCAAAATAAAAAAATAAAAAACCACAGAGTTATTTGAACTTGTAACTCACATGACAAATAAAAGAACCATCTAGAATGCGATGTGCATACAGTACCCACGTATCCTGTTGTTGAGAAAATGCAAAGTGTACCATCTCGGTGACAAAGTGCGTTGTAAGACGGGCTGTGATTGGTGCAATGGAGGGAGACGACGAATCACAGCTTTATATTTTGTAATCTGGCCTGTGATTGGTGCTTTGACCGATGCTCAGATCCACAGCATCTTCCCTTGTTTCCCTCTCTGGCGGCCATTTTGCTTCAAGCTTTCTCCCCGAGCAGTTTACTGTACTACTTTACACTGTGCTGTGTATGATTTATTTATTTATTTTTTTTTTTTGTTTCTTTTTGTTGAACTTTGCGTTTTCATCCCCTGCAATGGCTCCCAAGTGTGCTGCTGCTTCCAAGGCTGGTACTGAGTCTAAACGCAAATGAAGAATGATAACGATCATTGAGAAGGTGAAACTTCTGGACATGTTGAAGGAAGGGGGAACTTTTGCTGCTGTACCCTGCCATTTTAGCGTGAATGAATCCACCGTTCACTACATCAAGAAGGACAAAGCTAACATTAGGAAGACAACTGCCATCACCTTTAATAAGTCGGCGAAGAAAAAAGTTAGGGCTCGTAATGAAACTATCTGTATGGAAGCTGCTTTGGCCATATGGATAGCCGACTGCCGAAAGAAGAACATAGCCTTGGATACGAACATCATCCAAACAAAAGCCAGGAGCCTGTACGAGACTTTCGCCACTAAGGAACCTGAGGACGACGGTGGCGACCACGAAGAAAAGGAGGAAGACAAAGACGACATAGAAGATTTGCAACCAGGGACGTCCAGTGATTCACAACCTACAAAATGTCCTATTTTTGCTAGCAAACGGTGGTTTGCTAAGTTTCAGAAACGCTTCAGCCTAAAAAGCGTTTCCCTGCATAGCGAGGCTGCTTCTGCTGACACAAGTGCTGCTGGAACATACGTGAATGAAACTTTCAAGAAGATTATCTCCGAAGGTGGATATAAGCCCGAACAAGTTTTTAATATGGACGAGATGAGCTTGTTTTGGAAAAGAATGCCGTCACAAACTTTCTTGTACAAAGAGGAAGCAAAAGCCTCTGGCTTTAATGCATACAAGGGATCGTGTGACCCTCGTGATGTGTGACAATGCTGCAGGATTTTTGTTAAAGCCAGGACTTATTTACAAGTCTAAAAAACCAAGGGCTTTAAAAAACAAAAACAAGTATCTGCTACCCGTACATTGGATGCACAATCAGGTTATTAGGGTGTTCAAGGCCCTATACATGAGGAATCTCCTGGTGAACCTAGTTGCTTCTGTGGATGCCGCCCAAGAAGAAGACGACAAAGATTTTAACTTGATGGCATACTGGCGGCAGTAAACAATTGCTACATGCCTCCAAAATATCCAGAAGACATTGCAAAAAATGAAGCCTGCCACCGTAAATGCGATCTGGAAGAATTTGTGGTCCGAGGTTATTTACGGCAACAAGGGATTTACACCTGCTGAAATCCAACACTCTGCAGTACAGAAAGCTTTACAGTTGGCTGTGATCATTGGAGGTGACAGCTTTGCAGACATGGCCACGGGAGACATCAACGAGTTATTAGACTGACATTTCCAGCCGCTAACCGACACAGACCTTGAAGACTTGGCGAAGTCGGACAGTAAAGAAGAACAAGAAATGCAGCAAGAAATGGAAGAAGTTATCGACCAAACTGACTTGACTTTGGAACGGCTGGCTAAAGGGTTGAAAGAAGGGTCGCAGGAATGGGATGATGATAGTTCTGTGCAATTTTGCAACAACGTCGACGAAGTCATGAATCCCTACAAGATGCTCTTTGAACGGAAAAAGAAGCAGCGGCGGCAACTTCCTATCACAATGTTTTTGCAGCCTCGCATAAAAGAGCCAGTTCCTGCTGCTGCTACGGTTGCACCTTCGGAAGAAGTAGAAGAGGTGTCCCAGGAAAGTGCACCGCCGTCTGAAGAGACATAAAATACAATCATCGGCTGCACAGTAGAAGTCATCGTCAGCTTCATCATCATCATTTCTACTGCGCAGCAAATTCATCATCATCATCATTCAAATTTTACTTCAACTTCTTTCATGTTGAGTACAATAACAATCTTTTTTTTTTTTTTTAATCTAAAATGTTATTGCTTAACAATTGTCCTTGTTATTAATAGATTACTGTAATGGGGGGGGATGTTAACAGTACAGGGAGGGTTTTAAAATTCCCAAAACACGTTAAATAAATACTGTAAATATGGCGTCCCTACTTCGCGGAAATTCACTTATCGCGGCCGAACTCGGAACCAATCTACCGCGATAAACGAGGGATCACTATATTCGTAACAATATCTTTAGAATAATTTTTGAAATTTTTAAAGGAGTTTTTGTTTAAACTGGAAACTGCAATCATCCTGAGATTTTTACAAGAACAACTCTAGGAGTATAGTCTCAGAAATAGTCCTATTATAATTATTAATTTTATAATTAGGGTTGAAAATATGTCAATGATCTACTTACATGGGTACATCAGTATGTTCATAGCTTAGCAGAATTTCAATGTTATTTTTACTTTGATCTATAAGGTTAATTTTCCCAATTAAGTACATTGACAATGAAGGTGATTAAGATAAATATTTATTAAGTGAAATGTTTTCATTGTTAGGCTTTGGACTTACCAATACACTTAATTATGAAAACTAAGTGAACATTGTTTCTTGAAGGAAAAAAATGATTAAAAAAAAATAAATAATCTGGCACCATTAACATGTATATTCTGATTAAATTCTTTGTAAAAGCCTGATGACTATTTTATGTGAACAAGACTGTTCTTTGGTTGTATTTTCTTTTAGGTCAGTAGACTAAATATTTGATTGGTCGTATATAGTTTTGATGGGATATAAAAGACCGTGATAGATGAAATATGTATTTTAGGCTTAAGAAAATCAGGCTGTTGATAATTTTATGGAAGTCAAAAAACAAAAAATATTATTTAACTCTTTGTCCTGTCGTGACGGAACATTTTTTTTCTTTTTTTTGTTGACTCAAGAATTGAGCTTGTCTCATAGATTTTCTGTTTATTCCTCATTCTCCTCCTCTTCTTTGTCAGAATTAAGCTGCTTTTCTTGTCTGGCTTGGTTTCTTGGTGAGTTTTAATGCACACTTAAAGTACTTATCCAGTGTCTCCATACCAATGTTGTTAAGTTGTCATGTTGGACGTACCATTGGATCATGTAGCCATGGAATACCAGATTATCTACTGAATCATTTTCCAGCTTAACTAAGCCATGGAAGATTTTGGTTTCCATTTTGACAGTTAAATATTTAAGCACATCTTCCTTTCTTTGTCTTTTTTTTCTTTTCTTTTTTCATTTTGGTACTTCCTCACTCTTCAGTTTTGGGTAAATGTCTTTGTTTAATTGACAGACACAATCTTTTTTTTTTTATAATTTGAGGATTGGAATGAATTCTCAATGTTTAATTTAAACCAAAATTCAAAATTGGTGTGGTAACATTTGATAGACAGAAAATTCATTTGAGACATGCAGGGTGTCCATAAAGTTTGTGTGCATTTTAAAATATTTATAACTTTATTTGTATTTACGATAGAAATAATCTGTAAAAAATGTTATAAAGTTTAATGTACCTAGTTTTAAGTATAGCTAAAATAACTAATGTGATTTCAGGCATTACTGTAAATCAGTTGGCAAATGTTTTCCGTGAACTGCAAAATCGTATTACCCTTTGTATTGCTAATGATGGAGGAAAATAAAATAAAATTTCAATAAAACCTTAAAAAATGTAGATTTACTTCTTTCTAATCCTTTTTACAAATTATTTCTATCGCAAATACAAATAAAGTTATAAATCTTTTAGAGTGCACACAAACTTTATGGACACCCTGTATTTTACCATATTGATGCACATGAGAAAAATCTTTGTCTTCTATCTTCAACTGATTACTTCATATATATCTACTTTGACTAGTATTACAATCAAGGTTCTTATTTTTTAAATTCTAAGGTGGTTCTAAAACTCGAAAGGTTTTGACATGTTGGTAGCTGGATATTGTTTACCGTAAATTAATTTGTACAACATTAGTTTACTATTTGTTATTTGCACATTTTGATAATACCCTTATTTTAGATTTTAAGCTTTATTTTTGAAGATTTCATTCTAACTTCACTTCAGATAATTGTTTGTGTATATCAGTTTGAATTTTTTCATTTACAATGATTTGGAGTAAGACGTCTTATCCAAGAACATGATCATAGAATATGTCTGGAAGCCAAGTACAAGGTTGGAAACATTTTTTGTTGACTTCATTGTTAGTGCAATTATCATGATCTTGACCTTCTCATCAGATCTAATAGTCACAGAAAAAATAACTAAATTAATTTTATTATATATAATTGTTAACTGAGAAATAATAAAGTTCACAGTACTTAGTGGATGCCAAAGCTGAGTTTTGTGATTTCTGAGTCATCAGAACTTTGGATAAGACTGAATGTATGAATTACAAAATGTCTGTAATCAGAACATTCATTCTTATCCAAATTTCTGGTGAGTGAAAATCACAAAACCCTGATTTGACATCCAATAAAATAAGTCTTGTGAAATTTATTACTTGTCAGTCAATAATTATTACCCTAGACAACTATGTATCACTTTATTGGCAGAAATTCTGTTCACCTTGATATAAACTGAATTATATAATTTCACATAGGTATCAATAGGTAGCATTATTATAATTATTTTATTTTCCATCTATAATTAAAAAGAATAGACATTTTATGTATATTGAATTTATTGATCATTTTTCTGGTATAAGAATGCTAGAAAACTTTTTAATTAAAACTTGAACAGAAATATACTGAATTTAGATTAAATAGAATTATCAATTTAACTTATGTAAATGTATATGAGAGAAAGTGGTGAAATATAACTTTCATATTGATGGCAGAAAATGATCACCGAGCAAGAATTCCTGTGCTTGTGCATTTCCTGCAAGTTTCTACAGTTGTTTGGAAAACTTTTTTTCAACTTGTAAAGTTGGTCAAATTTTGTATTATCTTTGGCAACCCCAAAACAAAAGAAAATATTACATTTTCACATAAATGATTTGTTTCCTAAAAGTGTTCAGATTGTATCTGATTATATGCATTAAATACAAGCAGAATTTTTTATGTGTACAGGTAAAATAATTCTGTCAAATGGTAATTTAACCAGTAAGAAAATGAAATTGCAAATGATAAACTGATATCATTATAATTTCCTAAACCTTGTCCATGATTTCTAATTCTGCAATCTTCAAACCTAAATCATTCAACTTGAATGGCATGACTTGTATAAGAAGAATTTGCTTCAGATTACTTTGAGCTAACCATGATGACTGCAGAGAACATCTTTCTAGAACTGCATTTGATTTTTCAACATTTTGAAAGTTTACAGAGAGACTCACAGTATATTATCATATGAATGGAACTAAATCAAATTTCTGCATCAATATGTAACCTGTTAAGAAATATGAAAGGTGGAGAAAAATATTTTAAAAAAATAGTCATTTATTTGCATTGATAATTTGTTTTAGACAAATTAAGATTATTTGAATTCTGAGATGAAGTGTATTGTTATTAATATTTGGTTACTTCTTGTTGAACAATAAGAAAATATTGAGAAAATATAAGAAATAGCTTCCAGTTTGACTCAATTAGATATCTGTTTTTCATGGATAACACCTTAATCACTTCACTCAAAGAAGCTTATATCTTGATCAAGCACACCTTTACACTCCTGTTGCTATTTCACTATTCCAAATCTTCAGTCAATATATTTGTTTATTTTGTTTTTGCTACTTCAAATTACTTGAATTTCTGCGGCTGCTCGGTCTCACCCTGTCCGCTGATCTGAGATGGAACAAATACATCGAGTCAGTTGCATCATCCACCGCAAGGAAAGTTGGTTCCCTGTGCCGAGCCAGGAAATTTTTCTCCCCGGAATCGATCCTCCAAATCTATAAATCGACCATTCACCCTTGCATGGAGTATTGCTGCCATATATGGTCTGGATCCCCTGCTGTTTGCCTCAGGGTTCTTGTTAAGATCCAGAGACGGATATGCAATGTGATTGGCCCTGATCTGTCATCTCGTCTGCAGTCGCTCTCTCACAGACACGACGTTGCCTTGCTCTGTCTTTTTTACAAATACTTTCATGGTAATTGCTCCGAGGAGCTGCTTTCGCTGGTCCCTAGGCCTCATGAATTTAAACGTCCTACGAGGCTCGCATCCCGCTCCCACCCCTTCACCATTGTAACTGTTAGATGTTGACATATCTTCTACTCCAATAGCTTTATGTCTTGCACATCTCGCCTGTGGAACTCCCTTCCCTATTCCTGTTTCCCTGACAAATACAATCTCCAACTATTTAAGTGTAACGTCAATTGACATCTCCAGTTGCCTTGATCTATCCACTTCCCTTCTCCACATCCTTTCACCTTTCATTCCTATCTGCTCTTGCTCCAAATCTTCTGTAACCCCCTTGCCTTGATCAATCCACTATCTTTCTCCACATCCTCTCCTTTACCACTCCTATCTGCTCTTCCTCCAAACCTTCTATAACCCCTTGCGTGCTAGTGGCCTCCAGCCTTGCTTGGGGTGATAAGCTTAAAAAAAAAAAAAGTAGTTTGAATATTAACTCTTAAATACTTTGATTTCATTAATTTTATTGTTGCCTTTCGTTTATATTATTGTCCATGGAAAATGAAGTCACAAGATTAGGGATCAAGTTCAAGCCTCGTTAGAATTTTTGAAATTCTTACTGATATTTAAATTACAATCAGGAAGCAACATTGAGATGAAACAGAACCTAGTTAGAAATTAATAAATCAAGCTTAAAATGCAGGGATTTTTTTTTTCATGTAAATAGCATTTTTTTTGTAATCTAGTTTAACCTATTTTCCTTTCTTGAATAATTCCTTTTCTATTTTCATTGAGATTTACTTGACAGTATTAAATTTATTCTCTTGAGGCGCAATAGACAATCTCTATACATCATCTGGCTTAAGTCAATATTTATAATTATGCCCATAAGAACAAACAGATAGAAATAAGTGAAATAAAAATTATAATTTCTTTAAAGGGAAAAATGAAATGATAATGAAATGATGCCTTTAAGGCATAAATATGACTTTCAAAAAATCATTCATAGTAATGATATTATCATCCATTTCCTTCTAAGGAAACATTTGGCATTCATTGCCCAAGAAGCTAGTGCTACTTTCAGTAAAATTTATAAAATCTTTTTATCAAAAGAATTTTATCAGGAAGATAAACATTTATCAAGTCCAGTATTACCTTTTTCAGTATTGATGGGAGTTTCCTTCCTAACCTTTTATTTGAAACTGTGTGGAATATCAACATATTTATTCTATCATTATTTTTGTTTTGCATTACATCTGATATGCATTTTAGTTGTTGAAATTCCTCAAGTGATTTTCCTTTTATTTGGTAAGGTTTCTTGTGATTTTATACTGCCAGTTTATGAGGTTTAAAGAAGGATGGTTCTTTCTAAGATCAACAAGCCTATTTTAACCATTGATCTGAGAAAGCAGTTGCCAGTTTAGATATATCTGGTGCCATGCATGAGATGCATATGAAAGTTTCAATCTAAAAAGACTAAGAACATCTCTGAGTTTTAGGTTAATGTTTTGACTTTGTAGCAACTTGAAGCATTGTGCAAAACTACTTCTATTGTAGCTTTTGCTCTGTTCAATTTATTTATCACCTATATTGAATTTTTTATAACTGATCCATACAGCAAAGTATTGGAACTGTTTAGCATTTACAATGTTAAAGTCTTTAGTATCTGCACAGTTACTGGTTCTGACCTGGCATCTTGGCTTCAGTTACTCCCACTGCCATAATATAACTTCCTTGGGCATTTTCTATAAATATTTTCATTGTCATTGTTCTAATGAGATTTCCTCTGTGGTATCTATACTTCATGAATTGAAGTGCAGATCTAGATTGGCAGCTAGGCTTCATCATTCTACAGTTGAAATGGCTAGATGTAACTGTAAGTTCCATGCTAACACCTTCTTCTCTTGCACTTCTCACTTTGTCTCTTCCAGCTTCCTGTATTCTTTGACCTCAAAAATTTAAATATCAATATCAATCATTATCTTCTCTTATTCTTGCTCTTTAATGTTTGTTTTTTATTCATATTCTCTCACACTCGTGTCTTAGTGGCTTTATTGCCTTGCTTGGGGTGAAATGATGATAAACACAATGTACAAACACCACACTCTACTATCTTATTCAGTTATTTGTATACCAAAAACCATAATTGAAATAAATTGTCATATCACTGTTAAATTGTCATGCAAGTAATATTTTCCACAAGCACAGAACCAAGTATTATAGCATAAGGTACCTTGACCAATTTCTAAAAAGAAAAATCAGAATAGACAAAATGTCTGCAATATTCATCAAATAGTAGTTGCTTTTTTTATTAAACATTGAGACTAGATTTAAAATTGATAAGATCAATCTTTGTAAATAAACATGCACCCAGATAACAATAAAACAATTAAGAATTGTACTAAATGGTCTTGTGGTATCAGCTAATGGCTGAAGAGTCTATAAAAGCATCTTTGTTTCCTGTAGAATGCCAAAAGCCTCCCACTGAGTTGCAGTTAGAATCCTTGTCTGACATTATCAGAAGAGATCTGAAAAATTTGAACAATGTGATCATCCAAGCATTTAATCTTTTATGAATGTGCTCCACTTCCCACACAACTGAATAACTGTTCCAGGAAACGGACCTTGAGTTCAGAGGTGAGAAAAATTGCCGAATTGAGATATTGGAGTCATATTTGTACTTTGGCTTTTGATTGGTCTTTTGTAGTAAGCTTCTTTAGTTAAGATTCCCTTTGGCTAAATCTCTTGTTCTTCATTTTGGTTCTGGCATTTTTGGATTTCTTGTGGAAAGCTTTGATAGTTCCAATGATGGGATTAGAGCAAGTCATGATAGTGACTCTTTGAGCAAATGGAGAAGAGTGGTGTTCAAGCAAGTGGTTTTTGGAAGAAATACAATTCAACCTTGGATCATTTTCTTTTTTTACATTGTTTTTGGCTTTATCATTGGCAATCTTTTCTGAGAAGACTTAACCAGTTTTGACATACTTTGGTACCTTTTTTATGGTAAAGATTTTATGAACGCTTCAGCTTTCTCTTTGTGTGGGAGGAGATAAGTATACCGATGGTTGAGTCGCATATTAGGAAGACTTGTGTTCCTGTGATCAGGTATCAGTGCAGTTGTATGGGCTGATAGTTTTGAATCAAGGTATCAAACATCATTGCAGCTAGGTTATTTATTCTAACCTGCTTTTATTTATTTATTAGATTAACCATTTTCACAGGCTATTATTTATTTAGTCTCATTTCCTGATATTTCTCTGAGGCCACAGATAAGACTTACTCTGATAGTCTTTTAATATCTATTTTATTTTCCTCTTTCTGGTTTTGAGATTGTGGCACTGTCACTTAAAATATGAGAACTGGTGAAAGAGAATTTCTGTAAATACATTGAATTCCTACTCTAGACAAATGTCTCACTTTCATTTTATCATTATAACATATGGTAAAATTCTTTTTTTAATTCCCATGTCTCTTCAGGATGTTGGCAGTTTCGTCTTTCCACAGATTTCTTTTCTTATAACTGAATTGCCATGACTGCTCGGGAAAGATAGTGGAGTGGTTTCCCTTTGCTACCGTCACAGATTTAAATTCAATGTTCTTCTACCCTTGCAATTTTAAAACATAGCTAGGAGCAATAAAGGGATTGATGCCCTTCCCACATGCAGTACTGTGAAAATGAATGCAACAGACTAGACTGCGATTTTGAACTACACTTGGCGATTATATTTTCAATGTCAGTAACCATTGCACTACCTGCAAGTATGTTAGAAGCCGTAAATTATGAAAGAACCATTTTTAAAAATTAGTCTTTTTATGAGCAGAAAAATCATATTTTGATGATCTTGATATTTATTAAGTTTGGTCTGAGACTAAATCTTGAGAGGAAGAATATATATATATATATATATATATATATATATATATATATAGAAATGTAGTCTTAAAGTGTGCTATATTTATGGGATAAAGTGCTCAATATCAGAGATAGAGCGTGTGTAAATATAAAAGTGGACATGGAAGTCAGCACTTAGAGGTGACAGTCTGTTTCATGCTAGTGCAATCGTCAGGCAACTTTGTCTATATATATATATATATATATATATATATATATATATATATATAGGCAAATTTATTGAGAGAGCCTGCTACCAAGAAGATAAACATGAAATCCTGATTTTTAATTGAGTAACTGAGCTCACACACCAAACTTTACTATCAATAACAAATATTTAACTCTTTTTAGCATTATTTATAAATAGTTTTCTTTTTATTAATAATATCTCAAGCCCATTGAGCTCCTTCTTTTTGTTTCTTTGGTTGCGACCACAATATTTTATCTAATCCATTCATGTTTTAATGGACTGCCTAACCGAGACATTTTATATTTGAAGAAGATTACGGAATGGATTAACTGAAAGAAAAGTTAAAACATTCAAACAACTCCAAGAATGATGTGTGTTATCTTAAAATTAAAGATATTAAATTAAAATATTTTTTTGACTCGGCAGATATACTTGGGAAAAATCTTCCTAAAACCATACCTAACAAACTATAAAATTTTCCTTCTACCTTATCTTAAGAACTATAAAACTTACTCTCATCCATAGTTGACCAATTATAAAATACATTTACAACACAATCAATTTGGCTCTAAATGAACCACAAGAGGTTGAGAGGTCATTAAGCACAATCAATCAATCGGCCCAGTAGAAATGACAATCATCATTTTTATAATCCATGAGGATATAATCATGCTTGGAATATTTATTGACACTTTTTGGACTGATCTGATTTAGTTAGCTAAATTTGTTCTTCTGTTCACCAGTGTCTTCATCAGGTTGTTTCTAATCTGGATGTTTTAATAAAGATAAGAAAAAATAAGACTGCTACAATGAAATTGATTTTAAACATTTTTAAAAATTAAGAAAATTAGAGACTAAGTTTTGTTAATAAAATATTTATAAAGATTTTGAATAACATTCATTGTGTGTCATGAGGGTGGAATGATATCAAAACATTCGGAGAATTTGAATTTATTTTTGAATTCGTTCCTCTACCAAGTCTTCCAGCTTTTGCCATATTTGAGCAGACATTTCACACATTTCTTGAAATCACTTTTTTCTCTAAAGAAGCTATTTTGTATCTGAAGTATCCAAAACTTTTAAGTAGCACTTATATATATCCTACTAAATGCAATGACCCCTGCAGAGGTTTGGTGATTCCTGGGGCCAACTCCTTGAGTATATGCCCCCCCCCCCTAAGACTCAAGAAGGGGGCCTAATACTGAAACATGTGAGAAAGGAAGACATTTTAAGTATGTAAAAACAGTTGAAACCTGAAATAAACAGTTTATTCTGATTAAATGTAAACTAAATTTTTATTTCACGTTTTCATTGGATGGATATCCTGTGGGTGTTTGTTGACCCTTTGCCCCCCACCCCTTCTGCACACTACTGACTGAATGGATATTTTCTCTTTGATAAAGTCTTAGCATGCCCCTGACAAGGTTAATGTTATGATTGATAAACAGTAATGGTAAATAGCCGTTTCCTAATAAGGAAACATTTGGCGTTCATTGACCAATCAGCTTGTGATATTTATTTTATAAATTTTTTCTATTAAAACAGTTTTTCCCAGTAAAAGGCTTCTCAGGTCCACTGTTACCTGTTTCCAGGACTGATAGAAGTTTCCTTCCTAACCTTTTGTTTGAAGTAATATGGAATGTCACTATCTTGATTATAACATTATTTTCTCTTTGAGTTACATGTTCTATCCAATTCAGTTGCTGCTACAGTCCTCAAGTTATGTGGTTTCTGTTATTTGGTACAGTTTTTTGTGATTCTGTAGCACCAGTCCACAAGGTCTGGAAAAGGATGATCCTTGCTGATTTCATTCACTTGAAGCTATTTTCAAACATTTGAGCCGAGAAAGTAGTTGTATGCATCTGACAGATAATTCTGAAGAAGTTTGGTGTGATGCATGGCATCCATATGTGAGTCTTTTTCTGATAAGGCTATTTAAGAACATGACTAGAGTTCTTGGTCAGTGTTTTGGTTTTGCAGCAATTTGTGATCTTGGCGAAAACTACTCCTAATGCAGCCTATTCGTCTATTCAGTTTCCTTATTTACTCTTTGTTATAACTTATCTATACACCAAGGTGTATAGATATAGCAGTGTTTAGTATTTAAAAATCCCATATGCTGAAATTTTATGATGGATTCAGGGTACATGCTACCACTGCTTTAATTCTAATGACAGATCATAGTTTCTCTTTTGGGATGGTTTATCTTAAATCTTACTTCTTGGAACATGTAATTGGATGTAGCAAGACCAGCTGGTTTTATGTATTAGCTGAAATCATATATCAAAGTGATGTCTGTAACTCTGGTTAGAATTTAAACTGAGGTAATTGATTTCATTATGAAAGTTACAAATTGTAGTCCTTTAAACCTATCACCAGCAGCATCAGCCCTGCAGTTATAAAAACAAGCGAACCCGTAAGTAACTTTCTCTCTTCCTGTTTTCCCTCTTTTTGAGGTGTGTGCCATCAACTTTGCACACCAAAGCAAAAAGGGCTGTAGACGCTTCACATGCAACACAAGTCAACACATGAAAAACCTAATACTAACTTTTACTGTTGATGCATAACTTTTTAAATCATTTCTGTTTATAGAAAATGAATAAAATGCTTCTGAAATGTTAAATAAGTAATTTATTTATTTAGTTGTAATAGGCACCATGTTGATGATTGACTATTCCGCAACGTACCTCTAAATTCCTGATCTTATCTTTAAAAAAAAAATTCTCATCCTTCGATGTGATACAGTTCAAATGCTTCAATTACCTCTTCCTTATTGAAGAATGTTTTATTGCGTATGAAAAGCTCAAAATGCTTAAATAAGTGATAATCAGTAGGCGAGATATCAGGGGAATATGGAGGATGAGCTAAAATTTCATAATTCAGGCTGTGCAGCTATTGGACAGTTGGAGAAACGTGTGGCCATGCAGCAAAATCAAGCCATTCCTATCCACAAGTCTAACATGTCACTTTTTCAATTTTTCCTACACTCAATTTCTCCACAATACAAGTTTGCTGTTATTGTTTCTCTTGAGGCAAGAATGAATAATGAATATCCCTTTAGAAAGACAACCATACAGTAACCATTAACTTTTTAGGATGCAGTAGAGGTTTTGGGTATTGTTTTGTTGATTCACTTGAATCTAACCACTGGCCTACTCCCTTACTGTTGTCAAAGAGTATCCATTTCTCATTGCATATAATGATTCAATGCAAAAAATGTTTTTTTTCCAGTCAGGAAAAGGTACAGAAAGATTACTCAATATTGTTTCATTGTAACCATTTTCATTGGGCTTATGGGTAACAATATATATTGAAAGAAAAATTATCTGTTAAGAAAGAGTCAGGAATAAGTCTAGATTTTTTTTATATATAAAGGAGGTAAATTTGCTAGACGATCAGATCAACAACCAACTGAAAAGTGTGTCATTTCACATACGACAACCTAATGTTTTGGCTTCTGTAACAAAGCCAAAAAAGTTAAAGGAAATTATTTGAAAATTTTCTGGAGCTGACACTGGTTCCAAGTGTACATGCATATATTGTAAATGTTTTTAAACATTTGGAGATCAACTACCATGCTAAGTGAAACCTGTTTGGAAAAAAAAAATGTGTTTTTGTCCAAGACGAAATGCTTCCTTTCTTTTCTGCTTTTATTGTGTACCATCTCAAAGTAAAATGATTTTATTGTCTCTATTGTAGCATTCTTGGCTTCTTATAATATATGACAACTCTTCTGGTGTTCCTGCTTATAGATTTCCCCTCCCCAGATTATAAAAATTGGTGATTCCAAGGTAACATCAGGATCATGTGTGCTGTCAGGAGTAGTAAGTTGCCATTTGGATTCATAAGTCTGTCAGTGGCATTTTGTTTCATTAAGTGGAGGTGGAAGAAGTTAAAGGCTTGTAATATCTACCTCGAAACAAAATGAATAAAAATTAGAACAAAAAGCTTTTAGCAATACTCAAGTATTAAAGACATTAGTTTGTTTGTGTCTTGGATTTTACTTATTTATTACTTACTTATGTATATATTTTTTTCTTTTTGGCCAGACAATGACATATTCTCTGACGAGCAGAAATCATGCTTTGAATTCCAGATCTTCACTTTCACCCTCTCTTTCTCTCTGATTTGAACCAACAGACAGCTCGTTTGTCGAGCGGCCAGGTCGGTCCAGGAACAATAACCTTTGACTAATAGAAACATTAGTCAATCATTGGACGTAAATTATAACTTTGCTTTATTGGTGTGCACGGCAAAAGGTTAGAAATGAATTAACTTCCTGTGCCACGTATATAAGAAACAAGTAAGCTTGCCTTATAAAAATATATAGCAAACAATAAATTGATCTGTGAGATGAATTAGTAGTGTATACAAAATAGATAAATAAAAATAGGAAGTCTTCATTCCTTTCTTTGTTTTTTCCTGCTTTGTTGAATATTATTAAGATTGACAAGATGAAATCATAGGGTGGATATATTATATATGCAAACACATGTATGTGTGTTTGTGTATTGGGTATGCACTGTGGTAGCTAAAGGATAAAGCTTTGTTACTGATGCAATAAGGTGGATTGTTCAATTTGAGGTAATGGGTAGATGGAGTGTTTATAACTTGGATGACAAGGTGAAGATAGTAGCTTAGTAGTAAGTGACCAGATAAACAATGGGAAGGTCTAATATTCCATTCCTGGTACAGAGCATAATCCATCAAAAGCTATTCTCTCTTCTCTCTCTTTACCATGTCTTTTCAGGATATGATCATAGTTCTCCATAGCTTCTCAACTTTTGTTGCTGCCACTGAAAGTAAAAAAAAAAAAAAATGTTATACTTTGTATTTAAACTTTTTTTCTAGTCCATCATTAAAGTCGGGATCTTCAATATGTCTAAAACAGAAATAATAAGCAAATTCGTTTAAACGTTTAAAAAAAAATTGCTGACTTTCATGAAATATAGCCTTATGAGAAATTGGAGATTTAAATTTGAGTCAGGTTTGCTACATCTGCTTATGTGCAAATACACTGGTGGAGGGTATGGATCCATCTCCCCCTTAGTTATGGGTTAAATAGTTAGGCTTGTATCTGGAAAAATCATTGTTATTCTCTGAAAATTAATGCAATATTCACTCACAAAAAAAGAATTATTCGTAAAATCACATATTTTGGCTTTAAATAACATGCAAAGGGTTGATAAGTCAATTTCTTCATCAGGATGAGAAAATTTTGATGAAGCACACTTCTTTCATTCAAATACACACATGCGCGCACACACACACACATATATATTAGATGCTAATCTCACTGTGTCACACTTTTTCAATTAAAGTAACACAATTCTCTAACTTTGATTAGCTCCTGTTAAATAAATTTTTGATTCCTAAGTTTTCATTACTGTGATTGTTTTCAGCTATTTTTTATGTGATTTTTTTGCAATTAATTTTTTTGTACAATAACAATTTTTATAACTTGGAAATAAATTTGGAAATAATCAAAATTAATTGTGAAATCCATCAAGTCACCCATGAAATAAAAATAATTGTTTGTATGGAAAGTAAGAACCTACGTACATCAAATTGTCTTTAAATTAAGTGGCAGCAGAAGAATTATTTTTGAACTTTTGAAAGGTAAGCTTTAAATAGTAATGCAATACTTACATGCAGCAATCAATTTTGAGTTCTTCTGTCGTTTATTGTTGCTCATTGCATATGGCAGCAGTATGCCTCACAAAAAGAAATCTCTGCCAGCAGAGGACAAGATTGCAATCAAAAGAGCCAAGGTTGCAGTGAAAAAAAAGTCCTGTGCAAATAAAAACCCAGATCAAATGGCATCCAGGAGAGCTTCCAGTACTGAGAATATGCAAAGACTTGGGGATTCTGAAACTCTTAACAAACCAAAAGCCCAATCAAGCTAGCTTAAATACACCTCAATAGGGTGGGTACGTACGTATGTATGCACAAGTGGTAAAAAGTTTTCATGTGATGTTTCGTCCTTCAGGACTCCATCGGACTAAATTTATATTGGTATGTCTACACATATGCATAAATTAGGGGTGCTAAGGATTTAGAATTTTTTTTTTTTATAGCTGAATTCATTTAAAAAAAAAAACAAAACAAAAAAACAATTCTAAAATCTCCAGCACCTCTCATTTGTGCATATGTGTTGTTGTACCAACATAAGAAATTTAGTATGATGAAGTCTAGAAGGACGAAACGCATCGTAAGTAAACCTTTTCCACTTTGTCATAGAATTTCCTCAATATTGTTCTTGATATATAAAAATCTATATTGTTGTATATATATATATATATATATATATATATATATATATATATATATATATATAATATCAAAAACCTACTATTGGACTAAGCCAATTTGGATTGTAGGCTGCATTGATGGAATAAGCAGTAAGAATGTGTGCAAATAATAATAATTTTTATAAGATGGGCACAATAAGCATTGCTCTTTGAAAGGGACATTTAACAGATAAATTTGTATTTTATCATACATATAGTTCATGTGAAGGTGTGAGGAAAAATAAACACTGAAGGAAAGACAAGGTTTTGTATTATATATTAATTAACCATGCTGTAAAAATAACAGCATACATTTTGAAAGATAATGGATTACAAATGGTTGCAAGTCAATGAATCCTCTAGGTTTAAAAAAAAACAAAAAAAAAAAACAATCCTTTGATTTTTTTTCTTTTCTTTGTATTTTCTTTTCTTTTTTTTTTTTTTTTTTTTTTTGTTATAATTTTTTCCCAAGAACCACTTGAAGTAGGAGGTTACTGAAGGAGTTTGTGTGAGCAGTAAGAAGTGCAGTTTATGAGGATATGTGGGAAAGTTAATAGTTAACACTTGGAAAGATTAAAATTATAGAAAAAGCATCCTCTTGGGAGTTGATTCCATGATGTAGCAGTTTGTGAGGAGCTGTTTGAGTACAACTTAAATCTTCCTAATGAAATGCAAAGGGAATGAGAATGATTTGGCAAGGTGCACATGGCATGGCAGCTCCTAGCTGTGAATGTTAGAACTGGTGGAACTGAGGGATGTAACTTGTTTGAACATTTTCCATGGAAATAGTGATAGAGTAGCAAGAGACTTGCAACGTTTTGTCTGTGGAAAAGGGGTTGTAGGGTGTAAAACAATCACCCACAAGGCCTTGTAGATGCTTTGGGCACAATTTAAACCTGGAGAGTGAAGAATGGGCAGCCGCAATCCAGATATGGCAGCAGTATACCGTTTTCGGCTGATCTGTATCTTGTAAAGGTAGAGAATAGCAGGAGGAGGTGGGGACTTACTGGTGCAGTACAGGGAACCAGCAATTTTTATAGCATCTTTAGTGATGGATTGTATATACAAGTTCCACTTGAGGTCTGGGGTGAACTTAATTCCAAATCGACAACTCAAATCAAGATGTTTCCTTGAGAGAACACCCGTTCATTGTAATAGACAAAAAATCAGGGTCTGCTCAGTGATGATGGAATGTTACTAGTTTGGTTTTTGAGGTTTTGAATAGTTATTGTAGACTGGCACTACAGAACCATAAAAAGATTTATTAAATACCAAAAACCACATCAATTGAAGACTTCCAACAGCAGCAACAACTAAACTGGATTGCACATATAACTATAAGGGAAAAGATGTTGACCTTTCACACTACCTTAAACAAAAAGTGAAGAAAAAATACCATCAGTACTAGAATGAGCAATAATAATTAACACTTAAGAAACCTATTTTCCTGAAAAACTGCTTTAAAAGAAATATTTCATGAATTTCAACTAACAGTAATACTGTTTATTTAATGAATGTTAAATTGTTTCTGAGAATTGTGTTGCAAGATGCTCAGTTGAGATTTTATTGGTTAGGGTTACTGGTCTGTCTTAGTCAGTTTGATTGAAACATTGAGCACTTTTGGTTATTTGGTATCTGTCTTTCCTGTTTATATTTACCTTCCATTGTCTAATGGGTTTCTTTGTATGTTGGTTCTCGGTTTCTATTATCATTTCAAGTATTTTCATTTAACAGGCTTTGTGTTGCATTTGCAATTTTTACTTTATATATATATATATATATATATATATATATATATATGAGATTATTATCTAGAAATATATAATGAGAAATATGTCATTTTTATTTTTGTTGTCTATAATTTCATTTTATTTTTAGCTTTCCTGATGTTAATGCTTTTATGTTTCATAAATTTAATCCTCTTTCCTGAGGAAAGAAAAAACCCCAGGCAGTTTTCTTTTAAAATTAATGGTAAACATGTCTGTTCCATTTGAATTTACTGTATGTGCACTCTAAGATGACCAACATGAACAATAATACTTATTTACTCTCAAAATATGGCTCAAATAACTTTCTATCTCCGCTCAACTTCATAATTTGAACTTAGATATTTTTTAATCATTCTATTCATCATATATTATTACTAATTCTTTTTGAGTAAGGCTAAGTAAAGATTTCTTTGTAGTTAAGGTTTTTTTTTTTAATTTCTTTTTTTTTTTTTCTTTTTTTTTTTTTTAATGGCCAGATTATTTTGACCATAATCTGTTGATGATCCTGCATGGGACATCAGTGGTAGATTATTTATTAAAACATCTTCATCTCGAGTAATAGTGATGTTGATCTGTGGATTTTCATGCTTAAAAAAAAAAAAAAAATCAAAATTCTGCCTACCTGCTCCCACTACGACTTTCTAATTCAACCTGTCCTTTATGATATGATTGAAGGCTATCACTGCTTTTCAGGAAGCCTCTTGCAAAATGGAAATATGTTTGCCTGAACGAGATGACATCTAAGTGATGAGCAGGAAACAGATTTATAATCTGTGCAGATAGAAAGAAAAATGAAATAAAATAGACGTTTGAAAGATGATTTGCTTGCAAGTCAAAAGGGGGAAATACTGAAATTTATTGATCGTGTTGTAATCACTTTGAGTTGAAGTTTATTGGGTTTGATGACTTCGTCTAAAGATATTTGTAAAGTCTTGTATAAATATCATTCTTGTTATATAATAAATATGAAACAAGAAAAAAGATAAAGAAATACATGCAATATTTTAAGCCACCAATGAAAAGTAATAGCAGTTGATTTATCGATTTGACTTGTATTATAAGTTTTTCCTTCAGGTAAATGCTAACTGTACTTAGTCAGGTTTAAGTCATTTATTTACATGTATTTAAAGTTAGGATTTTCTTTGGCTTGTAGTTATTTGCAAATCTTTGCGAATCAAAGCCTTATTTCCCTTGTCTCATTGTCCCAAAACTATATCTGAATTTTGGTACAAGTGACTTTGTTTTAACATTGTTTCATATGTGAGGTAAGGATATCATAAGTAGTATTTATTTCCCAGGACCCACTAGTATGTTGTTCGGTACCTGAGTCCATCCTATAACCCAGAGTCCTACATGACCCAGCTCTGTATATGTAAAAAAAAAAAAATGACTCCCAAAAACAATAGTAGAAATTCCAAAAGGAAAATGAAATAAGACAGAAAAATCAAAAATATTTGAATTACTTTGGAAAAAAAAAAATGTGGTTCTGGTGTACCATGATCTCATAAGCAATCAATCACAGCATCCCACTCCCATTAATCCTCATGCAAAAGAAATTGGCAAATGACCCACTGGAGTGTTGTGTGGGCTCTGCTGACATACCATCACGACCTACTGGAGAGTCGTGTAGGAGCCAATGTGTTAACAAGTTTACAGTGCCTGACAAGGATATACCATGAGAAATTTATTTGTCTTGGATCGTTTTGTTCTGTCAGTGAATCAGATAGGCATTCAAGATAATTTGTAAATGGTGATGAAATACGTTTCAGCCATTGCATGTTCTGGCTTTCTTCAGGAGATTGGAATTTCGAACTGAACCCTTTGTTTCGTCCACTGGGGCTAGATTGTTCTAGTTCCACATGCCATGTCTCTTCCAGATGTCTCAATTATCTCCATTTAACTTGACTCTCCAAGTTTTTGTTCACCACTGCAGTAGGCAGGTATTGGACTCACTACTCTTTGGGCTAAGTCACTGGATCCAACCAACACTTTTAAATGAAAAAGCTATAAATGATGTTTTTGGCAAAACATGTCATTTATAGATTTTCCACTTTCTCTTTTTTTTTTCTCTCTTTTGAATACTAATCTATATCCTACACCCCCCATATATATATAATGAAATGGACAAAGACCAACAATTATTTAAAGACATTTTTATGTTTAACATTCTTTTTATAGATACAAGTATTTAAGTAAATGCTCCGTTTATAATAAACAGTATTAAATAACATTTACCGGCCTGAATGTCCGAGAAATTTTAATAGAAAATATTCGTCCTCTGACAGGATTTGAACCTGTATCCTATACGGAACCATCATATAGCCTGACGTGCCTTAACCGATTCGGCCACTGATGATTCTTCGGTTGGCAATGTCGAATTTACTGCTTATAAACTTCAATCTTCCATGTTAAACATAAAAATGTCTTTAAATAATTGTCGGACTTTGTCCATTTCATAATGTGTGACGTCATTTGTTTACATTTGATACGCCATGAGCAGTTATGAATGTACGTGAGAGATTCATGGAAGATTGAAGTTTATTCAGGCCAGTAAATGTTATTTAATACTGTTTATTATAAACAGCATTTACTTAAAATACTTTTATCTATAAAAAGAATGTATAAACATAAAAATGTCTTTGAATAATTGTCAGACTTTGTCCATTTCATAATATATATATATATATATATATATTATATGTATATATATGTGTGTGTGTCTGTTTCCAATAGTAAAATATAAAGCAAGACAAAAGGAAACTTCCCTTTCTTCTTTCTGGATTGTACACTTGATAAAAGTAATACTAACCAGAAAAAAAGGTCACCCATATTAACAACCCTTGGGTACAATGTTGCTGAGTGAATAGCTATGGTCAAATGCAAAATAAGCAACAGAACTGCCCAACAAACAAAATTGACAAAGTTTGCAATCACAAGAAAAAGAAAAATAGAGGGCAAAAAAATAATAAAAAGCAAGCAAACAATACATGCAAGGCAAATAAACAGTAATAAGGCAAAAAGTTCACAAACTGAGTTGACACACAAAAGCAAATTTGAACAATCTAACAGTGTTCTGACTTCAAGACAAGACAGACCGGAACTGAGAACTGGCCTATTTTATTGGTTAGGAAAAAATCCCAGCATGCATTTTTGTGCTCCTGCCTATAAATTGGGGAGGGGCAAGTATTTTGCATCATTCCCATATAGATTGGAATCAACAAATATGTTAATTGAAATTTTCTGGTTATTGAACAGATTCTTGCTTACTTGGCTTCTTTCTAACTCTAAGCTTTATCAGAATTAATTAGTAAGTAGTCAGTAAAATTAATAGGTTAGTGAATCATTGGTAAATTGCATTTAGTGAATTTAGTCCGAGAGTGAGTGTCATATTTTCATTCAGTAGAAAAACTAAACTTGGCATGATAAGGTAAAGAATTAACCGATACCAACAGAGCACTGAACCAAGAACAACGTTTCCTTATTCGTTTGAACAGATTAGTGCAGAATAAAATTAATTCCTCAGTCTCGGAAATTTACAAAGAATATTTTATCATTTTTGCTTATCACATGAACAAAGAAGACTATCTCATAAAATCTGCCAGTTGAATTATTTAAAAACTAGAAAAAGATTTGAGTATAATTTAAAAATGACATCTCATCTGAAATAACTTGTTGATAATGAAGTATATTTACAACTATCATAAAAATCATCTATGTGTCATGTCTGTTCAGGATGTTGGCAATCATGACTCTCCACAATTTCCTGTCCTTTGTAGCTCTTAATAAACTTCATCTTTTTGTTATCTTTCCTAAACTTTGTTCCACCATCCATTTACTCAATCTCTCTCAGTAGGTTATGCATTGTTTTCCTCTGTCCCTCTTTAGTATTTCCTGTGAGTGTGAAATTTTTCAAGCCTTCTTTCCTCATTATATGCCCTAGAAATTTCAACTCTTTTTGATGTTAAGTATAAGGGTCTTCATTTTTTTTGTTTATATTTTCTCTAAAACTTTGTTGTTGCTCACATATCTGGTGAATATTCTCCGTGTCCTTCTGTAGAACAACATTTCTGTTGCTTCATATCTCTTCTTCTGTGATTAGATTGTTCAGCATTCACTGCTATATAAGGGAAAAAATTAGCCTAGAACTTGTGTAAAATCATTATCATAAAGAATTTGTGAGTTATGCTAAAATGTTAAAATTGTAGTGTAGCATATAAAAAGATCTGCTTAATATTTGTATTTTTGCTACAATTTCCAGTTAGTCAGTTTTATGTATTTATTATTTCAATGGTTGTAGATAGGATTTCAGTTAACTATTTGAAGGTCATTTCCTCTTACTGGCATTAGTTTGCACTTTGTTTTTTCAGAAGAAAAACTTGAAATGATAGGGTCACTATATATTATGCAGTCTCGGATGTGAATTTAAATCTGTTTTCATGTAAATAGATAATTGAATAACAATGAAAAAAATATTTCATATTTAAAGTTAAGCATGCATGTATCTTCAGCCTTTCTCTCAAGCTGCAGTTATAGCTGACATTTGTTGTAATTTGTTCCCTCTCTCTACATGTATATGATTCCATCAATAAAAAAAAAAATACATTTAATCTGAACAAGTCTTGTTGAAAAATGAAATTTGGAACCTTGGATATTTTTACATTTTGTCAATCAGCTACCTGCTAATATAGTGTTTGTATAATACACACACACACACATAAATTTAATTTTTAAAGCAATTCACTCCCAAGCAAGGCAGGAGTGCCACTAGTATGCAAGTGGCCACAGAGAGTGTAAGTAAGGGAAAAGATTGGGTATGGGGGGGGGGTGAAGAAAGGATAAAAAGAAAAACATGGATCAAGGCAACAGAAGTTGTCGACTGACATTATATTTAAATTTTTGAAGATTATAGTTATCAGGGAAGCAAGTCAGAGGAAAGGATTTAAAATTTGCTACAGTTTTTGGGAAGTGGGCTCAGTGATAGTAATGGTGTTCATAGATACAGTGTGGACAGGATTTTTACCCACCATTAGTCCGATATATAGAGTTTATATATCATATTTTCCCATTTTATATATATGTATATATATATATATAATTTGTTCTCTTGTGAACAACATAAAAACAAAATGAAAAACCAAAGTTAAAATAGGTTTTCTTATATTTGAAGTTTTTAGTTTGGAGAAGTATCAGCCAAGAATTGTTTTCAATGATGAAGCCAATATTGTTTTTTTTTATTATTTTTATTTTTATGGCTTAGTGACTGTTCTTGGATTAAACATAAATGGAGACTTGTGTATGATTAAGGCTAATCTCTGTTCTTGATAGACCATTGCAATATGCCTGTGACAAGATCAATAACTGTTGAAAGAAGCACAGATTTTTTTTTCCACAAAGACATCAGCACAAAAATTGTTTAGGATAAGAAATGTTACCAATAGGACATAGAAGGTCCACCCCAGGAGGTTTGAGAATTTTTCAGGTGAAACATTTATTTGAAAACAATACAAAACTACAAAGCTCTTGTTGTTGTAGTTGTTTCTGTGGCATTTTTACAGAGATTTATACAAAACCTAATCAGAAATCTATGAAATAACCAAAACTGCAAATGGATTAATGTTTTGAGGATGTGGAGAAGATAAAAGGCTTACAAAGGACTCTACATATCTTCACTTTGGAGGAGGGCTATAAGGGGGGCTTTCAAGAAGTGGCTGGAATGCTACAATAAGAGCATTGCCATCAGTTTGAAGATCAGTTTTGTATTTTTAGATAAATGTTTGTCTTGAAAATTTTTCCCCCTTCTGGAGTGTGCCTTGTGCATGTTTTGTCCATGGTTCTATAAATAAGTATATAGAGATTTCCATAACAAATCTAATACATTCACCGAGGAAGGAACTTACTACCAATAGCTTTTGAGATAATTATAAGTATATCATACAAACAAGATGCACTTGATATATTTCTTATATAATTCAACAATGCAGAGAAAAAAGTTACCCCCTGCAGATGTTGTTCTTCATTTGCTATATCACCCTCAGGATATAGGCGATCATAGCTCTCCACAACTTTGTGACCCTTGTAGCTCTTAATAAGGTTTGCGTTTCTGTTATTTCTCCTAAACTCTGTTCAGACATCCATTTACTCAAGCTCACTAAGTATGTTATTTGTTGTTGTCCTGTAAGTATCACATTTTCCAAGCCCTCCTTTTTCATTGTGTCCCAGAAGCCTCGACTGTCTCTTCCTGATAAGTATAGGTTTCCTTTTCATTTCCATTTTCTCGGAAACTTTGTCTTTGCTCACATGTTCAATTCCTGTTGTCCTCAGCATCCTCAAGTAGAACCACATTTCTGTTGCTTCAATTTCTTTTTCATCTTTGATGAGATTGTCCAGCACTCACTGCCATACAAGAGAACAGATATCATATGGAAGTTTAGTATTCTTTTCCTTGTTTCTAGCAAAACTTTTCTGTTTCTTTGTACTCTACTTAGCTTTTGGAATGCTTCCTTGGCTATCTTCGGATCTCAATGCTGCCGTTTCCATCCACTGTTAAAACACTTCCAAGATATCTAAATTTCTGCACTTGTTTGATTTTAGTATTTCCTTTTTGTAATTCGCA
This sequence comes from Acanthosepion esculentum, assembly GCA_964036315.1. NCBI lineage: Eukaryota > Metazoa > Mollusca > Cephalopoda > Sepiida > Sepiidae > Acanthosepion > Acanthosepion esculentum. Next base: position 36,126,021 of record OZ038493.1, on the reverse strand, counting down.
CTTTGGGCTCATCTTTTGCTATCAACCATGCATTCTATCATCTTGCCGTTGATATTTTTTTCCATTCTCCTTGCTTTCCTTCACTGCCTTCTGCAGGAATTTTTGTAACTTACTTTCTGTTTCTGCTCTCAACATTTTGTTATCTGCATAACTTCTGTTAAGATTGCGGCTGCCAATAATAATCTGGGTAGGACTGCAGATGTTAGCATACCCAAAATTCATTTTCATCTTCATGTAATATTGATATTACTTTAATATAACCATCATTGATATTAATTTAATATAACCATATGTCAAAGCCATCTGACATTGATAGTGGATATAGTAGCTGATTAAACATCTGTTAGTATCATCTAATGATCATGAGTTCAATCTCTGGATCAGGTAGTGACGCACTGGTTCAGCAGAAAGAAAAAATAACTGGCATCACAGGGACAAAACAATGCAATAATCAGCAGATATCCTATATATTGGCTAAACAATGGACATCTGACAAAAGCCAGAGGGTACTTTTTTTTTTTTTTTTTTTTTTTTTTTAAAGCATATCACCCCAAGCAAGGCTGGAAGCCACTAGTACGCAGGGGGTTACAGAAGGTTTGGAGGAAGAGCAGATAGGAGTGGTAAAGGAGAGGATGTGGAGAAAGATAGTGGATCGATCAAGGCAAGGGGGTTACAGAAGATTTGGAGCGAGAGCAGATGGGAATGAAAGGTGAAAGGATGTGGAGAAGGGAAGAGGATAGATCAAGGCAGCTGGAGATGTCGATTGACGTTACACTTAAATAGTTGGAGCCAAAATGTCTCTTCTAACATCTCTCACGACCAAGAAGAGAACAATAGTTGAAAATAATTAAAGTATATTGATATTAGTTTAGTTAAGTATTCTCCTGTTATGTTTGATTTCTGGTTATTGGCAGCAAATATCATGATTGGTGCTAAGTGAAATTCCTGGAATCACCAGTCGTTTATCACTCTTACTTGACTGTAGGCTTTGTAAACAAATCCAGAGTTGCTCTACAATTATGTTGCAAGAGACGTCAGCAAAGAATATTAATCCCATGAAGCATCTTGTCAGTTTACCAAGTTGACTGTCAGTTGTCGAAACGGAGAATGATGCATTGATGATGCTGCTGGGGATTTGCACGGATTATTCGTAATGCACTATGTAGCAGCATTTAATGTTTGACTAACTCCTCCTTTTGATCCTCCTTCACAGCCCCTGTTTGTTGCCCGGATGATGTTATTTTTCTGCACAGCCACTAATACAAAACAATAGTCAACAACTGTGCCGCGTGTCACTGTAAATGGAGCTGTCAGGGGCTCATCTGAAAGAGAATTGTTTTTCTGTTTCTTGACAACAGAGAAACACTACCATGTCACTTTCTCTTCTCTGTATTTTGTAGAAAGTTACGAAGAAACCTGTGATGTCTAGTGGCTGAACAAATAAGTACCTTTGTTTATTTTTTAAAAATATAAACATACTAGTTGACCAAACAGAGGCAAGATTTTATTTTATTTTTTTTAACTGTAACAATAAGTAATTATGTGATGTTTAGTGGTTGAGAAAATCAGGCATTTTCCTGTACCATGATGATGGTTCATTTTCTTGAGTGGTGTAAATGTAGATGCAAATACATGATAATAATTTTATTAGTAGCGAGTACAGTAGAAGAACAACAATAACTTAAAATTCAGTCACTTTTAATTTTACATTTATGCACGTTTTGTACCTTCTGTGCCTTCACTGAGTGGCAGTGTCTGGTAGCTGAATATTATTAGCACAAAAATAGAATCTGCAAACTGACTTGACATTTCAACTGAAGCTGCTCATTTTGTATTAATGTCCTAAGGAGACATGAAGCCACTTTCTCCTATGTTCTGTCCTTCGAGATAACTTAACAAAATATCTTGTTACTGGCATGCCATCATGGAAAAAAGAATGACTGAATAAGCACTTCAGCAAGCCATTTTCCTATAATTACTTTATATATTCATATAGTAGCAAGAAAGAGTTGATAGCATCATCATCAATATTGACCAGATTTCAATCAAAATTTTGATCAGGATTAAAACAAAATAGATAGGTATAATTGTTTTTTATGTATGTGTATGTTCAATACAGAAATGGTTAAATGCTACACTTGCTAAAATTAGTTTTAGCTGGCATATTGCGCTCACTGTCTAATCCAAAAGTGTCCCCTTGTCTCAGTTGGCTTCATCCAAAAAGTATCTTTGCATATTTGCATTTTTAAGTTGTCATAAAAAAAATATCCGATGTTTATTTTTCGTAAATGTGATCTAATTTATATTAATTAAAAAAAAAATTTTTTTAATAAACATTGAGGATATTAGTCAAAATGATTTCAGAGGCATAAAGACAATATTAGACAGTAATAATTTGTCTATGTCGATGTAGACATTAGTGCATAAATCTGTTCTATTTATAATTACACATGCTTTTACATATAAGTATTAAATATATATACAGATGTATATACTGATATAATGTGATTTGTATTAATTTTCTTAAGATATTTAATGAGATGCAGAATTCTGTCAAATAAAAAACACATCACACCATTGTTATCAACATGAATTATGTAAAGCGGTTTCATTGTATTCTTCTAAAAGTACAGTAGAGTAGAAAATTTAAATGAATTTTCTTTGAAATAATATACAGCAAATAAATGACGGAATATATTTCACTTTTTCTTTGAAGTTGGTGAAAATAACATGGTTTTCTTTCAAATATATATATATATAAATATGTAAATGAGTAAGCCATTCTTCAAAAAAAGGTTCCAGGTGCAGCAGAAATATCTCTCAGATATACCTCTAACATAATGGTAAGACATTAGTGTCAGTGGTGTCTTCATCTATCTACTGTTTTATCATTATGTGGGAGGTATTTCTGCCGCACACTGTATATCATATAGTTGTTACTTTTGTCTTTGGTTATAACATCTACTTCACTTTTGGCCAAAAGTTAACTGTTTTCATTTTAAATGGGAGAAAACGCCCAGTCCCTGTGCATTCCAACCCTGTGGAGGCATCTTATTCATTGCACTAAGAAAGGTGAGTGTTTGGGTCATATCTGTGTCAGCATTTTTATCTTTGGCCCATATGTATATGTATGGATCCTCACATAAAAATGACCTTGTGTCACATTATGCCGTAGTGGGGAGGCTTGCTAAATACTTAAGCGTTATTTATAATTTATTTTGTGGCAAAATGACGACTGGAATGTCTTCAAATCTATCTTGTTGGTTATAAAAATTGTAGTTCTTAAAGACAATAGATACTGCATATAAAAATACACATCATAAATTCTGGAAGTTTATTTGTATATTTTATTCATGTTAAATTTAGCGTGTAATATTTAACCTCCTATATAACAAGGTGAAATTTTGTCAAAAATGAAGACTTGAATTCACCAAGATTTGATTCTCTTAATGTTGGGGATATAAGGAACTTCTGAGGAGAATAGGAAGTACAAAGAAACTGTTTCTAGCAACCTGATAGGGATGGTAAAAATTTGGGGTTGACATCGTATGAGTGCACATTAAAAACAAGAGAAACTGAGGAATATATTGGGTCAGTTACTTGACAACTAGGAGGGGCAACAATTTTCACAAAGGGACAGAAGGAGTTGTAAAAAAAGAAAGTCTTATTGAAAATAACAAGAGAGAGGAAGCTGTAGAGTCATGATCACCCATGTCCAGAAGTGACATGAAACACCAAGCAAGAGAAAGAACCTACTTGGCATGTTTGAATAAATCAATGAAAGAACAAGTATCATGAAAACAAATTGATCATAAAGGTACAAATATTACTGATAGCAAAAAAGACAGGAAGCTGTGGAGAACCATGATGACTCATATCTTGAAAGGAAAAATACATTGAGAGAATACAATTTCTGAAAATTGATTTTTTTTTTTTTTTTTTTTTTATTTGTGTGTGTGTTCATTTTGGATTTTCTTTTCTTGTTCTCTAATTCCATTGATAAAACTTCATTTTCTTACTCTTCCTATCAATCCCATTGACATGACAGAACTCACCACCCTCCACCACTGACATACTTGTAAATTTGCTTAAGTAATGACTCTACTGATGTTGTGTTGTGTTGCCAACTATGCTGTTAGAATGCCAGTACTGTCTCTTTGCACCAAGTGGTGTTCATACCAAACACAATTCCACATCTGTCTTGGCTTCTTGAAGACTTCCAGGAAATCTGGCAGACCATGTCACTGGTTTTTATGATGTCTGTCTCTGTTGTGCAGAGGTCTAGGAATTCAGGCACCAAATAAGTAATATGAAGATAAAAAAAATCAAGGATAAAAACATTAACCAAAATGTAAGGATTACTGTTAAAGAAAATAGTATAAAGATCTGGTTGAAGATATTATTTATTATCTGTGATTTCATTCGTGATTATTATTGGAAATTGTTTGATCATCTTCTAATTAGAGAATGGGATTTAATTTTGAAATTATTTCATCTAACAGGTTAGGTTACAGAAATATTTTATGTTATTCTTTAAATCTTATAACGTAGATTTATAAAATTTTTCAAAAAGGTTTGCTAAAAAAGGATATATGATGAAAAAAATGCCCAAAATATAACAAAAACATTTTATCCTCAAAATCTTTATTATAAAGAAGGAGGGAGATTAAAGGAGTTTATTGTTTTTGTGTAAAAATTACTTTTTTTAATCCTTTTTAGAACCTCGGAAATTCTGATTAAAATATTGTTTTGCTGGCATCAATGTGGTACCATAAATTTGTAAAGGAAATTTGAGCATCTTTTTGCAGTGAGGACTTATTCACAAATGAATTAAAGATTCTTTTTAGAAAATTATTATAAGAATATTTTTTTTGAACATTGGTTTCCTACCACTCATTTAATTTTATGAAATTTCAAGAAATTCTTCTGTAATATTTAATGTTTATATTTGTTATTAGGAGAAATCCTCAGGGGATTTAGATCATCAAATTCCTTCGGTCAAACAGGACCTCAAGTTACCAAAAATCTTCTGAATATAAAATAAAAAAAAAATAAGCATTAGTTAATTAGAAAATCTTTTAATTGGTTTTATGAAGAAAATATACTTCAGAAAAAAAAAATTCACTGAATAATGAATTTTTACAAGAATTATTGTTTTTTAAAATTTTAATTAGAATACTTTATAAACTTATAAATCTTTCAAAATTCTGCATTAATTTATAGTGGCCAAGTGATACTATTATTAAGATAAAACTGTATTTACTAATAATAAATGGAAAAACTCAGTACAATTCAATGATCACCAGTATTTTAAAAGTAATATTTTATTATGTGTGTACAAACATGTCAATTTTTGTAAATACAGATGTTTATACATAACAGAAAATAAGAGGGTTACCTACAGTAAATTAAAAATTTATTGATAATTTAACATTTTCTCAAGTCTTCATATGTAAGGCTATCATACTAAAAGTACCTGAAATTTAGTAAAATATTAGAATGCTTAAAATATTCAAAATTTTTAAGATTGTGTGAAAATATATATATATATATATATATATATATATACACACACACACACAATTTATATATCAATGGACAAGAATATATCTACACATGCACACACACACACACACACACAATCCACCTATGGTTGTGCTGCCTATATATATATATATATATATATATATATATATATATATATATATATATGTATATATATATATATATATATATATAACTGTGGTTTAAGTGTACAGGTGTTCAAATTGTTTATCATGGCAGATTATTTTCTTCCTTTTTTAAACGGTAAGGTCTGTTCAGCATAACTGCAGTATAAACCACTGGTGGGTTCTGTGGGTGTTGAACAAAGACAAATGTGTCTGAGTAGGCATCTGCCACAGGGATTGGCTAACTGCTCTAGCAAACAGGTGTGGTTAGAAAATGGGAATAGTAGACCATTATATATAAGCCATTAGTGCTCAGTTACCTTGAAAAGGAGTTTGTTGCCTTTATGATGGATGCTATAATGACCCATCATGAATAGTGTTGTCTTGATTGACAATAAGGCAATGAAAACTTAGGATTGTTAATTTTAAAATATTCCCAAAAACGCCAAAGTAATTTAAAAAAAAAAAAAAAGTGAAAAATAAAAAAATTCTATTTCTGATAATGATTTTCATCATTCTGTTCAAATGAACCATTATTTTGGAATTATAAGTTTTCAGAGAGACAATAAAAAAACAAAAAAAACAAAAAGAAAACTATTTTTCAGGACATGTGAATGTGATATTTCAAAGGGACGGAATTGGTTATAAATAGATGAAATTCTTCATTTTGCACTGTTCATTGTTGAAGATGTAAAGTATTATTCTGTCAATGAGCAGGAGACAAGGATATTTATGCTTCTGTATATTTACTTGCTTGTAGACATTCAAACTTGATATGCTGATGTGTTCTTCTTACACACACGGACTCTTCTCGATGATTGTATCAGCTTACTTTGGCAAATGTCTGTATGTGTATATGTCTAGAGATATGTGTGCATATATTCTTGTTCATGGGTATATAAATGACATGTATATGTATACACACACATGTATGCCTGTATGTGTGCACACACACACATGTATGTCTGTATATGTGCACACACACATGTATGTATATATACTCTCACACACACATGTATGCATGTATGTATATCTACTCTCACACACACATGTATGCATGTATGTATATCTACTCTCACACACACATGTATGCATGTATGTATATCTACTCTCACACACACATGTATGCATGTATGTATATCTACTCTCACACACACATGTATGCATGTATGTATATCTACTCTCACACACACATGTATGCATGTATGTATATCTACTCTCACACACACATGTATGCATGTATGTATATCTACTCTCACACACACATGTATGCATGTATGTATATCTACTCTCACACACACATGTATGCATGTATGTATATCTACTCTCACACACACATGTATGCATGTATGTATATCTACTCTCACACACACATGTATGCATGTATGTATATCTACTCTCACACACACATGTATGCATGTATGTATATCTACTCTCACACACACATGTATGCATGTATGTATATCTACTCTCACACACACATGTATGCATGTATGTATATCTACTCTCACACACACATGTATGCATGTATGTATATCTACTCTCACACACACATGTATGCATGTATGTATATCTACTCTCACACACACATGTATGCATGTATGTATATCTACTCTCACACACACATGTATGCATGTATGTATATCTACTCTCACACACACATGTATGCATGTATGTATATCTACTCTCACACACACATGTATGCATGTATGTATATCTACTCTCACACACACATGTATGCATGTATGTATATATACTCTCACTCTCATGTATACTCTCACTCACTCACACACACACACACACACACACTATGCATACACATATTGACATACATATACTCATTTATATATATATATATATATATATATATATATATATGCACACACATATTTGTAGGCATATTGTTTTCTACTAAATTATTTACAGATGTATAAAATCATAGATATCACAGGCATATTGCCTTATATGTGTGACCAAAGTGTATCTGTCTCTTTTTGTATCATCGCCTGGCATTTTATGTCTGTGAATTCCAATCACAGCGTTGTTTTTTTTTTAATTGTTTTCTCTTTCTCTTATGTCCATTTTATGCCCACTCGATGGACCAGTTTGTCGCCCCCCCCACCTCAATAAAGCGCAAGAATAGTAATTCAACTTTCTATTTAACTGAATGTTTTTCTGTCATTTGAACTCCTGCCACCCCCTATCTTCCTTCCCCTAACAACTACATTGAACTGTGCAACATTTCATTAGATCCGATTCATTCTTAGTGAAAAGGTGTAGGTAAAATTTACTGAAAGGACCCAATTACACAGCATATATATATATATATATATATATATATATATATATATATATTTGCTAAAGTACAATTTCCTATCTGTGTGTGCGAGGTGTATTGAATTTGTTTAATAGCTGAAATTATATACTTTCATAGTTGAGTTTAATATTGTTTTATAATTATTTTTATTGGATGATATTAAATTATACAATTCAGGACTTTAGTTTTATGCTTTATTTTAAGTGATCTCTATGTGAGCACATTGAAAGATTATTGCAAATAAAGTTTGCAAATTTGAACCATAATCAACAGTTGATGAAATGATTATGCATACATTTTAACAATCAAAATTTGCTGTTTAAAATTTCCCTTCGACTGAGAAAAATTTGAAGCTCCTGTGATTTTGTTTAAGTGCAGACTGCATTGAAATATAAAAAGATTGAAAACCTCAAAACACCAAATAAATGATTTCAACTTTGATTAATAACATCAAATCTTCTATGCATTTATCAATATCATGACTCTGAATGTGACATGTCCCTTCAGGATTTAGGCAATCATGGGCCTCCACATCTTCCTGTCCCTTGTAGCTCTTAATAAAATTTTTCTTTTTGCTATTTCTCCTAAACCCTATTCTATCATCTATATACTCAAGCTACAGGAGAAAGAAGTTTCAGTCTTATGCTGTTGATGCTTCTATTCAAATACCATTGAAGTTTGTTTCGAATTCATTAAAGTGTGAAGTTTTAACGTTACAGTCACAGCAAATAAAGGGAAAATTAAGGACACACCCACTTTTCATGAGAACATTGATAATTTTTATTTTCATTAAATTCTTTCAGGAAAAGACTTCATGCATTAAGACAGTGGTTCGCAGCGTTTTTGCACTAGGGACTGTGGGTGGGGCATGCACATCAATTTTAATGTGGACTTTTGGTGTTGGTCACGCTCATAGAAAACACAAACAAAACTGCGACAGTCAATAAAAGTGTGGGGGGGGGGGATTTTATTCTTTCTGTGCTACCCAGTACCAGTCTGTGGTCTGGCGGTTGGGGACCATTTCCTTGATGTATTAACAAGTAAAGTTCAATTTTGACACTGTCAATCTGATATACAAGATTAATCATTAGTGCATATATATATATATATATATATATATATATATATATATGCAGCAATTCTTCTTTTATGCAAGTTTCATTAAAAACGACAGACAAGGTACGACGGTTAAGTTTTTTATATAATTTTTCTTGTGTACGAACAAGAGCTTTCTTTGCTGGACAAAGGGTGTGTAAGAACTGTCCAAATGTTTTATTTTTCCGAGCGCTTTCGGCTATACCTTTAGCCATTATCAAGGATGATTTGATTTTTCAGCTTAATTGAGTGTGTGCATTATGTCTTACGTTACACCTAGCCGATCACAGGTCCATTAGAACCCATTTAAACACACACAAAAATTTACCAGACTCCATTAGAAATATACTAGTAGAAAACAGAAATATATTAATTGCTTCCACCTGTAAAAAAAGGCTAAAAATAATGGAGGCTTTAATAATAAAAAAGAAAAAGCCTACCCTCAACAATATTAACTATGAACAAAGCCACAACGTGCTAACCGTATTTGGAAATTAAAACACCACTACTACACACTAAGACATATACATAATGCAGTTCTTACACACCCTTTGTCCAGTAAAGAAAGCTCTTGTTCGTACACAAGAAAAATTAAATAAAAAACTTAACTGTAGTACCTTGTCTGTCGTTTTTAATGAAAATTGCATATATATATATATATATATATATATATATATATATTTATTTTTAAATTGACTTCATAGTAAATGATTATATATACCAACTATAACTTATTAATGGCTGGCATCCCGTTCCCACCCCTTCACCGTTGAAACTGTTAGATGTAGACGTCTCTTCTACTCCAGTAGCTTCATGTCTCGCACATCTCACCTGTGGAACTCCCTTCCTTATTCCTGTTTCCCTGACAAATATAATCTCCAACTATTTAAGTGTAACGTCAATCGACATCTCCAGTTGCCTTGATCTATCCACTTCCCTTCTCCACATCCTTTCACCTTTCATTCCTATCTGCTCTCGCCCCAAATCTTCTGTAACCCCCTTGCCTTGATCGATCCACTATCTTTCTCCACATCTTCTCCTTTACCACTCCTATCTGCTCTTCCTCCAAACCTTCTGTAACCCCTTGCGTGCTAATGGCTTCCAACCTTGCTTGGGGTGATAAGCTTAGAAAAAAAAAAAATATTCAGAATGACATGGCTGAAATCTCTTGGACACATGATGAGGAAGTAGGCCTTATAAAAGTATAAGGTAACTTGTTTCAGTGACATGGGAGGAAATAGTTATTGAAATGACTCATAGAGTTAATAATGTACCCTGAATTATAAAGATTTTCTTCAGAATAGGCAAAGTTATTTTATTTTTACTTTTTTAAAAATGTTGTATTCAATAAGGATATTGAGAGATTCATTTAATTCAAACAGAATGAGAAAATTTGTCTGAATATAAATAGGATATAAAAGGAAATGGGACTTTACAAGTACTCGACTGCAAAATGACTGATAAATGATGCTGACTGCCTTGAGGGACAACACTGGATGAGGTTTTGGAGCAGTGTCACCAGCAAACTTTAATGATACATCTCATTAATATAACAAAGAAAATTTAAATCCAATGCATCTACAATTAACACCATTTTAAAGGAATTAATGTAATAATTTAATGTAGATTATTCAAATAACAAAAAGTTAATCCAAGCTGTGATCATCATAAGAATTTCTTTAATCACTGGAAATATCTTTTTATAAACAGCTGATGTCGTTTTAAAAGAATTTAGTTTAAATTCACAATTGTGAATAAATTCACAGTGAAACTGTTAATCTTGTGTATTTTACAATTAGACTCAAAATAGTAATTGCACCTGTTGTCATAAAATGAGGTAAAAATAAACAATGAGAAAATGGAATAGATTTTATAACAGAATCTTACAAGACCCGAAATACTTTAGGGATCTTCTAGTGATAGAAAAGAAAAACTTGGAAACTGTGAAGTAAATAAAAAAGACAGTTAAGATGAATGATATCATGAGAGAGAGAGAAAGAGGGTAGATTTGAAAATCTGATAGGGAGATAAATCTGATAGGTAGATAAATAATTCATTCACAGCTTGAAGGGGAAGAAAAAGATCATCAAGAAAGAAAACAGGTGCATCTTTTTTTTTTTTTTCTTCTCCAATGAATAATTATCTTCTGAATAAAAGCCTGTCTACTTTATACCCACCCACTCACATCTGCAAAAGTAAACTGCTCTTTTTCATAATGACTAATTATTTAATATTTAATCATAAAAATATTTTGGCACTTTTTCGACATATAAACATTTTTCAAAATAAATGTACGAAAAAAAAATGGACATTTTTTTGTTTCTTTTTATTTAGAAAAGCAAAAACCCACATTCCTTACAGTTATTTTGCAAAATGATGTTGACGAAGGAAATTGTAAAAAAGAAGGGTTTGTTTTTTCTTTTTCAAACTCAGCAAAATATTTCTTCAGATAAAATAAATCAAATGAGAAAGACTTGGAGCATTTTTAGTTATTTGGAATGAACCAATTTCTACCCTTGTTCAGTTATCTTAAACAGACATACTATATAGCAGTGGTTATCCATTGTCAAATGGAAACTATTCTTAAAATATTCGGCTGCACAAATTACCAAATTCAGGTGCCTTCTCCTTCCCATGATGCATATCATATATGCCGCTGAACTCTTATGAAACCAGAATCAAAACTTAGTTTCATTATTTTGTCAAATAAGAAAGGTTATATTTGATGTCTATGCAAACAAATATAATTTGTGTATGAAGATTGAGAGGGGTCACTAGTAAAGCTCACAACCTAACCAAGAAGAGACTCCAAAGAAAAGTCCCCTATTTGGTGAGATTGTCTTGGTTAGTAATACATACTGATAACTTTTATACACAATATCTTACACACACACACACACACACACACACACACACACACACACACACACACACACACACACACACACACACAGATATATATATATATATAAAGACATTTTTATGTTTAACATTCTTTTTATAGATAGAAGTATTTAAGTAAATGCTCTGTTTATAATAAACAGTATTAAATAACATTTACCAGCCTGAATGATAGAAAATATTTGTCCTCCGTCAGGATTCGAACCTGTATCCTATACGGAACTGTCATATAGCCTGATGTGCCTTAACCAATTCGGCCACTGAGGATCGTTCGGTTGGCATGGTCGAATTTACTGCTGATAAACTTCAATCTTCCATGAATCTCTCACGTACGTTCATAACTGCTCATGGTGTATCAAATGTAAACAAACAAAGTCCGACAATTATTTAAAGACATATACTTTTGCAGATGTGAGTGGGTGGGTGGGTGTAAAATAAAAATGTCTTTAAATAATTGTCGGACTTTGTCCATTTCATAATGTGTGAGATATATATATATATATATATATATATATATATATATATATATTGTGTGTGTGTGTGTGTGTGCATGTAAAAATTCAGATAAAGATAAAAAAGTAATCTGTGAAAAGACAATACAAATAAAGACAAAAAACTTTTCATTACCAACCCATTTCGTCCTCTGGTAGACTTTGAGACACATGTAAGTATTTTATTTGGTAACAAGTATTTACAAATTAAAGTAAAAAGTCATTAATTTTTCAAAAGTTTTTAAATTGAAGAATGGTTATAAATATT